>OZ024889.1:24770275-25382775 GCA_964017195.1 Siderastrea radians
GATCGAAAACAGCACGTTTTGTCAATTTCGATATGAATTGCAGATTGCTGACCGGACCACGGTTGCAAAACACCGAGTTTAAACCAATTTTCTTTAGGAGAGGACTGACTAGAGCTTCCTTCCATTCTCCTGAGAATTAACCCGATGAAAGAGAGAGGTTATTTATGTACGTTATCGTAGGTAAAAGCACATCAAGGCACTTGACCACTAATGGTGTTGGCATAGGGTCTAACGCGCAGGACTTCTTGGCTGACTTTTGGATAAAGTAAAGTAGAAAATCTGCTTGGCTCCAGGACAGAATATTTCCTTTGCTCTCGTTGTAGAGTGATACCCTCTTCGTGTGAACATTCTGTTTGAGATATAAAATGTCATCAAAATCCCAGCAAAGTCAATTTTTCAGCAAGATCAGCAATTCGTCATAGTATTCATTGATCAAACCCAGATCGAACTCTTCTTCAATATAGTTTATATAACTCATTACTGCGTTTCTATTTTCGAAATATTTAGGATCTAAACCCAAATCATACATTGATGGATTCCTTATGAGGGTTAGCTCTAAGCCCTTATGACACATTGATGAATGTTTTTGACGAAATTGTTTTGCAAAAGCTGTTGGGTTTCTTATATACGATTTTAGTATCATTATAACGCTATATTCACCGCGCTACCTGGTGAATATAACATTTCAAGGCGCGGCTGCCAAGCTAAGTTACTTTTTCGTGTTTTGTTTGTCAAGTTTTAGCTCGTTTTTTTTTACTTTTTGATGTCCACATCTCAAAATTATACTAAAAAAGTTATTCGCCTCATTTACTTCGCCTTCGGCGAATAATTGTTAAGTATTGGGTTATTGTCATTTTCAAGTCCCAGTAATTCAATGAACTTGTAAAAATCCCACGTAGATTCAAACTGGTTGATAGGGTGACGCAGTATTGTAATATACTTTGACTTGCTTTAAGGGAATAGCAAATTCACGGGACCCTTATTATATCTGATGTGGACGTTCAGAATCTTTCCTTTCTCAGAGTGTAGAGACTTTTAATACACAGATAGACGAAACTGTTGCGGCCAATTAAATGGGTTAGCAAAGCCTTTTGCTGACATGATAAAAGTGAGGTTTCTGGTATCCCCATAGCGGTACAATATCTCAGCCAGAGTTGCAGAACCAGTTTTGTGTGTCTTGAGAAAGAATATATAATTAACTGGCCTGAATTGTGAAGGATCTTCGCTGAACACTTCATTAGTGGTCATTTGTTGCCTATGGACAAGCAAAGGAATTACATTAATAAAATAAAGAGATAATCGATATCCTTGTACGTAAACCGGAGTATGCAATTTATCTTCAAGAGAAGAAACCTTTACTCAAAGCACCACGCCACTATTACCCTGCGAGCAGAGGCCCTTCGATCATCCTAGATACGTCGGGAAGAGGAAGGGACCTCTGCCAGCCGCCTGGACGTTCTTTGATTTGCCGCTCATCCACCGAAACGGATGAGTCAGTCCGGTTTGAAACCAGTTTTTCCCGTTTTAGCTCAGTGTGCATGTGCTGTGTTAGGAATTGGTGCTAAATACGCGCCCATGGTACGTTCGCTACGCTCGTAAAGTTCACAACAGCGGACGTTTCTCTTTCGAAAGATCTCTTTGATAAAACCGTTAAAAGTGCTCAGGAAGAGTGAATACTCATGGAATAGCAATCTCACACAACATCAGTCGAAAGCCTTGCTTAACAATGCAATAGATATATAAAATTCTGCTTTAAGTTCGAGATTTGGTAGGTGGTAAACCCTGAACCGCCCACTGGCCCCAAGCGGTACTAGGCCATGAATTTTCACCTCCCAACTTTTTGAACAACGAGCACCCCATAAACATTGAATCGCTGACCTCCAGCCCCGCTCCCTGAATTACAATTTGACCAGTGTGCTTTCTTTAGAAACTAAGAAACTGGAAGGTAAACTTGATCAGACGGCTCAGTCTATTCCGTTCCGCTTTGTGGAAAACTATATCCATCCATCCATCCATCCATCCATTCATCCATCCATCCATCCATCCACCCATCCATCCATCCGTCCGTCCGTCCGTCCATCCATCCATCGATCCGAAAATTTGAAAATCCTCAACTTTGGTATTCTTTGCTGGATTTTCTTCCCATATTTTTGAGCAAAATTTTTTTCTTCGCGGCGAAAACTTTTAAACGCCACAGTACTTGACATGAAATCCAGTTTCCTAACAAAGCAATAAGCATAATAATTATTAGCTGATGAGTGCGGTGCAACCTCGTTCCCAGGGTCTCCCTTCTGAGAGACCCTGAAAACGAGGTTGAGTGCGGTGAGCCAATCAGAAAGCTAGAAGTTCAATAACCGAAACTGAGAGTTCAGTATTATATATAACCCCTGGATTTGTGCAAGCAAGCAGTTTAATTGCCTCCATCAGAATGTTGAATAAAGAAGACGAAAAATGTAGATGGCGGAAAGATGATTTCTTCGGTTAAGGAAATAACATTTCTCATAATTCAGGGTTTGCCTGTATGAAAAAACAATCTTGGGAAACATACCCCAAAATAATTCAGCAGCAAATGATGTCTGTTGTTTATAGGATGTGCCTACAACCGGATCAGTATCGGAAGTCTAGGAATCCGGAACAACAGAATGACGGAATATTCAACGGAATCTTGAAGCCAGAAACCTAACACATAGGAATGGCTTACTAATTCTTGGTTTGCAGTCACGTGAGCATTTGCTTGACAACGGTTGCTATCCGCCATGTTGGTGTACAACTTGCGTAAGCAAACTCTCAGGCCAACTGATAGTTTTGTACTAAAAGAGGGGAAAAAACGCATTCAGGATCAAAATTGAGATGGTTCTATGTTTGATTGTTGGCTGCCACAACAGAAGCAAGCGAGATAAAGACGAAAAGTTCTTTCGAGTCCCTGCGATTATTTTTAATCAAGGCGAAGAGATCGAAGAGCGAACGCGCGACAGAAGGGAACGGTGGATTTCAGCCATAAGTCGGGATGATCTTACCGATAAAATCCTAAATAGTGACAGAGTATGCAGTCGGCACTTTGTATCTGGCTGCCCAGCGAAATCGTGGAACGTTTACAATATCGATTGGGTTCCAACACTCAATCTCGGGCACTCGAAATCTCCATCGGTGAATGTCAAAGCGAAAGAAGAAAGAGCTGGAAGAGCGAAAGCAAGGCGAAAGAGGCAAATCGAACAGCAGTTTAAGGAAGCAGAGGAAAAGAGAAAGTGTATCAATGAACCCGGGCAGCCAGTGCATGAAATAAACTTCTTTGGCGATGTTTTAGAACAAAATACGCTTGAGCACGAGATGCAAGAAAGCACAACGGATGCACCTGGTGCTGTTGTTGATGACCAGTGTGAAAGTAGTCACCAAAAGCAATTTGTGGAACAAAGTTGCCAGACCGACGAATTTGACTACTTGTTTACCTGCAGCCACGAGTTTACTCAAACTTTTGAGGAAGCGGAGTTTCAAAATGATGATGAGCGAGTTCCTTTTTATACAGGTCTACCATCATTTGACATTCTTATGACTGTTTTCAACTTTATCTCTCCATATGTAGCAAGACGTTCTGCCTGCCTTACAAAATTTCAAGAGTTTATAATGGTGCTCATGAAACTACGACTAAATATGCCTTTTAAAGATCTTGCGTACCGTTTTAAAAACATTTCTGTTTCAACAGTTTCAAGAACATTTTCTGTGTGGATGATGGCAATGGATGTGAGACTTTCACCTCTGATTTCCTGGCCAGAACGAGAAGCCTTGTGGTCAACAATGCCTCTCTGTTTCCAGTATTCATTTGGAAAAAAAGTAACCGTAATTATAGACTGCTTCGAAGTCTTCATTGACCGCCCTAGCAACTTACTTGCACGAGCTCAAACATTTAGCTCATATAAACATCATAATACAATTAAAGTGCTTATTGGAATAACTCCACAGGGAACAATTTCTTTTACTTCTGAAGCATGGGGTGGACGCACATCCGACAAGTTTTTGACTGAAAATTGTGGATTCTTAGAAAAATTACTTCCTGGTGATATGGTGATGGCCGACCGTGGCTTTACCATCCATGACAGTGTGCTGTTCAAACAAGCTCAGCTCGTCATCCCAGCGTTTACAAAGGGCAAGAAACAACTTGAACCAACTGATGTGGAAAAAACAAGAGGCATAGCCAACGTTAGAATCCATGTGGAAAGGGTGATCGGTTTGCTGCGAAGAAAATACACCATTCTAGGAGGGTCGCTGCCAATTGATTTTCTTGAATCAAACCCCGCTACAAATTCAAAGGTCCCCATGATCGACCGCATTATTAGAGTCTGCTCTGCGCTTGTTAATCTCTGCCCACCCATTGTTCCATTTGAGTAGACATTCCTGAGCGTCTGTGTTTGGAATGTGTGGCTTCCTGATTTTAGTGACTACTTTCACTCTGGTCATCAACGACAGCACCAGTACTTAAAGGGCTTAGGTACAGTTGTGTAGTAAAATGCAATGAACACTTTCAGTCCATCTGTCGTTTTGTATTTCAAAGGGCCTTTATTTGTGCAAGGGGTACCATTTTTCAATGGAAAGAAAGGGTAAGGGGTTGGACCTTAGGGAATGGCCTTCCCCATTTAAATTAAGCCTTGTTGTATACCACCTATCCATAAACCATTTTTGTTACTCTTCATCAACTACTTGATTGCCAACAAGGAAGTAAATCCCAGGAAGAAGTTTGCATGCACTCAAAAACCTTAGCCAAGACTTTTTCGGTTTAGCTGAAATGGTCCCTGTCATGGGAATTGTCTCTGCACATGCAGACCACCCTATGTGTTTGTTGTTAATTGTTATTGTTGACATCAGACGCACAAAAGAAATTTTGAAATCTATAAGGGTTACTGAAATAAAGCTCTGGAAATTACATATCTAAACTACATTTCGCTCGAAATATCTCAATAAAGTTTAATTATGAAAGGTTAATCGACTCATGCCTTTAAAAAGGCGCTTAAAACGGCCCTCGCAGGCAAACAAATACAACACGAGTCGATAAACATTTCATTAAACTTAATTGAGATATTTAGAGCGAAATGTAGTTTAGATATGTAATTTCCAGAGCTTTATTTCAGTAACCCTTATAGATTTCAAAATTTCTTTTGTCCGTCTGATGTCAACAATAATAATTAACAACAAACACATAGGGTGGTCTGCCTGTGGTCTCTGTAGTGGCTGTCAAAAAATTTAAATGCTAGTTTTTTAACCAGCAATTTAAGGTAACTATCTTTAGTTAGTCCTTAAACCTTTAAATGTAATTTATTTGTACGGCTGCTGTAAGCGAAGTGATGTATTTGAAGGAGTACACTGTAAGTGATGGCATACTGTATTTTTTTCCCATACTGTTTTCTATTGTACATTATACATTATGGACAGACTGACAATAATTTCAATTTTCACTCGATTAAAGATATTTAGTAATATTTATAATTTGCGGTTTTCAGTGATATGAGAACCCTGAAATTCAATCCTGACCGAGGGTTTCTGCTTTTTGTTGCCAAAAATCATCTTAGCGAACCTCTTGGGAAACATGATTGACAGCAACGAAAATGCAATCTTAGCTGGTTTTATAATTTCAAAGGTAAATTTTTATGTGACAACTTTTATCAGTGCTTGTAAAGATGAGAAAAAAGAGAGAAAAATTGGTCAATTTTTATGTGACAAATATATTTGTTGACAAGCTGGCATGCTAGCTTTTATGTGACAAAAGTTGTCGACATAAGAAAATTTCTCGTATAGATGACTCATCACATAACATGTTGCAAATATTCCGTAAAGCTGGCTTCAAATTTAGCTTTTTGTTTAGTTTTTCATAAAACAATAAACTAGAAAAATACAGCAAGAATTAATCACAATGCCCTTCCAGGGGCAAGGAAACTCCAATATAAAAGGGGCGAGGATGCTTGCCAGAAATTTTGAAAAGATTCATTATTAGGAGATTTATCGGGACATGGCTTAAGCCCAGATTGACCCCCAAAAGATAATAAAAAACTACAAAAAGGAATATTTATTATTTACAGCTAAAAATATTTGTCATTTTGCCCGGAACACCCTGAGACCAAAAATAAGAAATTACACCGCTGAGTGAGACGACAAGCATCTCCACCCCTTTTATATGGGAGCTCCCCCTGGAATTCCCTGTACTTTTAAATAACTGGAAATGGTACAATCAAATTACTCCTCAGGCATTCCACTAGATGTGGTCTCATTTTGGGTATGTCAAAAGTGACGTCTTCAGGTTTGATACCATAGACTATGCATGTGGCAAAAGCAATGGCAAAGACACCACAATCACTGCCATTTAACTGTTGCTGTACTGGTACAGTATTTATGCCAATAAAGCTCTCTGCCAACAAATCCTGGACTCGTTCCTCCACTTCAAGTTCAATGACGTCATGAAACATACTGTCATACAAATTAACCGATCCTGGTAAGCAGCCCACTGAACTCACACACACCCAGTGAGCATTACCCGTATGCAGTATTTGGACAAATTCACTTGATGCAATGTTAAAATTCCGCACTGGTCCCAGGGTTGGGCGTTGGAATCCTTCAATTAAGGGATTTACCTTTTGAAGACAAACACGTGCATTTTGAATTATGTCACAGTCGAGCCAGTAGTCCTTGGTCAAAATATTTGCACAGTCACTGGCATCGAGTTTTTTTAAGGGCTTCATTCTTTCAGAATTACTTTCAAATATTCCAGTGATTGTGCAGTCTTTGTCTAATTCTAAATTTACATTTCCAGAGCTACTTCCACTGTCAGTGTTATCAGCCGATAATGAAGAACGAGTAGTTGGTGCTTCTGATATTTCAGTGATTGTGCAGTCTTTGTCTGATTCCAAATTTACATTTCCAGTGCTACTATCATTGTCAGTGTTATCAGTTGATAATGAAGAACAGGAAGTAGGTGCTTCTGATATTCCAGTAATTGTGCAGTCATCGTCTAATTCTAAATTCACATTTCCAGTGCCACTACCATTGTCAGTGTTATCAGCCGATAAAGAGGAACAAGTAGTAGGTGCTTCTGAGGTGTTTCCTTGAGCTGGAGAAAGAGGGACTTTATTTGCCTTACATCCATGGCAAACCCATGTGGTTTTTCCATTACTGGGCATACGTTTATAACCCAAGCACTTCGGATGAAAATACTGGCCATTTTGGCAGTTAACACTGTGGCACTCTAGCAGCCTATCTGAAGGCTGCGGTCTCGCTTGACAAGTGCAAACTTTGTCTAAAGTGATAGCTCTTTGGACAACTTCATTAACTGTTCCTTTCACCTGCTTTTCTACTCGCTGACCCTTTCCCTTCTTGAATTGTGGAAGTTTGCGGCAGTGTGGACAGTACCAGTTCTTTGGCAGAGGCCCGGTGATTGCTAGACAGGATTGATGAAATGCCAGATATGGGCAATCTTTGTTGCTGCAGATGACAGTCTTCTCCTTATCGTTCTTTCTACAATAGCAAATGCTTCCATCATCTGGTAATATTTCTGGTATGTGGCATTTTCGTGTATACCACCGTGCTATAATTTCTGGAAGAATGCATTTCTTCCAGAAATCTGTAAGTTTTGGCACAACTTTCTCCCAGTTATCAGGGTCTGGATAAATTCTTTCAAATACAAAAACTGCCTTGTCCTGGCCATCAAATGCACAGACAACAAAGTCATTGTGATTTCTGTGACATGTTGACAGTTGTTGCTGTACCTGGTAAAAATAATTGTGTGACCGCTTAAGACAAAGCTTTCCCTCTTTCATTTCAAGACAAGAACTATCCTTTTTGCAATAATGCACAAAATCACAGTTCTCAATGGATATGGGGCATTTTACCTCCCCACACCCATCCCCACAACAAGAACAGGATGTCAAAAAATCTGGAGTAGCATGTAAGAAAGGTAAATCTTTGTTTATAAAAAGTCCACACTGAGTAATTCTGAAGTTTTCATGGTGCTGTTTCATGTGCTGTTCATACGCAGCAATGGCTAGAGCTTCATGTTTGCGTCCATGCATTACTGCTTTTGTGGTCACCTGAAAGAGTGATGGGTAGCAGACTTGCTTAATTAATGATTGAGAAGGGAGGTCAGGATTGCTGTGACACACAGCACCACTCATTGATGCTCCAATTCGACCTGCCCTGTGACGAAAGAAAGCACCCCCGTTAGCCTGGTCTCTAGTGTCTTTTTCAATTTGAGAGCGTTGATCGTCTGACAGTGTTAGTTTAACTTCAAAACATTCCTTAAGGAGGTCAGGATAAGAAAGATCCAAATTTGAAGGATCAAACAGCTCGGGGATACTCGGAATATTGCGACTTGGCAAAATAAATTGTTTGCTATATGGTGACACTAAACTCAAGGCCACAGGCTTCACTTTACAGTCATTCAGTTTCTCCTATAAGCCACTAATTTCGCTGACAGTAGGGGCTTGAACATTTGAATGGGGTGCACTGACACTTGAACCTAAGTCAGGTTGAAAAACTGATCGCATCGAGCTTTCATTGACAGTTAGGGAGTCTATTTTGTTATCCAATCTGGCCTTCAATGCACTTACGGACTTAAAATTTATGTCACGAACTCGGGAGTAAGGCACATCATTCATTCCTTTTGGTAACAACCACGAGCATTTCACCTGCGTGCATGCCAGTTTTTCGTGTATCCTCGCCCATGCTTCGATATAAAATAGGATACTGGCGACATGTGAACAAGATTCTCCAAGACCTGCTTTACAGTCCATGCAATGGGCCGATAAAACCGTACCTTCTTTACTTGCAATTATCCAAGTGGAGATCGCTGGATCATTCATTCTCTGAGAATGTTTTACTTTGCCCAAAACAACAAACTTTTCAGCGATAACACATCCTTGTACACTAATAACAAAACCAGAAGTTAACCATTTGTGAGCCTCCAGGCTTTTAAAATTCTTGAATTGTTCTTTGGTATAAAAACTTGTTTCCAGCACCAAGTAGCTAAAGATATCCATTGATTCTATCGGAGGCAAACATTCAGTGTCTAGATTCGCACCGGCGCCGATGACTGCAGGGTCGACTCCGATCGCAGAAATTTTCTGAAGATATCGTCTTTTAACATGCTCCTCTAAGCTCTTGCAATAGTCCGAAATGACTGGGAAGTTTTCCTCTTTTACTGAAGTTTTTTCTGAAGCTTTTTCTGAGGCTTTTTCGCCTGAATCCATCACGAAAACAACCGAAGCGATTAGCTATGGCATATGTAATTCCGCGTGCTGCTGTACACCAACATGGCGGATTCTTAAAACCGGAAATGCTGTGACGTCACGTGCAAACCAAGAATAGATTAAGGGGCGCTTTCCATTCGACCAAAAATTCAGGTTTGAAATTTCGAAAATTTCATGTGGCTAATGGAACAGTAAATCCGGAAACTTTTCGGCTGGTGATACCAGCCCGGCTGGACCGAACCGATTCATTCAGTTTCGGAAGGAAATTTCCAGAAATTTACGACAGAGAGTGGAACAGTAATTTGCGAATTTTTCCGGTTGTTCCGATTTCCGAAATGTTAGGACAACCTCGCGAGGTTAACCCGAAATTCCGGAACTTTTAGTCTGGAAAATTCCGTTGCATTCGCCTCCCCATCCAGAATTTCCGGGATTTTTGTTTGAATGGAAAGCGCCCAATGATTGTCAACAGAATCATGGCCGGCGCTCGTTTACAACCGATTTCACATTGCTTTGCTTGCCGTAAACATCTGATTGAAAAAACGTTGTCTGGGAAAAAAATGTATACCATAAACGATGCGACATAATGGAATTTTTGGATAACAGCAAGGCAAGCTTGTTACTCCGTTCTGCTTATTGTTATTCCATGTATTTTTTTTTAAATTCATGGGGAGTTTTTGGAGTACAGTAGAAGCTCTCGTAAGCGACCACCTTGGGAATTCCCAAAAGTGGTCAAAACTAGAGCCGGTGGCTTACGAGAATGGGCTCTTGTAAGCGACCTCGTGATGAAACAATAGAGGAAGATCGCTTACGAGATCTTTGAGCATAAAGCTTAGGGTGCGTAGCAATAGTATTAAATAGTTTATTATTGCCTATCAAAGAAGAGCGATCGTGAATGTACAGGTCGACAAATCATTAGCGCTCATATGTTACTCAAAGAAATGAAAGGTTTTATTTTATTGCTGCTTGAGTGGTCGCTTACGAGAACTTAAAATCAAAGGAAAAGACCAGTCTGCACTTCAAAAAAGTGGTTGCGGTCGCTTACGGAAGCGGTCGCCTACGAGAGCTTTAAAATACAGAGTATAAGTGACAATTCAAACGGGGACTTAAAATGCTGGTCGTAACTGGAGCTGGTCGCTTACGAGAGTGGTGGCAAGGAGACCTTCGACTGTATATCTATCATTTTTATTTTGTCCGTGCCATTATGATGCGCACGGTGTCTGAGAATCAAAGCAGGTTCACCTGTTTCCCAGGAAACCATTGGGTCGTATAGTACATGGTTTATGTTTTTTACCCTATAACGTTTTTTCAATGAGGTGTAACAACACTTGTTGAGAAACTTACTGTGCTTCTGATTTGATGCATTGGGATGTATTCTCAATAGGCTCTTTGCATAACCGTGTCACGTGACCTTGTCAATCATAATAAATGGTCGTAGCTCGACATAGATGGCTGAAATGAAAAGGGCGTCATGAAACTAGAAGGATTTCCAATTTTGAGGCCACTAACGTTTAAGTGCAATTCCCTACAAGTCTTGGAAATGTTTTCGACATTAAAAAAACCGTAAAACGTCGCACTTTAACGTCAGTAACCTCAAAATTGAAATCTTCCTAATTTCATCATGCTCTTTCCATTTCTGATATCTATTTCTTACTATTACCATATTTTATGAATGACAAGGTCACGTGACACAGTTATGCAAAGGGCCCATTACGTAATGGAGCACAACCGCCAGTTTAGTCTTTAGGAAAATATATATATATAACAGAAAAAAAGACTACTGGGTATTCCAGTTACCTATAGACGTAGTAGTTTAAATAGTGACCCAGTAAAACCGATATGATTCAAAAGCGTGAACATCACTGATACTAAAATTGACAAGATTAGGTTTAGGGTTTATAAATGCTATAATTTTTCCTTTTAAGTAATATGGAATAGCATAGGGTTAGAAGTATTTGAAGTTAGAAATAAAAAATAGTATACTGAAAATATCATTTTCCCTTGTAGTGTTAAATAGCATATAAGACCAAGATAGCCCAGTTGAAATTAAGTGTTCAATGTTCGTTTAAGAATCACTGTGGATAAATGCTTTTTAAAATCGCCACAGATTTTCGACTATTAACATTGAACTGAAAACCTCCTACTGAAATGCGCTTTTTTAACTATAAAGCCTCCCCGTGCCGCCCAAAGAACAAACGCAGAATACACCAACAAAGAGCAAAAACCAAAAACAACAACAATTGCAGAAAGTTTGGGAATGTGCTTTCACGGAAATAAGAACGATGTTTCTCTACATGTTGAACATGATTCAACTAAATCCCTTGAATACCTGTGGATACCACACTCAGTCAAATCCAGTATTTTGTCTCGAAAAGCAATGAGCATACATAAATTGAACTCTTGCTGTCTTGCAAGCGAAGCGAAAACAGTTATCTAAGACATAGAGGATATTACACGATGGCGCGAAGATATGAATTTTATTTTCGAGTTTTTAAAACAATATTTCACGAACGAGCGCAGCAAGTGAGTAGGATATTGTGAGTAGGATGTTTTTTACCAGTGGTGTAAGATCCTCTATGATGGAGTCTTCGAAGGCAAATTTAGTAACTTGAACTTTTTGCCTTTCGGTATAAAAGACAACTAAGTATTCTTTGGAACTTCTTCTTTCCATTTATAGATATTTGATATTTTTTCTCAAGTTGTAAACTTCACTTCTGTCAAACTGAATCGTTTTGCTAAACAAGCTAAGCTTTTTAAAAAAACCCTCTTTTTCAAAAGCGACGGTGGTCATGCAATTTCCCGGCGAGAAAAACACTGGTTGCCCAAAAGCACCGCGCGGTTTTCAGCCAAGAAAAGATGGCATTCCCTACCCCCTCCCCGTTGGGTTGTCTTGGAACTCCCGTCCCCCCACCCCAGAGTCTGTACGGACGGGTGGGTGTGCGATTTTAGCTATTATTATTTTTAGCTATTCGAAGCGCATGTGTTATAGGAAAGCGTACATTGTTAAAGTTTAGCAGATGTTCTACTGAGATGTAAATTACTACGTAAACAACAATAAGTAAAGATGTGTTCTATTGAAAGTACATGTGTTTTATTGTACTAAAATATTAGCATTTGAAAGTACAACTGCTGTATGTCATTCATATGCAAAGCAGAATCATGCTAGAAAGGTTAGCGCTGATCTCCCTTGAAATCATCGCCATGAGGATTTTTTTATAATTCACATTACTGAGGGTCTCAATGGGGTTAACTGTTACCGTAAAACGGCCAAAAATGTAGCCGTTCGGCGTAAAAATTGACAAATTTTAACCCTTAGTCGTAAAAAAAGTTAACCGTAAAAATTTTTCCTATATACGATTTGTCATTTTGAAAGTGTCAAAATCTTAGGGCGCGTTTTTTAATCCACAATTCTGGAATAAGAATGGTTGGTACGGAATGCTAAGAATAATTCGGATTGTCTGCATAAAAAAACACCCGTCGAGATGCGCGGTCCTGGTCCTACCTTTTTCTTGTACGAAACATCACTGAAGAAAACCTCGTACTTTTGGTACAATGAAATTAGAAGCAATGTTTCATTGTGTCCAAAAGTGTAACCTGATTTTTTCTCCGGTAGAGACGTATTTGAATCCGCAGCGCTCACCTCACCGAGTGCCATCTTGGATTTTCATCCGCAACATTCTGTTCATTCTGCCCCTGGGAGCAGAATGGATGGAATGGCATTCTGTCCATTCCGGAATAGGAATGCGGAATAGAAAAACTCGCGCATTTAACATTCTGGTCATTCTCATTCCAGAATTGTGAATAAAAAAACGCGCCCTTAGACTGTTATGTGTCCTGTCTTGTGGCTAATGCGGTTTAGTCTGTTCCAGGCGTTCAGATAGTGGAGCACGAGCCCCTGGTACCAAAAACAAAGACATTTGGCTCAGGTTTTCCGCTAACCGGAAGTGTCTGCTTTTCGCGCGTGGGATGAGTTGACAGACAGCCCTTTGTAAACTATATTTATAAAAGATCTTCAGCTTCTTTGTTCAGTGTGTGAGCAATCAGCTGTCTTGAAAGGCATAATTAGTTTATATGGAGCTGTGGAGGAGAAGTCAATTGAAAGATATAAGACAAGAATTAAAATCGGAGAGGAACACCGCACTATTTCAGCATTTAAAAGAAATCTAATCGATTTTCTTGGTCTTAGCAACCAAGCCAAGAAGTTCGTGCTAGGGTCATTTGACCTGAAACTTTACCGCCTTGTGAAAATCAGCGGGAAAACGGAAAATTTCTCTCTATCAACCCAACAGCAGCTCGATCTGGAATTACCCTTGTTGCTTGACTTAGATGGTGAAAGCGAGCTAAATGGTGGTAGCGGTCATTATTTAGGGTCGTCGTCGTTGTCGTCGTCGTCGTCGTCGTCGTCGTCGCTTGTCTGATTTGTAACCGGCACAAACGACAGCGTTTGTGTGAGTTTTTGAAGAATTGTTTCTAAGAACAGGACTTAATATGCATTTTATTTTATCGTCCTTTAATGTTTTCTTTCCGGTAAGAAGATGTTTGTCCAGATATTTGTCTAGTTCGAATACTTTCAATTTGCTGATTTCTCCTCCCAAAACTAATTGTCGCCAGTCATATTCCTCGAATGTCTTCTACCTAAACTGCTGACTTTTCCTTCCTCTCTGAGCAGCTGTCATTTGTAATATTTGTTTAAGATCATTTAGATGCTGCACCTACTCCTTTACTAATTTCAGATCAACTGCAAATTTGGTGGCAAAGCGGTCAAAAGACTCTTATTTAAGGTGTCATGGTACCCCAAAATTGACCATGTTTTCGAAAAATACACTTCTGTCATTTTCAGATAGATATTATTCAAACCTCTCTTTTACAAAAAGTTTCAGAAAAAAAGATAGTTTCTACGCAAAGTTATGGACGAAAAAAGATTTGTGGCATTAATTTTCTCTAAGCATGTGTTGTCAGTCATCTGTCAACAACGCTGAAAATAGCATGTGACATAACAGGGCCCCGATGTTTTGACACGCGATCGATTACATAGCAGTTCCCGCTTATTTCGAGTGTGTCTACAAAGTGGCTTCAATAATATCTGTGAAAGAGAGAGAGAGAGAGAGAAAGAGAAAAGATCGAGCGTTGAGGAATTACTTGCGCTTCCTGACTCCTCACTTGTCAGTGTGATAAGCTTCGACTGCCAGCTCGCTTTTCGTAACGTGAACGGCGAAAAGCAATCCATCCATTTAAATTCCATAACATTTCTACAAAGTCAGATGTATCAAAGAATCAACTTGGCGCAAAAGACGGCATGTCCAGGGAAGTACGGAATTTGTCTCCAGTAATAAAGAAGTTTATTTTTTTCCCAATTGCTCGCATTTCTGACAGGATGTTCTCTCTTAGATCTTGAGCCGAACACGTGGCGGCTTCTTCGCAGATTTCAATGTGCTTTCTATTCGCCTTTTCTTTCGTCTTTCAGGTCCCGGCAGCTTGGGTAGCCTTACCCAGCTCAAATGATGATGCCTTCGGCATTTACAGCCGACGTGATAATATGACTTTAAAATTTCCGTTTATTGCGTTTGAAGACCCTTTGAACGGTACTCGTACTCAACAAAAGTCGCTTTCCAACATAAAAACACGCAGAATTTGACACCATTCTTGTCGGCATGTTTGTGCTATTGTTGTAAGGCGGTAAGTTGAGCCTCCCCTCTGTCAACCGCAGGTAATTATCCTGACACCTAGGTGTTTTAATCTCCTCAGACCGGAAAAAGTTTCCAAATCATATTTTGGCTTTTTTCTCGAAACTAATTTTTCAAGAAATTGGGCGCACATTTTAAGTTTCCGTTCAGCGAGTTTTCAACCATTTTAGCTCAAATTTGGCGACAATGTTGCCACATAATTTGACACCAAAACCGTGTCTCCGAGTTTTATTTTTTGCTTTTATTCAAAAGTTATGAGTCGTAAAAGAAAGAGAAGAGGTGTTTCTTCTAACTTCAAAGTTTAACTGAGTGCAGAAAATAAACCAGGCCAGATACAAAAATTCCGAGACACAGTTTTTGAGACAAAGGTGTGAAGAATTCAGCGCGATGTTCGTCTTTCTCTCCAGATCATTTTCTACTGGAGCGGAACCGATTTTGTGAACGATGTACTTTTTAAAAACGTAGTCTCTATTTTCGACACAATTGTCTTTTTTCTTTATCTGAATACGTTTTCGTAATCTTCAATTATTAAGCTTTCAGAAAATGTATAGTTTGTTAGGGTCCTTGTGAAACGCCTGTCGCTCAAACGGTGAAAACGCATTGTTGTCATTTGGGGTACCCTGATACCTTAATATAAGCTCTGGGCTGCCAGTCATCCAGAAATCTTCTACTCGTTTGGGTTTCAAAAGGCTTCATATAGTGACAGGGTTGTTGGGATCTGGAACTGGCTGAGGTATTCTTTCCTGGCTTGATCCCACAGAACAAACAGAACTCGAAAGTCAAGTCAAACAAAGTTAAACAGCACTTCAAGCTCAGTCATCTTCGTCCGAATCACTAACCACGGGTCGTTTTGGAAGAGATAGCGGTGGAGATTTCTGACCGATAACAATTGTGCATTTGTTGAAGACAGCTCCTGAGGAAAGATGGGTTCCGTTTCCTGACTTTGACAGACAAATGCCATAAAAGATTGTTAAGTTCCTCGGCGGGAATTTTTTCAATGGCCCTTGTTTCTTTAACGGACTTGAGGTTAGTTTTTGTATTTTCTGTTGTATTTTAATACGTTTCGATTTTCTTCAATAAATAAAGAAATTTCACTGTCGTCTAGGTCATTGCTTGTCTCTAGGATCTCGTTTTCGTTAAAAACCTCAAAATTTGGTAAGCATTCATTGCTTTCTTCCGGAAAACGACCGTTTCGGCCATTTTTCCATCGTTCACCTTGTAAGGCTAATGCCTGACAGTAGTAATGGGGGCTCAGATGGCTCCCAATGCTGGCTTCTGATTGGTCGAGTGACGTCATGACCGGAAGTGGGATGGGAAACCGCTGACCAGTTGAAAAAAGGGGTCGTGGGCTCATGAAACCGGAAGTCACGTGGTTTGGGATGGGAAACCGCTGAGCAGTTGGAAAAAGGGATCGTGGGCTCATGAAACCGCAAGTCACGTGATTTGGAAGGAGAAACCGCTGACCAGGTGGAAAATTCGATCGTGGGCTCAAGGTGGAGTCAAACCGCTGAGAAACGCGGGCGCAAAGTCCAAAGTCCAAGTCGGGCGGCGGGGGTAGCCCCTTGAGTCAAAGAAAAAGACACGGGGATGTTGTTAAAAATAGTTTTAATGGTTTTCAACAAGTCATTGAATGAGGATCCAAGGCTCTTCACGATAATCCATGGCTTGCTGATGAGGAGAGTTCCATTCGACCGGAAACCAAGACCGGATGGTACAAAACCAAAAGGGAAACGTGGAATGCAAAGTATGGGAGGATGGGGCGCCCTCCCAAGTCGACTGAGTGTTCCATTTTGAGGAGTGTTCCTATTTAATGAGTTCCATTTTGATAATAATATGAGCGTTCCATTTTGATGAGTTCCATTTTGATAATAATATGAGTGTTCCATTTTGATGAGTATTCCTTTTGATAATATGAGTGTTCCATTTTGATGAGTTCCATTTTGATAATAATATGAGTGTTCCATTTTGATGAGTTCCATTTTGATAATAATATGAGTGTTCCATTTTGATGAGTTCCATTTTTTAATATGAGTGTTCCATTTTGATGAGTTCCATTTTGATAATAATATGAGTGTTCCATTTTGATGAGGGTTCCATTTTGATGAGTATTCCATTTTGAGGAGTGTTCCATTTTGATAATATGAGTGTTCCTATTTAACGAGTTCCATTTTGATAATAATAATATGAGTGTTCCATTTTGATGAGTGTTCCTTACGGCTACGAGGTCTTGACAGCTTTCAGTCAAGTCTTGGATCCGCGCGTACTGTACTATGATACCGATTGTGGTATCCTGGCCAACGCGCGCTGCAAGGATTGGACGCGTCTCTCACTGGTAACCATAGGGATAAGTAAGGAAGGTTTGCGGATCCACGACTCGCTTGTCGTAGACCAATTGATACTGCTTGTACTCGGGGAAGGTGTAGAGTTGGTAGTGTTTGGGATCCCGGACGATCTGGTGTGTTTTGACGACTTGGGTTTGACGCGGTTGCTTTTGAGGCTTTTGGATTTCGTCGAGGACGTTCTGTCGCATGACGTTATAGTTCAACTGGCTCTTGCCTTCGCTGTTGAGACGGAATCCCCTCACTTTACACTCGACGTGCCCCTTGTGGGTTTGGTAGCCATAGTTCTTGGGACCCGCCGACACGAATTCCGTAATGTAGTCGTCGGGGGCCAATTCACTCGTGAAGTCACCGAGGTAATCGCCCAAGACCGGGTTGGGTTGGCCTTCGTCTTGCAGGAAGATGATGGAGTCCGTGTCGTAATACAAGACACGTTCCCCCAATGGTTTGAGGGCGGCATAGAGTCGAAGTCGGGCCCAACAGGTGGTGAAACAGGCCACGAAGATGTTCAGGTTGGGTGACACGGGGATGTCTTCGTCCTGGTACTGGTAATGGGTCTCCACTAGGTCGTCATTGATGACGGAGACGTGGCGCACGTCCAAGCTATCGGTATCCAGGAAACGGTGAAAGGCTTGAGGGTCATGAAAGGGCTGGACTTGGGTTTTGTTGAGGCGTTGGCCAAATTTGCCCCACATGGAATTGAGCATCATTTTGGCCAGGGTGCGGAGCCCCGGGTTCTTCTCGATTTTATCGTACTCCAACTGGATGCCTTCCTGCTCGAAGTAATCTTGAATGTATTTTTGTTTTTGGTCTTCGGTGTCCACTCCGGCGGGCCACCCACTAGCCTCTTGTTTGATTTTCAACCAGGTGTTGACGTAATCTTCGAACAGACCCTCACAGGTCTCGTCAAAATGCCAGACCTCGTAGATGTACTGGACTTGGTACCCGAGCTCGACGGCTTTGGCCAATTCCGGACTGCACCACGTCCCCGTCAGGACCCGTTGGTCGTCGGTATGGTTGCAATCGGGGGATCTGTCCCAGGGACGTTTGGGCATTTCGTTTTGCACACACGTTGCACAGAGGGGAAACAGGAGTTTGCTGTCATGGCGGTAAGGTAGGACCGGATGGTACAACTCGCGTGGAGGCAAGATTTGACATTGGATGAGACCAAAGTACGGGTGGATGTCGGTGTGACCCGGGGTGGAGATGAAACGAGGATGCCCCTTCGGGTAGACACAGGTTTTGTTGACCCATGGGTACAAGGAGGTGACATCGATGTAATGGATCTTTTGAGTGGGGGTGACATGGTGATACAGCTTGACGGCATTGGTACGCCCTCCACAGAATGCGTCGCGGGGATTCAAGGGGTCTGTGAATTGAAGCTGGGCCACAAACGTACGGATATCCGAGGAGGTGTCTTTGAGACGAGCCCATTCACATTCCCACATTTGAACGACCGTGTACCCGAGCTCTTTGAGCCGTTGGATCTTTTGTTGGGTGGCCTCGTAGACATCTTGCATGGTCCGATCAAAGTGGCGTACATGGGGTTCGTGGCGGTTTGGATAACACGTTGGGCATCCATGGGTAAAACAGCCTTGAAATTCGTACACGGCCCGGGTGTCGTGGCAGTACCCATCCACGAGGCCAACAGGGGGGATGCGAACTTCACCGGCATTACCCACATGTTGGACTTCTTGGCCACACCAATTGAGCCATTCCAGGGCGACGCGGGATTGATTGATGGAGTTGCGCCAACCACGGACGGGTTCACTGGCGATGCTGTTGGGGATCATCCGGTTCATGCGTAAATCCCGGTTGCAGGCCGAAGCAATGGTGATATGCTCAAAAGGGTTGAAGCCCGTCAGGGTTTCAAACAATCGTTTGAAGGTCAGACACCCTTGTTTCAAGAGGCGTACATCCGATTGGCAGTAAGTCACCAATTCTTTCTGAAAGTCAAAGACTTGGTCGCGTTGCTGTTGATGCCACGTTTCCAAGGCTTGCCTGTCTTTGGGCGCTAGGGTTTCGGGCATATAGTAATCGAGGGCTGGGACTGGCCCCACGTACGTTTGGTGGTTGGGGTGGTTGAACTTGTGCGGGAAGTACCCTTTGCAGAGTTCTGTCAAGCCAAAGGTTTTGGGAAAGGCGGACAAAGGCATCTGGAAAAAACTCAATGAATCGATGAAACGAAGACGATCGTGTTTAACTTCCAAGAGTTTACACCCGTTCCGGAGCTGCTCGACGATTCGGTTGTCGCCATAGTATTGATGAATGACAAAGTAGCCATCGTATCCTTGGAAATTATGAGCGAGGACATTGACTTGTCGTGTGTCGTTGAGGGTCAAGGTATCTAACCATTCTAGGAAATCTCGGACGCAATGGTGGCCGGGGAAACACTTGGGTTGATCATCGTCTTCGGTTTCGGCCACGACGAGATTGGCGATGTGTTGTTCCTGGGGCTGCATGGCTTCAATATCAAAAAATACATGCAAAGGAGGCTGGTCCTCCTCCTCCGGGACGGTTTCTGTGGTTCCTCGTTTCCTCTTTCTTTTCTGGCTGGCTTGAGGTTTGGGGGCTGTTTGAATAAAACAACGATGCGTTTCGCCGTCCACGTACTCGCGGCAGGAGGGACAGTCCAGGTATCCGCATTGATGTTTTTCAATCTTGTCTAATCCCACGTTCTGTTTACGGCAGTCTTTACAGCGACGACGTTGAGAACAGATGGTGGCCTGGGAGTTGCTGGCGGGTTTGCCGGCGTGGTCTTTGACGAGATGCATTTGGAAACACGTGTCTCCGAAAAAGTCCCGATGACAATGTTGGCACCGTCGGGTGGCTTTCTGGCCTCGAGGGTATGCATGAAGGAAGTCAGGGCACTCTTTTTGGCAACAGGCCCGGCAATGACCTTTTTGTTTGGTGCAGCGATGACGTCCCTCGGTGTTGTAGGGTTTCCAACAGTGGGCACAGACGTAACTGGACCCGAAAAATCCAGGCAACTTGGTGATGACGTCGTAATGGTTTTGGTGGTGCAACAGGATCAATTGTTTGTCTTGGGGGGCTCCAAAGGTCGTGATGTGAAAAGATCGATGGGCATCCACCAACAGGATCTGGTAACCTCTGAGGGACGGGGCTTGACTAAAAGACGTCAAGGCGTCGTAGCTGCATGGGCCGAGGGGCACGTTGGCTTCCCGTTGCAGGTCCCAAGCGAGGGTTCTTTGCAGGGGACCCTTCCCTTCTCGAATGGCTTTGTGTTTCGGGTGCTGGTCCACGCGAGCTTTGGCGACGACGAGGGCTCGAGCACAACAGAGTTCATCCCTGTTTTGAATTCGGATGATCGATTTGGAGTTCCTGGTTAACATGTCCATGGTAGGGTGGCCGGGTTTGCCACGACGGGGTCTGCCGGTACCTTGAGGGGCATGATGAACTTGCGTAATGGAGACTTGAAAGGAATCGTCCATTTCAAATTGTTCGTTGCTGTTGAGGGCTTGAGCTAAACGTTGGAACAGGGCCTCCACACGGTCTCCGCCTTCACGCCATTCCCCCGCGCGTAATCCCCAGCCTTGAAAATTGTTATGGAGTCGATTGGATCCGATGGTAAAGTAAAGGCGATATTGATCGTGGAGGTCCGGCGTGGTGGTTAACACTTGATTCACTGCTCGACGTAACCCCTCTTGGAGAGCTTCCGTGATGTTTTGATCTGGAATCAAGTTCCCCCTTTGACGTAAACGGGTATTGAAATGGCGTTCACGCACCCCCATTCGACGACTCGTCCGATCGACAAAGGGTTGGAGTTCAAAGTCAAAGGTTCCGATCGTGGTATCCAACCCTCCTGCACCCCTTTGTATCGAGGTATCTCCGGCTCCGCTTTGTTGAAGGAGTCGTGTTTGAAAGGCATGTTGTCGTTCCAAATGGGCCAATAGGTCCTGATAGTCATCATCATCATCATCACTAGACAGCTGTAGTCCGAGTAATTGGTCACTAGGCCCAGCACGAGCATCATCCTCATCTTCTGGCGGCGGCGAGGCCATGATCAGATGAACTCCGCTGGCGGTCGGGGCTCTGTTTTTATAGAGAAAAAAGGGTCACGTGAAGAAGAGCATGAACCAATCACAAGCAGGCCCCACGGGGCCTCTGGGAGGGGTGGGACGGGGTGGGGGGACCCCCCTCCCCCCTCTCTAGTTTGGGCCCATGGGGCATCACGGGAACGAATAAACCGCTATAAAAGAAATCGAACCGCCGGCGGAGTCATCTCAAAATGGAGGTTGCTCAAGAAGAGTTGTTAGAAGCCTTTGAAGAATTTGAGTTGGATTTAGAAGTCGAGGAGATTTTAGAGAAAGTCAAGGGGGAGTTGGTGCTGGACTCAAGTGTCAGCGAGTTTGGAGAACAGCTCAAGCAGAGGGAGCAGCTCAAACAGGCAGCTCAGGCAACCCGGGCAGCACGAGCCACCCGCTTCCACCAGCTGTGCTACCCTCAACACACCTGTGAGTGGTTCGTGGAGGGCCTCGACTACTGCTGCAATTACTGGAGGTACCATTTTAAACGGCCAGACACCCCTCCACCAGCACCGCCACCGTCTCCCGATGTCGGACGAAAAAGAATTGCGCCCCCGCAGAGCCCCCTACAAGGGTCAAGAAAGCGCTGCCGCGCCCAAAGGGACAGCCCTCCGAGCGACCCAAAGAGCCCGGCAGGCGGAAACTGACAGGTGCTACCAGCCATCACATCGACCCCAGCTCCCCATGTCAGCCGAAAGAGAGTTGCGCCCCCGCAGAGCCCCCGTCAAGTACCACGAAAGCGATGATGACGAACGGACACCCCTCCTCCGAGCGGCCCCAAGAACCCAAAGAGCCCCGCGGGCGGCGACCGACAGGCGCTACCAGGCAACGCATCGAGCCCCGCGGGCGGAGGCCGACAGGCGCTACCGGGAAACGCATCGAGCCCCGCGGGCGGAGGCCGACAGGCGTTACAGAGAACGACATCGAGAGCGCATAAGGGAGAAAGACAGGGGCTACTTTAAAGCTAATCAAGAACGGATCCTGGCGCGTCAGCAACGATATCGAGAGAGCCATCGGGAGGAGGTGAGGGAGAACCAGCGTCGATATCGAGAGAGCCGCCGAGAGGAGGTGAGGGAGAAACAGCGACGATATCGAGAGAGCCGTCGAGAGGAGTTGAGGGAGAAACAGAGGCAGCGTGATGCCCGTCGTCGGGAGACCCATCCCGAGCTGGTGAGGGAGCAAAACAGGATTCGTCAAGCCCGTTTTCGGGCGAAAAAGAGAATGAAGAAGAAGTTGACGACGTTAACCATCCCCCTGACAGATTGTCGGATGCCTGTGCCGGAATATGCCCAAGCCTTTTGTGACTCACTGGACGCGGGGGACACGAACGTATCGCCCCCGGAATCCTTTCTTCAACTCCTTAATGAGGACTCTCATACTCTGCTTGATTTGGATTCGGGGGCCCTGCAAGTCAGCGAACCCTCTGACTGTAACGATCTTTCGTTTTTGCAGGATTTATTGTCACCCGACGAGTGGGAGCAGGTCATGGACGATGTGCAGGATTTTGATGTGGATGATTGGTTGGAGGACATGACGTCATCCGACGAGGGCGTCGATTTGATATATGATTTAGTGTCTTAACCCTCGTTTCCGTATTTGACAGAACATGCAATCGTGGCAGAACATGCAATCGTTTCCGTAATTTGGCAGAACATTCAATCGTTTCCGTATTTGGCAGAACATTCAATCGTTTCCGTATTTGGCAGAACATTCAATCGTGACATTGTGGTAGAACGTTTGGAGACATCAAAGAGACAGGGACATTTTTTTATCAACGTGGATAATTTTGTCTACACCACAACGGGTTCTCCAGAATCCTGTTTGAGAATCCTGTTTTTGACACTACATCTTTGTTTGAGACAGTACAAGGAACCAATCAGACATTTTCATTTTTTATTTTTCAACATGGTATGGGGTTGTCATTAAAGTGTTTTACAATTTTAAACGTTTCTTGGCTTGCATGATTTTTTTGACCACCCGTTCCGTCTTGGTTTTCTTGCCGGGTAATTTATCAATGGCTTGGATCATCTTGGTATCGGCTTTCCATTTGTCTTGCAAATTCTTGGCACGGCTGTAATCAATGTCGTGTTGTTTCGCAATTTGGTCCAAGCGATTGATTCCGGGATCCCCACGTTTCAGACGTTTGGCTAAATGGGTGCCAGGGCCCATGTATTGATAGCCAGGCCAATGAAATTCTTTGCCGGTTTTAGCAATCCATTTTTGGACATCCAAGGCCCCTCCGCGTTGATGGCGTTTCCGTTGGGGGCCCCTTCTCCTCCTCCTCTTGGTGCGGGGGGCCATCTTTTTTTTACTCACTGTCGTACTGCAAACGTCGTCGTCGGGGTGGTTTGCCTTTGGCCCAATCTTCCCAACCGGGTAAGGGTTTCAATGCTTGCACTTCACGGGAGACGCCTTTGCCTTTGCCTTTGCCTTTGCCTTTGCCTTTACCACTCTCGGCTAACTTTTTTTCCAAGGCCTTGCGCTGTTCTCGAATGGCTTGTAAACGCGACCGGGTTTCCCCTGGACTGGTAGAAGGTCCCTCTTGTCTCGTGCCTTCCCTGGTAGCAGGGGTAATGGTGGGTTTGGGAGCCGACGGACCTCCTTTTATCATGCGCTTCAACCATTGTTCCACGGGTCCCGTTACCAAATCCCCGGCGTCTTCCTCTTCTTCTTCGCCAGGAGGTGCACCCGGGGCACCCACTCCCACACCTCCGGGAAATTGACGAATGCGTTTGGTTAACTTGGTTAATTCTTGACTCAACGGTTTGGTTTGAGCATTGACCACGGCCGGGGGCAATTGAGGGTTGGCTAACAAGACATGTTTTTGAGCGGCGAGCGTGGCGGCTTTGTTCAACAAGGCATTTTCGGTGAGTTCTCCTTTGTAATATTGAATGAGTTGCTCCAAGTCCTTGTGGGGAATCATGTACACTGCATCCATGGGGGGTGACTACACTCGGAGCAAAGTTCCCCGTCTTCTATCTGACGACAGCTCTCACAAAGACGGGACTTTAAGATGTGCCTGTACTCTCGATACAACAGGCGATATTTATGCTTCCAATAATGACACTCGTCTTTCCACTGGTCGGTGACCCGATTGGCCTCTTGTAACAGTTTCATCCAGGTAGGGAGGGTTAACGAAGACATAACGCCTGATGGAGTCCTTGAAATAACCCGCGTCCTTTTTGTTGAACCAACCACGCCCGACGTTTTTTCACGGAATGTCGACGACGTCCCAAATCGCGTAGCACCTTTTTATAGGGGCGAAGCTTGGCTAGGATGGGTGGGGTGATGGGAATCTTGTTTTTTAAGAAGTTCAAGACCAGTTCACTCACGGCATTGATTTGATCGGCATTGGCATGTTGTAACAACTCTTGACGTTTGGAACCATTGGCTTCTTGTAACATGGAGCGTAAAAACGGGAATTGACGTCGAAGACGTTGCATCCTTTATCGGTGACGGCGACGATACCGTTGATTGGCTTTTGGATCGTGCGTTTTATACGTTTATCCGTTTCCAAGGCCACAGCTTTCCCCAATCCCGTCAGGGCAGGGACCAACAAGTTCAAAAAACCACCTCGTTGACGACGTCGTCGTCGTCGTCTTCTCTTCAAGGATACCATGAGTGCGACAAGACACGTTGAAGGGCTTTGTTTTGTTTGATGACGTCTTGCGTCTCTTTATAGCCTTGACGGGTATTGCGTTTGAAATCGGACCACCAACCCCCACCTCGTTGTCGTCGGTAATGTTGTACATTATCGGTAATGCCTTTCAAGGCTTGACCGCCTAATTTGCCTAAAGCAAGTCCAAACCCAGGCGCTGGCCCCGATAGAAACATACTCATGCCATGGGCAATTTTATCCACCAAACGGGGTTTGCGACGCATTAAAGCCCCTCCTCTTTGTTTCCTTTTTCTGCGTCGTCGTCGTCGTCGTCGGACGGCCATGGTTCTAAGAGTGTCGGGCTGGGAGGGAGCGGCTTTTTATCTATCCAATACCCTTTGGGTCTCAAGGGACGAGGACATCCGTCCACATAGCATTGGGCTTCCACGGGTTGGTAGACAAAATGACCATGGTACTCTTGCACACATCGTTTGGGTAGCGGAGGAGTGAAATCCACAATCGTATCATCCAAGGTTTGCATCTTGATCAAAAATCCTTCCAGGTCCTCCAAGGGGACCCCACGCCCATAGGTTTTCAATTCGGTCAAGGCTTTGGCATAGGTGGTAAACGCAAATCGACTCATGGTCACTTTAAATTGGTATTGTTTAAAATCGGCCCATCCTTTGACCACGGTGCCCACGGCCGCCAAACACGCCACCAACGTGCTGTTGTCCAACAGGGGACCAGCAATCATACCGGCAGCCATCAGGAGTAACGCCAGGCCATTGAACAAGGCTTGGCAACACTTGAAATGATTCAACATTTTGCGATAACACCACCATTGTTGATGGTAAAAGGCATACAACGAATCCATCCGTTGTAACAATTCGGGTGGCAAGGGGATGCCAGGACGTCGGGATCCATTCAATAACGACACGATGGTTTTCATCCTCACGGCGAGACCCGGGACGACGAGGTTTGTACGCTGGGGGCTCCTCCCTGTTTATAACTGGTCACAATGCTATTGGTCATGGTCACATTAGCAATTTCCCGTCCTTGGGCCAATTGTTCTTGATCTTGTAACAGCATGCGTAAACGTCGTTGTAAATCGGCTTGACGCAAGGTACGTGGGGGTGTACTACCGCTCCAAGATCCTCGAAAGCTGGCTGGATCGGAGGCAGGTGTCAAAGGTGACGTGGGGGTATTTCGTCGTCGTCCTCGTATGCGTCTAGGACGTCGTCCCCGACGCCCCCCACCACCGCCACCACCACCACCACCACCACCCCCGCCGCCGCCGCCACCACCAGCACCACCCCCAGCACCAGCACCACCACCAGCACCACCACCAGCACCACCAGCACCACCAGCACCAGCACCTCCAGCACCAGCACCTCCACGTCCAGCACCACCACCACCACCACGTCCACCGCCACGTCCACCGCCACGTCCACCACGTCCACCGCCACGTCCACCCCCATTACCCCCAGCACCCGCGGCTGTTCGAGCACCCGCCGCCCGGGGTACGCTAGGAGGCGTCGCAGGCGTTCGAGCCCCAGAAGACGGCGGGGTAGTGTGTATGCTACGGAACTATTGACTTCCTGGGCTTCCTACCCCAGCAGGGGAAGAGGGCTGTGCAGGGGGTGCCCCATCTACATCGGGCCAACTCCCGATGACGTCCGCAGGGGGGATGGATTGCATAAACTCAAAGAGGGGATCAGGGCCCATTTCCTCCATGGCGACGTCGATAAGGCCTTGGTCTCCCGTCAAATACAAATCTTGGAAGGCCCTTGGGGACATGAGATTGCCGCTGGCCGCCCCAACCCCAGCGGGGGACACGGTATCGTAGGCTTGCGGAGGTTGACGGTCCTCCTCATCCGCCATGGTTGCTCTTTTCGAAAAGGCCGTTCAAGGATCTCGTCCCTTTATACTCGCTTTTGATAGGTGCGCGTCCATCCTTCGTCTTTTAACAGGTGACTCCATAACCGTTGTTGATCAGAGGAGGCCGGGTGTAAATCTAACATCAAATAGCCATACGGGCGCGTGGTGGCCTGATGAAACGTCTCCAACGTGTCTTTCCAAGTGGTCGGAAACGATTGCAGCATGACATTGCGTACCCCTAATTGATCCCGGGGATTCTTGAACGCCACAATGTAATGCGCATTGCGGGAAATACTTTTAGCATAGCGCCCCACGGGAAACATGTCTTGGCACAAGTAGAGCACCGTCACCCCTTGATGATGTGAATGTTTGGTGAATAAATCCAACACGCGTTTATCGTGACTCCCTTCATCCATTAAATCATCCAAGACCAGGACCCCCTGTCCTTGAGGAAACCATTGCAGCAAGGCTTGATGATCGGGAATCCCTTCGTGAAACATCACCCCACGATCTTGCATGCCTCGAAATCGATCTTGCCACGCCCCATAACAATAATGCACTTGCGTCGGGGGACTTTCAAACAACTCGGGGTTGTCTACCAAGAGTTTTTCCGTAAACACGGTTTTGCCACATCCCGAGGGTCCCACCACCAAGATAGAGGAGGGGGTATGAAAACGAAACGGTTTCCCCGTTTGCATGATGATAATACCCATTTTAGAAAAAAAAGGCACCTTTTTATTGGAATCGGTGGGACTCGAACCCACGCGCGATCTCCTCATGTATCCGGGGGGATCCAAAGGCTCTACCCACTGAGCTACGACTCCGACACCGTTTTTCCAACAAATTTTTTATTTAATCATTCCGTTGATGATACGGATGACAACAGAGTTGATACCATCTGGCTTCTTGGCCTACAATCAATTGTTGAACGCGTTGACCGGCTTGATGGTCATTGCTTACATAATCATGATCCGAAAACTCATTTAAAAAGTCTTGCAAGGTCCGTCCACGGGCTTTGGCTTTCAAGTACAACAAGGCGTAATCCCCACAACTCTTGCTTGAAATGGCTTGGAGGGACTTGCCATTGGTCACCACATACTTCCAATGTTGGACAATCCAATCTTGGAACGGGGCGGCTTGCACGTACGTGTCCATGGGCAAAGCATAACTGTCGAGGACTTCACACACGTTTCCCTCGGTCCACACCGCCAACCAATGTTGTCCGGGTTGATCGTGCGGGTCGGTGTTCACAATGTACCCTTGGCGTTGGGTCTTGACAGGACGCTTGGGTAATCGATCACAGGCCACCGTCCCATAAAACATCGGTTTCAAGTGGGGGTCGTCGCGAGCTAAATAATCCAACTGCACATTATTCAAGGCCACGTGTTCCATCAGTGTTGGTAAATGTTGTACAACACGGCTCCGTTGCTGTCAATCTCCAGCAAGTTCTCAAATTCTCCATAGACGAGCACGGTTATATTGGTACCGGGGGCAGCTCCAAATTCCAAGACCAGTTGTAAATCTCCACGTTGCTTGGGGTTGAGGTTTTGACTGTCGGCACATCCATTGGCCACATTGTCAAACATGAACAAGGTACAATTTTTCGCTTCGCCCCAATCTCCTAGTTCCACCATATTGCCTTTCTTTTTACACCAAGCCCCACTGGCTTGCAGAAAATGGAAGTACCCCAAGTTATCTCGGGTGGCATTGTTGTGTACCAAGTGTAGGGTTTCATAAGGGTATTCTTCTCCTTTGACAATCTGTTTGATGGAGGTCAAACCAAATTTCTGGAAACAGAAGGGATCTCGGGTCACATCCCCATTGAAGGCGCGGCTGTCCAACAACCCTACAATCAATCGGTCCGGTATTCTGTTTTGAAACAGGTTGGGGATATCAAAACGGGTCACATTGCCTTGGATGCTGAAGGTGCGGATTTCACTACGGACGGTGGGGTAAGCAGCCACTTGGCCTTCATTGTGTCTTTTTTCAGATAAACTCTGGTAGATGGCGTCATTCAAACGTAGTTGACAGAGATGAAACCGTAGTTTCACATCGCCTTCCATCAATCGGCCGGCGAGAGCCACCCCATTCAAAAACAGACTGGGGCTGTTGAAATGAAATTTCATCTTGATTTCAATGCCTGGCACCAACAGTTTGCCGGTATGAAACACTTCCAAGTGGGGGGTAAACACCACACTGTGGGTGGCGCCTCCAGCATACTTCCTCACTTCAGCAACCATGGCTTCATAGGCCGCTTTATGATTGGCACTGAGAGCGTTCCAGGCTGCATGGTCTCCTGCTTTGTCTGTGTTGTTGTTGGTCCATTGGGGTGGGAAATCCACTTGATTGTACCAGCCTTGGGGTCCTAACACGGTCTTGCCATCTTCTCGGTCATAATTCAGCAAGGTTTCCAGGTAAGCTTTGTAATGATAGGTGTCGGATTAAGGACTGATCAACGTGCCATTCAACTGCAAGTCAATTTGTTTGATGATGGAATGGGCCAAATTGTTGACGGGCCACAATTTCTGATCGGCCCCCAAGTTATCGTTCGTACTCTTTTGCAATCTCAATTCCATGGTAAAGTAACTGCGTCCCAAATCCACAAAATCGTCTAATCCTGGAATGATGAATTCCATGGGATTGATACCCGTGGTGGTGGGTTGGATGGTGACCATGCGATAGGCATTGATGCTAATGTCGGTCGGGGGCACCTTGAAAATCCGTAACGCCGGGTTGACGGTCCCTTCGGAACGCGGATGCGCTGGGGCAGCCCCTTCCGAGTAGGTAGGGGCTGTCACGCGTGACATCACATTCGGCATGGTTAACGTCGTCGTCGTCGAGTGGTGGCACGTCGTCGTCGTGAGGGGTTTTTATACCGTCGTCGTCGTGCTAAGCGTTGTCTCAAATCAAACCCGGGTAGTCTCATCACCTCGGGACTCAACCAGCCGCCACGTTGTCGCCGCATGAGTTTCCAAAACGGATACAGACCTCCCCATTGAGACAAGCCCCGATCACTACGAATTCGTCGAGGTCGTGAATGCACGGGGTCCATGTTTAGACTCCCAAAATATCTCGCGCCCGTTTGGTTTGCTTGGGAAATAAGGCACTGGCTACCCGTACGGCTTGTTTCACGTTCTTATGGCTCAAGGCTTTCTTGGCTTGTTTGGTAATTTCTTTTTTAAGGACGTCTTCGGCTTTGCGTTTGATCCCACGTGTCAAACCCGTTTCCAAGCCTCTCTTGATATTACTAGGCAGTTTTAAAGGATTTCGCGGAACCCTCCACGCAAGAGATCCGTCACCAACCCTTGTCCACTTTGACCCTGTTGATCATACCACTCGTCGGTCCGAAATCGTGTCAAACTTCCCCCACGCATCGTACTGTTCACGTGTTACCAAGGATCACGTTTGGTGGGTGTCACAGGACTCGTCTCTTTTTATACCGTCATTCATCGTCTTCTTTTTCGAAACGCGGTTTCCAACCCTTTCTTGGCCCCGTAACTCGCCGCACCCCCCGCGGCACCCAACGCCACGGCTTTCCCTCCAGCGATCAAGGCTGGAATCAGCGCAGCCAGGGGCAAGAGACCCCCTCGTTGCCTTCTTCTTCGTCTTCGACGTCTTCTCGTCTTCGGCATGTTTGCTTGTTTTCACAACTCTTGTTTTCTTTTTATACTCACATGAGGTTGCACGATTCCCCCGCATAGCGTTTTCGTTTTCCTTGTCGAATTTCCTCCATGCGTTTCAAATGCGCTTTTTTGGCATTCTTTTTCGCCAACTTTTCTATCCCTTTGGTGATGGACCATGCAGTTTTAGGAATTCCCGCAATCACTGCGTTGATCCCTTCCCCCGCTTGGGGACGCTGTTTTCGTCGTCGTCGTCGTCGTCGTTTCGGAGGCATGATTGACTTGGGGTCCCTTCTCGTCTCTCTTTTTTATGCCTTTTTGAAGTGTAACGTGACAATGGTATGGCCGTCGCCAAACTTAACCAAATCGCCTCCCCTACCAATCGTTTCGGCCACTTGAACGTGAATGATTTCCACCACCTCGTTACGAAGAGTCATGTATTGAATGTGCAACGGTTCAAAGTAGATGGTGCCACGTCCTTGTCGCTTGTACTGGATTTCACGCAACAAATCGGTCACGCGATTGCCCACCACCGTGCTGCCTGCCACGTCCGAGTACACGTGCAACGATCGCGTGGGTTCCCCCGCCACCGCCCGAAACGCCGTATTCAAGTTGGTGAAACGCCACCCACAACTCATACTCAATTGTAAATAATCCGGTAAAATCGCACGCACCGTCCAAAAGACCGGGTTGCTCTGATCGTCGTTCACATCGTTCCAAGCGTTGCCAGGTGGTTCTTTCATGTTGGGGATTTGATCCCCCAGGAATTCTTGCTGTAAGTTCGGGCCCAACACCAATCCACTGGCAATTTTACGTAACCATCCCATCTTGAGCGCTAACTTGGTGTAGATGGTAAGGACTGGTGTTTTGTTACCACAATGGCAGACATTCGTGTTGTCGATGAGGAGATCCTCCCCTTCCCACTTGAACTTGACGTAGGTGTGTTTGCCTTGATCGTTGGTAAACCGGCCTCCTTGAATCGCCGTTTCCTGGCGTCGTTGTTCCAAATGGGCAATCGTGGCTTTCATGAAACTCACGCCATCCACCACCCAATCCAAATCTTGGACGTCTTGGATGAGGGTTTGCGCCGTGCCTATGCGCGCGGCCATGGTGCCATCGGTTTTACCCGGGGCGGGATAAGTGATCTCCCACGACGTCGCTATGATGTACCCATCTTTCTTCACCAACTCGTACAAATTGACGCGGGTATCCGGTAAGGAAATGGCACTCAACCCCACTTGCCATCCACCTCCGGATAACTGCAACGGTTTCGGTAAACGAATCTTGAAGGAATTGGCTTGGTTGTTGGGAAATTCATGTCGGTTGGCATGACTGGGTAACGTCACGTAGAACGACATCTTTGTCTTCTTCTTCACACCACCACCTCCCTTTTAAAGTGCAGGGTCAGGAGGGTACGTCCTTCGCCAAATTGGACGAGATCCCCATTGGTTTCGGCCATCTGGGTTTCCACGATTTCCACCACTTCATTGCGTACTGGGACATATTGAATGTGGCGAGGTTCAAAGTGGGTGGTGTTTTGGGGATGGTACTTGATTTCTCGTAAGAGATCGGTGATGCGACCCCCTACCATGCTGCTAGTCCCTACATTGCAATACACGTGCAAAGGACGCACCGCGGGAAATTCCAACGAGGGCCGAAAGGTCGCGTTCAAATTCACAAACCGCCAATTACAGGTCATACTCAAGTTCATATAATCCCCATCCACTTTCCAAAAGGCGGGTTGGTTGCTGCCATCCAGGACATCCGACGGTGTAGGAATCGAGTCCGAATGAAATTCTTGTATGATATTGGGCCCCAATCGATACACACCCGTCGACACTTGTTCAATCCATCCCATTCTCAAGGCCAAGGTTCTGCCCCATTCCACGCGGGCCACTTGTCGTTTGTAATCCACATTGACGGTATTCAACACCAAATCCCCTTCGGAGGTCCATTCAAAGGTCGGGTACAATTTGACGCCATTGTCCTCTGCCCATTTGTTGAGGGGTTTGGTTTGTTTGGCACGGCTTTGCTCGTAACGGTACACCAGTTGATGAAACAAGTGCGATCCCGTCGACGAGGCCAATTCCTTTTTCATATCTCGACCGTAGGTAAAGAGTTCGCGACGTTGATGCCACCATCGATCGTTGCCTTGATCGTCTTTGGAGTACACCCGTTCGTGCCATCGTACATACAACAGAGGATGGGATTCGCCCACGCCTCCTTCTTCCGCGACCACGGGAATGGTGGGTAAGGATAAACTCGCCATGCCTACCATCCATCCTCGACCCATAAATCGAATGGGTTTCGGCAACCGGTTTCGGAACAGATGGGCTTTGTTGCCAGGAAACTCCTTGGTACTCGCATGACTCATCAACGTCACGTAAAACGACGAATTGGGGACGAACGTCATTGTTTTAGCGGCGTCGTCGTCGTTTACGTGGCCGAAGGGACGTCACCTCTCTACGAGCAATCCAACTATTGTACTTGTCGGGCCACCCTTTTCACTTGACCAACCATCGATCTTTTTGTCGCTTAAGTACCTTTTCGATGCGAAACACGTCGGACACATGGACTTTTTGTAAATCCTCCTCGTAAAACGTGCCTTGGACGGGGGTATCATCCCATTCGTGAATCTTATAGGTGGGCACGGGGCCCGGGATCACACGATGCACCACAAACACTTCTTCGGTCCAACCAGGGAGATACCCTTTGCCAAACGTCCGATGAATCGTGTTGAGACGGACATGATCCCCCACCTTCAATTGGGGTTTTTTTTTCTGGCTTTTCAATCGTTTGCTGTACAATCGTTTCCACATCGCTTCTTCGTTGTCCCATGTCACGTCTTGAGGGGGCATGCCAATACTTCGATGACGGGTGGCATTATAGCCTTGCACCAACTCGGGTAACACGTCGTCAAAGCGTAAGGTGTTAGCCGCGGTCAAATAACGGTACAACCGTTCTTTCAAGGTGCGATTAAATCGTTCCACCACACTGGCTTTGGCATCCCCTTCGGTCGAAAAATGTTGAATGTCTTGCTCGTCGACCCATCGTTGAAAGGTCCGATTATAAAATTCTTTCCCTCGATCCGTTTGCAATCGGTTGGGGTGTCGTCCTCCTTGTCTCACAATCTTCTCAAAGGCTTTCACGAGGGCCACCCCGGTTTTGGTTTTCAACGGTTGTACCCACGCGTACTTGGACAAGACATCCACGACGGTCAACAAGTAGCGTATACCCCGATTATGTTTGGCCAACCGTTGCACTTCCACTAAATCCGCCGCCCATTGATCATCTAAACCCCCTACGATCACGGGTAAGGTGGCAAAACGACGACGTCGTGGTTTATGCAAGGTGTAACCCACATCCCGTTCCAAGAGTCGTTGGGCTTTTTTCAAAGGGAGTCCCTGGGCTTTGGCAAACCGTTGCACCCCACCTAAACTCCCCGGGGCGCGAGGATCATGATAACGACGTAACCATTGTTGCGAGTCTTTGGCACTCTTCGTTGACGAGACACGACGTTTGCTTCTCTTCAACTTTGTTGTTGTTGACCAGCGTTTAGTTCTCTTTCGAGGGGCCATACCTTCTGGCATTCATCCCATAAAGCCGGTATGGAAGGGATGGTGTGGGGATGCGCCTTTTGAATGATTCGATACCATCGCCAGGCGTTCGGGTGGGCTTTTAACCATACGACAAACACCACCCATCGATACAGGTTACGATCCACGTGGGTTTCTTCAAAGACGTGGAGAGGATGCGTGTCCTCGGGACATGGGGGAATAGGGATGTTGGACCCGGGTTGGTGATCATATAACACTTGGCACAGGGATTGATGGCATTGCCATTCCCCCAGGGACAAGAGAGACTCCCACGCATAACACACAACAGACTCCATGGTCACATTGATAACATATTTCATTCCTACTCCTTTTTAATACATTAAAAGAGACCTAGACGACCACAGGCGACGGTCTCGAGATCTTTCTGACAGTTCTCCACACTGTCACTGTACTTGGGGGGTGGTGGCGCTGGGGCGACCATCATTTCTTGACGGTTCTTGAGCTCTTGAATTTCTCGTAGCAATTGTTTCTCATAGTCTGTCAGGGGGCGATCCTCTTTCCTTCGAGGGGGCGGTGGGCCAGGGATGTCCACGCCACGCTTGGGATACCCTTGAGCATCACGGGTCGACAACGGGGGTTCGGCCAGGGCGTCGGCTTTCTTGGGGGGATGGTCATGAAACCAGCTCCAGTACTTGGGACCCAAGGGTTGATCGGCCCATCGGAAGAAGCCACACGTTTTCTTGGAACAATTCAGAAACAAACGATCGGGGTTCTGGGTCGAATGGCTCTGTTGTAGCGTGGCGGGTTCCCGGCAAAAGCATTGCAAACAAGTCCACATGTCCAGCACTTCTAGATGAGGTTGACTATACACGGCTTTCATATACTCCAGAGCTTGATCTTGGCCACAAAACAGCAAACAGGGTTGGATGGGACATTTCACATACTTCCATCCCTTTTGAGATTCTCGTGCCTCCAAACGCACATCATGGCAAGGGCATACCATATAGTCCACCGAACTGGGAGGATCATACACAGGCGTCAATGCCGGGGTCGATTGCTCCACCATGTCATTCAATTCTTTCATCATATCTTCCACCGCCGCTCGGGTATCTTCCACCACTTCGCGCACCACCGGATCACAGTCCACGGGCGTCATCGTTTGAATGGTGTTCTTCTTCTTCTTCTTCCCCGAAGGAGGGTCGCTTGACTTTCTCTTCCGATCCACAGACATCGTGCTCACGATTTTTCACCCACCCCTGCCTTTTTTATACCCAGGACCCTTGGCTCTCATTGGTCAGCTTTTCATGACCCTATAAGGACGTCTCCTGTTCCCCATTGGTCAGCTTCTCCTACCCATATAAGGACGTCTCCTCTTCCCATTGGTCAGCTTGTTATAAGGGCCTCTTGTCTTCCCATTGGTCAGGTGTTCCTATTTAAGAGGGTCCCTTGGTCTCTCGATCGTCATTCTCAGAGCAATGCCCCCTAACATTGACATGATCGGAGAACAAGATCTCGGTGCCTTGGAACTGCAAGTGGGCTATGGCCATGTGTTGTACACCGGGGGAGCCAAAGGTACGGATGCACTCGTCGAAGAACAAGCCAAACACTTTGGGATGCAAATCGAAGTCCTAGTCCCCCCGAACCATCCTCGAGCCACTTTCATCACCCCGTCCACCGTGGAAGTTTTGATGCTAGCCAACCCTCATCTTCACCAAGCGGCAGAGAAACTAGGGAAACGAATGCCCAGTCATTTTTACACCCTGCAATTGCTGCAACGCAATTATCAATTGGCCAAGAAAGCTCATACGATCTATGCCTTTGGCATTTTGGAACAGGATAAGAAACGCGTGAAAGGGGGCACCGGTTGGACCGTGCAATTGGCCATGGATCAAGGCAAACCCGTCTACCTGTTTGACATCCCCAGTCAAACGTGGTACCGCTCGGACCATTACTACCAAGTCAATGAGAATGCCGCCACCCTGGTCACAGGCAGTCAATTTGTCCCTTGGGGCCCTAAAAAGCCCACCCTTCATCAAAGCAGTGCTATCGTGGGATCCCGGGATGTGGACGAGAAAACCCGAGCCGAAATTCAAGCCTTATTCAACCGCACCTTCTGTCTCCCCGAGAACATTGATCAATTACGTCTGGAACTGGAAGACTTTCATTTGTAATTTTTAGTTTTTAATTTTTCAATCTGTACATAGCCCTTTTTTAGTTTTTATTTTTCCAATTGTACATAGCCTTTTTTCCAATTGTAAATAGGCACACCCCTGCGTGGCAAAGAACACAGACAACTCTTTGTAAAAAACATGAACTCTTCTTTTTAATTAAAATAAAAAACTGACAACACTGGTTTTGCACTATGGTCATAAATAAATGTCTCTTGACGCACAGTAGCCTTGACTCACAATAAAAAATGTTCAACGTCTATTTACAAAAACAAAACACGTCGCACTTGATTGAGGCGGATCGCCCGTTGCCTCCTCTCCCGCTCCTCCCGCCGCCGCTCCTCCCGCACCCGCTCCATGTCTCCGAAATAACCTCTAATTCGTTGCCATGGGTGGCCCGCATGCACACTTGGTAAATACAGTTCTAGTTCATTGTCCATTTCATGAAAATGGTCCAGGGTCATCGGCCACCGCCATTCCAAATGGGTCCAGATGCGATGCTGGTCCACCCAAGGAATAATCTTCCGGACCAGAGTGCCCAGCAACGCCTCTGTGATGTCCGGATGGGGTCGACCCTCACGCTCCCCATTCTCCGTCCACACCATACAACGTAAAAATAATTCAAAAAAGGCAACCACGCGTCTACGGTTCAGAGGGCGCCAGGTTTCCTCTTCTCTCTCCCGCATCGCTCGGGTCTGCCTCTCCACCGCCGTTCGCTCGGGTCGTACCCTCCTCCTCAAGTAGTCTTCACCTTCAACGTTGACAGTACTGGCTAGACAGCCCAAGGGCCTTCTCGTTTTCACCATTTTTGGCTCAACTGACAAAACTTCACTCAGCACGAACTCAAAGCTAGGAATGGCGTCCTGGGGCCTCCCTTGACTTATATGCCCCGATCCGCGCAATGCCTCATGGTCTATCTAAGGAGGGGGGAGGGGGGTCCCCCCACCCCGTCCCCTCCCAAAGCATCATGGGGCCTCCTTCTCATTGGCCCCTTCCCTCCCACGTGACCCTTTTGTTTCTCTATAAGAAACCCCTCGTCCCCCCTCCTTGTCGCATACACACTCATGGATGATCCAGAGATTAGTCCAGAAGCCCAACAAGTGATTGACCGTCTACGCGCCTTGTTGACTCAACTGGAAAAAGATTTGGAGGAGATCCGCTTCAAAGCTTCTTATTTTGAACTGCTTCGTCTTCACAGTACCAAACATCTCAGTCGTCACGAATTGTGCTTATTAACTTTGAAAAACTACTACCAGTGGTAAATGAGTGACAAAGCCGATAAGGTCAGCCCGGAAGCCGTGAAAATCCTACAACGTCTAGGACAAATCCGACAACAAATCTTAGAGTTGGTCCAACCTTTACGGTACCAACTCCCTTATCAAGAAGTGTACCGCCTCCGCCAAGAAGGCATCATCACTCTCATCGAATTTCAGCTCTTGACCAATCCTCTCTTTGATCCTTTGGCCTGATGGCGCAACCCGCCCCCTGTGCGATCTGTTTCACACCTGTCGCCAATTATACCACGTTGAGGTGTTGTGGGCAACCTTGTCATGTCGCCTGTGTCACCCAATACCACCAGAACGGTCAGACCCTCCTATGTCCTCGCTGTCAACACGTCGTTCCTCTTTCCGTTCTTGAAGTTCTCCATGAAGAATGGAAAGAAGACCCGGAGTTTGTCGAGCATGTCAAGGCCGATTGGAAAGACAATCCTGTGTGGTATGGTGTTTGTTATGAAGACGGCAACGCCCTACAAGGATTCTGGGGAGAACTGCGCGATCCCTATGAGCCCCACCGCAAAACCCTCTACTTTCTGGGGCGCACCAAAACCCAAGCCATTTCACGGATGAAAACCTGTATCAGCTTCTCGTAAAAGGACCTTGGACTCATTATTTTTTCTCACTTATTGTCAACAAAAAATGAAGGACCAATAAAGAATGTTCCATGACACTTTATTGTGATCTTTATTTATGTTCGTTGGCTTTTTCGGGAGAGTTGAAGGGTTCGACCTTGTTTAAACGGAGCCGCCCTCACTTAGGGTTTACCCCTTTTATATTTGCCCCGCTGCCCCAGTTGGACTGGTGCCATATCAAAACCATATCAAACCCATATATGGGCCATATATGGGTCACCCCCATTCCAAACATTGGACTTTGGACTTTGCGCCCGCGTTTCTCAGCGGTTTGACTCCACCTTGAGCCCACGATCGAATTTTCCACCTGGTCAGCGGTTTCTCCTTCCAAATCACGTGACTTCCGGGTGCATGAGCCCACGATCGATTTTTTCAACTGGTCAGCGGTTTCTCCTTCCAAATCACGTGACTTCCGGTTGCCTGAGCCCACGATCGATTTTTTCAACTGGTCAGCGGTTTCCCCTTCCAAACCACGTGACTTCCGGTTGCCTGAGCCCGCGAGCCCTTTTTTCCACTGGTCAGCGGTTTCCCATCCCACTTCCGGTCATGACGTCACTCGACCAATCAGAAGCCAGCATTGGGAGCCATCTGAGCCCCCATTACTACTCCTGACGTGGCATTTGTAGAAAACCTGTCAAACCGGTCTTCTGGAGTACAAATACCGTGGGATATTTGTACTCGTTTTGGGTGTCATTTGTACTCTACTGAATGCAGTTGCCTTGTTTACTGTCATGATTTTCTACGATATCAAGGCACTGACCTGATATCCTACGATATCATGGACAGTTTGTGAAACTCGCATTTTTTTGCAGAGTTTAGAGGCAAAAATTACAACAGAAATACAACGAAACGTAAAACTATTACATTTGTCAAACGAGAAAGTAATTTGTTTAACGGTAAGAGAGGGGAAAAAATACAATTTCGCGCCAAAATTGGAAGCGGCTACACTGGCGGGCGCTCGCGTGAACTTTACGGACAGCGCTGAAACATTTTTGGTTTCAAAATGGAGCCGGATTTTCCAAATTTCTTTCTTAACTTGGGCTTCCAAGATTCAGAAAATAAAACTCCAAACAAAAGAATTAAAGAAAATGGCAGATGAGGAGTTAGAGAAGAGTATTGACGACCAGAAAAGTGTAAATACGTGTCGCTCTACAACGCCTGACTGATCACGGTAACTGAAAAAAAAACGCCGGGTTTTAGGACGAATTTGGGTACGGTAAATACCTAATCGCACCTTTTTTGATATGCTTCGGCAGCATATCAAACTTGTTTGGTCTCACCATGGGTATTTTGGCTCGACTGCGTCTCGCCAAAATACGAACCATGGCTCGACCAAACTCGCCTGATATGCCGCCGAAGCGTACCAAAAAGGTACGATTAGGTATAAGTACAAAGTTCAAATTAAACAAGTAAACAGTGGCTCTTTACTGCTTTTGACAGAAATTTAGCAAACAACTGTAATATACGTCAGTTATGCTAGTGCTTGTTTTGCGCAGAGCATATTGTTATTCATAATTTAATTTGTGGACATGGTTTGATATCTGAGCGCAATAAGGCAAGTAAGTCAAGTAACGTCATGAATGTTATTGAAGCATTGTAAGCCAGCTAGCAAGGTTGCTATTTTAACAGTCTTAACAGGCATATATCTCACACAATTAAATATGCTTTTGATGCAGGTTATTTGTATAGCATCGTCGTTCCTTGTTTACCGTACATGCTGTTTCACATACATTATACATTATATTTCTACACGTATAGTAATATTAGTACTTGTAGCAGTATGCTATATATGTCCATTACAATTCTTAGGACACCGTGATTACTTTTTTATATATATTTTTTACCCAGGAATTGACCTAAGAAGTAAACGATCGGTCATAAATGTGCTTTACAACAATAAATAGAAATTTAACTATTAACTTTTTAAAACAATGGAAATTAATTTTTAACATTTCTGTCAACCGTAACGGAAAGAAATTAACCGTTAGCCGTAAAATGGCCAGAGTTTTAACCGTTAGCCGTAAAAAGACCAAAATCTTAACCGTTAACCGTAAACGCCATCACCCCATTGAGACCCTCATTACTGTGTTCTCTTGCTCGTGGTTTATTGCTACATTGATGTGTGCGTTTTCCTTAAGTGACAGTTGTTTTAATATTAAAAAGTATTTTTATAGTTGCTCCCTCATAAACGGTGAAGAAGTGAAAATGTTTTCCCATCTGAGATTTTTAACCCTCTAAAAAGCGGAAAAGACGGTGGGTTGTAGAGGAAACTGTTCTTAACACGACTTTTAATTTTAATCTCGCATTACACCAGAGAGAGACCCTGGAAAACCATAACCGAACATTTCTAAGTCTTGTCGAAAGGCCTCTGCCAACTCAAAAATCTTTGCTTTGGGAATCTGAGCATAGTTTCTAAGCATTTTACTCGTGGTATTATGGGTAAGAAATTCCGGAAACGTCGCTACTTGATCCATTCCTGTTTGTCGAAGAATATAAGCAGCTTCTTCTTGCATATGGTCGAAATGACCGATAAAGTCGTAATGGATATCACACGGGTGACAAAGTTTGTCATACGTTTCCCAGTGGCGGTTCTTGTTAAATCCAACACCAGCCACGTAGTAGATGAACTTTGTAAAAGTCAAATTGTCGTCGGAATTAGGATCAGCGCGCTTGAAGTTGTCAACAATTTCCTTCGAATAGTGTCGAACCAATCTCGCTGGCCACTGTTTTTCCACAAACTTGTTCTCATAGGCTGACAACAGCCTCTCGAACGGATCGCGAACGAATAAAAATTTGTAGTAAGCTCGAAGCCTTAGTTTAATTCCCTCCTCGGAGTACTGACTAAGAAATTTAAAGTAGCTAGGAAGGTGTACATCTTCCACGTTGGTGCGGTTATCGAGGGCGAGAAAGACTCGATTCCATTGCGAGCAGGCTACCTTGGGAATGAAGCAATACAACACTTTGTATTTGTCGTTGACAATTATATACCGCAAGCCCTCTCTGCCGATATCCAGCTTAGTATTGTTTGAGGCGAGCTTCTCACAATATTTCTTGCAGTGTTGTTGTCGCTGTCGTTGCCTCTGCTCCACAAGTTCAATATCGGAGATCTGTTGCTGCGAATTTACAAATTAGAGAGTGTTAATGGAGTGCTGTTCTGTAATCAATGGAGAAAAAACACACGAACACTGTCAGGCCCTCCTGCTTATAGCAGTTGTAATAGCTACCATGTGATCGATGCTTTCGCCTTTTTAGCTTTAATTTGGTATCTTTTCGGGATACCGTGTGGCGTGAAATTGTTGTGAATTGTAATTTTTGCCATCGTCTCTCAGTTCACACAATTCGAAAGATAAATTTCCTCGAAAAATTGATCCCATAGAAATTTTGTTCCACAGAAATTTGCTCCGCCACTTAAATTTCCAGCATCAGTGAAGCACAAAACAGCGTCTTTGTACAATGCATGTTGAAAAACTGTAAGTTAATTTTTTCTATTTTTTTTTCTGTATACTCGTCTCCCTGGATATCGCAGAGGTAGTTGCGTGGCTATTACTTACCTCGCGTTGTGTGGACGTATACTGAGTATATTCTATTGTTTTTGTTGCTTGGGCCATGTTCCTGGCGACTTCGTCTACATGTATGAGAAAAGCAATTGCATTAAGTCTTAGAGCTTTAACATCCCGTTAAATCATTTTTAGGGGTCTATTGCCGTCAGATATTAGGGTAAAGTCCTATCACAGGTGCCATGCACGGACAACGCATGTATAACCGAACTCAGGAACTGGATCTGCAAAGCTGCATGTTTCCTGAGGATGCCAAGAGTAGGTGTTAGTAGATTTTGAGGACTACGAGCAGTGTTTTTCTTCGCTCTGGGACAATTAAGTGCTGGTAGTGTAGTGAGAAAGGCTCAACACAAAAGTGGCTTATCATACTCGTCAGTCACGGCAAGCGATTTTCGCGCGGCGTTCGCATATTCTTTTTGCGCGGCTATCCCTGATCGGTGAGAGAGACTGCGCGTAGACTATAGATTTTAAGCCAACTTCAAAACCCAGAAAAATTAAGGTAATCGAAAATCAACGGTTTAGTCTGGCTTACACTTTTAAGTCGCAATTAAAGAAGTGTTTGCTTGATGTGATATTGTAGCGGAAATTTTCAGTTCAAGTCAGTTGAAAATACCTTTGTAAACTACTACCAACTTTCGTTCAGATTTCACGATGATTTGCAACGGTTGCTAGCAAAGCGGATGTTATCGGGGTTACGTGCTTAAAAAAAAGCTCCTTATAGTCACATCTTCTGCGATCCGCTTTCGCCGTTGCAGAAAAGCAAGTAGGAGAGCCATTGTTGACATCACTGATACAGAAAGTCACCACTCTTTTTCTGGATATGCATTTGTTAACGAGCATGCGAAACAGTAATCTCTATACTACACTGATACTAGACTCATACTGAAAAAGTTAAAAATACAAACAAGTTTAAAATTATACTTTACCTTTAAACTTCACTAATGCCAGCAAACAAGCCACCAGCAGAAATAAAAGCACAGAGAATTTCGTCAAATTTGAATGTAGAAAACGCATGCTGGGATCGAGAAAGAGAAAGTCTCTAGCCGGTCATTCACTTGATTTCGGATCAGTTCACTAGAAAAACTGTTTGTTCCTGCTTTCTGCCTCAATGTGTTTTAATTTGGTGGCCTTGAATTTTAACAATTTTTAATTATCGTTTAAAATAATACAAATTGCCTTTCACACATTACATGTATATCATGTGGCTATCGTTTCTCAGGCAACGCAGTTGACTGAATTGCGTTTGGGTTGTTTTACAACTTCGTATACCTTTTACGCGCATCAGGCGCAATTACCGATGCGGTTTATCCTCTAATTCTCTGGAGAAAATTCTCAAATGTGGCCTTTCCAACGAGTGTTTTATTATCGAATACATCCCTTGGCTATGGGCATGGGAACAATGATTGGCTTTATACTGACTGCAGGCTATTTAAGAATTATTCGCCGAAGGCGAAGTGAATATTGTTGAATAAGGATTATTCCACAATATTCGCTGAGCCTGAGAAGAATGATTGTTAATTAGTATAATTGCTCAGGTGATTATCAGAGCAAATGCATTTTCTTTTTTCTTTCTCTCCAGAAACATCAAAAATCGCGTGGTAGCCATTTTGAAAATTAGTGCTTTAGTATTATAATCACCTCGCGCGGGGTGATTATAGCAAGATATGACGTAATCCTCGACCAATCAGTGCACGCGCTTCTCTATAATCACCTGAGCAATTATACTAAAAGCTCTTATAATCCACCACTTAATTTTTGCCCTCGCGCTTATTGGTCGAAACTCATCACGTGGTATTGCGTCCACGTATGCGTGAACATCAAGGAGGTGGTTTCTGATAATCTGAAACAGTTTGCTGGCATATATGGCGAATAACACTGAATGGTCCTAAACATGACCCTTGTGGAACACCTTGTGGCAGAGGGAAACTGTTCGAGTCACAACCATCTACAGAAACGCACTGAGATCGGTTTGCTAGGTACGATGAAAACCAATTAAGGACACTGCCTCTTTTCCCTTTTTTTCATACGCGAGATCAAGATCTTGCGGTCAACGGTGTCAAACGCTGCGCTCAAATCGAGAAACACCAACAGAGTTATTCGTTTCATGTCCACGTTCAGAAGAATGTCATTCTGCACCTTGAGTAAGGCTGTTTCCGTACTATGTCCCTGGTGGTACGCTGACTGCAGCACTGGATAAAGACCAAAACGCATCATATGGTTGTGCGTTTGATCAAAAACAGCACGTTCTGTCAATTTCGATATGAACTGCAGATTGCTGACAGGACGAAAGTTGCAAATCACCGAGCTTAAACCAATTTTCTTTAGGAGAGGACTAACTAGAGCTTCCTTCCATTCTCCTGAGAATTGATCGATGAAAGAGAGAGGTTATTTATGTACATTATCGTAGGTAAAGGTACATCAAGGCACTTGGCCACTAATGGTGTTGGCATAGGGTCTAACGCGCAGTACGTCTTGGCTGACGTTTGGATAAGTGCATCCGTACACGTTATCTTCAGTAAGAGGTTGGAAATCACTGAATGTTTGAATATCATCTACTTCCAGATCATCAGGGACTGCATCATGGGCACTCTGGTGGAGGTCCACAGCTTCAGTATCTGAGCGAATCCTATCAATTTTCTTGACTAAAAATTTGCCGATGTCATTGGCAAGAGCCACCTATATCGTGGTAGTCAGGAAAAGAATCAGACGGTAGGTATCAGGCGATACCCGTCGTCCAATTTTATGGACGTGAGAAACACAGAAAACGAAGTTACTTTTAGCTTTTCAGATCTAATCACAGTGTAATACGATCGAGTAAACTAACCAAATTGGATTTGTTTAGCAGCAAATGTGCCTTGATCCCCACTGTCTTTTTTCTCTTCATCAAGAGAAAGGACGCGCGTAAAAATAATGGGCAGGGTATAAAACATATAAGCCGCTTCCTGGCTTGTTGGTATATCAGAGGATAATGCCCTTGGCTGAAAAATTGTCCTCAAAATTTCACAATTGCCCTCGAAGCTTCGCCTCTCGGCCAACCTTTCATTTTTCGGACAATCTTTCAGCCTCGGGCATTATCTTCCGATATACCAACCGCCAGAAGAGGTCTATTTACTAAATATCCTGAATAGCCTGCGAGCAGTCTCTTTCTTCTCCTAATTTTAGCAAGGAAATTGAGCCGAGAGTAGCGAGGGGAGTTCCATTTTTTCCCTCTCCCCCAGTCCCTCCTCGTTTTAACCGTTAATTTGTATAAGATAATTTTGGTGCCGTTGAAATGGAGTGATGGGTAAAATGTTTACATTCAATGCTATTTAATACAAGAACAAAAATGAAAGCAAACAAAACAATGGCCAGTAAACAAAAATATTTCTACCAGAAGTACAGTAAAGGGAAATCGACTACAGTAAATGCAAATATAGCTATCACTACAAAACTAAGCTAACAAGGATTTACAGGGTTTACAAAAGGGAAACAGATATTCAGCATTCCCACTAACAGGATCTATGGCTCTAGATGTGTGGGACTAATTGAACATTCCACCACCAAATAGGGTGCGTAGGAAACTAGAAAATGCAGGAAAACAACTGAATGATGATATAATAAGATTCCATAAAAAAACAATTAGAAATACTTAAGATTGAGAACTAAAAAAAGAACTTTATGTGACATGCTTACACAGAATTGCTGCTTTTCTGAGAGGAAACGACAAGTCAAACGCATTCTCTTTTTCTCTGATTACTTCTAGTTTATTTAAAATCGGCGGTTTACATGATCAATAATCGAAGACGTTTGTCTTGGTTACCCTGTTACCCAGTTCAGTACTTTGTAAAGTCATCGTTAAACTGGTTTGATTCTATTATGGTTTTACGTCTTTCAGTTTCCAGAGTTTACAACCTCTATAATTCTGTGGGTAACAGTAGCATGCTTTATGGGTAGTTACGGAGAATTTGGTGGAATTAAAACTGGTTTGTATTTCAATTTTCTAATACGTTAGTCTTCAAACGAAGTTTGATCAACAGCTTTCCATTTCTGATCAACAGCATTCCATTTCTCCTCCATTGGCTTCTTCATGTATTCGAAATACTTTTTAGGATCTAAAACCAAATCATACATTGATGGATTCCTTATGAGGGTTAGCTCTAAGCCCTTATCACGCATTGATGAATGTTTTTGACGGAATTTTTTTGCAAAAGCTGTTGGGTTTCTTATATACGATTTTAGTATAATTTTAATGCTACATTCACCGCGCTACCCGGTGAATATAACATTTCAAGGCGCAGCTGCTAAGCTAAGTTACTTTTTCGTGTTTTCTTTGTCAAGTTTTAGTTCGTTTTTGTTTTACTTTTTGATGTCCACATCTCAAAATTATACTAAAACAATTATTCGCCTCATTTACTCCGCCTTTGGCGAATAATTGTTAAGTATTGGGTTATTGTCATTTTCAAGTCCCAGTAATTCAGTGAACTTGTAAAAACCCCACGTAGATTCAAACTGGTTGATAGGGTGTGGCAGTATTGTAATATACTTTGACTTGCTTTAAGGGAATAGCACATTCACGGCGCCCTTATTATATCTGATGTGGACGTTCAGAATCTTTCCTTTCTCAGCGTGCAGAGACTTTACTACATGTTTTCCTGCAGATAGACGAAACCGTTGCGGCCAATTAAATGGGTTAGCAAAGCCTTTTGCTGGCATGATAAAAGTGAGGTTTCTGTTATCCCCATAGCGGTACAATATCTCAGCCAGAGTTGCAGAACCAGTTTTGTGTGTCTAGAGAAAGAATATATAATCAACTGGCTTGCATTGTGAAGGATCTGCGCTGAACACCTCATTAGTGATCATTTGTTGCCTATGAACAAGCAAAGGAATTACATTAATAAAATAAAGAGATAATCGATATCCTTGTACTCAAACCGGAGTAAGCAATTTATCTTCAAGAGAAGAAACCTTTACTCAAAGCACCACGCCACTATTACCCTGCGAGCAGAGGCCCTTCGATCTTCCTAGATAAGTCGGGAAGAGGAAGGGACCTCTGTCAGCCGCTTCGACTGGCTTTGATTTGCTGCTCATTCACCGAAACGGATGAGGCAGTTCGGTTCGAAACCACCGATTGCACGGCTTTTGTGTAAACCAAAGATGCTATTGTAATTTTGACAAAACCACCGTGGACCGTTTTCTATCTATTCTATCTATCTATCCATCCATCCATCCGTCCGTCTGTCCGTCCGTCCGTCCGTCCCTCCGAAAATTTGGAATGCTTTACCAGACGATATGAAATGTAAAAAATCCTCAACTTTGGCATTCGTTGCTGAATTTTCTTCCCATATTTTTGGACAAAATTTTTGCATCGCGGCGAAATCTTTTAAACGCCACAGTACTTGACATGAAATCCAATTTCCCAACAAAGCAATAAGCAGGTTAATTATTCGCTGATGAGTGCGGTGCAACCTCGTTCCCAGGGTCTCTATTCTGAGAGACCCTGAGAACGAGGTTGAGTGCGGTGAGCCAATCAGAAAGCTAGAAGTTCAATAACCGAAACTGAGAGTTCAGTATTATGTATAACCCCTAGATTTGAGCAAGCAAGCAGTTTGATTGCCTCCATCAGAATGTTGAGTAAAGAAGACGAAAAAAGTAGATGGCGGAAAGATGATTTCTTCGGTTAAGGAAATAACATTTCTCATAATTCAGGGTTTGTCTGTATAAAAAAGCCATCTTGGGAAATATACCCGAAAATATATCAGCAGCAAATGGTGTCTGTGGTTTATAGGGTGTGCCTACAACCGGATCAGTAACGGAAGTCTAGGAATCCGGAACAGCAGAATAACGGAATATTCAACGGAATCTTGAAGCCAGAAACCTAACACATAGGAATGGCTTACTAATAGATTAAGGGGCGCTTTCCATTCCACCAAAAATTCAGATTTGAAATTTCGAAAATTTCATGTGGCTAATGGAACAGTAACTCTGGAAACTTTCCGGCTGGTGATACCAGCCCGGTTGGACCGAACCGATTCATTCAGTTTCGGAAGGGAATTTCCAGAAATTTACGGCAGAGAATTACTGGAAACCGAATTTTTTTCGAATGGAACAGTAATTTCCGAATTTTCCTGTTGTTCCAGAACGATAGGACAACCTCGCGAGGTAAACCCTAAATTCCGGGACTTTATTCTGGAAAATTCCGTTGCATTCGCCTCCTCACCCAGAATTTCCGGGATTTTTGTTTGAATGGAAAGCACCAAAGGATTGTCAACAGAATTATAGCCGGCGCTCGTTTACAACCGATTTCACATTGCTTTGCTTGCCGTATACACCTGATTGAAAAAACGTTGTCTGGTAAAAAAATGTATACCATAAACGATGCGACATAATGGAATTTTGGGGTAACAGCAAGGCAAGCTTGTTACTCCGTTCTGTTTATTGATATTCCAGGTATTTTTTTTAATTTATGGAGAGTTTTTGGAGTACAGTCGAAGCTCTCGTAAGCGACCACCTCGGGAATTCCCAAAAGTGGTCGCAACTAGAGCCGATCGCTTACGAGAATGGGCTCTTGTAAGCGACCACGTGATGAAACAATAGAGAAAGATCGCTTATGAGATCTTTGAGCATAAAGCTTAGGGTGTGTAGCAATAATATTAAATAGTTTATTATTGCCTATCCAAGAAAAGGATCGTGAATGTAAGTACAGGTCGACAAATCATTAGCGTTTATGTTATGTGTTACTCCAAGAAGTGAACGGTTTTATTTTATTGCTGCTTGAGTGGTCGCTTAAAATCAAAGGAAAAGGTCAGTCGGTACTTCACAAAAGTGGTTGCGGTCGCTTACGGGAGGGGTCGCCTACGAGAGCTTTTAAATACAGAGTATAAGTGACAATTCAACCGGGAACTTAAAATGCTGGTCGTAACTAGAGCTGGTCGCTTATGAGAGTGGTGGCAAGGAGACCTTCGACTGTATATCTATCAGTTTTATTTTGTCCGCGCCTTTATGATGCGCACGGTGTCTGAGAATCAAAGCAGGTTCACCTGCTTCCCAGAAAACCATTGGGTCGTATAGTACATGGTTTTTGCTTTTCACCCTATAACGTTTTTTCAATTAGGTGTAACAATACTTGTTGAGAAACTTACTGTGTTTCTGATTTGATGCATTGGGATGTATTCTCAATAGGCTCTTTGCATAACCGTATCACGTGACCTTGTTAATCATTTTAAATGATCGTAGCTCGAAAGAGATGGCTAAAATGAAAAGGGCGTCATGAAACTAGTAGGATTTCCAATTTTGAGGCCACTAACGTTTAAGTGCAAGATTTTAACACAATTTGAAAGTTTGAAAATCATAAAAGATTTGTATGCTGGGTGGCAAAGCTTGCCACCCAGCAGCTTTTTTCCCTTCAAGTCTTGGGAATTTTTTCAACATGAAAAAAAACGTAAAACGTGGCACTTTAACGTCAGTAACCTCAAAATTGAAATCTTACTAATTTCATCATGCTCTTTCGATTTCTGATATCTATTTCGTACTATTACCATATTTTATGAATTACAAGGTCACGTGACACAGTTATGCAAAGGGCCTATTACGTAATGGAACACAACCGCTAGTTTAGTCTTTACGAAAAAAAAAATATAACAGGAAAAAAGACTACTGGGTATCCCAGTTACCTATAGACGTAGTAGTTTAAATAGTGACCCAGTAAAACCGATATGATTCAAAAGCGTTAACATCACTGATACTAAAAATGACAAGATTAGTTTTAAGGTTCAAGTAAAGAAATGATTATAAATGCTATAATTTTTTCCTTTCAAGTAATATGGAATAGCATAGGGTTAGAAGTATTTGAAGTTAGAAATAAAAGATAGTATACTGAAAATATAATTTTCTCTTGTAGTGTTAAATAGCATATAAGACCAAGATAGCCCAGTTGAAATTAAGTGTTCAATGTTCGTTTAAGAATCAGTGTGGATAAATGCTTTGTAAAATCGCCACAGATTTTCGACTATGAACATTGAACTGAAAACCTCCTACTGAAATGCGCTTTTTTAACTATATAGCCCCCCGTGCCGCCCAAAGAACAAACACAGAAACAAAAACAAAGAGCAAAAACCAAAAACAACGACAATTGCAGAAAGTTTGGGAATGTGCTTTCACGAAAATAAGAACGATGTTTCTCTATATGTTGAACATGATTCAACTAAATCCCTTGAATACCTGTGGATACCACACAGTCAAATCCAGTATTTTGTTCCGAAAAACAATGAGCATACATAAATTGAACTCTTGCTGTCGTGCAAGCGAAGCAAAAACAGTCACCTAAGACATATATGTTATTTACCGGCCGGGAGGACCGTATAGGGAAAAACTGTGCCCGCGGTCTTGAGTAGCATAGGGTTAGAAGTATTTGAAGTAAGAAATAAAAAATAGTTCTCACAAAAATAGTACTCAAGACCGAGGGCACAGTTTTTCCCTATACGGACCGACCTAGGCAGGTAAATAACATATTTATTTTTTTCCCAACATTTGCGAGTTTGCAGATCAATCTTGAAAGGTTGTCAGAACGCGCGTAAGTTTCACTGAGTCAGATGGTAGGAAACCGTGGAGCGAATGTAATGCATGGTTCAATTCTACCTGTTACCACCCCCCCGGGCACACCCCCGGGGATTTGCAATTTTGTTCTCACTTGGCAGTCTATTCCCCACCCCCGGGCATGCAGAAAGAGACATATTCCCTACCCCCGGGACTCCTTGTCGACGACAAATACGTTTTGTGTACAAAACATAGATTACGATATTGATTTCCATACAATAGCAAAACCAGACGTTTTAAAGAACTAAAACGCTTTTCTAGAGTTTCTTGAACGAAGGACACTACACGTATAATGTAATAAAAACATGAACACTATATTTGAAAAAGAAACTGAAGAAAAACCTCTAACCGCACTGGCATACGGACCATACGGCTAGCGAGTAAAGAAGTGGTCTTCGCCACGTGATTTATTCTAAATATAGCACATACGCACAAGAGGCCCGTGAACAAATTGATGGCAGCATTTTAAAGGAGCTTTTCTTAGCTCGTTTCATAAGGATGAACACTGGACTGAGACCTGTTTAATATAAAGCCGTGCATCCGTTTTCATATAGAGTCTCTTTAAGTCGTGTTAGTATGTACATAAATACGCTGAAGAAATTTTTCTTTGGTTGTGACGAACGCCATCCATTCGAGTACGCATCAAACGCACATTCGTTTAACAATTTATAATGAAAGTACCTTCGAATACAGATTTTAATTTTGAGAGATTATTCTTCTCTAACCAGTCTGCTGCAAAATCTAGAGATTCTCCCTGGAAATAGGCGGTCTTCTCCACGCGGTCCGGTGTCAACCGAGAAGTGACGTACTTCACAAGAACAACAAGAAGTTATTTTCGATTTGCCCCGCCCCCTCCCCCCGGGACAAGACGGCTTCAAACAATTCCCCACCCCCGGGACCGAAGGGTTGGACTTGTCCCCGGGGTTGCCCAGGGGGGGGGGATGGTAACAGGTAAAATTGAACCATGCATAATCACATAATCAAACTTTTTTAAAACATAAGTGTAATATTTTCGACTAGAAACTATCGTATCAACACGGAAAAGGTTGTTTTTCAAGAACAGACACGCACATTGAAAATCATGGCCGGCATAGGGATAAACAACCCAATTAAATACTTATAATTAAGCTTAAGTTTACTAAATACAAAAACAAAGGACTCAATCGTTAGGACAGGTTTAACTGCCCTTGCGTAGAAAATGAAAGAGAATAATACTTCGAAAAGCATTTCTGTTTAGCCTAATTACTTTCTTTTTATGTTTTGCTTCGTACCTGTAAACGTATGTGCTGGTTCTTTGGATATAAACAATTTAATTATTTAGCGAAATCGTTCGGTTTGATCTCAGTTTTAACCAAAGCGAACGGTGCGCTGGCTTTTAAGCTTTTAAACTTCATTTACGACAGATGAAAAAGCAAAATTCCAGTTTAAGCGTGCACAATTTCTTGAATGAAAATATACCGAACCTCGTTAATTTAAGAGAAAAAACTGAAAAACGAAGTCATTAAAGTAAATATCGGAGTCAAAAGGCATTGTGGCGATCGCAATTTAAAAACTAAAACTGCTGTGTTAAGTGAATTCAACAACAAACTCACCAACCGCCATGCTAAGCTACACAAAATTAAATCGAGTACTTGCCTTTTGAAGGTATTTCAAGGTCTTTTATTCCCCTCCTTGTTGAACTTTCCATTTACAACACACACAAGAATTGTGACTTGCCAAAAAAGTCGCATCTTTGAGCCGTAAATAAAAAAATTCTCGAGTTCAACCGAGGTATGTTGTTTTTCAACTTTCATTCAATGGTTTTCGCGCGGTTAATTCGCGCGGTTACCATAACAAAACCGGTCCGGATAGGAAAAAACTGGAGCGGCGGAACGCGTGTCAACAGCCAATTAAATTCAAGGATTCCGGATTCCGGACAGGAAAAATGCTTCAGAAAAAAATAAATAGAGGATATTACACGATGGCGCGAAGATATGAATTTTATTTTCGAGTTTTTAAAACAATATTTCACGAACGAGCGCAGCAAGTGAGTAGGATATTGTTTTTTACCAGTAGTGTAATATCCTCTATGATGAAGTCTTCGAAGGCAAATGTAGTAACTTGAACTTTTTGCCTTTCGGCGACAACTAAGTATTCTTTTGAACTTCTTTTTTCCATTTATAGATATTTGATATTTTTTCTCAAGTTGTAAACTTCACTTCTGTCAAACTGAATCGTTTTGCTAAACAAGCTAAGCTTAAAAAAAAAACCCTCTTTTTTAAAAGCGACGGTGGTCATGCGATTTCCCGGCGAGAAAAACACCGGTTGCCCAAAAGCACTGCGCGGTTTTCCGCCAAGAAAAGATGGCATTCCCTAACCCCTCCCCGTTGGGTTGTCTTGGAACTCCCGTCCCCCCACCCTAGAGTCTGTACGGACGGGTGGGCGGGCGATTTTAGCTATTTTTATTTTTAGCTATTCGAAGCGCATGTGTTATAGGATAGCGTACATTGTTAAAGTTTAGCAGATGTTCTACTGAGATGTAAATTACTACGTAAACAACAATAAGTAAAGATGTGTTCTATTGAAAGTACATGTGTTCTATTGTACTAAGATATTAGCATTTGAAAGTACAACTACTGTATGTCATTCATATGCAAAGCAGAATCATGCTAGAAAGGTTAACGCTGATCTCCCTTGAATCATCGCCATGAGGATTTCTTCATAATTCACATTACTGTGTTCTCTTGCTCGTTGTTTATTGCTACATTGATGTGTGCGTTTTCCTTAAGTGACAGTTGTTTTAATATTACAAAGTATTTTTATAGTTGTTCCCTCATAAACGGTGAAAAAGTGAAAATGTTTTCCCATCTGAGATTTTTTACCCTTTAAAAGCGCAAAAGAAGGTGGGTTGTAGAGGAAACTGTTCTTAACACGACTTTTAATTTTCATCTCGCATTACACCAGAGAGAGCCCCTGGAAAACCATAACCGAACATTTCTAAGTCTTGTCGAAAGGCCTCTGCCAACTCAAAAATCTTCGCTTTAGGAATCTGAGCATAGTTTCTAAGCTTTTTACTCGTAGTATTATGGGTAAGAAATTCCGGAAACGTCGCTACTTGATCCATTCCTGTTTGTCGAAGAATATAAGCAGCTTCCTCTGGCATATGGTCGAAATGACCGATAAAGTCGTAATGGATATCACACGGGTGACAAAGTTTGTCATACGTTTCCCAGTGGCGGTTCTTGTTAAATCCAACACCAGCCACGTAGTAGATGAACTTTGTAAAAGTCACATTGTCGTCGGAATTATGATCAACGCGCTTGAAGTTGTCAACAATTTCCTTTGAATAGTATTGAAGTAATCGCCAGTCCCAAAGTTTTTCCACAAACTTGTTCTCAAAAGCTGACAACAGCCTCTCGAACGGATTGCGAATGAATAAAAATTTGTAGTAAGCTCGAAGCCTTAGTTTAATTCCCTCCTCGGAGTACTGACTAAGAAAATTAAAGTAGCTAGGAAGGTGTACATCTTCTACGTTGGTGCGGTTATCGAGGGCGAGAAAGACTCGATTCCATTGCGAGCAGGCTACCTTGGGAATGAAGCAGTACAACACTTTGTATTTGTCGTTGACAATTATATACCGCAAGTCCTCTCTTCCGATATCCAGCTTAGTATTGTTTGAGGCGTGCTTCTCACAATATTTCTTGCATTGTTGTTGTCGCTGTCGTTGCCTCTGCTCCACAAGTTCAATATCGGAGATCTGATGCTGCGAATTTACAAATTAGAGAGTGTTAATGGAGTGCTTTTCTGTAATCAATGGAGAAAAAGCACACGAACACTGTCAGGCCTTCCTGCTTATAGCAGTTGTAATAGCTACCATGTGATCGATGCTTTCGCCTTTTTAGCTTTAATTTGGTATCTTTTCGGGATACCGTGTGGCGTGAAATTGTTGTGAATTGTAATTGTTGCCATCGTCTCTCAGTTCACACAATTTGAAAGATAAATTTCCTCGAAAAATTGATCCCATAAAAATTTTTTCCCACAGAAATTTGCTCCGCCACTTAAATTTCCAGCATCAGTGAAGCACAAAGCAGCGTTTTTGTACCATGCATGTTGAAAAACTGTAAGTTAAATTTTTCTATTTTTTTCTGTATACTCGTCTCCCTGGATATCGCAGAGGTAGTTGCGTGGCTATTACTTACCTCGCGTTGTGTGGACGTATACTGAGTATATTCTATTGTTTTTGTTGCTTGGGCCATGTTCCTGGCGACTTCGTCTACATGTATGAGAAAAGCAATTGCATTAAGTCTTAGAGCTTTAACATCCCGTTAAATCATTTTTAGGGGTCTATTGCCGTCAGATATTAGGGTAAAGTCCTATCACAGGTGCCATGCACGGACAACGTATGTATAACCGAACTCAGGAACTGGATCTGCAAAGCTGCATGTTTCCTGAGGATGCCAAGAGTAGGTGTTAGTAGATTTTGAGGACTACGAGCAGTGTTTTGCTTCGCTCTGGGACAATTAAGTGCTGGTAGTGTAGTGAGAAGGGCTCAACACAATAGTGGCTTATCATACTCGTCAGTCACGGAAGCGATTTTCGCGCGGCGTTCGCATATTCTTTTTGCGCGGCTATCCCTGATCGGTGAGAGAGACTGCGCGTAGACTATAGATTTTAAGCCAACTTCAAAACCCAGAAAAATTAAGGTAATCGAAAATCAACGGTTTAGTCTGGCTTACACTTTTAAGTCGCAATTAAAGAAGTGTTTGCTTGATGTGATATTGTAGAGGAAATTTTCAGTTCAAGTCAGTTGAAAACACCTTTGTAAACTACTACCAACTTTCGTTCAGATTTCACGATGATTTGCAACAGTTGCTAGCAAAGCGGATGTTATCAGGGTTACGTGCTTAACAAAAAGCTCCTTATAGTCACATTTTCTGCGATCCACTTTCGCCGCTGCAGAAAAGCAAGTAGGAGAGCCATCGTTGACATCATACAGAAATTCACCACTCTTTTTCTGGATATGCATTTGTTAACGAGCATGCGAAACAGTAATCTCTATACTACACTGATACTAGACTCTCACTGAAAAAGTTAAAAAAACAAACAAGTTTAAAATTATAGTTTACCTTTAAACTTCACTAATGCCAGCAAACAAGCCACCAACAGAAATAAAAGCACAGAGAATTTCGTCAAATTTGAATGTAGAAAACGCATGCTGGGATCGAGAAAGAGAAAGTCTCTAGCCGGTCATTCACTTGATTTCGGATCAGTTCACTAGAAAAACTGTTTGTTCCTGCTTTCTGCCTCAATGTGTTTTAATTTGGTGGCCTTGAATTTTAACAATTTTTAATTATCGTTTAAAATAATACAAATTGCCTTTCACACATTACATGTATATCATGTGGCTATCGTTTCTCAGGCAACGCAGTTGACTGAATTGCGTTTGGGTTGTTTTACAACTTCGTATACCTTTTACGCAAATCAGGCGCAATTACCGATGCGGTTTATCCTCTAATTCTGTGGAGAAAATTCTCAAATGTGGCCTTTCCAACGAGTGTTTTATTATCGAAGACATCCCTTGGCTATGGGCATGGGAACAATGATTGGCTTTATACTGACAGCCTATTTAAGAATTATTCGCCGAAGACGAAGTGAATATTGTTGAATAAGGATTATTCCACAATATTCGCTGAGCCTGAGAAGAATGATTGTTAATTAGTATAATTGCTCAGGTGATTATCAGAGCAAATGCATTTTCTTTTTTCTTTCTCTCCAGAAACATCAAAAATCGCGCGGTAGCCATTTTGAAAATTACCCTTGCGAAATAACTCTGAGAATTCCTAGGAATTCCTAAGAATATCCTAAGAATTCCTAGGAAAAAATTCTTAGGAATTCCTGAGAATTCCTAGGAATTCCTAAGAATCTGAGGTGTGAATTTTCACGGTAAATTTGGACTTGGAATTCCTAAGAATTCTTAGGAATTCCAAGTTTAAATGGTGCTGTCTTGAAATTCCTAGGAATTCCTAGGAATTCCAACTAAAAGAAAATCAAAGATAGAATTCCCAGTTACTTTCAGAAATTCCTAGGAATTCCAAGGAATGTTAAAGAATAACTGGGAATTTTTGGGAATATGTGGGAAAAAATAGGAATATGGTCAGGAATTTGTGGGAATAAATGGGAATTTCTTAAATAAGTGGGGGAAACATTAGAAACTTGACCCAAAATGGTAACAAAAAAACAGCTGTTGGACACGATACGATATCCCTCAATTTAAAGGTCAGTTGCTGGTATCTAAAGTAGACAAATCGAGGGTCTGGTTTTTTAACCAGGCTTGGATCGGGGCAAAACCCTAGTTTTCCTGCGCTCTTGGTACAAGGGCACATTCAGTTTACCTCAGAATGTCTGTTTTCAACATATCTTCAACAGGAGTTAAATGATAAAATTAGTTCAATATCATTTTGTACCTTATGTTTTTGTTTATGAGGTAAAATTCGAAATACAATTCAACAATCATCAAGTACCGCCTTCACTGATTTTACATATAGGTCTTATCTGTTTTGGCTGCCTTTAGTTCACTTGCTGTTAGCAGTCTTCTGAGTTTGGTCCTCTGATGGCCTTATACATGTGGTCCTCGGGAAAAAAATCGAAATTTTATATAAGTTCTAGACCTGTCATACACTCAATATTATTAATAGGTTGCAGCATTAATTTTCAATAAAATATAAGGCACATACATGTATGTACATGTACAGGATGTGGTTCAAATTTTTCTTTGGTTTAAAAATTTTCAAACCAGTATAATTTTATTTCCCTTTGTCTCAGATTCATTACCAAAATCTAAGGCAACGGAAAATAAAAATTAATCTGGTTTGAAAAGTTTCAAACTAAAGAAAAATTTGAACCACAACATACATTTACAATTACAGTTCAAGTTGTAAACAAAATAAAGTAAACAGTCAAGTACATGTAGTGTGTTCCAAAGATGTGGAGGCCTGAGTGGCACAATAAGAATGATATCTGAAGCTAAGCTCTCACTTGAGTGACATTCACATTGCTTTAGCATTACAGTGATAGACCATTTCAAATCCTTAAAACCACTAACCAGAGAAGAATTTTCTGATGCACCATAAAAGAACACTGTAGTTAGTGAATACATGGTGATGGCTTTCACATGTTCATGTATGGGTTCTCAAAATTCTCAGACTAATAATTATGTTTTAATTAAATGAGTGGGAAGGTAAGACAAGAAAATGTTTGGCTTAAGACTTAATGTTTGGCGTATCGACCAAATGCAGGAGGTCTGTGTGTCATGCCTGAGAGCCAAATACATGGTATTTTACCATCCACCTGGACCTATGAGTGTAGATGTAGGTGTTGAAATGGAATGAGACCCCCAGAAAAGCTGAATCTGAGGTGTTCCCATTTACCAATCAGGAGCTCTAACCACTTTTATTGTACAGAAGGAAGCTTACACGAGTCTAGAAGGAGCTATATTGTAGGTCATTGCTTATAAGGTCACCACCATACAGTCAGGATGCCCTCAACACTGCCCTTTCTAGCAAAATGCAGGACATGATGTAGTATGAACCTAGTAAGATTATCTACCTCACTACCAGTTTCCTTGCAGCTTAATTTATTTAGTAAAAATTAATGTATCATGTAGTTCAGCTGGAGTGCAGAAGGCCAGGGGTTTGATTTAAGTCAAGGGATTATTTACTATAAATGTTCTACTTGCTATATGCAACATGTTGAGCACATTTTTAAAATTTTTAATATGTTTCATCCTGGTTACTCCACCATCTTAAAAAATATAATCATTTTTGGTTTATGCATGACCAACCTCTGTAGTTATTTACAATATTTAGCAAATGGTGTTTGTTTCAGTGACTGTTCAATATTGTAGTCACAATGTACATGTACACTGTACATGTAGTCCACTATAATCTACATGAAGTATTAATGTCTTAATAATTCAAGCAGTTATCACCAAGGAGATATTGCCTTGATATGACATGAATCCATGGAAAAGTTCAACAACTCCAAACTCTGTGTGCGTAATTCTGTCATAATCCCTGAAGAACAGCCTGCGACCCAAAGCCTAATTACATGTTACACGTACTAGTTACCGGTATGTTTAAAGAAAACAGATCTAAGCAATACAAATTGAAGTGCTACAATGAGGATTATAAATAAATGTATATGTTTGAGTAACTTACCTGATCAAGTGTGATGCATTTCTTTGCCATGTACAATGTGCATCAACAAACTGTTTTGCTGTAGAACTGGGAGTGATACAATGTGTACATATGTAGACCCTGAAGAAAAATATTCTGATTAATAAAACTTTGGCTCATAAACAATAAATTTATTTACCATGCACTAATATTAAGCTAAGGTGAGCGTAAACCATATTCTAATTCTATCTACACCACAGTACATGTAGTACAGTACTTTGCAGATCCTAGGAGATTGTTGAAGGAGCAATGTAGATGTATATGCATGCAGAGGTTCAGTTTTAACTGAAATTTAAGTTCTAGTATGTAACTAACAGTGTCAGCCATCTAGCCCAGTTGATTGTGTTACAGACTTTTCAATAATTTTGCAATGAAAACAAGAATTAAGGTCATTCCCCCGAAATAAAATTTAACATATGATTTTTGTCAAACTTTCACAAGTTGTTATCTATTGTGCAATGTTTTGAAATATAAAATAAAAAGAATAGGTCCCCTTGTCCGTTCACGAGATATCATCGTCTCAAGTTACCCCATAATTCCATGCAATTTTGCCTGACAAACACATGTGTATTTGATCAGTATATGCTACTTTCCATAGGAACAGGAAGCACACCATACATGTATTAATTAAAGCAAATCTTGAAACAATCTACTAGATGTGAAATACTGATAACAAGGAACAATTTACTAGATGTTTTATGGCAGATGCTCGAAGCATCAGACGAAATTGACTTCAAACCTTCCTCACGTGCGTGTTCTCGAGGTCGTGATTTCATCTCCATGAGTAATGTGTTTCTAGCAATAACCTTTTTTTTAGAACATGTGTTTTTTTTCTAACTCTTTGAACAAAAAGAGGATGAATGGTAGGTCAAAAATAAGTGGAAAAAAAGATAGGTCACCATGCTTGTTTAAGAGTAAATGACCTTTCTTTTCCCTGGTGAGCTTAGCCTCATAGGAAATCCATTACTCCCTAGACATGCGCACACTTTGAGCGCGCGCTTATGACACCACAAATCGTGCGCATTAAGGATGCACAATGCAATACAGGGCAATGACCTTAAAAAAATTAGGGTGATACAAAAGATGTTCAGTAAGTTCAATTAATATTTGGTTCATGCCAGTCGTGCAAAGAACTTACTAGAATCTAGCCTGCGAGCAGGCTCACTAATTGTCTTAGTGTGCTATTCATGCAAGTATCTTGGCAGCGGAAGTTGGCAAGCAAAGCGGGCCGGCAAGAATGGTGCGAGGAAAAGTGAGCCTGCAGAAAAGCCACTGAATTTTGAATTCTCCGCATTCGTCCATGAACGCAGCATTCTGATTGGTTTGAAATGACACATGATAACAGACTTTATTATTGTGACAAATAACAAGCAAAGTGGTGTTACTGGTTGTCACTTTTCTCGGTTTCTTAGACTGCGAGCAGTCTCTTTCTTCTTCTAATTTTAGCGAGAAGGAAAATAGGACAACTGTTCACAGTCTGTCAGTTTTTCAATCGATTCAATTTCTTAACGTGACTCAGCTGGTTGAGTCTGGTTAGCGATTGCAGTTTTGTGTAATTTTTTGGAATATCAGCCACACTGGTTTTAGTGCATGGTGGTTTTCAAGCCTATCTTCTTGGGATCTCTGTAATGACAGGAAATGTAACATCTTTTTTTGACCATGCAATGGGCATTATCTTGCAGTCATTGTTACACTGAGTTCGGCTATTTGTCATTGTGGGAAGATGGTAACGCTTGTTCCTGGTTACAGATGTTTGCAATGCATAATGTAAGGGTGATTAGTCTTCTGAGGTAGCAGCTCGATACTCTTTGTTATTGCAAGTTTCATATCCCTGGAGTTTGATATTTTTAACTTCTACAGTGAAAACTGATTTCAAATAGAACACATTTTTAAAATGTACACTTTCAAAAAAGTCCTTTGTCCTATTTTATATGGTGTAGGACTTCGTCGCTCCACCGTTTCGCAGCCTAAAAAGCTTGCTCCTCTCACTTTACGGCTTTTGTGCTCTGAAACTCGTGAGGTCGACTTGTGGCAAGTCTAATTTAAATGCGGCACAAATTGTCAACTGTGTTTGTAATTTTCTTTTACACTATTCTGGCACACTCATGATGAACTCGCTCTTCTCGAGTGTGAAAATCTGCTGTGGTGTTTGTTTAAATTTTGCTTCGCTTGCTGATTGGTTAGATAATTGATACCTTGACAGTTAAGACTTGTCACCTCACAGAGGCGGAATTCAAAATTCAACGGCTTTTGTGCAGGCTCACTTTTCCTCGCCCCATTCTTCTCACTGGCTCGCTTTGCTCACCGACTTCCGCCGCCAAGATACTCACGCAAATAGCACACTAAGTGTGCCTGCTCGCAGGCTAACTAGAGTCAGTTCAACACACTTCACACAGGGCACGAAATTGCGCCTAATACAGTTGTCAATGTGCCTAAACTTTCTGCATTGTCAACCAAATCCTGAAAATTAGTTGCCAAATTGGTAACAAGAATTCTTCATCACACCCTACCTAAAGACCCTACCTAAAATGGGGTTGGAAGGCCTGCACGACTCCTACTTCACATCTTTGTACACTGCACTTTATATACATTTTTTGTGTGTATCTCAGTCTTTCGACCAATGCTGCTTCTTGCATTTTTGTAGTGGGTTTAGTTTGGAGGATTTTCAAACGGTGACTGAATTGAGCATTATAACTTAAAATAATGTCGCATTTCCAAAACTTTGATCTTGAGGTCACATCAATCTTTCTCAGATCACTATATGATGGAGTTCAGTTAAATATGACCTCGGATTGTCTGTTAAGCGACATATAAGGTACGTTGAATTTACCTCATTTAAGAACTCGATAGGTTTTTCAGCCTCTCATATTTGAATTTGTCACAGACAATTATTAAAGAATCTAAATTACTATAATCTGCAACATGTTGAGTTTCTTTCCTGATGTTTGTAATCCCCTCTCCGGCTTAATATTGTGTTTAATTCTGTCGCAGGGTGTTGTGTTTCGCATCACGGAGTGTGATCCAAAGACCCCTTTTGTCAAGAAATTGAAGTTTTAACATTTTTAAAGCTATGCAACGTGTAATAGATGGCTGAACTCTGCTTCAATCAAACATGTGTCTTTAACCCTCTTGACAATGTGAGTTTCACGTCTTGGGGTTTTATATGCCCACATGATAAATTATTGCTCAGTACATGTATCTAGGCACACACTGGACATTCACAAATGCTTGGAACAAACCCATGAATCTGGTAACCCCTTTAAAATTGTTGATTGCAATGAAAATCTTCCATATGCAAACCCCTTAAAAAGGAAACTTTTAGAAATGCACAAAATTCCACCTTAAGTCACTGGAGCATTGTCAAATGCAAATGGGAAAGACCTGAAGTTGCTATTATTCTAGGTCTCATTCTAATTTTATGAAATCATGTTGTTACATATCAGTATCTTTGATTTAAAAAATCAATAATATATTTAAATCACACAAAACGTTTAAGAACTCACTCCTTCTAAACTGGCAAATGTATGTTCATTTCAAGTTCAATCGCCTTTGACTGGTCACTGAGGAACAATTTACAGATGTAGGCTTTTAATGCATTCAATTTAATGTGCTCACATATCTGAGAGAAACTGAATAGTTGCTTAGCGTGTAGGCAACATGAAATTACCTTCAACTAAACTTATTATGAAAAGCGTCAGTCACTCTACTAACACATGGTTTTGAATTCGTTATTACTTTTAACAGGGCGTAACATGTCTATAATTTCGATAGTCGATAAAAGTCGATCGTTGTCGATCGTTGTCGATAGTAATCAATCGACAAATATCAGAAGTCGATAAAAATCGATCACCCGATTTCTTGTGATTATCGATTTTGATCGATTTTCAGTGTTACAGTTCGATTTTGATCGATTTCAATCGACAAGTATCGAAAACAAAACGATGTATGGTGGGAGACAAGACTACAGTTGTTGAACGCAGAAAATTTATAACGAAGCAGGATTGACTGTGCCAAAACTTAATTTTACCGATTCTACACTGTAAATTTTGAAACCTAAAATAAACATGAGGTGAAAGCAGAAACTACAGCAAAAGTAAATCATTTTCAGATCGAATCTCACAATACTCTCCGACTGTTATGAGTGAATGAAATGTCAAGAAGACCATCGCAGTTATAGACGCATCAGTGATTGCGTTTGACGTCAGGTGAACGCAACCTAAACTTGACGCGGGAGTAGCAAAGAAGCATGGTCATGAACATTTTGCGAAAAGAAACTCGATTTGTGGGTTAGGTACCGGATACAGAAATACGTCATAGTCCTTGGACGGACAGCAAATGACCTCGCTTTCACGTCCGAAGGCGCCTATGCTGTGAAGAAGTTTGTTTCGAAAGAGAGAGGTTCCACGCTTGAAATAGCAACCTTTTGACCAAAAAGTCATTGCAAATCCTTGGTCGAAATCTTACAAACGTATGTACGAAGCCTTGGTGCATATATCAACCTGCAGTTCGCCGTTTAGTTGGCAAACCTAATCTCGACTTCCATGAGGAACCAGTCGGCATACAACATTCAAATTATGCCCGTGAGAGTAACACGCTATTTTGATACGTAGTATCGCATTTAAATCATTTCTTTTTCGAATAATTGCCTTGGCGAGTCACTTTCAAAGTTTTGTCTATATGTCACGTGGGACTTTTAAATTTAGAAATCGCTTTGCCTGCTTACCTCGAAATCCATTCGGAAATCGACGACCAAAAGACTTTATCGAGGAAGCCACGAACTGAAAGAGGTTGAGAGGACCATTGCACGAATGTTTTTTCCAGTTTATCAAAGGTAAAGGATTAAGCAGGCTTAGTTGTAACTTTTCAGGTTATTGCTCGGTTTTTTTGTTTAACTTTATTGTCATACAGATTTACTTAAGAACTGTTTACACTTCTATGAAAAGTCGTTGAAGCTGTTATTGTTTTGGTTAATTTCGTAGCCGTTGGAGTGAAAATTGGTCTCCATATTTGTCGATAAAAGTCGATAATCAGTTGAAAATCTTGTGATTATCGACTTTTATCGACAAATTAAACTTGTCGATTGACAATTATCGACAAATATCGAGTACTTTCGACTTATCGACTACGTTTTCGATGATCGATTTTGATCGACATGTTACGCCCTGCTTTTAACCAGTGAGAATTAACACTGTCCACCCTGGGGGCAATTTTACTGAACAACGGCCCTTTTGATTTCTGTTCCTTGAAGAATTGTACGCTTTACACACCGTATTAAGGCTTGTTACACTCATTTGGCAGAATGTCGCAAAGAAGGGAACTAATTTGTTTAAGCCCTCGATAGAAAATAAAATGTAAGTTACTCACCTTGAAATCGGTTAGTCTGTTTACAACCATCTTGAATCCAACAACTATCCACCATCTTTACCATCAACTTCCACTGAAGCAATTTGGGTTGAGCCTCACTTATCGTAAGCGAAAGTAGTCCAAAAGAATAGTGTAATAAACCATTTTCGCGTATGATAACCTTGCAACTTTTGGCACATGCTTCAACGTCATTTGAAATGGCCGCCTCACCGGTTAGACAGCCATGCGACCGGGCCGCTTTCAAGAGGTCATGTGACTTACAACCGCACGCTTGAAAATTGCAGGCGCGCGTAACCAGTGACCAGTGATTCTTTCCTGGAGTGTTCGGATTGTTTGTATTTGGTGGCTATCGCTGTGTCGTTTATGTACGCCAGAAAGGAAAACATGGATAGTTTTTTTATTCCAGTGGTTGAAGAGTTGTAGTACTCGATGCAGAGCTACCTTCTCTTACATAAAGGTACAGTATTAATCTTTAATTTCTTGAACAGATTCTAAACTATGTCTTATGGATGCCATTGGGCCATTCCATTTAATGTATGCACCCCCACTAAAAAGGGAGATGTTTTTGAGAGATCAAAGGAACCGACATAGCTACTCCTTCATAAATGACTTTTGAAACCCCCTCCCTTCCCTTTAGGATTTCCCTGTACCTCAATGGGAGTGGGGGTGGGGGGAGTTGCAGACATTACATGGAATGGCCCATTTTGTGTCGACAGAAAAGCCGAGTATGGCGCCCACACATAAACATCCTGTGAAGAAAAAGGGAGCTTCATTTGAAACATATTCAAATTCTAATAATGAGTTAGACTTTTAGAGGAATATAGAATATAATTCGGAGATATCGACTTTTCTTGCCATTGAATAGGTTGAATAAAAGAATTGTTTGTATGCTCGAGTTTGTATGCTCGAGTTTATACAGCTTTATATCATCAAGGAGCACTCTCGTTCTGCAACCAGTTTAGAAACGATCTTTACAACAGCTCGCTTTGTACACAGTGCAGCAGCACAAACATTAATATTAATCAAACTGTTACTCAGTCAAAAGATTGGGTACAGCTGACCCTGTGGTTGACAACCAAAAAATTAAGAATATCTGACCCCATTTGCATGTCATTGAATAAGAATGGTCTCTTTTGTTCATATTCAAAACATTGATGCACTTGTAAATAAGTGGCTGGGGGTTCTTAAATCCCTTCCTCGACATTACCTACTGTTGTATTCATTTTCTTTACTAACATGAAGTCCACAAGAAAGTAAAGTCATTAGAGTGAAATAATCAGAAGTCCTGTCGTCCATTACGTGATACGCTCTTAAAAGTCGTTGTTGTGTAATTGTCTCCTAATTATAATATGTACTTATTGACTGAGTGGGAGGGCTGGATGGGAAAGTATTTGGCTCTAGCGCATGGAATACGGGCAGAGTAGTTCCATGCGCCATGACCGAGATCCAAATATTTTGCCGTCCGGCCTGACCTAACTTACGGCGTAGTCAAGAAGTATTTTATCATACCACCATTTTAAGGCTGAATTTGATTGGAAAGTTACGGAAAGGTCTTGATAAATACTAAATGAATGAAGACTTGCGTGCACCCTATAGTAATCAGGTGACAATGTGTGCGGAGCTGGACAGCACTTCTGGACCAGCTCACACCAACCCACATGTATCTACCCCTACACACATCATCTCCTGAGTATGTTTTCAATAAAATTGCATGAGTGAGGTCGTACAGTGGTATGATAATAGTATTTATTTGAAGGCATCATTTCATGACTTCTCGTTTACTTTTATGTTATTCTTTATTTTCAGAGGTAAATTTCAACTGGCAAAGGAAGTTGACATTGTGGAAAAAAGTGTTCTTTCTCAAAGGGAACTCTGCAAATCCATGCCTAGTACACTGCCTAACTTCAATGGAGTGTGGTTGAAGCTGTGTCATGAACAATATTTTTTTTAAGATACTTTATAGTTACTTGTGTCATGGACAATTTTTAAGGATATACTTTTTTTGTAAACAGAAAATAGTAGCTTAATAAGATGCTTTTGCTGCTTTGGCACATGTATGTATTCATCCTTTATTCAGTTGGTGTCCTCAATTCAATAAGCGAACTAACACATAATTTACACAAGGAATTTATTTATTTATTAATTTTTGAGTCATGTATGTACCTTTCAATTTTGTTTGCCTGACCTGTCCTCAAAGGTTCAGGAATACCTCAATGTTTAGAAAACAAGTTAAGACTTGTTTGACTGTGTGATACATTAAATGTCCTTTTTTCATAACTTCCTGGAAGTTCCAAAGACATTTTACTGAAATATCCTCAACTTGAAGTCTGTCAAGTATTTAAGTCAGGGACTTAAAGTTGCTATTCCAAGTAAATTGCCAATATTTCTCATATTTAATTTAGTCATTCCTATTTATTCTCACAAATTCCCAACCATTTTTATTAGCCCAAGCCATTTAATTTAGCCATTCCCATATATTCTCAGACATTCCCAAGCCCTTTCATTATCAGTTTTGGTATTATTGGGAATTCCTAGGAATTTCTAATAATTCCAAGCACAGTTTTAACACATTGCCATATATTCCCAGAAATTCCAAGCTTTTATGTTTTTCCTAATTTGCATGTCTTGGAATCGTTTGGAATTCCTAGGAATTCTTAAGAATTCCTAGGAATTCCATCTTTTCTGGGAATTCTGTTCGCAAGGGTAGTGCTTCAGTATTATAATCACCTCGTGCGGGGTGATTATAGCAAGATATGACGTAATCCTCGACCAATCAGTGCACGCGCTTCTCTATAATCACCTGAGCAATTATACCAAAAGCTCTTATATTCCACCACTTCATTTTTGCCCTCGCGCTTATTGGTCGAAACACATCACCTAGTATTACGTCGGTGTATGCGTGAACATCAAGGAGGTGGTTTCTGATAATCTGAAACAGTTTGCTGGCATTTATGGCGAATAACAATGGTCCTAAACATGACCCTTGTGGAACACCTTGTGGCAGAGGGAAACTGCTCGAGACACATTTACCATCTACAGAAACGCACTGAGATCGGTTTGCCAGGTATGATGAAAACAAATTAAGGACACTGCCTCTTATCCCTTTTTTTCAAACGCGAGATCAAGATCTTGCGGTCAACGGTGTCAAACGCTGCGCTCAAATCGAGAAACAACAACAGAGTTATTCGTTTCATGTCCACGTCCAGAAGAATGTCATTCTGCACCTTGAGTAGGGCTGTTTCCGTACTATGTCCCTGGCGGTACGCTGACTGCTGCACTGGATAAAGGCCAAAACGCATCATTTGGTTGTGAGTTTAATCAAAAACAGCACGTTCTGTCAATTTCGATACGAACTGCAGATTGCTGACCGGACGAAAGTTGCAAAACACCGAGCTTAAACCTATTTTCTTGAGGAGAGAACTGACTAGAGCTTCCTTCCATTCTCCTGAGAATGGACCGATGAAAGAGAGAGGTTATTTATGTACGTTATCGTAGGTAAAAGCACATCAAGGCAATTGGCCACTAATGGTGTTGGCATAGGGCGTAACGCGTACTTCTTAGCTGACTTTTGGATAAGTGCATCCGTACACGTTATCTTCAGTAAGAGGTTGGAAATCACTGAATGTTTGAGTATCATCTACTTCCAGATCATCAGGGACTGCATCACGGGCACTCTGGTCGAGGTCCACAGCTTCAATATCTGAGCGAATCCTCTCAATTTTCTTGACTAAAAATTTGCCAATGTCATTGGCAAGAGCCACCTTATCGTGGTAGTCAGGAAAAGAATCGGACGGCAGGTATCAGGCGATACCTGTCGTCCGATTTTATGGACGTGAGAAACACAGAAAACGAAGTCACTTTTACCTTTTCAGATCCAATCACAGTGTAATACGATCGAGTAAACTAACCAAATTGGATTTGTTTAGCAGCAAATGTGCCTTGTTCCCCACTGACTTTTTTCTCTTCATCAAGAGAAAGGACGCGCGTAGAAAATAATGGGCAGGGTATAAAATATATAAACCCCTTCCTGGCTTGTTGGTATATCAGAGGATAATGCCCTTGGCTGAAAGATTGTCCTCAAAATTTGACAATTGCCCTCGAAGCTTCGCTTCTCGGCCAACCGTTCATTTTTCGGACAATCTTTCAGTCTCGGGCATTATCCTCCGATATACCAGCCACCAGAAGAGGTCTATTTACTAAATATCCTGAATAGCCTGCGAGCAGTCTCTTTTTTTCTCCTAATTTTAGCAAGGAAATTGAGCCGAGAGTAGCGAGGTCGCAGGAAAGAGGAGTTCCATTTTCTCCCTCTCCCCCAGTCCCTCCTCGTTTTAACCGTTAATTTGCATAAGATAATTTTGGTGCCGTTGAAATGGAGGGATGAGTAAAATGTTTACATTCAATGCTATTTAATACAAGAACAAAAATAAAAGCAAACAAAACAAAGGTCAGTAAACAAAAATATTTCTACCAGAAGTACAGTAAAGGGAAATCGACTACAGTAAATGGGAATAAAGCTATCACTACAAAACTAAGCTAACAAGGATTTACAGGGTTTACATAAGGGAAACAGATATTCGGCATTCCCACCAACGGGATCTATGGTCTAGATGTGTGGAACTAATTGAACATTCCACCACAAAATAGGGTGCGTTAAGGAAACTAGAAAATTCAGGAAAATAACTGAATGATGACACAATAAGATGCCATAAAAAATAATTAGAAATACTTAAGATTGAGAACTAAAACGCATTCTCTTTTTCTCTGATTACTTCTAGTTTATTTAAAACCGGTGGTTTATATGATCAACAATCGAAGACGTTTGTCTTTGTTACCCTGTTACCCAGTTCAGTACTTTGTAAAGTCATGGTTAAACTGCTTTGATTTTACTATGGCCTTACGTAGCGTCTTTCAGTTTCCAGAGTTTACAACCTCTATAATTCTGTGGGTAACAATAGTATGCTTCTTGGGCAGTTACGGAAAATGTGGTGGAATTAAAACTGGTTTGTATTTCAATTCTTGGTTTTCATTCCCTCTGCTTTCTAACACGTTATAAAAGTCTTCAAACGAAGTTTGATCAACAACTTTCCATTTCTGATCAACAGCATTCCATTTCTCCTCCATTGGCTTCTTGATGTATTGAAAATAGCGTGAAACCTTTCTCGCCATTTGCGTACACTTGAGTGAGTACTTGCAGGTGAGTACTTGTTTGGATAGTATTCTTTTCTATAGAGCTCTATCTTTCCGTTTTCAAGCTCTTGTAAACATGCCCTCTCGAAAACCCTTTTCTTTTAGTAGAATAGCTGTAAATCGTCGTAAAATTTGGGCCCCGCTTAAGAAAATCTTTCTCCAAAAGGTTGTGTTCAAACGGCTGCAAAGTAGAAAATCTGCTTGGCTCCAGGACAGAATATTTGCTTTGCTCTCGTTGAAGAGTGATACCGTCTTCGTGTGAAAATTCTGTTTGAGATATAAAATGTCATTAAAATCCCTTGCAAAGTCAATTTTTCAGCAAGATCAGCGATTCGTCGTAGTATTCATTGATCAAACCCAGATCGAACTCTTCTTCAATATAGCTTATATAACCCATTACTGCGTTCAGTTGTATTTTCGAAATAAATAGGATCTAAACCCAAATCATACATTGATGGATTCCTTATGAGGGTTAGCTCTAAGCCCTTATGACGCATTGATGAATGTTTTTGACGGAATTTTTTTGCAAAAGCTGTTGGGTTTCTTATATACGATTTTAATATAATTTTAATGCTATATTCACCGCGCTACCCGGTGAATATAACATTTCAAGGCTCAGCTGCTAAGCTAAGTTACTTTCTCGTGTGTTGTTTGTCAAGTTTTAGCTAGTTTTTTTCTACTTTTATTATTATAGTGAAACAATTATTCGCCTCATTTACTTCGCCTTCGGCAAATAATTGTTCAGTATTGGGTTATTGCCATTTTCAAGTCCCAGTATTTCAGTGCACTTGTAAAAACCCCACGTAGATTCAACTGGTTGATAGGGTGTCGCAGTATTGTAATATACTTTATTATATAAACTGGAGTGTTTTATTGAGATTTCCACCACTAAGAAAAATCGCAATTGGCACATGTAAAATTACGATAATTTTACATGTAAAAATACGGCCAATCAGCTTTCGCGACGTCACGCGCCTTCTTTCGCACCACTTTTGACAACAGTTTGCCCATCGATTTCGTAGTTCTCGATCTCAGTTCGCTTGACTCGTTCAGAAAAAAGAAATAACTACTTACAGTTTACGATGGCCTCCAGCAATACACCAGAAAAACAGCCAAAAATTCGGCAAGTGAAAGACTCGTGTCCCTCACCGACGAAGATGTTGAAAGATTTGTCGAAGCTGAAAACCCTTCGCTACAGCAAGTCTATTATCGAAGGACAATGTTCGACAGTTGAATTGTTCGAGAGACACTTGTTTCAGCGAATTTCTCAATTTAGAGACGAGACTGTGGATCAGTTTGTGTGTAGGCTTTGCGTGCATACGCTTTGCCGAATTTGAGGATGATCATATTTGGGTTAATCGATAAGTGCAATTCCAGTCATTTACGTCGCAAGTTTAATCTGGAGCAAGAAGGTACGGTGAATTGTTTACTAATGAATACGGACATATAAAGCAGTAAAGAGTAGTAATAATAAAATGAAAATAATAGTGAAAAGTTTTCTATTGTGTTAATGAATGTATTTGAAAATTGTTTGTTTGAATCAGGTGAACCGGAATTACTTTTATCTTCTGCCTTTACGCTTACGGCTGTTGCCTTTAAATAAAAATGGTTTCAGTAATATTGTGGGCTTTTGTGTTTATATAATAAACACAATAATACATGGTTGCTTGGAGATATGGAATTTCTCTTCTCGTGTTCAATTCGATATCTCACTCGTTCGCTATGCTCACTCGTGAGATATCGCGTTGAACACTCGAAGAGAAATTCCATTTATATCATAGATACTGAGATTTCCTCACGTAAAAAAGATTACGTAAAAATGATACGTAAAATGCATTAGCCAATAGGAAACGCGAACGATGAAAACTCCACTAGTGAAAAAACGTCGTTCGTCCAATCACAAACGCGAACGACGAAAACTCACTAGTGAACAACATCGCATCGCGATTTCGATTGTCGTCCATTTTCGTCTCGGCGACATGGCGGAGGCAACTGCTTCAAGGTTTGTGTCTTTAGACGACACAATTGAGTCGTTTATTGAAGAGCATGAAAACCCCAACACGGTGAAAAAAACAAAACGAGAGGTTGCTTTGTTGACAGTGTTCCTTCAAACAAAAGGAGAAACACGCGAGATAGCAGAAATTCCTCCTGTTGAGTTGAATGAACTTCTCAGCGAATTCGTATTAAGCGTCCGCACAAAGGAAGGGCAAGAATACGAGCCGTCTTCGCTCCGAGGGATGGTGGCGAGTTTTGAAAGGCACCTTAAAAGAAAGTCCTATCCAGTCAGCATCATCAATGACCTAGCATTTGAAAAGTGAAGAAAAACACTCCAGTCTAAACAGAAACAGCTCAAGAAACAGGGAAGAGGAAACAAGCCTAATGCATCGGTGGCTCTAAGAGAGGATGAAATAAAACTTCTCTTCGACGAAGGCCTCCTCGGTGTATCAAGTCCTGAAGCCATTTTAAACACCCTGTGGCTGAACAACAGCCTCCATTTTGGGCTTCGAGGAGTAAAAGAGCACCACGATATGCGCTGGGGCGATGTTAAGTTGTGTAAAACAGACCAGGGTGTTGAATACTTGGAGTTCAACGAGCGCCAAACGAAAACAAGGGCTAGAACTGGCGCCGACCACCGCGATGTGAGACCCTTCGCACCAAAAATGTTTTCAACTGATGGTAGCGAAAAAGATCCGGTAGCAGTTTACAAACTTTTGTTCAGAAAAGACCGGAAAAAATGAAAGATCCCGACGCTCCGTTTTACATTGCAGTTAACAACGTATCGATGAAATCAAAACCTTCGAATTCTGAAAAGTGCTGGTTCAAATTCAGTGCGGTCGGCACCAACAAACTCGGGGGTCTTATGAAAGAAACGTCAAAGAAAGCGGGTCTTCAGAACGATAAACTCCGCAATCACAGCGCTAGGAAAACCATGATTCAAACCCTCAGTGAAAATAATGTGCCACCGACACAAATCGTACAGCTCTCCGGCCACAAAAACCTGAAAAGTATTGAAAACTACAGTCACCTCAGCACAAAACAACAAATGCATATGTCAAATGTACTGGCAAACATTTCTAGTGAGTATTCAAGCATCACTCCATTCACTCCGACTGTAACTCCGTCAACTTCAGCTGTATTTCTACCAGAAGGAGCCTGTCGCTTCAGTAACCCTGGCCAACAGTCTATGGCTTTATTCTCGGGTGCAGTCATTCATGGAGGACAGTTTTCTGTGACCATCAACACTGTGAATCAATCGCCACCGCTTCCTCCTCCCTCGGAAAAGCGACAATGGAAAAGAATCAGAGTCTCTCGCGATTCAGATGATGACTAAGACACTGTAGGCTTTTGCATACAGTTTTCTTGACTTTGTTGTATTATACTGATGTGGTAATAGTTCGCTTGCGTTGTCGTTGTGTTATTCAGCGTATACCGCTGTTTTATAACATCTGATTTACAAACATTAAATTTGAACTTATAAGCCTCAGTCAGGTTTTTTTTTTTCAACTGAAAAATGTTTATAAAAGTTGTGAAGGTATAAACTGACGTTTTATTTCTTGTGTTACTTCATTAAATATTTGATTTTGAAAGAGAAACTGATGTTTTAGTTATTCTAGTTTTACACGCATACATTGCAGTTGAATGGGCTCTCTAAACATGCCCGTAAGGTTGACAAAATTTGGCTTTTCAAAAATCTCAGTATCTATAAAATAAACAAAGTACACCATGGAAAATGCTTTGTACGATTTTTTATTCACTCGTTGAGTTCTATCAGAAAACTCACTCGTTCGCTGCACTCACTCGTTCGTTTTCTGATACTACTCAACTCGTGAATAAAAATCGTACGCGCGCATTTTCCATGGAGTAATCTCTATATCTCCGCGCGCCCATGTATTATTGTCTATTTGACTTGCTTTAAGGGAATAGCAAATTCACGGGACCCTTATTATATCTGATGTGGATGTTCAGAATCTTTCCTTTCTCAGCGTGCAGAGACTTTTATACATGTTTTGCTGCAGACAGAAGAAACCGTTGCGGCCAATTAAATGGGTCAGCAAAGCGTTTTGCTGGCATGATAAAAGTGAGGTTTCTGTTATCCCCATAGCGGTACAATATCTCGGCCAGAGATGTAGAAACAGTATTGTGTGTCATGAGAAAGAATATATAATTAACTGGCTTACATTGTGAAGGATCTGCGCTGAACTCCTCATTGGTGATCATTTGAGAGATAATTGATATCCTTGTACGCAAACCGGAGTATGCAATTTATCTTCAAGAGAAGAAACCTTTACCCAAAGCACGACGCCACTATTAACAATGCGATAGATATATAAAATTCTACTCTAAGCTCGAGATTTGGTAGGTGTTAAACCCTCAACCGCCCACTGGCCCCAAGCGGTACTAGGCCATGAATTTTTACCTCCCAACCTTTTGAACAACGAGCATCCCATAAAAATTGAATCGCAGACCCCCACTCCCGCTCCCTGGATTACATTTTGACCAATGTGCTTTCTTTAGAAACTACGAAACTGGAAGGTAAACTTGATCAGACGGCTCAGTCTATTTCGTTCCGCTTAGTATAAAACTATATCCAATCATCCATCCATCCACCACCCATCCATCCGAAAATTTAGAATGCGAAAATTTCGAATGCGTTACCAGAAGATATGAAATGTGTCCATGGGGGCTTTTAAGAACAAGTTAGTATGTCTCCATGGATCCATCCATCCATCCATCCATCCATCCATCCATCCGTCCGTCCGTCCGTCCGTCCGTCCGTCCATCCATCCATCGATCCGAAAATTTGGAATGCTTTACCAGACCATATGAAATGTAAAAAATCCTCAACTTTGGCATTCTTTGCGGGATTTTCTTCCCATACTTTTGAACAAAATTTTTGCTTCGCGGCGAAAACTTTTAAACGCCACAGTACTTGACATGAAATCCAGTTTCCTAACAAAGCAATAAGCAGGTTAATTATTAGCTGATGAGTGCGGTGCAACCTCATTCCCAGGGTCTCCCTTCTGAGAGACCCTGAAAACGAGGTTGAGTGCGGTTAGCCAATCAGAAAGCTAGAAGTTCAATAACCGAAACTGAGAGTTCAGTATTATATATAACCCCTGGATTTGAGCAAGCAAGCAGTTTAATTGCCTCCATCAGAATGTTGAATAAAGAAGACGAAAAATGTAGATGGCGGAAAGATGATTTCTTCGGTTAAGGAAATAACATTTCTCATAATTCAGGGTTTGCCTGTATGAAAAAACAATCTTGGGAAACATACTCGAAAATATATCAGCAGCAAATGGCGTCTGTTGTTTATAGGATGTGCCTACAACCGGATCAGTATCGGAAGTCTAGGAATCCGGAACAACAGAATGACGGAATATTCAACGGAATCTTGAAGCCAGAAACCTAACACATAGGAATGGCTTACTAATAGATTAAGGGGCGCTTTCCATTCGACCAAAAATTCAGGTTTGAAATGTCGAAAATTTCATGTGGCTAATGGAACAGTAAATCCGGAAACTTTCCGGCTGGTGATACCAGCCCGGCTGGACCGAACCGATTCATTCAGTTTCGGAAGGAAATTTCCAGAAATTTACGACAGAGAGTGGAACAGTAATTTCCGAATTTTCCGGTTGTTCCGATTTCCGGAACGTTAGGACAACCTCGCGAGGTAAACCCGAAATTCCGGAACTTTCAGTCTGGAAAATTCCGCTGCATTCGCCTTCCCATCCAGAATTTCCGGGATTTTTGTTTGAATGGAAAGCGCCCAAGGATAGTCAACAGAATCATGGCCGGCGCTCGATTACAACCGATTTCACATTGCTTTGCTTGCCGTAAACAGCTGATTGAAAAAAACGTTGTCTGGGAAAAAATGTATACCGTGAACGATGCGACATAATGGAATTTTGGGATAACAGCAAGGCAACCTTGTTACTCTGTTCTGTTTATTGATATTCAAGTTACTTTTTTTAATTCATACAGAGTTTTTGGAGTACAGTCGAAGCTTTCGTAAGCGACCACCTCGGGAATTCCCAAAAGTGGTCAAAACTAGAGCCGGTGGCTTACGAGAATGGGCTCTTGTAAGCGACCTCGTGATGAAACAATAGAGGAAGATCGCTTACGAGATCTTTGAGCATAAAGCTTAGGGTGCGTAGCAATAATATTAAATAGTTTATTATTGGCTATCAAAGAAGAGCGATCGTGAATGTACAGGTCGACAAATCATTAGCGCTTATGTTATGTGATACTCAAAGAAATGAAAGGTTTTATTTTATTGCTGCTTGAGTGGTCGATTACGAGAACTTAAAATCAAAGGAAAAGACCAGTGGGCACTTCAAAAAAGTGGTTGCGGTCGCTTACGGGGGCGGTCGCCTACGAGAGCTTTAAAATACAGAGTATAAGTGACAATTCAAACGGGGACGTAAAATGCTGGTCGTAACTAGAGCTGGTCGCTTACGAGAGTGGTGGCAAGGAGACCTTCGACTGTATATCTATCATTTTTATTTTGTCCGTGCCATTATGATGGGCACGGTGTCTGTTGAGAATCAAAACAGGTTCACCTGTTTCCCAGAAAACCATTGGGTCGTATAGTACATGGTTTATGCTTTTTACCGGATAACGTTTTTTCAATGAGGTGTAACAATACTTGTTGAAAAAACTTAGTGTGCCTCTGATTTGATGCATTGGGATGCATTGTCAATAGGCTCTTTGCATAACCGTGTCACGTGACCTTGTCAATCATAGTAAATGGTCGTAGCTCGAAATAGATGGCTGAAACGGAAAGGGCGTCATGAAACTAGAAGGATTTCCAATTTTAAGGCCACTAACGTGTAAGTGCAAGATTTAAGGACAATTTGAAAGTTTGAAAATTATAATGTATTTGTATGCTGGGTAGCAAAACTTGCCACCCAGCAGCTTCTTTCCCTGTAAGTCTTGGTAATTTTTTGAACATTAAAATAACCGTAAAACGTCGCATTTTAACGTCAGTAACCTCAAAATGGAAAATCTTACTAATTTCATCATGCTCTTTCTATTTCTGATATCTATTTCGTACTATTACCATTTTCTATGATTGACAAGGTCACGTGACACAGTTATGCAAAGGGCCTATTACGTACTGGAGCACAACCACTAGTTAAGACTTTACGAAAAAACAAAAAACACAACAGAAAAAAAGACTGCTAGGTATCGCAGTTACCTATAGACCGAGTAGTTTAAATAGTGACCCAGTAAAACCGATATGATTCAAGAGCGTTAACATCACTGATACTAAAAATGACAAGATTAGGTTTAGGGTTCCAGTAAAGAAATGATTGTAAATGCTATAATTTTTTCCCTTCAAGTAATATGGAATAGCATAGGGTTAGAAGTATTTGAGGTTAGAAATAAAAAATAATATACTAAAAAATTATTTTCCCTTGTAGTATTAAGTGCCATTGTCTGAGAAAACCGGGCAGAGGCCACGGATCGGGGTCAACCGATTTCTTTCATCTTTCGCCTGTTTTTCACTTTCATTCAGATAGGATGAAAGGCAATGTTCTTATTTACCATCAGCGTTTAGTTTCCGAGATCAGACCACCCCCCCCCCTAAAAACCGGCCGTCAGGGACCACAAATCCTTGCAATTCAGACGCGTAACATCAGCGACGCGTACAAAATGTTCTTGCTTTACAAATGACACCAACCTCAGGATTTTATTATTTAGGTAGATTTGCTGTCATTCTAGGCCATCAGCGACCATCTACAACCATTTATTGATTTCTCACAGGAAAAATTATTTGCGCGTAAGAAAATTGGAAATATTACCATTCTTGCTAATCCAGTTTTTGTAAAATCGTTTTCTCAAAAAGGCGGCAGTTTATGAGAAAAGAAAATAGTTCTAGAAAGTCATTATTACCCTTTCTATACATATAAAAAACCGAAGTTTGGGACCTGGAAAATCCGAAGCGCTATCAGGGAGAGTTTCAGGTGTATTTTATCGCCAATAACAGAGGAAATGTCACGTCACGAGCTAATAGTCACGCACTGTTTGATCAAACATTGCTCAGGTAAATGTTAACTTCTCGGTCGTTTACAGGCCAGGAAAGTAAAAACACGGAATACAAATCTGTATTTATAAATAACTAACAATAAAAACCTACGAACGGTTAATAAGAACGAATAAACGCACTCGCTTCTGCTTGTGATAAATTTGCATAAGCGTATGAAATTAGCATAAAAATGCATAATGTTGATTGTTTACATTTAAAAATTTAGGGCAATTGCTTCTCTTTTTTAAATATGTTACTTGTTTATTGGCTTTTTTTTTAACAAAATCTATCACTAGAGAAGTTAGTCCGTCCGGTTTTTTGTTTGTTTGTTTGTTTGTTTGTTGTAATCAAAGTGAGAGATACTAGGTGATAAGTGTTGAGACGGATCCTTTGTATAAAAGCATTGCCAAGATTTCGACGCAGTAATTACCAGTGTGGAAGATCTGAATTTATTTATATCTACTTCAGTGATTAAAGAACTACCACAATCAAATAAACAAACCTCTTCGCTGACAGATAACCTCCGAATAAAGGTCAGAATATTTTGAGTGGCCGGTCAGCACAAACCTAATTTAGCGGCCGACCATTTAACATTTGAGGGAGAGGGGGGGGGGGGGGTGATTTTAGAACAAACATATCCAGCAAAGAGACCTGGAACGAACAAAAATCTTGCATCGATTTAATAGTCTCATATTTACACCACTTTCAGTTTTCGGGTGCCGTACGCAACATCCTGTAAGAAGCAAGGTCTTGATATGTAGTCGATGAAATGATCCGTCTTCACCGGATCGAGGCGTATGCGAAAGATGGGCTTATCAAGTAGGGGCTGGCCTTCTCCTACATCAGTGGCATGGCAACGGGCTTAGTCAACCCGCCAATTCGTTAGACCTGGGATCATTTGTTGAAGCTCGGTTTTGCTGAAGTCATTCACAAAAACGGAAAGAATCTGGCGCTTAGTTTGCCAGTTTTCGGCGTCGTTATGGGCAGATATAAGCGTTTGTACAGGGCCGGTGTCTATCCGTTTTCGTTTGGCAGGTGGTTCCTCATCCATATCTGCAAGCTCCCTTTCTTCCCGCAAACAACTCCACATTTGTTCTTCTTGCCCAGGAACAACAGATAACGCTGTTTGAATAACCTCCTTCATTTTGCGCTTATAATATTTCTGTTGTATCATCGACACATCATCCTATGACGTGTTTAGTGTCGATGCGATAGGGCTGTAACGACCTTCAGTAAGCTTCGCAACGGCATTGTTTAGCGTTTCTCTCTTCTCGTGCTGGAGTTCTATTTCGTCAATCCACAAGCTTACTTCTGAGTCATCTTCTTCATTCACTGAAATCATGGAAATCTCAACCTCGGTTTCATATGCTGAAGCACAGCTGATATTTGGTAGTTCGGGGGACTCATCAGTTGAAGTGATGGATACCGACGGGTCTTCCTGAATGACTAGAGTGCTTACTTCAGGGCTCTCCTAAATATTACGGGAAAATTATATAACTGTGATGTACCGTGTAGCACTAACGTTTTTACCAGCTGTGATTTTTGAGATTATAGTGGATTTTTTTCACTATCCGCCAAAAATCATATCGGTGGAAATACGAACATTAACCCACAATACAAGTGCAAGATGCAAATGCGATACAATGACACTACCGTTATAACAAGTACGACATTTTCATCTGGATGCTGTTTCACGTGTAGTTTGATTGCAATTTTATTCAAATAAACACACAAATGTTGTATGCCTACTTGCTCAGTGGAAATCGCAAACATTTACATTATTGCCATTAAGGAAAACCAGTCTCCATCAACCCAAAACGTAGTTCCCGCAAAAAATGCCCTTCTGTGGTATTTGATTGAGATACATATATGTTCCACTTTTTAATAGATATGGTAGTTTTCTTCTTTTTTGTAGTAATGTGAAATTGCTTATCCAGATAGTAAGAAAACGTACCACTACAGCTGCCTGAAGTTGATTTTCTCGTCTTATCTGATAGTGTATTTTCCCGCAACTTGTGCATATGACTAATGTGGCCAAGAGAAAATAAATAAATATATAAATAAATAAATAAATGTTCGGTATCTTCGTACATACAACACAATGGTTGGATAGCAGAGGCAGATACCCAAACTGTCTTTCTGGTTTTTAATAAAGCACTCTTTTAATCCGTAAAGTGATACCGAAAATGATTACAGGAGCATTCACTCTTTTTTCACCCTTTCTAAAGTGGCAAAAATAAACTGGCGTTTCTACTTCAAAAAAAAAAAAAAAAAAACCTAAACTTTTCTGCAGTGGCACAGGCCACCCAAGCTAATTGTGCAACATGGCAACTTGCCGTGCGTGAGTGTTTGATCTCATTAACAATGTTTAAGGTAGTTTTATTTCTGTGTGTAAAAACAAAAACAAAAAACAATCAAACAACAACAACAACAACAAAAAAAAACAGGAATCTTTTCCGTTCCGAGCTGCTAGCTAAATATTCTGAAATTATACATCAAGATTGTTCAGGTTGCACATTTCAATTGCTAGCGGGCAATGGCTTGCGAAGCTATTAACGTGTGCCTGTTGTTTGTTGTTTAGGAGGAACATATATACAGTTTTATTAAAAAGAAGCTACTTGAAACTATCCTTAGACCAGGAAATTTTCTTATTAATGCAAGAAAGAATTCATACCTGCTCCTACTGGAACTGAATGGTTTTCTAAGAAATAAATGCTTCGCGACATTTCCAGATTGACGCGTCGGGCATTCTTCTGCGTGCTTCGCTTTCCCACATGATCAGGATGAACACATGCCAATCGCTTTCTTCCTACCCATCCATAGGTCAAGAGATATCTATGTCGAGGGCACACAGTAAATTCATTTACCTGTTTTTGGCTGGGCACGATAAAACCGCCACGGTTAAAAAGGACTTCAGCTTCGCCAATTTGCATATGTCCACTTTGCGTTTTTCCACATACGCCAGGTGCGGCCAGAAGGTCAGATAAATTATTGGCACAAGACTTTACTGGAATGGTAGTAATATCATCTTTTCCCCGAGCAGGTCCACAAAATGAATCTTCGGGAAAAAGGAGCAGCTCATTTCGGAGATCCTGTGCTTTAATAACTGTTGGTATATCTGCAGCACGTAAATTGGTAAATAATCCCCCCGTGCAGTATTTAGGATGACTGACAGGTGAATTCCGAAAAAAATGAAATCAAACTTATTCATGTTTCTCTCAAATTGCAGATTATGTATAGTCAAATATTATCAAATTCTTAGTCATTTGCATTCAGGTATCAGTCTATTGCCAGACTTATAAAGGAAATTCCCGAACTTAATTTTTATATTTTCTTTCGCTTGTCCGTAGCCGCTGTCGAATTGGCGTTGCTGCATTTGTATGCAAATATATAACAACAAAACAGTTCAATGAATCAAAGCATATATTTTTGAGGGAAAAATAAATTTATCAATTCTTAGTTTTAAAAAGAAGTTGAAATTTTTATTTTGTAATGTATTGAATTTCTAATGGCCGTTTTTATGCTAGAGACGTTAAAGTCGTCTAGACGTATTTAACGTCTCAGACGTTAATGTCGTCTGGTATAAAAACGGGACGTATTAAAGTAGACGAACAAGTAGAAAAACCCAAGATTTTCTAAGAAAAGGACTGGGTTCTATTCTTGGAAGACACTAGGCGCGACTAAACTCGGCGGCAAATCAAATAAAGTGTGCAAAACAACAAATCCATCTGCATGTAAACATGGCGGAGACTTTGCTTAACTGCTTCGCAGCTTCTGAAGGCTTTTTTCTCGACGTCGTCGAAAAATAAAAGACATGGAAACGCAAATGTTTTTTAAAAAGGCTAAATCAGTCAAGAAAGCGGTTTTTGGAAGAAGCACTTGGCTTGTGCGTCGTGGCCAACAAGAGAGAAAGGAAGGAAAGAAGTGGAGATGAACGGAGGGATTCTTCGTGGTGGAGAAACGGCTAACTAAATTGGAACGATAAAGCGCTTTAGGGTTAAATTCGTCCCAGATAAGGTCGTCTCGTTTTTATACTAGACGACTTTAACGTCTCAGACGTTAAAGTCGTCTGTTAAGTTCGACGTTCAGTCGCACTTAACAGAAGACGTTAATATCGTCAGACGTTAAAGTCGTCTGACTTATATTCCGTTTTTATACTAGACGTTAATGTCGTCTCGAGACGATAATAACGTCTTAGACGATATTAACGTCTCTAGCATAAAAACGGCCAATTACATAAGTTTGGGGCAATTTAGAATGCGTGACAAAGTGCCTGTGACGGGTCATTCGTCTGATAACGGCGATAAAATACACCTGAAACTCTCGTTGACAGCGCTTCTGATTTTCTAGGTCCCAAACTTCAATTTTTATATATGTGTAGTAAGGGTAATAGTGAGTTCCTAGAACTATTTTCTTTTCTCATAAACTGCCGCTTTTTAGAGAAAACGATTTTACAAGAAGTGTGTTTCCGAGCATATTAATATTTTGAAATTTCTTACGTGCAAATAATGTTTCCCGTAAGAAATCAATAAATAGATATAGATGGTCGCTGACAGCCTAGAATGACAGCAAATCTACCTAAATAATAAAATCCTGAGGTTGGTATCATTTGCAACCCGACAAAATTTTTTACGCGTTGCCGATATTACCCGTCTGAATTGCAAGGATTTCTGGTCCCTGACGGCCGGTTTTTAGGGGGGTGGTCTGATCTCGAAAACTAAAAGCTGATGGTAATTAAGAACATTGCCTTTCATCCTATCTGAATGAAAGTAAAAAACAGGCGAAAGATGAAAGAAATCGGTTGACCCCGATCCGTGGCCTCTGCCCGGTTTTCTCAGACAATGGCACTTAAAGAGCATATAAGACCAAGATAGCCCAGCTTAAATTAAGTGTTCAATGTTCGTTTAAGAATCAGTGTGGATAAATGCTATTTAAAATCGCCACAGATTTTCCACAATGAACATTGAACTAAAAACCTCCTACTGAAATGTGCTTTTAACTATATAGTACCCCCGCACTGCCCAAAAAAGCAAACACAGAAACAAAAACAAATAGCAAAAACTAACAACAACAACAATTGCAGAAAGTTGGGAATGTGGTTTCACGGAAATCAGAACGATGTTTCTCTATATGTTGAACATGATTCAACTAAATCCCTTAAATCCCTCTGGATACCACACTCAGTATTTTTCCCCCAAAGAAATGAGCTGTCGTGCAAGCCAAGCGAAAACAGTTATCTAAGACATAGAGGATATTACACGGTGGGGCGAAGTTATGAATTTTATTATCAAGTGGTGAAAACAATATTTTACGAAAGAGCGCAGCGAGTGAGTAAAATATTATTTTTACCACGAGGAAATAAAATTCATATCTTTGCGCCACCGTGTAATATCCTCTATGATGAAGTCGTCGAAGGCAAATTTAGTAACTTGAACTTTTTGCCTTCCGGCCAAAAAGAGAGCTGGGTATTCTTTTGAACTTCTTCTTTCCATGTATAGATATTTGATATTTTTTTCACAAGTTCTAAACTTCACTTCTGTCAAACTGAATGGTTTTGCTAAACAAGCTAAGCTTTTAAAAGGAAAACCTCTCATGGCGAGAAATCTGAGACATGTTTTTCGTGCAGCTTACATTCACACCTCTTTAAAATGGCATAAGCCGCTGATAAAAGTGGTGTGACATGGGCTCATAGTCACGATACAAATGAAAGGGTGAAACACAACGATGTTTACGCTTAAATAAAAGCTGCTGACCAAAGATACTGTCCAGAGTTTGAATAGCAACAGAAAAGGTAGTAAATTATCTTCCGAGCGAGATGATTTTCAGGAAATTTGGATGATTTTCGGTGGAGATATTGCAGATCGAAATTCATAGATTTTAGCCGTGGGATGTTTACTGAAATTTACCATGTTTTTCCTTCTGGATACCGCAGAGGATTCAAATCGGCGAATGTTAAATGTACTTCGACCTGAAAGTTCACGTAAGAGATGGAAACTGGTGTGTAAGATGAGTTATAACGCGAACTGGAGCGCTTAAGCAGGGTATCATTTGGCCTTTTGGAGAGGACAGTCACACAAAGCTTGTTCAAAAGTTATGCTTACTGTCGGGTTACTGTTTATCTCAAAACCGCAACGGATACAACTTGCAAGGTGAGAATTAAAGTAAATTTAGTTGAAGGAACAGCAGTACTCATCGAATCTGATAGAAACCGAGGCATGCGAATGTTTTGAGGACAGTTTTTTCGATTTTTATTCTTTTCTCAGTCAATTGTCTGCATTGTGAAATGCCCTGATATTTTCTAAGTGTCAACTGTCATTGCGCATGCCTGTCTCGAATTTCTCGCCATGTTTTTCAAAAGCGACGGTGGTCATGCGATTTCTCGGCAAGAAAAACACCGGTTGCCCAAAAGCACCACGTGGTTTCCCGCCAAGAAAAGATGGCATTCTCTACCTCTCCCCTTCGGGTTGTACTTGGAATTCCCCTCCCCCCACCCCAGAGTCTGTACGGAAGGGCGGGCAGGCGGGCGTACGCTGACGTCACAACCAAAATTTCTGGGATCGACAGGTTACCAAATTTGCTTAGCAATCGTGCTCCACTAAAAAAGAAAGTTGAGAAATAAGGTAAAAATGGCATTTCCATATCCACTTTTGATGAGAAGAATTCACCGCACGCAAATCCGGATTTTCACAATCATAGTAATCTTTCTTGTGATCAGCTCTTTGGTGGTTCATCAAAGCATCTTAGCCTGGAATCTTAAGCTACAGCCCGGCAAAAAGTCACAACTCCTTGAGGAGACACGTGATGATAAATCGTACAAGGACATTGTTTTCTTCTTAAAAAAAAACAAATAATTATTGTATGGCTACAAAAACGTGTGTGTTGTGTAACGAGAGGTTTTTGGCCTGTACTGATAGTGTTTGTGAATGCTTGAGAGCTGGGCAAATATTGCTGTCGGCGACTGGGTTACTGCGCGAACCGAAAACTAGCAACAGAGCTTTGCTAGCGACTGTGGGAACGGGGAGATCTCGGTAGAGTGGACTGGCTTGACAGCTGGCACTCGTTACAACTTGCCAGAGGTACAAGGTCTAGTTTGTTCGCCTAAAAGCCAGGCAGAAAACAGCAAATCGAGACTTCAACTGGAAGACAGCAACTTCTTTATTGCAGGGTAAGCCTCGTATGTACTTCACAACTAAATACTAGCTCGTTGGCAATCATTGATAATTGTTTGCCGGGTAATCGAAGGTAATCGTTCTGGCAGGTAGTCGAAGGTAATCGAAAAACAATTGTATCCGTGCTACTTATATATAGTCTTATACAAACACAGGTGGTAACTTAATTGTAAAGGATACAAAGAGAGAACACTAGGATACATGTAAACATATAGCTTGTAAACGTCTGATTGGTGAATTTTCGATCTCTAAGGGAGTGAAACCATACATCTGTTTCAATACTAACATGAGGTTACTTTGTTCTCGATTTTAGCTATTCAAAGCGCATGTGCTATAGGAAAGCGTACATTGTTGAAGTTCAGCAGATGTTCTATTGAGATGTAAATTACTACGTAAACAACAATAAGTAAAGACCTGTTCTATTGAAAGTACATGTGTTCTATTGTACTAAAATGTTAGCATTTGAAAGTACAACTACTGTATGTCATTCGTATGCGAAGCAGAATCATGCTAGAGAGGTTAACGCTGATCTCCCTTGAAATCATCGGCATGAGGATTTCTTCATAATTCACAGTAGCATTACTGCCGTGTTCTCTTGCTCATTGTTTATTGCTACATTGATATGTGCGTTTTCCTTAAGTGACAGTTGTTTTTAATATTAACCTCTTACTAACTGAACGCGGGGGCCGTACTGGGGAATATTGGCAGTACGGACCTCCCTGCGCTCGGTCCGTACAAAAACGACCGAGGGCCAATATTCCCCAATACGGTCCCGTGCAAGTGAAGTTAGTACCCTCTCCTCCGCCGAGGTTCGGTGAGGCGTTATTAGATTTCCGCTGTGCGGAGTGAGTGCAGGCGCTTAAACCGAAAGATCATCATTTTTCGTACGAAACAACACTTCCGGTAGTTCATTCAAGTCAATTTCCGGCGCGATGTCAAGGAAAGAAGCCAGCGGTTTTAACTGGCTTTGGAATCAGTTTGATGATCGTTGCTGTCGATCGGGAAAAACTTGCGTGGCTCTTGAATGAAAGCTGCTCTGCTTCTATTATATGTGTCAGTTTTTCGTCATCCTCTACAACACAAGTTTTATTTGGAAATACGTCTTCGTTATGGGCGGAGACAATTCGGAAAAAACAAGAACAATGAAAAGGCTGCGATAAAATCTCACAAACATGCTTCTCAAACTGGAAATTGTGGCAGCCTGTTAGTCTGTTATATGAACAAAGGAACACCCGAACATAAAAAGAGGCACTGGAAATTATCTCTCCATCAAATCGTCAATTTAAATAGCCTATGATGTGTGAAATATAATGAAGAAAACGCCAGCAGTAGCAGTTTGGATTGTTAACATCGGGAAGGTAATTAACACTCGACGTAAAGTGCTGGAAGTCCTACTCTATCGAAACTACTCTGCACATGATAACTGATATCGTCTCTAACGAAGCCGCTCTAACTTTTGCCTCTCGTGACCCTTGATTCAAAGGAATCGTCAATTCTACCTCATTACCATGCCAGGAGAGCCCATGAGATTGCTTGCACATGCGCATGATCAGTGCTTTGTATGCTTTGATCAGAGGAAGACGACATTGATATATTTTGGCTGCAAAGTAGGGGTTTTTTGGCCTTCAGGTCACAGTATTACAACCCCTACTGCAGCGAAAAACACGAAGGGTCGTGGTCTAAGTACCTTGACACCTTTTTTATCTCGTATTTACTTGTTGGAGTGGGAAAAAATCGACAACAGAACGACGCCGCTCACAACAAGCACATTGTGAATTCTGTGAGTTCGAAAAACTCCACTCTGCCAAATCTCGAAGAGAATCTCTTCAGTATGATGGATGAGAATACTAGTCTCCTAAGTGAGACAACAACCGGACAGCGAACTGCTGAACACCGGGTAAATGACGAGATTATTTCTGAAGCGGTCACTGGTGATGGCGCCAAAACCGCCATTGAATGCGTCACGGCCGATGTTCATCGTTGCGTTTCCCCTTCGGTGGAAAAGAAGAGGGGAGAAGCCAAGGCAGCCGTTGCAGAAAAGAGACCAAAACAGGTCTTCACTCAGTCAGGAAAAACGGCAAATAAGCCAACGAATAAGAAAGGCGCCAAAGTCGCCCCCTACACGAGTCCAGCGCAGAAAACTGTTCGCACTGAGAAAGGCGGGAAAACCGCGAGAGCATCGACATCATCTACTGCACAAACTGTTAACATGACACAGTTATCTTATATTTTACAATCGTCGCTTTCCACTGTTTTCTCTGGATTAACAGAGTCAATGAAGACAGGCTTTGCCGATTTAGGAAAGCTGATACAGGACACAAGAACAACTGAAGACAAGGAGATCAGTTCTGAGTCCGACCTCTCGGACGATGAAGGCTCTGACAAAAACGAGCCCGACGAGCCATCAGCAAAACGTCAGAAAACAGCCGACTCTAACCCGGCTATAATCGAGAAGCTCACAAAAGATCTTGCTCTTGAGGATGAGAAAGGACCAGACATCAATACACAGTTGGCAGGCTTGTGCACAAACCTCTTCGTGAAGCAAAACCAAATGAAACAAAACTAAACGAGCTCAAGAAGCAGTATATCCCCCCAAGCAATTGTGAAAGTCTGTCTGAAACAAGAGTGAACTCTAATATTTGGAACAACCTAGGCGAAACAGCAAGATCAAATGTTCTGAAACTTCAAAAGGTCCAAAAATATCTAATCAAAGGTCTGACTGCTGTTGTTACAGTCACTGATTCACTCATTAAAGACGAGTCAAACTCTTCCAAAGAGGATAACATTGGCAAATTAATGGATGCTGTTATTCTGTTAGCTAATGCTAATACTGAAGTGAATTTGCGTCGGAGAGAAAGGCTCAAGCCTGTATTACATCCAAGTTATCGGCATTTGTGCAATCCTTCCAACACCATAACTTCCCAATTATTTGGGGACGACCTCCCAAAAGCTGTCAAGGACATTGCCGAAGCTAACAGGATAAGTTCCAAGATACATGGTGATAGGAGATCAGCAGACAGAAGGGACAAGAGGCAAAGATCAAGGCATTTTGCAGGCTCCAACAGCCGTACTCCTTACAGATCAAATTCTTACTATACATCAGGGTCAAAAAACTACCATCGCCCCCCTTTCTCGAACAGGAAAGAGGGGGCCAAGAAGAGGCAGCAACAGCAACAGGAGAAAATCCAGTGAAGGAACCTTTATCTAAATCACCAGCTGAACAAAATCAGGTGAGTTTAACTACATTTCAAGCTACTGTCATAGCTGGCAGAACAAAATATTTTATTCCTGCTTGGCAGGAGATCACTACTATACAATCCCAATAAGTATAAAATACAGAAAATATTTAAGATTTGAATGGCAAGGGAAACTATACCAATACACTTGCTTGCCAAATAGGTTGTCATCTGCCCCTCGATCCTTTACAAAGATCCTAAAACCAGTTTACAGGTCACTTCGCAGTAAAGGCCATGTTAATGTTGCCTACATAGACGATTCATATCTCCAAGGAGATACTTATGAGGAATGTAAACAGTATGTTCAGGATAGCGTGAATCTTTTTGAAAAATTTGGGTTTTCTGCCTCATCCTGAAAAGTCAGTCTTTGAGCCCGCTCAAAAAATAACTTTTCTCGGTTTTGTGATAAACTCAGTCACCATGACAATAACTCTTACCCCCGAAAAGGCTCTCAAAGTCAGCATGGCATGTAAAAAGTTGTTAGCTAAATCAGAATGCTCAATTGTAGAGGTGTCACAAGTGATATTGGTCTACTGGTGGCCAATTACCAGCTGTTCAGTATGGGCAGCTACACTACAGGCATCTTCAAATAGACAAGAACATTGCCCTTAAAATTGCTAAGGGAAATTACCAGGACATAATGTGCTTATCCCCAGCTGCCAAAGCAGATCTGGGCTGGTGGGTAGACAATGTCTTGCAGTCCAATAATCCGATTTCACATGGTAAAATTGATATTGAAATTACATGTGATGCTTCCAAAAAAGGCTGGGGAGCAGTTTGCAATAAGATTAGTACCCAAGGCCTTTGGACTACAAGAGAGGAGTCAAAACACATTAATGAGTTGGAACTTCTTGCAATTACGTTTGCCCTGAAAGTTTTTGAATCACAATTGTCTGGGAAACATGTGAAAGTCCTTTCTGATAACACTACAGCTGTCTGTTATATAAACTCCAAAGGTGGGACTAAATCTCATCGTGCAACGACATCACCTGTGATATTTGGTCTTGGTGCATTAATAACAGCACATGGCTAACTGCCGCACACATCCCTGGGGTCCAGAATACGGATGCAGACCGAGAGAGTAGAATTTTTAATGAACGCACCGAATGGCAGTTGAACCCTGAAGTTTTTAGTCAAATCCAAGACTTATGGGTTACCCCTGAAATTGATCTCTTTGCCACCCGGGCGAACAGACAGCTAGCTATGTTTGCTTCATGGAAGCCAGACTCAGAGGCTACCCATATTGATGCATTTACAATTGACTGGAGCAAATACAAGTTTTATTGCTTTCCACCTTTCTCTCTTATTTCTAGATGTTTAAGGAAAGTAGAAATGGACAAAGCAGAAGGGATTGTGATTGCACCCATATGGCCAACACAAGTTTGGTGACCCCAGATGTTGAGATTGCTGATAAGGCATCCAGTTACTCTTCCACAACAAAAAAGACTGCTGACGCTACCCAACATGACCAAACTTCACCCGCTTCACGCAGAAATGGTACTGATGGCCTGCTACATATCAGGAGATCCTATGAAACAAGAGGAATTTCAGAATCAGCTTGTAACCTCCTCATGGCCTCTTGGAGACCTGGTACCCAGAAACAATATCAAGTTTATATACAGAAATGGTCTAACTTTTGTGCTCAAAGGAAAATTAATCATAATCAACCAACTGTAGAGCAGGCTTTGGAATTCTTCACACATCTTTATGAACAGGGACTGACTTACAGTGCCATTAATACAGCACGGAGTGCCTTATCTTCATATATTGTATTAGAAGATGGTACAAGTCTGGGGCAGCATCGCTTTGTGTCACGTTTACTGACAGGCATTTTTCAGAGCAATCCTCCCTCGCCAAGGTATTCAGGGACTTGGGATGTCAGCGTTGTTTTACATTACCTTCAAGGCTTGTCGCCTGTTAGAGCATTGACTCTTAAGGAACTGACACTTAAACTAGTGACTTTAATATTGTTAGTTTCTGGTCAAAGGGGGCAAACTGTTCACTTGTTAAATTTATCAAACATGAGGGTGTCTGTTGACAGTTACACGTTTTTGTTTTCCAAGTTGTTAAAGCAAACCAGACCTGATTTCCCTAATCCCACAGTAACCTTAACTGCTTTCAGGGATAGTAGATTGTGTGTAGTTACTACTCTTAAAGAGTACATCAGCAGAACAGAACCGTTACGAGGATCAGAATCCCAGCTTTTTGTGAGCTACACTAAGCCGCACAAAGCAGTTAGTAGGGATACAATTGGTAGGTGGGTAAAAACTGTTTTGTCCTCTGCTGGCATTGACACAAAGAAGTTTAAACCTCATAGTACTAGAGCTGCTGCAGTGTCAGCAGCAAGCAACGCCTCAGTGTCGCTAGATGAGATACTGAGTACTGCAGGTTGGTCATCAGAATTCACTTTTGCCAAATTCTTCAACAAACCTGTAGTTAGAGAGTCACAATTTACATCCAGTGTACATGAATCAGCTGAAGGTTAAACACCTAACTTCACGTTATAATTTCTACATTCAATAAAGTATGTTGCGTTGAGACAACTATTATCTTTGGACCATTTTTTCTTCGTTACTTGTCGCGCGTGGTTGGCTTTGAAATCTCATGGGATCTCCTGGCATGGTAACGACGTAGAATTGAAAAATTAAACGAGACGTACCTGGAAGTTGAAGTTTGATTGAAATTCTACCGAGTTACATAATGCCAGGGGATCACATGCCCTATCCACCCACCCTTGTGGTTACTACACATGTTATTTACACCACGCGCACCAAGTCTTCTAAGACTGATCATGCGCATGCACAAGCAATCTCATGTGATCCCCTGGCATTATGTAACTCGGTAGAATTTCAATCAAACTTCAACTTCCAGGTAAGTCTCGTTTAATTTCTCAATTAAAATAGCCTATCCCGAGTATAATACAATGAAGAAAACGTCGGTAGTCAGAGTATGTTGTGTTAACACTGGGAAGGTAATTAACACTCGATGGAAAGTGCTGGATGTTTAGAAGCACTCCTGATGTGGCAGACATCTGTGTACTCAAGCAGACTCAAGGTTAGTTAAGTCTTGTGTTTTCGAAGTTTCCGTTCTACGATGATGGGTAGACACAATTTGTTTTTCTATGGGAATGTAATTTTTGTGTTTAGATTTTTTAAAAGAAGTCTGAATAAAGAGAACTGCATAATTAATGATGAATTTTATCTGATTGAGCGATTTCTAGGTAAGGGGGGAGGGGGTGGGGGGAATTAGGGAAGGTGAGACGGAGAAACCAGCATTGCAATAACATTCATTAGAATCCTGATTTCTCAAGCTCTCGGTTTCTGAAAACTCCCAATAATTCGAACCAAAACTGGCTTCCCTTCCCCAGTCAAACACTGTAATTTTACCCCCGATTTTTCAAACCCCCAGATAATTCAAACCAATTTCCTTTCCCCAGGAGGTTAAAAAAATCGGGATTCCACTGTATGTTCAAGATTGGGATTAACCAATACAAATTGTCGAGATAATTGCGGGATTATCTAGCTATCTTGCCCTTTTAATATATCCCCTTTGTACTTCTACAAGAAAAGGAAATAATCTTTTATTGATCAGGCTTGTTTGGAATTTTAATTCGAGTGTTACATTGCTTGTAATGTTGATGTTTTTGTAATCAACATGTTGGTCACTTTTCTACAAATTATACAGCACCATTCAAAAGTAAGTTGACACTCGATACTTGATCCTCACATGAATCAAGTTTCGGGAATCGAGACTCCGGATAATTGATTTTTGATTCACAATACTCGATTCCTGCACAAATCACCAAACTGGAACAGCCTTTGTTCAGTTTCAAGTATTTGCATCGTTTCTCAAGAAAACAACAAAACAAACAAGACAAACAAAACAAAACCAAAATCTTTCCCCCCATTACAAACAGAACGTTGAACAGAATATTCTACTATTTCAAAACGTTTCAGCTCAGTACATAATTTAAACTCAAACCGATTAACTCGATTCTGGATTCGTGCAAATTGGAATAGTGTTGTGTTAGTCTTGATTCTTGATAACTAATTTTCGATACTCAATTCTTGCAGGAATCGAGTATAATGAGTAGCGAGTCAAGAATTGAGACTCACAACAAACTGTCAACTTACTTTTGAATGGTACTATACAATGTCGTTATTTGTCATTGGTTACTACATTTGTATATGTACTTTCAACTGCAAGGATAGTGGTATTTGTCATCCACATGTGATCTACATGGACAATTGTAGCTGGTCATTCAAGTATAAAGCATTATATGTGCACCCTAGCTGTCATGAATGTCATATTCTTTGGTGTCAACTTTGTCATGTGACATTCTGTCCGAAAGGTCTTGTTGTACTAGGACATTAATTTTGTCTTTCAACTATTATATTGGTAGTCCCAATTTGTTGCAACTCACGTTGGAAGAAAAATTGCTCAGTGTTACACTTCTTTTAATGTGTAAAATTCACAGTGATGTACATGTAACTGATGAATTCTCTAGAATTCTTCAGTTCTAATTTTTAAAATAACTTTAATTATTTTTTTACAGATAACAACTTGTGCGAGATCTGCATTTAAGACCTTCTACACATTTTTGCTCTTTAAAAAAATGATTATTTTTAATGACTTTTTGCGCCTGAGGCTACACATTGTCTGCACTGTCCGTGCTGTAGTTACTTGATTTTGTTACCACACAGTGACTTCTACCAAGTCTCTTAAGGTGGCTCGATCGGGTTTTTGAGTGACGATACCTCTTAACTTTGAGCAACTAGCGTACCACAGTGAACAACCCAATAGAAAATCGATCGTTACCGCTAACCTAGAGAAAGATGAAAGTTTTAAATGAGGTAAGTTTAATCGAAATCGGAGTTACCATAGCAACGTAATGACGTCATCTCCCATTTTACATAAGAGCCAATTACTAGTCACCAAGAGATAATTCTGGAAAGTGCTCGACTGGATCTTCGACCTGACTTATTTGTATTCACGTCTGCAAAATTTGAAGAATTTCTATGAGAGCGTTTTCCAGAAATTTTCGGGTGAAGTTTTAGGGTGTTAAAAACAACAAAAACAAAACAATTTTGATCTGTTATTGAAAAGTATGCCCACAACGGTTTGATGAAATAACATTTTGGTTTTAAATGAATGTTATATCATCTAATTACTTTGTGTGAAAATTTCAGGGAAATCGTTCCATTTGATTTTTAGAAACGTTGGCTTGAATATGAACTTGTTTAGTGTGTTACTGGGCTTTTTTATCAAAAATTGACACCACACTTATTAAAATGTTGCTGAATTAAAAAGCGGTAGATGAATTTTTTTATATCTTTGTCCTCAAAGAGAATAATCAATATTCAATACAATCCCAGCGTTTCAAATTCATTGAAACGTTATAAAGCTGTCAATTTTGAGCCAAAACTCAGGAAAATATTGGACTGATTTTCACGCCAGTGGCTTGTTGCTCTAATTATGCATCTCCATTGTTTTGAATCAGCGTGCAACTGTAAAATTTCACTACATCATGAATTCATATAACGCTTGATTGCTTTCCGAAGATGTTCCAAAAACGTGCTGAGACTGGGATAAGATTGGGGGAGACCCACGTCTACTGACCTGTTTAAATTTTTCGTTGACTCCTTGCCATAAAAATTTATCTGGAACACTGAGCACAATAGCTTTCCGTTTGCGCTCACTGCTAACCCAAGTTTGCGCTTACTGCTAACCTTGAGGTTTGCACTCACTGCTGTCAGCCTGTCTATTGTAATGCTGACCTGGTACATTAGCACGTTTTTCGGAACATCTTCGGAAAGCAATCAAGCGTTATATGAATTCATGATGTACTGAAATTTACAATTGCACGCCTATTCGAAACAATGGAGATGCATAATAAGAGCAACAAGCCACTGGCGTAAAATTCAGTCCAATAATTTCCTGAGTTAAGGCTTTAAATTGATAGCCTTACAACGTTTCAATGAGTTTGAGACTCGGGGAGTGTATTGGATATTGATTATTCTCCTTAAAAGCAAAGTTTTAAAAAAATTCATCTACCGCTTTTTAATTCATAATCATTTTAATAAGTGTAGGGTCGATTTTTGATAAAAAAGCCACGTAACACACTAAACCAGTTCATATTCAAGCCAACGTTTCTAAAAATCAAATGGAACGATTTCCCCGAAATTTTCACATAAAGCAATTTAATAGATGACATGTCATTCATTTAAAACCAAAATGTTGTTTCATCAAGTCACTGTGGACATACTTTTCAATAACAGTTCAAAATTATTTTGTTTTTGTTGTTTTTTAACACCTTAAAACTTCACCCGAAAATTTCTCGAAAACTCTCTCATAGAAATTCTTCAAATTTTGTAGACGTGAAGACAAATATGTCAGGTCGAAGATCCAGTCGAGCGCTTCCCAGAATTGTCTCTTGGTGACAATTAATTAGCTCTCATGTAAAATGGGGGATGACGTCATTACGTTGCTATGGTAACCCCGATTTCGATGAAACGTACCGCATGTAAAACTTTCAACTTTCTCTAGGTCACCAGTAACGATCGATTTTCTATTGGGTTGTTCACTGTGGTACGCTAGTAGCTTAAAGTTGAGAGGTATCTTCACTCAAAAACTCGATTGAGCCACCTTAATGTAGAAAACATACCAACCTTAACTTTAGGTAAATCTATTGCATTCATGTAATTAGTATCAAATCTTTAGCTTACATATAGGTACATACACGTTCGGATTTGTGAATATAAATGTATAACAAAAATAAAATTGAGTAGCCAAAACTTAACCCTTAAAATTTAACCCTTTCACTCCTAGTAGTGGCCGAAATAAAAATTCAAGAAAAATTTAAATTTCTTTTTTTTTTTCAAATCCCCCCAAACAAACAGTACCCTGCGAAAGTACTGCCAAAGAGATTTTATTTGAATGGTCACACCATAGGATTTCGTCCACAGACTCAAAAGTTAGCACTACATCACATGTCTCCATAATTGACCGCAGGAGTAAAGGGGTTAATAAAATCTATTGCATTCATGTAATTAGTATCAAATCTTTAACTTATTAGCATACAGTTACATAGTTGCATGTTCAGATTCATGAATAAAAATATATAACAAAACTAAAATTGAGTAAGCCCAAGAATGTAACTATGTAAATAATATCATGTAGATTATCGCGTACTATCACATACATTTACATGTATTTGCTAAATAATTAATAATAATGTAGATATAATATAATATCTAGCGGTTCTTGTAATGAATAGAAAATGAGCAATATTTGTTTCTTAACTGTTTCATTTTTTATCTAGATGGCTGTGAAGACTCCTAAGGTTGCTCTCAACACATAGTTTGGGACTATTCTTGTGAAATTCCTGAGCCTGGAAAGGTTTGTCGCTGAGATGAGTACTTTGGTTGCAGACAGGATTTTTCACTTTGATTAGCATGCTGGAGACAAAGATTTATTGCTTTCCTTTCAATAAAGTGGCTGGGTCTGTCATGTAAGGAGACATGACCTGCAGCATACAATGGAGGAAGAGATGTTGGTTTCTGAGCCCTGATCTGTGTGATTCTTTTGAACTGTGTTTGTTAACATTGTTAGCCATCATTATAGTAGTAGTTACATGTAGCACATGAATACCTGTACATCGGTTGTCGTCCATAAAATTTGTTATTCAGCAACAGAAACGGTGTTGTGCTACCATAACAACTTGTACGATATGATGAGATACTGTCAACAGTCATCCATAATAATAACCACGGATGCAAAATGATGTTGAAAATTTGTCAGTCTTTCCTGTGTTATACTAAACAAATGTGTTCTCATACATTCGTTAACCAGCTACAGCACTCTTCTAGTGTTGTGTTACAGTTATTGTGTAGACCTGTGTAGTTCCAGAAAAAAATCCATACCCACCCCATGGAAGGTCATTGGAATTTCCTAGGGGGAAGGGGCTCTTAAAAGCCCAAATTTTAGAATCAAAGTGTGAAGCTAAGCTTGAATCTCTGGGTTGGGGGAGGGGGTGGGGGGAGGTGCAAAACAGAAAACCTTCTGTGGGGGATGTAAAGATATTTTCTGGAAGTACACATTATACTTAATGTAACCAGTATCCAAAGTACAGGGAGAGATGTTGGTCGTTACGTGTAGGTGACGATAATGACCTTACCATGCAGAAACCGGTTTGGACTGAAGAGTTTAGTTGTTAGCCAGTGCCAGCAACATGTTACTGACAAGGTAAGTTGTTTGTTGTTAATTACATGTATTTGTAATTCCCAGGAAAGTTATGTATACAGTAGGTCGGGGCTACACTTAATTGTTAGTCTCGATTATCTGTCAGGCATATCTGTTGGTACAAAATATTCATGACCCTTATGATCCGAGGCTGAGTTGCTTGAACGTGACCTTGTTGTGTAAGGTTACTGGTTGTTTCCTTGATTTATAAATCTTCTGTCTACAACCACAGCATTAGTGGATGATTGCAAATAAGGACTATGCGATGAATAAGCTGACATATTGACTTCAGGCAGCATCGGGCTTTAATGAAAGACAGCTTTTATGTAGCAGTTTAATTATGAAATTACTAAGCTGTTACTAGTAGTGTGCACAATTAAGTAATCAAAATGTATAATAATACTTAATAGAGCCACAATAATAAATTGCTGTTTGTCTTACGATGTAGTCACTTGTGATGTAGATCAATTATATATTGAGAATTTAATAATATAGAAAAAAAAGAAAGGAAAACAGATAAAGGGAAGTCTAGGCGGTCAACAGCGACAAAGCACCACATACAGTATTTTTTCAGATTCTGTGTTGTGAACGGTCTCTCTAAAAAACAAAGAGTGTTGATGGGGTTCCCACTCGTTAGAAACACCGTCTTTGCGATGTTCTGTTAAAAGGAGTCTTTTTCTACAACATAGGCTATTTAAATAAAGAATTACTCACCTTGAAGTCATCATTTTGACTGATTTTCCGAATCCTCTGAAATTCGAGGGAGAGAAAGCCGACATTTTTCATACAAAGAAACGCGCGAAAACAACGCAGTTCATAAACCTTTATTTAGAATATTCTCTTCACTAATCAAATGGAAGGAAAGAGTACATATTTCATTTCATTGTCACGAAAAAGTAACAGGAAAATTTATCGCCGAAAAAAAAATATGGCCATTTTACTCCCCAACTGAACGAAACTGTCGCCGTCAATTTTGATTTTCCGGCCTGCGAGAGAAAAAGGCTGTTTTTGGACCGGATGTGACGTCAATTTTCGGTGGATCATCCGACCACAAAAAAAGTCCCAGGCGCAGTGAAGTGTTCTCCCCGCCCCTGTTTGCCATATAATAATACAAAGTATTTTTATAGTTGCTCCCCTCATAAACGGCGAAAAAGTGAAAATGTTTTCTCATCTGAGGTTTGTTTACCCTTTAAAAGCGGAAAAGAAGGTGGGTTGTGGAGGAAACTGTTCTTTACATGACTTTTAACTTTCATCTCGCATTACATCAGAGAGAGACCCTGGAAAACCATAACCAAACATTTCAAAGTCTTGTCGAAAGGCATCTGCCAGCTCAAAAATGTTCGCTTTGGGAATCTGAGCGTAGTTTCTTAACATTTTACTCGTGGTATTATGAGTATGAAATTCCGGAAACGTCGCTACTTGATCCATTCCTGTTTGTCGAAGAATGTAAGCAGCTTCTTCTGGCATATGGTCGAAATGACCGATAAAGTCGTAATGGATATCACACGGGTGACAAAGTTTGCCATACGTCTCCCAGTGGCGGTTCTTGTTAAATCCAACACTAGCCACGTAGTGAATGAACTTGGTAAAAGTCACATTGTCGTCGGAATTAGGATCAACGCGCTTAAAGTTGTCAACAATTTCCTTTGAATAGTTTCGAACCAATCTCGATGGCCACTGTTTTTCCACAAATTTGTTGTCATAGGCTGACAACAGCCTCTCGAACGGATCGCGAACGAATAAAAATTTGTAGTAAGCTCGAAGCCTTAGTTTAATTCCCTCCTCGGAGTACTGACTAAGAAATTTAAAGAATCCAGGAAGGTGTGTATTTTTTACATTGGTGCGGTTATCGAGGGCGAGAAAGACTCGATTCCACTGCGAGCAGGCTACCTTGGGAATGAAGCAGTACAACACTTTGTATTTGTCGTTGACAATTACAAACCGAAAGTCCTTTCTGCCGATGTCCAGCTTATTGTTGTTTGAGGCATGCCTCTCGCAATAATTCTTGCAGTGTTGTTGTCGCTCTCGTTGCCTCTGCTCCAAAAGTTCAACATCGGAGATCTGTTGCTGTGAATTTAAAAATTAGAGAGTATTAATGGCATGCTATTCACTGTATTCAGAGCAGTTGTCTAATGGTTCTAGCCACAACACACGAAATCAGCGCAATAAAGTAATCAAAAATGAGCACACATTGAGTGTCAGGCCTGAGAAGTTGTAATTAGCAAATTAATGTGTCATGGAAGTCACCATGCATCAAACATGTATCATGTTTGATGCTTTCTCTTTTCAGCACTCGATATCTTTTTATTTGGGGATATATACCGTATGGTGTGAGATTTTTGCGAGTTGTACTTTTTTTGCAATTGTTTTCTCTTTGTTTTTTACAATTCGCAAAGATACGTTTCCACGAAAATTTGTTCCCGTGAATTTTTCTCCCTTAAAACTTTACTGCATCGCGGAATTTTCCAGTATCAGACTAATTAGACTATTTCATTCACAATGCGGACTAAAATCACTGATCGTTTTACATGCACCTCTGCGAATGTTATCTATTGAATAACATGCACTTTATCCAAAAAGATATACATTGGTGAAACAGGGAGAAGATTAGGGGACCGTCTCCGCGAACACCTACGAGGCGTTGAAAGAAATGACGAAGACGCATCCAAACCAGTCGCCCGACATTTCAATCTCCCTAATCATTCTAGCCAACACATGACAATCTGTGGCCTTTCCCTATACCAGGGTAACACGGAAAGCCGTAAAGATCTAGAACAAAAATGCATTTTTCAAATCGGCACACTTAGTCCCCACGGTATCAACGAACGCTTTTCATTCAGTTAATTTATTCTTGTTTTCCCCGTTGCCATGTTCCCACCAATAGCGTAGCTCCACCATTCCCTATATAAACCAAGTGCAACCCACAATTCCTTGCTTTGCACTGACGAAGGGCTAACGCTCTAAACGTCAGCTTTCAATCTCTTTACGGTGGCCAATTTACCTTATCAACTCAGTTGATAAATCTAAAATTTTGTGTTTCACGCCCCCACCGACGCAGCACCACAGTTTTTTTTTAGAAACTAACCCTCTTGCTTGTTTGTTAACCGGCCGTCGCCATGGCGACCGCCGGTTTATAAAATGAACACGGTTTTTCGTGAAAGCAAGTTGGCTTAACATACGAAGAAAGTGCTGTAAAGCTTGTGGTACGGGTACTCAAGAGCGGTACTGTCTTATGTAAGACACATGCGCATATTAGTCTTCTGAATGTTACCTTCCTATGTTTTTGTCTTTTAATTTACAGTATTTAAGATATGAACGGCGAAAGGTTGTTAAGTTTGGGGTTTTTTGTATTTGTCTTGTATAACGCATGCGCAATTGAGTAAAGGAGCTAATAGGATTGAATGCGAAATTGGCTGTGTTGTCTGATCTAGTTAGTGGTTATGGTGAAAACTTTTTTAGCGCAGGAGTTTTTTTTATTGGGATTGACATTTTGAGGGGTGTAAAAATGTGGGAGTCAGAAGGATTTGTGAATGTCGGGAGCACATCACGCTTCTGTGAATGTGATTTGCTTTGAAAGTTGCGTTTTGTATAGGAGCGGTGTAATGTTGTGCTGCGTGAGAGGCGGTTTCCCTTGGCGTTTTATGGGGAGGGGGGGGGTGGTTTGCGAAGTGGATTGTAAGGTTTCTGATTGGCTAACTTGTATTTCGCAGCGGACAAAAAGGACAGTTGCGTTTTGCCGGCGTGGGCTAGGAAGAGAAGGAATTGGTACTAGTATGATGATGCAACATTAGTTGATTGCACCATCAGTATATGATAGTCCTTGTGAACGGAGAGAGATGAGTGTTTATTTGAGGCGAGAAGTTGATACGAAGGAATCGTCATTAATAAGGAGATCAATTAATAAGGCAGGTGTTAAGAGTCTTTTTGCATTGAAAGAACGAAAATATCTGAATATTATCGACGAATTTGTTTAGTTTGCGTGTGGTGTTCGCTAAAGACTACGAGCAGTCTCTCTTTCCGTTCAGAGATAGTGAAGGAAAAGAAAAACAAGCGAGTGAGCGCAAAATCGATTGCGGCGCGACAGGTGCTTTAGCTTTCAAAGACGTGGGCGACTTTCGTCCCAACTCGCTTGTTTACTTTTGCAAGGGGATTCCCGGGTTGGCAAACCGGATTTAAACATCACGTCATGAGATATGCCTTGACGTGCCCCATACTCAGACGACTGATCTGCTCGAGCTCGTGTTTATCAAGCGTTATATTTTGATTCTACTGTTATGTTCACTGTTTGTATTTAAGGTCTAGGCACAACAGTAAATACTTCGTTGTCCCGGTGTGAGCATTCTCAGTTGTGGACCAATTTATATCGACATTCAACGTCAGTGAATTTGCGTTTTTCAGCACAAATAAAAGCGATAAGAAAGATAAGCTGAGTCATCAGAGTTTAAACATTACGTCATCCAGTAACCGTTATAGTCAAAATATTGTGTCACACAATCACACTTTTCGTCACGCCGGTTCGTATAAATAGAGGATCATCCTAACATTTGTGAAACCTAAGGGTGGGGAGGGTCAGAATGGCGGGTTAAAATGGCCAGTGGGCTTTCTTGTTAATTAAGCAATGGTTCGCGTAAGAAGCAGGCAAGAGAACAATAGGCCGCGGAAATAGCGGCAGTTATTTTTCAAGCGCTCATTACTCTAATCAGACTGTTTTCAAATTGTAGACGCGACTCGCTGGGTTTCGCAAAAGTAGTTTCCTGCCGAAAACAGTATCTCCTTAGGTGAAAATTAGTTCGCGCAAAATTAAAAAAAATTGCAGCCTCGCTCAAAATAAAACTCCCGCAATTTCATGCCATAATATGCTCCTAGTTATTCGATATTGTAAAACCATGCAGTTTACAGCGAGTGTAACTTTCAGTTTTTCATAAGAGACCAGTTTGACATAAGAAGGAATTACGCGTTTTTTTAACCTAGATTGAAAGATTGAATCTGACTTCTTACCTTGACCTCTGTTTCATTATATTGAATATATTGTATTCTTTTTGTTGTTTGGGCTACGGTCTTGGCGAATGTATCTGTACAAAAAAAAAAAACAATGCCGGTGAAAAGAAAGTTACAGCAGGCCCATTAAGGTATCAGTCACCCTTCAGGACCGTTTGCACCCGGATCGCTCTAGCTTTTAATTTTGTTGCTTTATGAAAAACCCTATAAAACCGTGCATTTTTTGGCAGCTTAATAATCCCAGAAAATGACTTTTCATTCAAAAAGAGGCAAAAGTTTAATATATTTGGAAAAATAAATCAAATAAACGTAACATGTTTTATATGATTTTATTCCTTAGCATTTTTCGAAAAGTCAACGCTCTCTTTCTGGCTACGAGCTTATAAACGCGCAAGTAAAATAATAATTTCTATACAGTTATACTCTCAATCATAAAGTTTTGAAATGACACAAGTTAAAATAATAGTTTACCTTTAAAATTCATAAATGTCAGCAAACAGGCCACAAACAGAAATAAAACCACAGCAAATTTCATCAACTTTGACCTTGGAATAAGCATTTTGGGATCGATGAAGAAGATCTATCGGTGTCCTTCACTTGACTGAGATCAGTCCTGAAAGAAGGAAAAGAATTTTATTCCTCCTAGTTTTTCATGTCATGTTCTGTCTGCCTTCAGCGATTTTTTCACTTGGTGCACATGCCTTTTAACAAAAGGACATGTTTGTGCAATTTGCTCTTCACGTATTTTATGTTTACACCTAATTGCAATATCGTTAATTGTCATATAAAAATGAAACAAGAAAAAAAAACAGAATAGGAATAAATTAGGCACGCTAACTACATCCAGGAAATTGCTGCTCGACAAGAAAAAAGGAAAAACAGAATAGGAATAAATTAGGCAGGCTAACTACATCCAGGGAATTGCTCTAACGAACGGCTAAAGCTCGAAGGTCTTTCCGGCGGCCAATTCAGACCCCCTATCAAATTCTGTTGATACAAAATTAGAGTATTTATTACTGCAGTTTACTGGGTTTATTTGACACGCGTCCCGCATCAGTGCTGGTATCAATGTCGAAAGGGTCCTGTGTGCTGATTATTTGATAAAGAGGGTAGTTTTTAACTGAGCTCGGTTCTGAAGTAACAAAGATGCATTTTTCAGTACGTCACTGGTTTATCGAGTACAAATCTTGAAAGAATGTTCAGAGCGCGTTTGTAGGACTTTTTAGCTAGCTAGAGAACCAATCGAATGTGCCCATCGGTCGCCGGTTGGCATTTGTGACTGACAGGCTGAACTCCTTAGCTTTACTATTACAAGGCTCGTCTCCTCAGAAGGACTTACTTGTCAGTGACTTGTGTTCGCTGACTGGGTTGTTACTAGCTTCTTTGAAAGTTGCCACTTCTACAGCCTCTGCATGAAATGAAGACGTTTGAAAGCTAAAGGTTTAATGTGATCATATTGAGAGACCACTAACCCTAGCTTCAATCACAGACTTTTTGATTTCATCAACACGGCGGCACTGTTGTTAAACCATGGCTTGCAGGCAGTTTAGTACAACTAAAGCTTTTCTGAAATACAACCCCACCTGATCCCCACCTTGGACTTAATGTTACCAAGAAACGTCCAATAGCACCATGAGCACGGCTTTTAGCCATTTTTTTTTTCATGTATTAAATTTTAAAAGCTAATAAAGGTGAAAACCATTAAATTGGTAAATCTGTAACTGTAGGCAATATCTGTAAAGTAGGCAATATAAAAATTATGAGTCCCAGGAGTCCTTTTTTTCTTCTCCCCTTCCTCCTCCTTTCTCTTTCGTGTGGTTTTAAGGCTGTTCGGGGGTCATAAACCCTTGCTTTCGGTGTCGTTGCGGTGTAAACCGGCAAATCACGAGGAGCCACCTTTTCAAAACCGGCTATATATATATATTTATTATTCAACAAATTGTCACTATGCCCATATATAGTAAGGAAGCCCTCAAAATCTGTTATCCGTACGTGACAGATATCCTGCGATATACGTAAATGACCATATTTGGAAGTGCACTGCAGCTTTTCTTTCATTTCTTGTTTGGCGGCCATTTTGAAAAGCGAGGCAGTTTTAGCAGTGTTCTCCGGAAATTTTAACTCCCTGGAAGAAACTTTCCACGATTAAATGCTCTCAAAATGTCAACAAGTATTTGCTTCAGCTCACAAAGATATCCAGAGGTTGACTTGGAATTTTCATAGTGAGAGCTCAACCAAGAAAATGCTATTGCGAACGAAGCAGCACACTTGCTCACGGAAAGTTGTAAAGACTAAAGTTGAAAAGATTTGAATTCACAGGAAGAGGACTTATTCTCGGTAAGGTAGCAGTATTTTTTTTACTTTGTCTTGTCATTTCCCAACATGAGTTTGTAAATAAGTCTTTTTAAGTGAACGGTAGTAAACTTCGATTTCTTGAAGTTCTGTTTTGATTTTTATTAAGCTTATGTGTTGCTAGCTTTTAGCGTTTTCATCATAGAGCCCGAGTTTTTCTCGTTCTGAAAATGGTAGTCGATGGGAATTTGTTGAATAATAAAGCAATTATCCTGCTCAATCTTGCGGAATATCCCCTGATTTAGCCAACTCGGCCTACGGCCTCGTCGGCTAAGTATCAGGTGATATTCCGCGCGATTTCGCAGGATAATTGTTAAATATATATATATATAAAAGCTAATAAAGGTGAAAACCATTAAATTGGTAAATCTGTAACTGTAGGCAATATCTGTAAAGTATATATAATTATATTTTACTTCTCAAATTGAAATACGGTAAACCTCGCTATCTCAAATTCCCATCTTTCTCAAATCCCTCGCTATCTCAAATCCCGCGCTAAATCTGAAACCCGTTTCCCTTGGATTTGCTTAGTATTTTTCGGTCATTTACTATATTGCATACAGTGTATCTCGAACTCGGCTATCGCAAATCTCCGCTATCTTGAACAGGAGGACTGACTTCCCGTATCATGAACTGTAGTAATTATAATAGTAACTTAATGAATGCGTCGTTCAACGTTGCAAAAAAAGTTGCATGATAAAATTTGTCTTTTTGAAATATAAAAATACTTGATCTTTGATCTTTGCTCGTCTATGAGGGCACCGTATGATTAAATGCCTTTGTTCCCCACAAAAAGCTTCTGGAACAAAAGGAGAAGAATATCAAGGGAATTCTCGCAAGGAGTGCAAACCCCCGGGGGGTACTCCCTATAGTGGCCTATATGGGGAGGTTCCGCCCGAAAGGGGTGCCTTTTTTCAGCTCGCAGGATACTAAAGGTAGGGAAAATTGCCATTTTAGTATATGAAAGCGTCACAAAATCGGCTGCAAAGTGAAAGAAATGCTGGCTAAAGGGAAGGATATCAAAGGGTGCCAAGTTTTGGCAGAAATGACAACGCGAAACACATAAAAGTTTGCATGTTTTGAGCAACTAAACCAGAACGAGTGAATTCCTTGGGAAAACGTGGCAATTATAGGAAATTCTATTGTTTTGGCTTATCCTTGAGGTGTAAGAAAGGGGCAACATTTTGCCCTAGGTACTGATATGAAAAAGGTACCGTTTTGGTAAAAATTAGTATATTAAAGGGTAAGGGTTTAAACCTCCGGGCAGAGCCTCCCCGTATAAAACTTTATTGAGTACCCCCCCGGGTGCAAGCCATAAAAAGTTTTTCACTGATTTTTGCAAGATACAAGTACAGGACATGAAAACGTTCGCTGAATAATTTCAAGCTGTACTCAAGTAGTTCAAGTCCTGGGTTTAAGTCTGTTCGGAAAATATGGTTCACACTTAATATCCTCGGCTAGATTGCCTAGACCAGGTTGAAATTTTCCCTGAATGTTAATCTTGAGTCTTCTTCTTCCTCAACGCATAAGTTTGGTTACGTGACATGTCACGTGATCAAAATGTTAAAATGAAGATGGTGGCGAATTTTCTTTGTATAGCTAATTAAATTAGCTTTTTCGATGGCAATTTAACATATTTAACCTTCTACATTTGGAGCGATTGTCCTTGGGTTTCAAAATTACAGTTATAGATAATCAAAGGTTCAGTTTTGGACTTAAAAATGACCTTTGCCCTCACAAATTTTTTTTTAAGAATAATGGACGATCATTCCAAACGTAAAGGGCTGGAAATTTTATTCTGCATAAGAAAAGGGTTTTATTTTTTTCTAAAGCATTTTTCCGGTCCGGAATCCGGAATCCTTGAATTTGATTGGCTGTTGACGCGCGTTCCGCCGGTCCAGTTTTTTCCTATCCGGACCGGTTTTGTTCTGGTAACCGAACCGCGCGAAAACCATTGAATGAAAGTTGAAAAACAACATACCTCGGTTGAACTCGAGAATTTTTTTATTTACGGCTCAAAGATGCGACTTTTTTGACAAGTCACAATTCTTGTGTGTGTTGTAAATGGAAAGTTCAACAAGGAGGGAAATAAAAGACCTTGAAATACCTTCAAAGGGCAAGTACTTGTTTTAATTTTGTGTAGCTTAGCATGGCGGTTGGTGAGTTTGTTGTTGAATTCACTTCACACAGCAGTTTTAGTTTTTAAATTGCGATCGCCACAATGCCTTTCGACTCCGATATTTACTTTAATGACTTCGTTTTTCAGTTTTTTCTCTTAAATTAACGAGGTTCGGTATATTTTCATTCAAGAAATTGTGCAGGCTTAAACAGGAATTTTGCTTTTTCATCTGTCGCAAATGAAGATAAGCTTAACAGCCAGCGCACTGTTCGCTTTGGTTAAAACTGAGATCAAACCGAACGATTTCGCTAAATAATTAAGAGGCTCTGACTGTAAATATCGAGAATCGGCGGACAAGCTCAGAAAATCGAAAATCCTGATAACTTGCCAGAAGAACACTTTTGGGGAGCTATCTTCGAAACTATTACTTAAACCTTCTGGAATTCTATTGTTTTCGGGAAATTCGGAAAAACGGTTTTGCTTAATTTATTACGTAATAATCAGGCTTAAAATTAAACAAATTGAAAGCGCTTGCTTTTAAACAGTTTGCAACGCCAGAAAACAATTTTAATTTTAAATGATGGCAATACTCTTCTACTTACTATCAATGGGAATTGCATGGAGTTTTGCTTTATTTATATGGTTTGGTGGTTCTTTGAAACAAAGGCATTTTGCGCACTTCGGAAAAAGGCAAAAATTGGTAAACTACAGAGGCTTAAAATGGGTCTTGGTATGTCTAATATCGAATTGAAATAAACACTGTGATAAAGTTTGGCCCTACTTCTATTATGATATGAAATAAAAAATCTGGGCAATTCAGGCTCGCGATGACAAAAAGAAAAATTCGCGAACCAGTGTTGCCAAAATTTGCATAATGAAATGAATGAAATGAAAAGTAGTAGTTTGGTGAGCTCAATTTAGAGGATTTTATTTACTGAAGACACACAAAGAATGAACTAAAACATTTCTTTAATCTGTTCTTGCATTGTTTTGGGCTTATACTATTTCTACGTAAAACTAAAGAGAAGGAGAAGAAGTTTTAATAGTTCTACACAAGCTGTTGCCTGACTTGTGTCTCGTGAATATGTTTTGTCAATTTGTGAACCTCAGTTATGGCAGTTTTTAAATGCAGTCTCCTACATTGGCCGCTGTTTTATGCATGGCTAGTTCTCCAGCGAATACTGGTACGCATCCCTGTGTTTGGGGCATACTGCACATGAGTGCAGCTGATATTCTACTGGGACGAAAATTCCGACAGGCAAGTCTGGAATTAGTTTCGTATACATGTGACACCATTCTCTTCGAGAGAAGAAAACTGCGACATAGTAATAATGTTGTTGTGTACGTGACTCGATCGCTCTTTTCAAATGGCTACTAAGATTTTGGGCGACTTTTTGAAATGACACTATTTTGGCCAGGAAGCAAAAGTGCATCGATCATTATTATGATTTATACGTATTTGTCAAAAAATGTGCTGTTTCTATCAATATTATTACACTTGTATAAATATGTCTAAAATTAAACGCAAACCACGAACGTCCTGGCAGTGGGATCGGTATTTATGAGTTCTTAATGCGGCTGTATATCTAAGAGATATCAATACACAGTTTGTTTGGTTTTACTTTGCAAAATCGCTGAGAACTCTTTCACAGTTTTGGAGGAAAAGATTTTCATTGAAGAACATTTTCACGTTTGCATGAACGTGAAGTGATCGGTTGCGTGACTGGATTATTACGAGTGGTACTTTGTGTTCCTTACCTTACACAGCCATTTTAGCTCTCAATTTATAAGCGTACGTCAACTTTAATGATTTATAAAAGAAACGGTTTGGATTTTTGAGAACATAAAGTATTTTCCCAAAGAAACTGCAAATAACAAAGAAAGGCCACTGGTGCTGCAGAGTATAGACATCTGACAAAATATGATAACCTATTGCACTCTAGTTTCACCAATAATTTTCCAGATTTGTTCGTAATTCTTCAGAACGATAAATGAAGATATGATACCAGCGAATGCATCATCTAGTAGAAAGACCATCTGAAAATAGTTACGGTAAACGACTTGTCATATTTCAAGTCGTCCTTCCATTACAGTTTTTTTTCTATTATCCAAATTATGCAAATTTTGGCAACACTGGTTCACGAATTTTTCTTTTTGTCAGCGCGAGCCTGAATTGCCCAGATTTTTTATTTAATATCATAATAGAAGCAGGGCCAAACTTTATCACAGTGTTTATTTCAATTCGATATTAGACATACCAAGACCCATTTTAAGCCTCTGTAGTTTACCAATTTTTGCCTTTTTCCGAAGTGCGCAAAATGCCTTTGTTTCAAAGAACCACCAAACTATATAAATAAAGCAAAACTCCATGCAATTCCCATTGATAGTAAGTAGAAGAGCATTGCTATCACTTAAAATTAAAATTGTTTTCTGGCGTTGCAAACTGTTTAAAAGCAAGCGTTTTCAATTTGTTTAATTTTAAGCCTGATTATTGCGTAATAAATTAAGCAAAACCGTTTTTCCGAATTTCCCGAAAACAATAGAATTCCAGAAGGTTTAAGTAATAGTTTCGAAGATAGCTCCCCAAAAGTGTTCTTCTGGCAAGTTATCAGCATTTTCGATTTTCTGAGCTTGTCCGCCGATTCTCGATATTTACAGTCAGAGCCTCTTAAATTGTTTATATCCAAAGAACCAGCACATACGTTTACAGGTACGAAGCAAAACATAAAAAGAAAGTAATTAGGCTAAACAGAAATGTTTTTCGAAGTATTATTCTCTTTCATTTTTTACGCAAGGGCAATTAAACCTGTCCTAACGATTGAGTCCTTTGTTTTTGTTTTTAGTAAGCTTAAGCTTAATTATAAGTATTTACAGTTGATCCACGTCACGCGTGAACGGAAACTCTAAAACTCAAAACAACGTGACGAGTCACGTTCTCCATATTTGGGCATTCGCCTTGTGTTTCTTGAGATTCAGAGAGGGATTTCGAAAATCGAAAGGAGATTTCGAATCTGTCACAGATTTTTCAAAGTGTTCAGACCTGGTTATGTTAATGCCTTAGGTCGGAAGAACAGGCCATGTAGGCCTCTCCACAAGGAAACGAGAAGACGAATAGTTGATCGTTATTTCACTGGACAGGGACCGAAAGCGATCTCCACAGCAGCTCGTGCAACTCCTGGCGCTGTTTATTCACTGTTTATTGTATCATTCGACATCACGAAACGTTCAGTACATGTGAGGCGTTCAGTCAAGGGGGACGAAGTTATCCTTCTAAACTTTCTGACGACGTTGCATGTAGAATCTATTGAATTGTTCAAACTAGCGAAACCTAGGATATATGGATGGGAAAATCGCGAAAGATTGTCCAGCAGTAGGTTATGCAATAGACGAAGCACAGGTCACCAAAGCGTAATATGAGAGTTTGTATGGAGCTGAAATTTGATTGAAAATAATCGGCAGTTTTACGTGGAAAATACCTAAAAATCAAAATAGAGTTTGAAAAACCTTATCTTTGTGTGTTTTCTGTGTCTTTACCTCTTTTCCGAACTGCTGGATGCCGTTTGGGGCGATATTCTGTTTAACGGACGAAGCGACGTCTTGTCACGTACTGGCTTTACTTTGACAGATGTCGCATCGACCGTTAAACAGAAAATCGCCCCAAACGGCCTCCAGAAGCTCGGAAAAGTGGCAAAAACACAGCAAACACACAACAGGTAATGGTCTTCAAACCTATTTCGCTTTTTAGGTACTTTGCACGGAATACTGACCATTTACATTTTGGATCGAATTTCAGCTCCATACAAACAACTCACATTACTCTTTGGTTAACTGTGGACGAAGCGTCGGCTTTGTCTTTAATCAACCTCGCAACTAAAAAAAACTGTCATCAGTAATTGCTTGACACGGCAGATGTATCTTGGTTTTCGTCCACTTCCTTCGGAGCTACCGTTCTTACACAAGCGTTCAGCTCCAAGGTTTGTTCTCGTTCGGTTGAAACAAGAATCACGCGTCAGCAAAATAATTGACATAATTTCACCTCCTTCTAGTCGTCTAGAACGTTTTTGAACCACTGACGAGAAGCGAACCCTGAAAATAACGCGGTCTCTCGATAAAACAAAGATTTGTCCCGTCACAACCCCTTGCTTCTACAAAGATAGAAGCCATTTTCGGAAATTTCAATGAGATCTTCAATATTTCCCTTGTGATCTCCGTTATGTCACTGAAAGTAGCTTGTTTATTTGAAGACTCGGATCACGTGCTGAGGTTTCCGTTCACGCGTGACGTGGATCAACTGTAATTGGGTTGTTTATCCCTATGCCGGGCAGGATTTTCCATGTGCGTGTCTGTTCTTGAAAAACAACCTTTTCCGTGTTGATACGATAGTTTCTAGTCGAAAATATTACACTTAAGTTTTAAAAAAGTTTGAAGTGTTTATGATCACATTCGCTCCACGGTTTCCTGCCATCTTCCCTGCTAGCAGAGGCCCCTTTTCCTTTGTATTCGCTGAGCTGACGGGTGGGACGAAAAGGGACCTCTGCCATGGGTCGAAATGAACTGTGTTGAGCATGCGCCACGGTTACTTAGCGACCGAAACGTCACGTGATGCTTTTAGCACGTGATCAGCTGACGACTCCCACCTTTCTCAACTAGCGCGCCAAAAAACAGCTGCACAGTTTTGTCGTCGTGAATGGCGAGTTCACCAAAACCCTAAAAGAAGTAGGCAGTTCGTCTAGAGATAGTTGTTGTCTAATCTACGGTATTAATTTCAAGTTATCTGGACAAGGAAGCTTTTTTAACATGACCACAACTCCAGGAATCAAAGAGAATTTAACCCATTGAAGGCTGCGTGTTTTATGATCGCTTCACTAAATTAGCAGTTGCATTACGAAAGGACAATTTATAGGCTCGAAAAAACAAAACTCACTTGATCTAGAAAAGTTAAAATTTCTTACTTTTAAATAAATTACACCAGCTGTCAATTAAGAATTAGCCAAAAATACATTCTCAAAGTCAAAATTTTGAAAATTTCCGCAAGAGACTTCTCATGTTGTCTCGCGCGTGAAATCAAACCACAAAAGAGCATTTGTGTCTGTTTAGGTCAGATTACTACTTTTCGAATTTTTTTGAGTGAAGGTACACAGAATAAGAGACAGTAAGCTTTTCTAAATAATACATTTATTAAAACACGCCTTTACTTGTTTCTGAAGACCAAACGCGTTCAATTCTTTCTTCGAGGGAAGCTACATGCAAGCGATTTCGCTCGATGTGCAAGTTATTTTGAAGAGCATTTGGTGATGCGAACTGTGCACATTTTTCAAAGCTTTTACGAAAACTGTAAGGAATATGAAGAATCCCTCAATTAAAAAACGATTTCGATACAAATTTACAATCAAATGTGTAATTTACTCTACCGTAGACTCGTAGAAGTGCTGGCGCATTTCACAGAAAGTCCGCAGCTCGAAAAATCTTTGGAGGTGGAAGGTTGTCCTTCGCCTTGACAGATGTTTTCTTCGCTCTAAATTCCATTCCTTGACTTGTCGAGTGTTTCTTAGAGCTTCTTCTTTCGATTGTTTATCTTTCCGTCGTCCATGTTAACAAAAACGAGAGAAAGTAAACGTTGTAACTCTTCACGAGTTTAGTTCTCTTTCCAGGACGGCAAGTTGCTCTGCAGGTTCACTAAATGACAGCGGAATAACTGTAAAGGAATGCACGAGATACGGTGGGCTCACGTCACGGTCAGCAAACAATACAGGGAGCATGCGTTTCGGAAACCGCCGTCCACGACCATGGACGGCGGTTAGATCAAAGGGAGTTTCGACCCATGGCAGAGGTCCCTTTTCGTCCCACCCGTCAGCTCAGCGAATACAAAGGAAAAGGGGCCTTTGCTAGCAGGGAACCTGCCATCTGACTCAGTGAAACTTACGCGCGTTCTGACAACCTTTCGAGATTGATCTGCAAACTCGCAAATGTTGGGAAAAAAATAAATATGTTATTTACCGGCCTAGGTCGGTCCTTATAGGGAAAAACTGTGCCCGCGGTCTTGAGTACGGCCCGAGGCCGCAGGCCTCGGGCCGTACTCAAGACCGCGGGCACAGTTTTTCCCTATACGGACCTCCCGGCCGGTAAATAACATATATTTATTCTCTGTTTTCTCTTAAACCGATCACCAATTCGTCAAATATTTCCTATTTTAAGAAAACTGACCACGTGACATCTCACGTGACATATGGGAAAGCTTATTATACTTCAAAATGTTAAGGACACTAAGACCTTTCCAAGTGCCAAATTTTGATTCAGTTCTATTCCGTTTGTTAAAGTTATCATGAATAAACTGCTTTTTTTTGTCAGGATAAAGCCTTTGACCCAGGCCTTAAACTAGTTGAGTAATCTATTCCCATCCTGGCCACCCGTGGCCAAAGACAATTATTAATAGCGAATTAGTACTGACAGTGTCTGAACAAGAGAAATGGACCATTATTTTTAGGTTTTTTTTTTATGTAAATGTGACTGTTGGCTTTCCAAAAGTGTCACAAACGCAAGCAAAATCCCCGTGATACTGCCTCTTTAATTCTTTAAATCTGAATAGTAATCAGTGCACGATTGAACCGAGCGCCGGGTGGTGAAACATATTAAACACTATTTACATTGACTGCAAAATAATTATTAGCCAAAACCCGACATAACAAAGGTTTTGGTCGTTTCCCACAAATTTGTTATAACGAGACTTCGTTTGTAACGAACCTCCGAGAAAACGAACACTTTTGCCGAGTCTCTTGGCACTTGAACAGTAAGTTGTACCAATTAGCTGTGGTTTGTCAAAAAAAACAAAAAACAAAACAAAACAAAACAAACAACAACAACAAAAACAAGTGTCTGACACCACTCTCAGCGCTATCTCAAACCCCGCTTTCTCGAACCCGCTTTCTCGAGCAATGCTTCGTTAAAAGTAGTACAGTAAACAGTATGAAACTCTCATTAAGCCATTGTTGATCATTGTTGCAGGCAAGGAATCATTTTATCAAGAAATTCTCTCGTGTGGTCCATTTCTACTTAGAAAATCCAAAAAGAAACTTGTTTAATAACCATTGCTTTAGGTAATTGAGAACATTTCTTGAATGAAATTCTTTCGGGTGCTCCATTTTCCTTTGGAAACTCCTACAAAATTACAGCTGTTTTGAGAAAACATTTTCTGATTAGTTAAAGTAATTTTAAAAAATGGTTGAAGTCATTTGTTAAAGTTGATCAAAACAAATCAACAAGAGAGGATGAAACTAACATCAAAAATATACAAAAATTACCTCGTTTGAAGTAGCCGGCCCTTTACAGGATAGAGGGGCAAAAAACAACAAATATTGCGGATAAAATAAAATGTTTAAAATGAAATTAAAGTTGATTGAAAATTTGAAAATCCCTACCCAAAATACAACATTAAAGGTAGCTGAAAACATGATTTCAAACAGTTCGGAGAAAGCACAGTATCTAAAATTTGCAGAAGTAACAATACATCTCGAACACGAGCAAGGGAAACCAAACATTATTTGACATTGCAAGAGTTCGAGGGCACCCAACGCGAAAATTCTAGCAAAGTACTTGAAATATCATTTGCTGCTTTCTTAGATTGTTTCGGAGCTTTTTAAAGGCATATTTGTGTGAGCTAATACAGAGTGATCTGTTCGACGTTTTTAGCTGAAAATTTAGGCCGCAGAAAATTTTAGGAAACAGAATCCAGTCCGCCGAATTTACAAGCTGCTGATGGCTCTCCGAAAATGCTAGCTGACCTTATTTTGCACTCTAAACGACATATTTGTCCCACCGAAAACAATACGAACTAAAGTAAATCCTCTTACTACGAAAGTCCGAGGTGATGTTTTTCCAACGAAATCTCTAGCTTTCACTGCAATTAAATCCGAAAATCTCAGGCGATTTAAGCCTTCCGAACAGACATTTCCCAAAACGATCCGTTACCCCTCATGGTAACCCCAAAATTGACCACTTTCTTTAAAAGTACGCTTTTGTCATTTTCAGATAGATATTATTCAAACCTCTCCTTTACAAACATATTCAGAAAAAAAGATTGTTTCTACGCAAAGTCATGGACGAAAAAAGTTAGGGCCATTAATTTTCTCTAATTACGTGTTGACAGTTACATGACAACAACGCCGAAAGATCACGCGACAAGAGAGGGCCCCGATGTCTTGACTGAGATCGATTGCGTACCAATTCCCGCCTTATCGAAGGGTCTGTTGTGTTGAAAACGTGAGATAAAGTAGGAAGAGATCCTGCCTGTTTACCTCTGGCAAAAAAAGGCAAAGCGTAAGTGTACAAAGGAATTTTGCTCGGTGTGGGGGGAAAAACTTTCCGCGAGCGACAAAAGCTCGTATATTTATATTCAAGAAATGTGGTTGGAAGAACATAGAGAAGCACGAAAACGCCGTGTCTGAGAACTGCTTAAAGATACTGGCAGAGTCATTGCAAGACGGAATAGAGAAGATGATGGAGAATACTGTGAAGAATCGTGGCAATGTTTGAAAGGGAGAACAATCATGTTAGGCGAAACTCGCCCCATGTAACAGAATCTGGAATCCGGAATCCATGAAGTTTTGAAGTTGGAATCCAGAATCCAGTGGGTTGGAATCCAGAATCTACACTGGTGTGGAATCCGAAATCCACTTGTAAGTTGATCATAAAACCGTTTGCTGAAAAAAAAAAACGGAGCGAAAGACCACAAGAGAGGAGACTGAGGAGAGCACGGAGCACTCCCCACCGGGTACATGATAGAAGCATAATGATTGGTTGACTGAATCCATCACACCATCAGCGGAGGTGTCTTGACCATACAGCTATAATGGCCGGGGGGACGGCAACAAAGACAAAGACGGCAACATGTTACCTGGCCCATCCAATTCAGGCCAAGCGGATGACCACGAAAATGAAATTAACGCCGTAAACGAGGAAGAGCTGTTGTACAGTGAAGACGAGCTGGAGAGCGGCCAACGGTCGCCGGCAACCCGCAAACGCCCCTCAGAGACGTACAGCCCTAAAGTCACCAGCAAAAGAACAAGATATGACGACAGCACCATAGCCTTGAAGACGAAAATCGAAAAATCTGAAGATTCTATCCAGAAGCTAAAGGCGCACACTGAAAAGAAGACATGTCCAAAATCATTACGATACAACGTCCGAGCAAACATCGTGCCGGACGAAGACTTTAAGCGGGACATAAACCACATCAGAAAGGACGCCGAACAGAAGCTGGTTGGTGCATTAACCCGTTTCCACTACAGGAAAATAGAACGCACCAAGAACAAACTAATAAAAACAGAGCAGAAAATGAACCAGGCCAAAGCAAGGAAAACTGACAATCAGAAACTCGTAAAAAACCGGCCACGTCCGGCCAAAGATAACAAGCCTAAGGCACGAAGTGAGAATGTAATTAAGTTAGCAAACACGCTGATGCAGAGGATCGAGAAATTTGATGTAATGATGAAAAAGATTGAAGAAAACCAGAATAAAGAAAATGAATCTTATCCCTGTCTTGTTTCTGACGAAACGGCAAAGGGGAGGGAAACACAAAAGCGCAAAGATAAAAACAAGAAACATAATGACAGAAGAAAAATAAAGAAGAGAGATAAAATCAAAAAATCCGCAAACAACAAACGGAAATACATTAAAAATCTCTCAGATTACGAAATGTCAACTGACCAGATAAATCTATTATCGAGGGTTTAAAATTTATTCCTACGCCAACCATGGGAGAAACTCGCATTAAGCGACAACTCCTACAAGACTTCAAAGAATTTGAAAGGCAAATGCGCCTAAAATACATTTTTCATGGCCAAGATAAAGAACCGCATCCCTTCTACGTTAAATCACACTGGGAACCACCAGTACAACCGTCAGTCGCTCTAGAAAATTACCTAGAGGGAGTCAAAACAGAGCTCGCAGAAATTAAATTATCAAAGCCAAAACAAAACCTGCCACAGAAAGAACGTCAAGCTATCAGAGAGCTTAAAACAAATTCTGAAATAAACATAAAAAAGGCAGACAAAGGATCAACAACGGTCTTAATGAACAAAAAAGATAAGATTGAAGAGGCCAGGGTACAACTAGACGATAAGAATAATTACCTGCCCTTAGAAACATCTATGGTTCGAGAGACATTCAACAGAGTTCAAGAACTCATAAACGAGCTCCACCGCCATAACTACATTGACGATATGACAAAGAAATGGCTCTGTCAAACGCCAGACCCACCGCGCATACCAGTTTTTTACAAACTTACTAAGATTCACAAACCTACACGTGTAGGTAGACCCATAATATCAGGTTGTGATGGTCCAACAGAACGAATATCATCATTTGTAGACTACATCCTCCAGCCAATAGCAAAATCACAAAAATCGTATCTCAAGGATACAAAAGACTTCATCAATTTCGTAGAAAAGACGAAAGTCCCACAAAACGCAATTATGGTATCACTAGACGTTACCAGTCTGTACACCAACATCCCTCAAGAAGAAGGTATAGAAACTGTATGCAAGGCATACGAAACATTCTACCAACGAGAAACTCCGATACCAACCAATGCGCTCAGGAAAATGCTAAGACTTATACTTAAGGAGAACTCCTTCCAATTTTGTGGAAGTGACTACCTTCAGACTCACGGCACTGCGATGGGCACTAAAATGGCAGTTGCTTTTGCCAATATCTTTATGTCCGCAGTTGAAACCGAAATCATCAACAAGAGCAAAACGAAACCACTAGAGTGGAAAAGATATATCGATGATATATTTTCTTTGTGGGATTCAACAAAAGAAGAGATTGATCTCTTTATCTCAGAAGCCAACAGGCAACATACTACCATTAAATTCACGGCTGACATATCAGAGAGAGATACAAACTTCCTAGACACTACAGTATTTAAAGGCGAAAGATTCTACGAAGAGTCAATTCTAGACATTCGCACACATTTTAAACCTAATGAAACTTTTCAGTACACGCACTTCTCTTCTTGCCACGCCCCCGGTGTGGCAAAGGGCTTCATCAAAGGGGAAGCCCTCAGACTACTTAGAACTAACTCTTCAAAAGCACTTTTTGAAGAAAACATTAATAATTTCAAGTCGCGATTAAGCGATAGAGGCTATCCAAAAAACGTAGTTGAAAAGACACTAATAGAAGTCAAATTCGAAGAGAGAAAATACGCGCTACAGGAAAAACAGAAGGTGCGAAAAAACATACTGCCTTTCGTCACGCAATACAACCCATCAGTGCCAAATCTCAAAAAGGTTTTAATGAGCAAGTGGCATATCATTGAGAAACAACCCCTGCTTCGAGAGGTTTTTCGGGAACCACCCATTATCTCTTACAAAAGAGGCAGATCTCTAAAAGATATACTCGTTAGAGCAAAACTATAAAGGTCAAACTAATTATATACAACATCACGAAACACGCAGGAGTCGTGTCAGGCCTGTCACCTTTTAACATCATAGTAAAGTAAGGTTTTGGCGTCGAAGTTCTTACATTTAGAGCTTATCATGGTAAATTTTGACATTTCTCGAACAAGGTAAAATGGCCGATTTTTCTCTTCGTCTAGTAGGTCGGAAGTTTTTGTCTAACACGGCTTTCAGCTAGTGGTGCTTGGCGTAAAATTATGATAAATCAAAAGCTTAGAAATTTTCCAATATGGGAAACATAATGCACCAGTACGCACCAGTCGATCTACGCCGTTTCGACTAAACGAAAATGTCCCTTTTTTGAGTGTTAACCGTCTGTACTTTTGAAATTTCATGCGTCGAGTTAAGCACTTTCATTCCACGATCTTCCACTGTTTTGGGGAGTTATATAGTTTCCTTCAAAATGATTTAATTATGTGTTTTTTGGGACTAGGAGAATCCAATTTAGAAGAATAAGTTCCCGTAGATGATCAAGATGGACATCAAAAGCGCACTGGTTTACTGAAGAAGCCAGCGAATTATTTGTTTGTACTGTACTGATTCTCATGTCACAGTTGAATTATAGTACCTTTAGAACACCCAAAATAACTTTTCACTCTTTTCCAGTTTATTTAGGGGACTGGGAAGATAACAAACTGCTATTTCTGCTGCATGAATTGCTTCTACCTGATTGGGCCTATATAGCCTGTTCCAGGCTCTAGCATGATAAATGGGTTTACTGATGTCCATAATTGGCATCATTAGAGCTTCATACTATCATTTTGATTACCCATGCACTGAAGGTCACTTTGAAAGGTTTTATTGCATCTGTTGTAACTAAAAAGTGATTCCACAACAACTCATTAGTGGAGACTTCATGCACAGCAAATCGCCTGTTGTGGAAAGGTGAGAAGTTCAATAAATGGTTCGAAACTTAATGAGGTTCAAATGGGTTTTATTCATTATTTTGCAAGTGATTAGCCTGCATCACTGAAGAGCAAAACCCTGGTGTTTAGTTTGTCTCTGACACAGGCTTCAAGCTGTTTGACCAAAAGTATTTCATTTAATTTGTCGAGCTTGGTAAAAATAAGACCTGCCTCCTACTCATTTGATGTCAACTTTTCAAGTCTGTATTCCAGCCTAGTGTCCCATCAGGCAGGAGCTTATACCAGTTTCAATAGCTTGAAGAGACTAGGAGTATTCTCTCCCCCCCCCCCCTCTCCCTGGATGGGATGTTAGTCTATCGCAGGGTTACCCCACAGCAGTAACTTGCCAGTACCCATTTACACACCTGGGTGGAGAGAGGCACTATGAGAGTAAAGTGTCTTGTCTAAGAACACAACACAATTACCCCAATTACCCTGGCCATGGTTTGAACCCGGACTGCTCAATTTCAGAGTCCAGCGCACTAACCATTAGTCAACCATGCCGCCCTCAAATTATCAAGACACTATGGAAATATTATTATTGTTATGAAATGACATACATGTAGTGTTTCTTTCACAATGTTTTATTTATACAAATTCAGCAACCTTAAGGAAAGATATTTAAATGTATCTGAATAGGTTGTCACTTGATGTGTTGCTTTATCTAGTTGGTTTATTCTTGATTACGAAGCTTCCCTTGGAGAAAAAAAATTCTGTCTCCAAAGTTATCCTCCAGACCTGTGCATTTTATATTCAGCTGCTGTTCAAGTGTAATATCTCTGAATAAAGAACAAAAAATAACTTGATTATAAACCAGTTCTGTAATAAGTGAAGTAGCAGTAATAAAGCGAAGTAAACTATCACGGTCTGTATACACACAACAGTAGCAGGAGGAGGGCTTCCAGTGCGATTTTCACAAAAGTTAAAGTACGAGCTGTTTTGCAAATAACTGTGGTTGGTTCAAAATTACACCGGCTAGGCCAGACATAAACATTGGTTGACAGCATGGTAGACAAATACCTTCAACAATTTTAAGCATCCACTGCAGCAATTATTTAAAATTGTGAAAAAAGACTGCACTTGGCCTACACCATTGCAGCTTAGCAGCCCTGGAAACTAGTCCATCACTGATTACCCCTTGCATTACATTAGGTTGCCCTAGTATAGCCGAGAGAGTCACTTGTGAGATTATAAGTGTCTTGCTCGACAACACAAAACACCCCCAGTCATCCTTCGAACCAGATCCAGAGGAGCTTATTTCCCTAATGGCAGCTGGTAATCAAGCCTACATTGCAAGGTATGTAGCCAGATTAAAAGTGCTAATAAATAAAACTCAGCTGATAGATTTGCTGTTTAGACTACCACTGATTTACTTCACCCCAGTAGACAAATATTTTTAATTTGCCTTAGAGATATGTTTTTGGATCAAAATCAAACCTGAACAATGATATCAAACTAATGTACAAGAACACAGCATTTTTTTATAAATCTAACTAAATAACTGTAAACTGAAATCGTAGTTTGTTGCAGGAAGTATCTTTGTTGAACATTTGAAGTGTCGTAAAACCAGAACTTTCTTCGATGTTGCTAGATACTGTCATTATGAGAGAAAAAAAATATATAACTTTTGAAAGATATAATTCCTCGAATACTTTGCGAAATCAAGAATTAGAAATTAGAAACAAAAGCTAAGCAATTACGAAGATTGCTAGCTTTAATGCTTAGTCTAAGTAATACAAAATAAATCAGGACACGTACCATAACATCAACATGTGAAAAATATGTTTCCCTTGTTTCAATTTAAGATACGATATACTTATTCGTAGTGGTTAATGAAGCTAATGGGCAGCCCTCTTGCGAACATTACATCATTAAATTTAAGCTTACATCCTACATCGTGTTTAAATATAGGTTTCTTATCTAAATATTTATGTTTACAATCATGATTCTTACCTCGGGCTTAAATGCATGCAAGTCCCGTCGAGGCGTCGCGACACAGAAAACCGATATTTTAAACTCCACGCACTGAAGTCTGAAGAAATCTTTGATTCCTAAGATCGACAACATGTCAAAACTAGGATATCCATCGCAAAAATCACAAAAGCTGTGATATTTTGAACGGAAAGAAGTAATTCTGGCGTTCACAAGAGATCCTCACGCGATGGCCGCCATGAGCAAATGAGGTCGGCATTAGATTCCATCCACCAAAACCACCTTAACCGAGAGGGACTAAGATAGAATGATGGACACTTCAGTGACAACTTACATGCCATAGAAATGCAAAAGCCGAGAAACATTTGAAGATGGAACAGTACGAGCTGTAATTTCTTGTTTTCGTTATGCTTCTTTGGATAAATTGCCCAAATGTCGCCCAAAAATGTCATTTATTGTACTGATATTGTGGTAAGTAAGTATTAAAGCACTATAAAATGAGATGCGCTTTTGTTTATATTTGTAGTCGATTCGGATTTTGGTGGTTCTGGTGGATGGCCTAATGAACATCCACCAAAACCACCTATTGTTCCCTATTTATCTGCTTTCATTACGCAGGCACTTATGAGCGAATGTTACCAACGGTCAAACATTTGGTGGCAACAGGTCAAAAATCAATTCCGCTCAAATTCTTATGTTAGGTAGACCTTAATGTGAAACAAATCACTGCATAGTTCGTTTGGCTGAATATCGATTTATTTTCAAGAAAATCGATATTAACGGAATTCGCTCAAAAGACCGCTTTTGAAGCTCAAAATTTAAGGCAAATCTCGAAGCTTCGCGTGACAAAATGAAGCACTCCAGAGCAATAAAACTTAACCAAACTTGTAGAACGATGTTTAAATATATGTCAAAAGCAATTTCAGCAATTTCTGCTCATTTATTTACGAGCTCTAATTAAATTTATCCGACATACGTTTGACTAGATAAAAAGTATATCAAGTTTAACCCCTAAAAAAAGTATGTGGTACCGAATATTATTCGTCAAGAATCTGGATTTCAAGAGGAGAAGGGATGTCCTTTTCCCTCCTAAAAGGATTTTTTGGGGAAATTTATTGACGCGATGTTATAGAATTTTAAAGTTGGACAAAATGCGTTGATTCAAGCGATCAGAAAAGTCAGCCTAATTAACTCAGTGTACACATACACAACCAACTTCACGTTTACCGCAGGTTTTGATCAGCCAACGACCGATTTTAACACAAAATCCTCTAACCTTCATGTTGCTGTATCACAGATGAGAGCTGTGGTCCTCGTTCATGATAAAATTCAAGCAAACTGCAAGGAAACTTGACAGGATATCGCAACGTGCCATGCCGTTTCACCGAACATCCGCCGTTTTTGATGTGAGGATTCTCTTTTCCTATTTTCGTTAGAAAACAGGCTTAAGGTGTTGTACAAAAGATGCCTTTCCTTTGAAACTAGCTCCGAACTGAACAGCGAAACAAGAAGTTGTTCATACAAAAACATCTGTTACGTGCTTTGGGTGATGCCGCTAATTAATTCAGTCCGAACGAGTTTTAGTGAAATCGACAACTGCATGCATGTACCGCGGTAACGAAATTTTGGGTGCATCGGGTGACTTTGGGGAATAAGGTTAAATTGTTTTTTCAAATAAGCTATTCTTGTCATCCTACGTTTACTAATTTAAGGACTGAGCGAGGATTCTCAGTAGATTGGGTTCGATGAGTACTTTGAAATCTGTGAAAAAAAAAAAAGAGAAAGAGCGCACGTTGGTTGCGTGACATACCCGAGACTGAGCTTTTACCTGATGGGCGGGGCGAAGGGGGTTTAAAATATATGCTCTGTTGGTTTTCCAAGAAGTCGCACAGTTAATGAACGCTATATGATATACTATGGCTAGATTAAAATACAAAATCAGGCATGAAAATTTCCTGTTCGGTCTTAAAATTCTTTTTTCGTTTTGTTGGGGTGAGGGTGGGGAGGGGCTGGGGCCATAGGTTTCGGGGAAAGAAGTTTTAGAGAACACTGAATCGACTGATTGTATCGATTCCTGGCATTCAAAGACTTTCAAATAAGGCAGTGGTGATACCTTAAACCTCCTTTTTATTTTTACCTGGTTCTTGTTCATTTAACGCACAAACACTTATTTACGGAGAATAGACATTAATAAGAAATCAAAACTCGTACTGGTTCTCAGGGAATAAATTTAATGATCTGCAAGATTGTTAAGAGCTTTGTCCTGTGACAGAAAATACAACCCACTACGGGCTTAACTTGGATGACTTTTTATGAGTCTTGGGTTTTCCGCTTTCGATGCTCAACAGGCACCAACGAAAAACGACTCTACTCGACTGACACTGTAGTGCGTGCAGTCTTTTTTTAAAGCTTCCAACAGTGAAGAAAACTACAAAACGGTTAACTGGGGGTCCAACGTTCTATTCAACACCGATCAACGCTGTTGAATTTTTAAGACAAGTTTGGCCTTCCAGCTTAATGATGTTTCACAATTTTGCCGACTTTTCTTTTGTTCTCAGGTGTGCCACCCTGTGCAATGATGTTCTGTAATATTGATTCAACTTTTTCTATGTTCTCAGGTGTGATCAAAAGTATTGAATTCGTTTGCGCACCTTGTTCAACATCGCACAACAAAAAGTGTTCAAGATTGTTGAATAATGCTGAATGAGTTTGGCCGAGGCATGAAGTTTGAAAACGAGAAACGCAAAGAGCGTGAGCCAACAAAATGAGGGCGCAGCTGGGGTTAAAGGCTAAGAGAAGGGGGAAGTTTGAACCCTTAATCCCCCAACATGAAAAGGTTTCCCCTTAAGTAGGTTTCCAACCCCCCCCCCCCCCCCACCCATCGCCCCCATCCTCGCGAAAGTGGGTCGGTCGGTCGCTCGGTCGGTTGATCGGTTAAGCAAAAGGGAAAGATAATTCCAAGATAATAATTCCAAGATAATAATTCCAAGCAATAATTCCTCAAAACTGTCATTTTACAACGACCCGCTATCACTCTTAACGGTGTTCGAAGACCTTGATATGAGGGTGACTTAGATGTCCAAGTCACCTCAAGATGCCTTTAAAGAATATTAAAACGCACGAGGAAAGACTGCAGGCCCCAGGGGGGGTACTCGAAGTATACATGACGAGGGGTCCGACGGAGCTTCATATTGCAAACCCAAAAAAATACAGAAGCCTGAAATTTTAGACCCAAAAAAATACCTGGCATCAAAATTTCCAACCCAAAAAAATACAAGACTTAAATACCTCAATACTGATTTATTCAATTAAGCAGAACTTTCTAATGCATGATTTTGCGTCAATAAGCTTATGAAATTGGTATGTCCGTTAATGTCTCTTCATCCTCCCTTCTGCTCCACATTTACAGACAGGTCCTCATTGTGACACTATATCAGCATACCTCTTTCATCAGATTGTGGTTATGATACACAATTAAATTTCACATTTTCGAACAGGAACTGTAACGAGCGTAAAAAATACTGCAATACTCTCTTGAAAAAAAAACCTATAGTATAAAAGTGTCGAAATGTTTCCTTAAATCTCTCCCGGTAATGTACATTTATAGAATTAGTGAACTGTATGAATAACGGCTCGCCGAAGCCTTCCCGTGCGGGAATGGCGTAATTGTACTCTTCGACCATCATCAGCGATGTACTCTGAAGCGTCGTCGGCGGTATCCAGTGGAAAGTAGGCTTCCAGGAACGTTGTGTCGGCTATAGTGATAACCTGAAGACGTCTCCTTCGCGCATCAGACTGACTGGAGAAATTACATCTGAAATATTGACTTCTTCAGTCGAACTGGTTCTCACAAACTTTTAATCCCTCAACAATGTGAGGGACATGAAAGACATCGATGGACGTCATTGTAATGAGTCATAGAGAAAACAGGAAAAGTAAACAAGATTACAAATGTACATTGTATTGTCTTCTTAATATTAACAGTTTTTCCGGAACACACGTCGCTGAAAAAAAGTTCGAATGAATATTTTTCTGATCCACTAATCGCAACGAAAACCCGAAACGAAAAGTTCGCTCGGAGATAAGACCCAAAAAAATACGCGTATCTTTTTAAGACCTAAAAAAACACGTGACAGATCTCTTGACCCAAAAAAATACCGAGCGTGTAAATTTTCAACCCAAAAAAATACGTCGGACCCCCCCCCCCGTCATGTATACTTCGAGTACCCCCCCTGGGGTGCAGGTACGGACTAAGTATTTCTAATCGGAGCCTTTTGGGTCTGTGAAATCCAGTTTTCGGAAAATCGAAAACCTGCAAATTCCTTTCCGATCCGCTTTTATAATTACTGAACAAAGCTTTATCACATGCAGGTGGCTGGCTTGAATGTGGTGTGATGTTGTAAAGCAAAAGGTTTCGCTTCTGCATAATTGATACATTACAGGTGGGGTTAGGTGAGTTCTGAAACAAGAGATGGAAATGCTCCGCTTTATTTGAAAATCCTTTAATGCCAAGAATCGTTTACTTATACTATCACTTGCACCCGGGCACTTGCAATCAGTCGATTTAGTATTCTCTTAAACGTCTTTTCAAACACCTTTAGCCCAAACCCCGCCCCACCCTAAACAAAAAGAAAGAAAACATTCTCAGACCGAAAAGGAGATTTTCATGTCCAACTTTGTATTTTAATCCAGCCATAGTTCATTAACTGTGCTACCTCTTGAAAAACCAACAGAGAATATATTTTTTAAATCCCTTCGCCCTGCCCACCGGGAAAAAGTTCTAGGGCTAGTGTCACGCAACCAACGTACGTTTTATTCATTTTCACGCATTTTTAAGTGCTCATCTGAAACCAATCTACTAAGAATCTTCGTTCAGTCCTTAAATTAATAAACGTAGGATGACAAGAATAGCTTATTTGAAAAAACAATTTAACCTTATTCCCCAAAGTCACCCGATGCACCCAAAATTTCGTTACCGCGGTACCACAGGCAGCCCAAGCTAAGGTTGAGAGCTGCGCATAAATTAGACTGTTTTTTCCACGCTATGCATAATAATGACATCGGCAACATTTAAGAGTTTGTATGGAAATGATACAAAACGTCTCAAATTGCCACAAATCAGAAAGAAGTCGAAATAAAAAAGATTTGTCTTATTCCATTGTTTTATTGGTCATTATTGGAGGGCTTCCTGGGCTGGTTTGAAGCTTTTTGGGCGAGAAATTGAAGTTTATATTTTTCATCAGTTACTGAACGTTTAGAATTAATTAAAGGCAGGAAACAGTTTCACACTGCACCTCACTTGAGGTTCGATAAATTCCATCACAATAAACGAATCGCCCTACAACTTCAAAGGTGTATTCTTGGGTCTTGCACATACCTCTGTTCTTTCTCATGGGTTCCAGATCCTATTTTAAGCCGTCGAAAATCCCTCTTAAATACGAAACTCGCCTTTCCTGGTATGCGTTTTCATTTGAAGTGCACACATGAATCATTGCGAGCCGCGTTTCGACGACAAAATGTCCCTCAGCCGGGGACAGGCTGAGTGAGATTGTCGACATTAGCAAACACGACACTGCGGAGTCCAGAGAGGTCGGTTCACGGAAATAGAGAAATATTAGAACGGCCGTGAAATTCACTCGCCTCACTTGACTTGGAAAACCATAATTTTGTTTTAGGGACGAACGAAGAACTATCTTTTGCTGCACTCTAATCAATCCATTCGATGATTTTATGCCGAGTATTTGGCGCAAGTGATCCTGCTCACTGCCCGCAAATCAGCCTCATTATATTATTCCCATATATAGGGTTGTCTGCCCTAAAAAAAAATATTGCTGTGACCGTGGAAAATAGCCACCACAATTTCCATTCCTTTGAAAACCGGTGCAATTTTTTTTTCTAGGTGAAAACTGCTCCTCGTCTCTGCTTCTAAATTTCGACAACATTTTTTTGCGGTAAATGTGACAGAACAAATCACTATGCTAATATATTGTCGCACGAAGTCATTAAAGCGTGCTCGTGGCGTCAAGTGAGGCGACTAAATTTCACGGGCGTGCCGATAGTTTTCTATCAGGCCCTCAAACCGACCTCTCTGGACTCCGCAGTGTCGCCTTCTGCTTGTGGACAATCTCACTCAGCCTGTCCCCGGCTGAGGGACATTTTGTCGTCGAAACGCGGATCGCAATGATTCATGTGTGCACTTCAAATGAAAACGCATACCAGGAAAGGCGAGTTTCGTATTTAAGAGGGATTTTCGACGGCTTAAAATAGGATCTGGAACCCATGAGAAAGAACAGAGGTATGTGCAAGACCCAAGAATACACCTTTGAAGTTGTAGGGCGATTCGTTTATTGTGATGGAATTTATCGAACCTCAAGTGAGGTGCAGTGTGAAACTGTTTCCTGCCTTTAATTAATTCTAAACGTTCAGTAACTGATGAAAAATATAAACTTCAATTTCTCGCCCAAAAAGCTTCAAACCAGCCCAGGAAGCCCTCCAATAATGACCAATAAAACAATGAAATAAGACAAATCTTTTTTATTTCGACTTCTTTCTGATTTGTTGCAATTTGAGACGTTTTGTATCATTTCCATACAAACTCTTAAATGTTGCCGATGTCATTATTATGCATAGCGTGGAAAAAACAGTCTAATTTATGCGCAGCTCTCAACCTTAGCTTGGGCTGCCTGTGCGGTACGTGCATGCAGTTGTCGATTTCACTAAAACTCGTTCGGACTGAATTAATTAGCGGCATCACCCAAAGCACGTAACAGATGTTTTTGTATGAACGACTTCTTGTTTCGCTGTTCAGTTCGGAGCTAGTTTCAAAGGAAAGGCATCTTTTGTACAACACCTTAAGCCTGTTTTCTAACGAAAATAGGAAAAGAGAATCCTCACATCAAAAACGGCGGATGTTCGGTGAAACGGCATGGCAAGTTGCGATATCCTGTCAAGTTTCCTTGCAGTTTGCTTGAATTTTATCATGAACAAGGACCACAGCTCTCATCTGTGATACAGCAACATGAAGGTTAGAGGATTTTGTGTTAAAATCGGTTGTTGGCTGATCAAAACCTGCGGTAAACGTGAAGTTGTTTGTGTATGTGTACACTGAGTTAATTAGGCTGACTTTTCTGATCGCTTGAATCAACGCATTTTGTCCAACTTTAAAATTCTATAACATCGCGTCAATAAATTTCCCCAAAAAATCCTTTTAGGAGGGACAAGGACATCCCTTCTCCTCTTGAAATCCAGATTCTTGACGAATAATATTCGGTACCACATACTTTTTTTAGGGGTTTAAACTTGATATACCTTTTATCTAGTCAAAAGAATGTCGGATAAATTTAATTAGAGGTGGTAAATAAATGAGCAGAAATTGCTGAAACTGCTTTTGACATATATTTAAACATCGTTCTACAAGTTTGGTTAACTTTTATTGCTCTGGAACGCTTCATTTTGTTACGCGAAGCTTCGAGATTTGCCTTAAATTTTGAGCTTGAAAAGCGGTCTTTTGAGCGAATTCCGTTAATATCGATTTTCTTGAAAATAAATCGATATTCAGCCAAACGAACTATGCAGTGATTTGTTTCACATTAAGGTCTACCTAACATAAGAATATGAGCGGGATTGATTTTTGAGCTGTTGCCACAATATTTTGAAAATGTTTGATTTTTGGTAACATTTGCTCTTAAGCCTCAGTACACATGTTTTTTTTCCAAAGGGTCGAGAGATGTTATTACGTTTAGATGCTGTAAACAGTGTTGAATTGAATTGAATTGAATTAATCCTAGCTGCTACCTTCTTATTTTGCTAAAATAATTTCTGCCACTAAACCATAAAGCCTCAAAAATTAGTGGTTTTGATGGATGGACACCCAACATCCACCAAAACCACCTTTATTAGGTCTTTTAATTTTTCAAAACTGACTTACCTTCCACCTTTTCCACAAGTGTATTTTCATTCTATTTCCATTTACTTAGTAGTTTTAATTTATTTTCTACATTCCAGTTGTGTGTAGCTACTAAAATACAGCATAAGCTTATGGGGCTACAAAAAAGTAAGCAAGGTGCTTGTCACAAATGAATGTCTTCTTTTCATAATATTTATCTTCTAGTCGTTATGTTTCACCTGCGTAAAATACACGGAGATGGCATTTCTCATTTAAAGAAAAGCCAAGCACGTTTTGATTTCAGTTGTGGTTACTTACTAATTTCTTTTGTTTAATACTAACACAGCTGTTTATTGCTTTTGCAGCTCACGGTAGTTTATTGTATTCAAGTTCAAAGTTAGCCCATTCCAGGCTCTCAGATAGTAGGGGGATAGGAGGAAAATAACGCGTGAAACCTATGTACTGTAAGACTGAAATAAAGTGTTGACAGGCCAAACGCGGCTCATATGCTCGTGCTAATGTGTTTTCTTGACCTTATAGTTTAGCTCTCACGAGTATATCCCCTAGAGATTTTCCTTTTTTGTATGAGACTATGGGGGGTTCTTTGTATATTTCTCTTAGCGATGGTTGATTTTGGATTAAGTGCCATTTGCTCATAAGGATTTTCTTGAGATTAGACACAGCCGGGTGGAATGTTGTAACGAAAGGTAGAATTTTTTTTCGCACTCCCTGTCGTTCTTGAAGAGCCGACTTCCTTGCGCTAAATTTGACTTCCGACGTTATTCTTTCTACTAAGCTGTCAGGGTAGTCTCTCGCACGAAGGCGTGCCTTAAAATGGTTGATATTCTCAACGAAAGATTTCGCTGAAGAGTTTGTTCTAAGAAGTCTTAGGGCTTCACCTTTGATAAACCCTTTTCTGACCCCTGATGGGTGACAGGATGAGAAGTGAGTGTACTGGAAAGTCTCTGTCGGCTTAAAATGTGTGCGGATATCAAGGATTGCCTGTTTGTTAAATCTTTCGCCTTTGAAGACAGTAGTATCCAGGAAGTTTATTTCCTTGTCTGAGATTTCAGCCGTAAATTTAATTGTCGGGTGGTGTCTGTTTGCTAGGACAATAAACTCTTCTATCTCCTTTTTCTCAACATTCCACAGTGAGAATATGTCATCGATATATCTTTTCCACTCAAGTGGTTTTGTTTTGCTAAGATTAATTATTTCCGTCTCAACCGCCGACATAAAAATGCTTGCAAAAGCAACTGCCATTTTTGTGCCCATTGCGGTTCCGTGGGTTTGGAGATAGTGTTTCCCGTTGAATTCAAAAGAATTCTCTTGGAGAATCAGCCTTAAGATTTCTCTGAGGGAGAGGGTCGGTATGGGGGTGTTTTCCCCGTAGAAGTTCTCATATGCTCTGCATACTGTGTTGATCCCCTCCCCTTGCGGGATATTTGTGTACAGGCTGGTGACATCTAGGGAAACCAGGAATGTATTCTCTGGGAGTTTTGTCCTTTCAATGAAGTTTATGAAGTCTGTTGTATCCTTAAGATAGGATTTCTGTGATTTTGCTATCGGCTGGAGTAGGCTGTCAACGAATGCTGATATGCGTTCCGTTGGGCCATCATTCCCTGATATTATTGGCCTTCCAACGGGTGTTGGCTTGTGAATCTTTGTTAGAGTGTAGAAAACGGGGATTCTTGGTGGGTTAGGTGTCTGTGATAACCATTTAACAGTCATATCATCAATGTAACCTCCCTGATGGAGTTGTCTGGTTACTTGATTAACCCTTTGAGAAGTTTCTTCGACCATTGTTTTTTGGAGGGGTATATAATTATTCCTGTCATCCAGTTGAACTTGACCCTCCTGTGTTTTGTCTTGTTTGTGCATAATGACTGTAGTTGTTCCTTTATCCGCTTTCTTTATGTTTATTTCAGTGTTGTTTCTTAGCTCTGTAATAGCTTTTCTTTGGTTAAGCGGTAGGTTGTGTTTGGGTATGGTTATCGGTATATGCGCAAGTTCTGTTTTGATTTCTTCTAGATAACTTTCTAGAGCAACTGACCGTTGGATCGGTGGATCCCAGTTAGATTTAACGTAGAAGGGGTGGATATCACTGTTTTCGCCATGAAAGATGAACTGGAGCCGCATTCTCCTGGCAAATTTTTCAAAGTCTGATAACAGTTGTCTTCTTAGTGCGGTTTCGTTCGTGCTTGGCGTAGGAACGAATTTTAACCCCCGAGAGAGGAGATTGGTTTGGTCAGTTGTTATATCAAAGTTTGATAGGTTCTTTATGTATTTCTTATTACGCTCTGTTTTTATAGCGTTGATGTCTTTGTGTGTTTTTTTCTTTCTTTCGTTGTGCTTTTTGTTCTTAATTTTGCGCTTTTCCACTTTATCCTCCCTTCGTTTTTTGGTTCTACACTCAGAGAACAGACAGGGGTAAGATTCACATGTTTTATTCTTAATCTCTTCTATTTCTTTCATCAATACATTGATTTCTTCAAGTTTTTTCTCTAAGGTGGTGCTGAGATTAGATACACTTTCCGGAACGATACTACTACTGTTTGGCTGAGCACGTGGCGTTTCGCCAGCCCGGTCAGTGTCTTTCTTTGACCTAGAAATGTCTGATTTAGCTCTTCGCAACTTACCCTTGTTGCGTTCAATGCATCGGTAATGGAATTTGGTTAATGCGCCTATGAATTTTCTCTCAGCCTCTCTCTTTATGGCCTTTATGTCCGTCTTGAACTCCTCGTCAGGAGTGATATTAGCTATTGCGACATAGCGCAAGTCTCTTGGGCATGAGCCCCTTTCTGTATGGGCCTGAAGTTTCGCTATTGACGTTTCTGACTTCTTGATCTTTCTTTCGAACATGGAAATCTCATCCACGGCCGACTGACGGGGTCGTTTTCTGCTAGGGCCTCTATCATCAAATCTGTGGCGGGTTGCATTTTTGTTTGGCTGTTTTCCCTTCCAGCTCGGACCAGCATGGCGTCCTTTGTAGTATTTCTGCCCGCCGTAGCTGCGTTTTCGGGAAGGCCCAGCTTGAGGACTTCTCTGGCCGCTTTCCAGTTCATCATTAGAGTCAAAATCGTCGTAGCTGGCGCTCTCGTCAGGTATATTGTCAGTTTCCATTAGCAAGTGTTCTTCCTCTTTGGAGGTCAGTAGGCCTTCTGCTGTTAAGGAACTCTCACTCATTGTTCTTAAGCAAGACTGCAGTTTCGGAACTAAAGCGTTCCTCGTCAGTTGCTACTATGGTGTGGTCTTTAGTGAGGATTGTGAGTTTTCTGTGGCACATGTGGGTTTTGCTTTTTATATATACTCGTGATTAAGATCGAAAAATTCTGACTTGCTATTGGCTGTAGAGAGTGGCCAATGGCGCACAAGTTGTCTTAAACACCTCTTTGTGTTCTGTTTATTAGAGTTCTTTACACGAGATATGACGGAGCACTGTCTAAAAATATCGCAAGACTGAAATAAAGTACCGATATTTCCAAAACCTTTGTTGACTTTAAAACAAGAAAATTTAGTTGTTGTTTTGGTTTCGAACTCCGCTATTAATCGATACGCATCATTCACGGAAAGCACGTATCCAAAATTATCCGCTATCTTATGCTCGAACGCGGGTTCGTAACTTAAAATTCCCGCCATGTTGTTTCTGTTTGTTTATGAATCACGGAATTATATCTTCGGAAGTATGGCTCGGTGATCCGTCTTATTTACGAGAATCGTCGGTTACGAGTTGTAATTTATTGGGAATTCGATCTCAGCCTCTCGCGGCCGAGGTGGTTTTGGTGGATGGAATCTAATGCCGACCAGCAAATGATGCGAAACCGAAACAAATACCAGCGTGCATTGCGGTCGTAGCACGCACACCACCTGGTTTTCTCCTAAAAATCCTCCTTCGTGACACAAAATCAGTGAGCACAAACAAAACCTCTGTCCCCAACATTACGTCACAACCAAGGAATTTCGCAACAAACTCGATCCAGTCCTCTGACCATTTTTCGTCAAAAATGGTCAATTTTTGTCCTAGCCATCTCAAATTTTGGAATCGTGCATTTTAAACGATATATTTTACAACTATGTAAAAATAAATTTGGCTTCATATGCACTTTAAAAGAGTCAAATATTTTGACTCATGCAGTTAGCACAAAGGGGTGCCTAACATGCAGTTCATTTTGGTGGAATATGTCTGTTCAGAAAGCCAAAATTGCCCGAGATATTCGGATTTAATTGTGATGAAAAAGAAGACTTTTCTTTGGCGAAATATCATTGAAGACTTTTGTAAAAATTAATTTATTTCATTTTCGCTTTCGGATGGACTAATATGTCGTTTGGAGTGCGAAACAGGCGGTTTCGAAAAGCCGGCACTGGGAGCTCAGAAATTCGCGATACGCGATACGAGTAGCGTTTTCGGTTAAAATCAGAACAGCTCAACCTCTGTTAGCGTACACAAATATCCCTTTGAGAAAACACCGAGAAATGAGGACACGACCTTTAGCTATTTTGCTTCAAGTTTCTCTCGCGTGCCTCTGCTTATGAACGGAAATAAATACGATATTTATCACAGACACCCGGCGGGGAATATTGTATACCTCCGAAACAGCCGCCTGTTCCACCGTGAGAGATCGCAAAGGGCAAAAACTGTGGGTTTCTATAAAAGGTCACTAGAGTATATTTTACTGACATGGATTTGACCAACAAATGATATGTTTCTCTGGACTGCTTCTACCTTAAAGTAGTGAAACCTAGAAAGTCACAACGTGAAAATAGGGATAAAAAAGACTGCTAAGTCCTAAAGAAACGAGGGGATTTGGAACTGGGCGGTATTTAATTTTCTGAAGACGAGCAATAATTCAATGAAAAAATAGCTATATTTTTGCCCAGGGCTCTCGCCAAATGAAAACGTATAAAGAATTAAAGGTTCGCGATCTCAACTTGACAAAAGTTAAATTATCTTTTCATTCATATGAACGGATTAAAGTTTTTACCTCTCCGTAATTCCAAAGGACTGGCAAATGGACCGACGACCTGTCTTCGGAATCTTGGTTGGTTCAGTTCTAACGCGTGTTCCTCCGCAAGCTCTGCAAGAAGATAGATCAACAAAAATATCCTTTCGCTTGAATGCTCGTCTGCTATTCAGGACATCGATAAGAGGTTTTTCAATTAAAAACAGCTTTTAACTGATGCATTCCACCACGTGCTGCATGTTTACTTAGAAACACTGATGGAAAGTGCAATACTGAAATTTCTCAGAATTGTATTGTTTTCATTGTTATGATATCAGAGAGAGCGCTAGAGCCACCGGCTGATCACGTACAAACGTTACAAGGGTGACACATGCGGTGTGACTTCTAACAGAACGCACTTAACTTTGGTTGCTCTAAATCATACTTAGAACAGGAACAGCTTTCCCTCAAAGAATAAATATTTAAGCTGATTATTGTACTATTGATTTGCCCTTCTATGGGTTTTTTCCTTGTAGATGCACAATATTGTAACATGAATAATAATAATAATAATAATAATAATAATAATAATAATAATAATAATAATAGTAATACTACTACTACTACTACTAATAATAATAATAATAATATTGTTGAATCTTCTTCAGTGATACAGTCATTTCCATTAAGGTAAAAAAGTCCTGCTCCAAACACATTCGCTTGTTTGCGACTTGTTAAGTGCACGATGTTACAACATGAATAGTATTTATTTAATAATGTCAAGTTTTGTTGTTTTGTTGAATCTTCTTCAATGATAGAATTTACATTAAAGTGCAAAAAAGAAAGTCCTGCTCCAAACACGTTCGCTTTTCTAATTGCCATTATTTGAGTGACAAAAAGTTTTTATAGTTGCTCCCCTCACAAACAGTGAAAAAGTGGAAATGTTTTCCAAGCTGAGGTTTTGTGATAACAAGTTTTGCGGCTAGCGGGACAATGACTATGAAACTCTGAACACCTTCTCAACTTGGGGGAGTCACTCGCTGGCTGCGGGAAGAACGGGAACTATACAGTAGAAATCACTGAGACTTTGAGAGTAGACAGTACTTGGCTCCAACAGTAAACTTTAATACTAAGATACCTCCAAGATATCACCAGATTTTTCACCAAGAATGCAACCAAAGAACGTTTTACAGAGTACTTGTATATATACCAGAAAGAAATCTGAGTTAACATAATCTCATCGCATAAAAGAACTTTGTTTGGAAGAAACGGAATTTACACTTTAAAAAATTTATCTCTTACAAAACAGAACAGTAGATAACGGTTTATCAAAGGACTAGTACAGGTTACAATAACACTTCAACGCCCCGTGAGATTACAGTTATGATCAAATACAAACACTTTACGACAGGTATATGTAGTAGTTACGGTTTACTGGACTGAAAACTAACGAAATATTTCTAAGTTGGATTTTTCTATATTTTTTAACAGCAAAGCAGATAAAACTTATTAAGAGTACTTTCTTCTCCTCACAGTTTTTTACCCTTTAAAAGCAGAAAAGAAGGTGAGTCGTAGAGGTGACTGTTCTTCAGCACAGTTAACATGACTTTTAATTTTCATCTCGCGATACATGAGAGAGAGACCCTGGAAAAGCATAACCGAACATTTCTAAGTCTTGTCGAAAGGCCTCTGCCAACTCAAAAATCTTCGCTTTGGGAATCTGAGCATAGTGTCTAAACATTTTACTCGTGGTATTATGAGTAAGAAATTCCGGAAACGTCGCTACTTGATCCATTCCTGTTTGTCGAAGAATGTAAGCAGCTTCTTCTGACATATGGTCGAAATGACCGATAAAGTCGTAATGGATATCACATGGGTGACAAAGTTTGTCATACGTTTGCCAGTGGCGGTCCTTATTAAATCCAACACCAGCCACGTAGTAGATGAACTTTGTAAAAGTCACATTGTCGTCGGAATTAGGATGAACGCGCTTGAAGTTGTCAACAATTTCCTTTGAATAGCATTGAAGTAATCGCCAGTCCCAAAGTTTTTCCACAAACTTGTTCTCAAAAGCTGTTAACAGCCTCTCGAACGGATCGCGAACGAATAAAAATTTGTAGTAAGCTTGAAGCCTTAGTTTAATTCCCTCCTCGGAGCACTGACTAATAAATTTAAAGTAACTAGGAAGGTGTACATCTTCCACGTTGGTGCGGTTATCGAGGGCGAGAAAGACTCGATTCCATTGCGAGCAGGCTACCTTGGGAATGAAACAGTACAACACTTTGTATTTGTCGTTGACAATTATATACCGCAAGTCCTTTCTGCCGATATCCAGCTAAGTGTTGTTTCAGGCGTGCTTCTCACAATATTTCTTGCAGTGTTGTTGTCGCTGTCGTTGCTTCTGCTCCAAAAGTTCAATATCGGAGATCTGTTGCTGCGAATTTACAAATTAGAGAGTGTTAATGGGTGCTGTTCTGTAATCAATGGAGAAAAAACACACGAACACTGTCAGGCCTTCCTGCTTATAGCAGTTGTAATAGCTACCATGTGATCCATGCTTTCGTCTTTTTAGCTTTAATTTGGTATCTTTTCGGGATACCGTGTAGCGTGAAATTTTTGTGAATTGTAATTTTTGCTACTGTCTCTCAGTTCACACAATTCGAAAGGTAAATTTCCTCGAAAAATTGATCCCATAAAAATTTTGTCCCACAGAAATTTGCTCCGCCACTTAAATTTCCAGCATCAGTGAAACCTAGAAAGTCACAACGTGAAAATAGGGATAAAAAAGACTGCTAAGTCCTAAAGAAACGAGGGGATTTGGAACTGGGCGGTATTTAATTTTCTGAAGACGAGCAATAATTCAATGAAAAAATAGCTATATTTTTGCCCAGGGCTCTCGCCAAATGAAAACGTATAAAGAATTAAAGGTTCGCGATCTCAACTTGACAAAAGTTAAATTATCTTTTCATTCATATGAACGGATTAAAGTTTTTACCTCTCCGTAATTCCAAAGGACTGGCAAATGGACCGACGACCTGTCTTCGGAATCTTGGTTGGTTCAGTTCTAACGCGTGTTCCTCCGCAAGCTCTGCAAGAAGATAGATCAACAAAAATATCCTTTCGCTTGAATGCTCGTCTGCTATTCAGGACATCGATAAGAGGTTTTTCAATTAAAAACAGCTTTTAACTGATGCATTCCACCACGTGCTGCATGTTTACTTAGAAACACTGATGGAAAGTGCAATACTGAAATTTCTCAGAATTGTATTGTTTTCATTGTTATGATATCAGAGAGAGCGCTAGAGCCACCGGCTGATCACGTACAAACGTTACAAGGGTGACACATGCGGTGTGACTTCTAACAGAACGCACTTAACTTTGGTTGCTCTAAATCATACTTAGAACAGGAACAGCTTTCCCTCAAAGAATAAATATTTAAGCTGATTATTGTACTATTGATTTGCCCTTCTATGGGTTTTTTCCTTGTAGATGCACAATATTGTAACATGAATAATAATAATAATAATAATAATAATAATAATAATAATAATAATAGTAATACTACTACTACTACTACTAATAATAATAATAATAATATTGTTGAATCTTCTTCAGTGATACAGTCATTTCCATTAAGGTAAAAAAGTCCTGCTCCAAACACATTCGCTTGTTTGCGACTTGTTAAGTGCACGATGTTACAACATGAATAGTATTTATTTAATAATGTCAAGTTTTGTTGTTTTGTTGAATCTTCTTCAATGATAGAATTTACATTAAAGTGCAAAAAAGAAAGTCCTGCTCCAAACACGTTCGCTTTTCTAATTGCCATTATTTGAGTGACAAAAAGTTTTTATAGTTGCTCCCCTCACAAACAGTGAAAAAGTGGAAATGTTTTCCAAGCTGAGGTTTTGTGATAACAAGTTTTGCGGCTAGCGGGACAATGACTATGAAACTCTGAACACCTTCTCAACTTGGGGGAGTCACTCGCTGGCTGCGGGAAGAACGGGAACTATACAGTAGAAATCACTGAGACTTTGAGAGTAGACAGTACTTGGCTCCAACAGTAAACTTTAATACTAAGATACCTCCAAGATATCACCAGATTTTTCACCAAGAATGCAACCAAAGAACGTTTTACAGAGTACTTGTATATATACCAGAAAGAAATCTGAGTTAACATAATCTCATCGCATAAAAGAACTTTGTTTGGAAGAAACGGAATTTACACTTTAAAAAATTTATCTCTTACAAAACAGAACAGTAGATAACGGTTTATCAAAGGACTAGTACAGGTTACAATAACACTTCAACGCCCCGTGAGATTACAGTTATGATCAAATACAAACACTTTACGACAGGTATATGTAGTAGTTACGGTTTACTGGACTGAAAACTAACGAAATATTTCTAAGTTGGATTTTTCTATATTTTTTAACAGCAAAGCAGATAAAACTTATTAAGAGTACTTTCTTCTCCTCACAGTTTTTTACCCTTTAAAAGCAGAAAAGAAGGTGAGTCGTAGAGGTGACTGTTCTTCAGCACAGTTAACATGACTTTTAATTTTCATCTCGCGATACATGAGAGAGAGACCCTGGAAAAGCATAACCGAACATTTCTAAGTCTTGTCGAAAGGCCTCTGCCAACTCAAAAATCTTCGCTTTGGGAATCTGAGCATAGTGTCTAAACATTTTACTCGTGGTATTATGAGTAAGAAATTCCGGAAACGTCGCTACTTGATCCATTCCTGTTTGTCGAAGAATGTAAGCAGCTTCTTCTGACATATGGTCGAAATGACCGATAAAGTCGTAATGGATATCACATGGGTGACAAAGTTTGTCATACGTTTGCCAGTGGCGGTCCTTATTAAATCCAACACCAGCCACGTAGTAGATGAACTTTGTAAAAGTCACATTGTCGTCGGAATTAGGATGAACGCGCTTGAAGTTGTCAACAATTTCCTTTGAATAGCATTGAAGTAATCGCCAGTCCCAAAGTTTTTCCACAAACTTGTTCTCAAAAGCTGTTAACAGCCTCTCGAACGGATCGCGAACGAATAAAAATTTGTAGTAAGCTTGAAGCCTTAGTTTAATTCCCTCCTCGGAGCACTGACTAATAAATTTAAAGTAACTAGGAAGGTGTACATCTTCCACGTTGGTGCGGTTATCGAGGGCGAGAAAGACTCGATTCCATTGCGAGCAGGCTACCTTGGGAATGAAACAGTACAACACTTTGTATTTGTCGTTGACAATTATATACCGCAAGTCCTTTCTGCCGATATCCAGCTAAGTGTTGTTTCAGGCGTGCTTCTCACAATATTTCTTGCAGTGTTGTTGTCGCTGTCGTTGCTTCTGCTCCAAAAGTTCAATATCGGAGATCTGTTGCTGCGAATTTACAAATTAGAGAGTGTTAATGGGTGCTGTTCTGTAATCAATGGAGAAAAAACACACGAACACTGTCAGGCCTTCCTGCTTATAGCAGTTGTAATAGCTACCATGTGATCCATGCTTTCGTCTTTTTAGCTTTAATTTGGTATCTTTTCGGGATACCGTGTAGCGTGAAATTTTTGTGAATTGTAATTTTTGCTACTGTCTCTCAGTTCACACAATTCGAAAGGTAAATTTCCTCGAAAAATTGATCCCATAAAAATTTTGTCCCACAGAAATTTGCTCCGCCACTTAAATTTCCAGCATCAGTGAAGCACAAAACAGCGTTTTTGTACATTGCATGTTGAAAAACTGTAAGTGAAATTTTTCTATTTTTTTCTAATAACTGATAGTTTTCAAAATTGTATACTCGTCTCCCTGGATATCGCAGAGGTAGTTGCGTGGCTATTACTTACCTCGCGTTGTGTGGACGTATACTGAGTATATTCTATTGTTTTTGTTGCTTGAGCCATGTTCCTGGCGACTTCGTCTACATGTATGAGAAAAGCAATTGCAGTAAGACTTAGAACTTTAACATCCCTTAAAATCATTTTTAGGGGTCCATTGCAGTCAGATGTTGGAGTAAAGTGCTATGACAGGTGCCATGCACGGACAACGCATGTATAACGGAACTCAGGAACTGGATCTGCAAAGCTTTATGTTTCCTTGGGATGACAAGAGTAGGTGTTAGTAGATTTTGAGGACTACGAGCAGTGTTTTTCTTCGCTCAGGGACAATCAAGTGCTGGTACTGTAGTGAGAAGGGCTCAACACAATAGAGGCTCATCATACTCGTCAGTCATGGAAAGCAATTTTCGCGCAGCGTTCGCATATTCTTTTTGCTCGGTTATCCCTGATCGGTGAGAGAGACTGCGCGCAGTCTATAGATTTTAAGCCAACTTCAAAACCCAGAAAACCTTAGGTAATCGAAAATCAACGGTTTAGTCTGGCTTGCACTTTTTAAGTCGCAATTAAAGAGGTGTTTGCTTGATGTGATATTGTAGCGGAAATTTTCAGTTCAAGTCAGTTGAAAACACCTTTGTAAACTACTACCAACTTTCGTTCAGATTTCACGATGATTTGCAACAGTTGCTAGCAAAGCGGATGTTATCAGGGTTACGTGCTTAACAAAAAGCTCCTTATAGTCACATCTTCTGCGATCCACTTTCGCCGCTGCAGAAAAGCAAGTAGGAGAGCCATCGTTGACATCATACAGAAATTCACCACTCTTTTTCTGGATATGCATTTGTTAACGAGCATGCGAAACAGTAATCTCCATACTACACTGATACTAGACTCTTACTGAAAAAGTTAAAAATACAATTAAGTTAAAAATTATAGTTTACCTTTAAACTTCACTAATGCCAGCAAATAAGCCACCAACAGAAACAAAAGCACAGAGAATTTCGTCAAATTTGAATGTAGAAAACGCATGCTGGGATCGGGAAAGAGAAAGTCTCTAGCCGGTCATTCACTTGATTTCGGATCAGTTCACTAGAAAAACTGTTTGTTCCTGCTTTCTGCCTCAATGTGTTTTAATTTGGTGGCCTTGAATTTTAACAATTTTTAATTATCGTTTAAAATAATACAAATTGCCTTTCACACATTACATCTATATCATGTGGCTATCGTTTCTCAGGCAACGCAGTTGACTGAATTGCGTTTGGGTTGTTTTACAACTTCGTATACCTTTTACGCAAATCAGGCGCAATTACCGATGCGGTTTATCCTCTAATTCTGTGGAGAAAATTCTCAAATGTGGCCTTTCCAAAGAGTGTTTTATTATCGAAGACATCCCTTGGCTATGGGCATGGGAACAATGATTGGCTTTATACTGACAGGCTATTTAACAATTATTCGCCGAAGTGCGAAGTGGAAATTGTTGAATAAGGATTATTCCACAGTATTCGCTGAGCCTGAGAAGAATGATTGTTAATTAGTATAATTGCTCAGGTGATTATCAGAGCAAATGCATTTTCTTTTTTCTTTCTGTCCATAAACATCAAAAATCGCGCGGTAGCCATTTTGCAAATTAGTGCTTCAGTATTATAATCACCTCGTGCGGGGTGACGTAATCCTCGACCAATCAGTGCACGCGCTTCTCTATAATCACCTGAGCAATTAGATTAAAAGCTTTTATAACCCACCACTTCATTTTTGCCCTCGCGCTTATTGGTCGAAACACATCACGTAGTATTACGTCCGCGTATGCGTGAACATCAAGGAGGTGGTTTCTGATAATCTGAAACAGTTTGCTGGCATGTATGGCGAATAACAATGGTCCTAAATATGACCCTTGTGGAACACCTTGTGGCAGAGGGAAATTGTTCGAGACATATTTACCATCTACAGAAACGCACTGAGATCGGTTTGCTAGGTACGATGAAAACAAATAAAGGACACTGCCTCTTATCCCTTTTTTTCAAACGCGAGATCAAGATCTTGCGGTCAATGGTGTCAAACGCTGCGATCAAATCGAGAAACAACGACAGAGTTATTCGTTTCATGTCCACGTTCAGAAGAATGTCATTCTGCACCTTGAGTAGGGCTGTTTCCGTACTATGTCCCTGGCGGTACGCTGACTGCAGCACTGGATAATGGCCAAAACGCATCATATGATTGTGAGTTTAATCAAAAACAGCATGTTCTGTCAATTTCGATATGAACTGCAGATTGCTGACCGGACGAAAGTTGCAAAACACCGAGCTTAAACCAATTTTCTTTAGGAGAGGGCTGACTAGAGCTGCCTTCCATTCTCCTGAGAATTGACCGATGAAAGAGAGAGGTTATTTATGTACGTTATCGTAGGTAAAAGCACATCAAGGCACTTGGCCACTAATGGTGTTGGCATAGGGTCTAACGCGTACTTCTTGGCTGACTTTTGGATAAGTGCATCCGTACACGTTATCTTCAGTAAGAGGTTGGAAATCACTGAATGTTTGAGTATCATCTACTTCCAGATCATCAGGGACTGCATCACGGCACTCTGGTCGAGGTCCACAACTTCAATATCTGAGCGAATCCTATCAATTTTCTTGACTAAAAATTTGCCGATGTCATTGCCAAGAGCCACCTTTTCGTGGTAGTCAGGAAAAGAATCGGACGGCAGGTATCAGGCGATACCCGTCGTCCGATTTTATGGACGTGAGAAACACAGAAAACGAAGTTACTTTTACCTTTTCAGATCTAATCACAGTGTAATACGATCGAGTAAACTAACCAAATTGGATTTGTTTAGCAGCAAATGTGCCTTGATCCCCACTGACTTTTTTCTCTTCATCAAGAGAAAGGACGCGCGTAGAAAATAATGGGCAGTACATCAGAGGATAATGCCCTTGGCTGAAAGATTGTCCTCAAAATTTCACAATTGCCCTCGAAGCTTCGCTTCTCGGCCAACCGTTCATTTTTCGGACAATCTTTCAGCCTCGGGTATTATCCTCCGATATACCAGCCGCCAGGAGGGGTCTATTTACTAAATATCCTGAATAGCCTGTGAGCATTCTCTTTCTTCTCCTATTTTTAGCGAGGAAATTGAGCCGAGAGTAGCGAGATCGCAGGAAAGAGGAGTTCCATTTTCTCCCTCTCCCCCAGTCCCTCCTCGTTTTAACCGTTAATTTGCATAAGATAATTTTGGTGCTGTTGAAATGGGATGATGGGTAAAATGTTTACTTTCAATGCTATTTAATACAAGAACAAAAATAAAAGCAAACGAAACAACGGTCAATAAACAAAAATATTTCTACCAGAAGTACAGTAAAAGGAAATCGACTACAGTAAGGTGACTACCGTAAATGCGAATAAAGTTATCACTACAAAACTAAGCTAACAAGGATTTACAGGATTTACATAAGGGAAACAGATATTCAGCATTCCCACTAACGGGATCTATGGCTCTAGATGTGTGAGACTAATTGAACATTCCACCGCCAAATAGGGTGCGTAGGAAACTAGAAAACTCAGGAAAATAACTGAATGATGATACAATAAGATGCCATAAAAAATAATTAGAAATACTTAAGATTGAGAACTAAAAAAAAAACTTTATGTGACATTCTCACACAGAAGTGTTGCTTTTCTGAGAGGAAACGATAAGTCAAACGCAATCATTTTTTCTGTGATTACTCCTAGTTTATTTAAAACCGGCGGTTTATATGATCAACAATCGAAGACGTTTGTCTTTGTTAACCTGTTATCCAGTTCAGTACTTTGTAAAGTCATGGTTAAACTGCTTTGATTTTACTATGGTTTTACGTCTTTCAGTTTCCAGAGTTTACAACCTCTGTAATTCTGTGGGTAACAATAGTATGCTTTATGGGTAGTTACGGAGAATCTGGCGGAGTTAAAACTGGTTTGTATTTTAATTCTTGGTTTTCATCTCCGCTGTTTTCTAATACGTTAATATATAGATTTAGCCAAGCCTAAAAGCGGAGCCCCCCTTTTTGTTTTGTCTGTTTTTTGCTTTTGTTTTTTGTTTTGTTTTTTTTGTTTTGTTTTTGCTGGCAGTTATTAATTTGTGAAAATACTCTCATCCAAGTCGTTTTATTAAAAAAAAAAAAAACAAAGAAAAAACAAAGAAAAAAAATTCTTGCTCCCGCTGAGTGTCGAACCGGGATCGTCGGCGTGAGATGCCGGTAACTAGTCCACTAGGCCATGGGCGTTTGACATTATTTACGTAGTTAATTTTAATGACAAGCTGCCTATCAACATGAAAATGCTGGTGTTTTTCCTGGCAAAATGTGTTCGAAACGCCGTAAACACCATGGTTGTGGACAGAAAAAACCAAAAAGCACTAGCTCTACTATATTTGGCGTCGAAACCGCTGCGAAAAGCTGCGAACTCAAGCGGTGTGCCGACCGAGTTTGAACAGAACCGACGAGGCAAATTTGAACTTTTTGCCTGAACTTTATCGCCGAATTTCTTTCGCCTAGATTGAACTTTTCCCCTTCCACCAAAAAGACAACTGAGTGTTCTTTTGAACTTTTTTTTCCACTAACAAATTTGTTTTTGACTTTTGTTGTCTTTGCTTATTTTGCTACAACGCGGGTCAACATGCGATTTCGCGCCGAAAACACACGGGATTCAGCACAGGGTTCTATCCAGTGTAGGAAGTGTATTGGTAGCCCTGTGGTGCGGACGGACGGATGGACGGACGTACGGATGTACGGACGGACGGTCAGGTGACTACTACGTCACTACCAAAATTTTTTGGCTTGATAGCTTACCAAATTTCCTTAGCAATGGAGCTCCGCTGGCTCCGCTATAAGAGTCTTCAAACGAAGTTTGATCGACGGCTTTCCATTTCTGATCAACAGCATTCCATATCTCCTCCATTGGCTTCTTCATGAATTGAAAATGGCGTGAAACCTTTCTCGCCATTTGCACACACGTGAGTGAGTACTCGCAGGTGAGTACTTGTTTGGATAGTATTCTTTTCTATAGAGCTCTATCTTTCCGTTTTGAAGCTCTTGTAAACACGCCTTCTCGATAACCCTTTTCTTTTCGCGGAATAGCTGTAAATCGTCGTAAAATTTGGGCCCCGCTTTAGAAATCTATGACACATTGATGAATGTTTTTGAAGGAGTTGTTTTGCAAAAGCTGTTTCGTTTCTTATATACGATTTTAGTATAATTTTAATGCTATATTCACCGCGCTACCCGGTGAATATAACATTTCAAGGCGCGGCTGCTAAGCTAAGTTACTTTTTCGTGTGTTGTTTGTCAAGTTTTAGCTGTTTTTTTTTTTAAACCCACGTAGATTCAAACTGGTTGATAGGGTGTCGCAGTATTGTAATATAATTTGACTTGCTTTAAGGGAATAGCACATTCACGGCACCCTTATTATATCTGATGTGGACGTTCAGAATCTTTCCTTTCTCAGCGTGCAGAGACTTTACTACATGTTTTGCTGCAGATAGACGAAACCGTTGCGGCCAATTAAATGGGTTAGCAAAGCCTTTTGCTGGCATGATAAAAGTGAGGTTTCTGTTATCCCCATAGCGGTACAATATCTCAGCCAGAGTTGCAGAACCAGTTTTGTGTGTCTAGAGAAAGAATATATAATCAACTGGCTTGCATTGTGAAGGATCTGCGCTGAACTCCTCATTAGTGATCATTTGTTGCCTATGAACAAGCAAAGGAATTACATTAATAAAATAAAGAGATAATCGATATCCTTGTACTCAAACCGGAGTAAGCAATTTATCTTCAAGAGAAGAAACCTTTACGCAAAGCACCACGCCACTATTACCCTGCGAGCAGAGGCCCTTCGATCTTCCTAGATAAGTCGGGAAGAGGAAGGGACCTCTGTCAGCCGCTTCGACTGTCTTTGATTTGCCGCTCATCCACCGAAACGGATGAGGCAGTTCGGTTCGAAACCAGTTTTTCCCGTTTTTGCTCAGTGTGCATGTGCTGTGTTAGAAATTGGTGACTAAATACGCGCCCACGGTACGTTCGGTACGCTCGTGAAGTTCACAACAGCGGACGTTTCTCTTTCGAAGGATGTCTTTGATAAAGCCGTGAAAAGTGCTCTGGAAAGAGTGAATACTCATGGAACAGCAATCTCACACAACACCAGTCGAAGGCCTTGCTTAACAATGTGCTAGATATATAAAATTCTGCTTTAAGTTCGAGATTTGGTAGGTGGTAATCCCTGAACCGCCCACTGGCCCCAAGCGGTACTAGGCCATGAATTTTCACCTCCCAACTTTTTGAACAACGAGCACCCCATAAACATTGAATCGCAGAACTCCACCCCCGCTCCCTGGATTACACTTTGACCAGTGTCCTTTCTTTAGAAACTAAGAAACTGGAAGGTAAACTTGATCAGACGGCTCAGTCTATTTCTTTCCGCTTAGTATAAAACCATATCCCATCATCCATCCATCCATCCATCCATCCATCCGTCCGTCCATCCATCCATCCATCCATCCAAAAATTTGGAAGGCGAAAATTTCGAATGTGTTACCAGACGATATGAAACGTGTCCATGGGGGCTTTTAAGAACAAGGTAGTATCTCTCCATGGATCCATTCATCCATCCATCCATGCATCCATCCATCCGTCCATCCATCCATCCATCCATCCATCCATCCATCTATCCATCCATCCATCCATCCATCCATCCATCCATCCATCCGTCCGTCCGTCCGTCCGTCCGTCCGTCCATCCGTCCGTCCTTCCATCCATCCATCGATCCGAAAATTTGGAATGCTTTACCAGACGATATAAAATGTAAAAAATCCTCAACTTTGTTATTCTTTGCTAAATTTTCTTCCCATATTTTTGGACAAAATTTTTGCATCCCGGGGAAAACTTTTAAACGCCACAGTACTTGACATGAAATCCAATTTCCTAAAAAAAGCAATAAGCAGGTTAATTATTCGCTGATGAGTGCGGTGCAACGTTGTTCTCAGGGTCTCTCTTCTGCGAGACTCTGAGAACGAGGTTGAGTGCGCATGAGCCAATCAGAAAGCTAGAAGTTCAATAACCGAAACTGAGAGTTCAGTATTATGTATAACCCCTAGATTTGAGCAAGCAAGCAATTTTATTGCCTCCATCAGAATGTTGAGTAAGGAAGAAGAGAAAAGTAGATGGCGGAAAGATGATTTCTTCGGTTAAGGAAATAACATTTCTCATAATTCAGGGTTTGTCTGTATCAAAAAACAATCTTGGGAAATATATCCGAAAATATATCAGCAGCAAATGGTGTCTGTGGTTTATAGGGTGTGCCTACAACTGGATCAATACCGGAAGTCTAGGAATCCAGAACAGCAGAATGACGGAATATTCAACGTAATCTTGAAGCCAGGAACCTAACACCTAGGAATGGCTCACTAATAGATTAAGGGACGCTTTCCACTCGACCAAAAATTCAAGTTTGAAATTTAAAAAATTTCATGTAGCTAATGGAAGAGTAAATCCGGAAACTTTTCGGCTGGTGATACCAGCCCGGTTGGACCGAACCGATTCATTCAGTTTCGGAAGGAAATTTCCAGAAATTTACGACAGAGAGTTACTGGAAGCAGAAATTTTTTCGAATGGAACAGTAATTTCCGAATTTTCCGGTTGTTCCGATTTTCCAGAACGTTAGGACAACCTCGCGAGGTAAACCCGAAATTCCGGAACTTTCAGTCTGGAAAATTCCGTTGCATTCGCCTCCGCACCCAGAATTTCCGGGATTTTTGTTTGAATGGAAAGCACCAAAGGATTGTCAACAGAATCATGGCCGGCGCTCGTTTACAACCGATTTCACATTGCTTTGCTTGCCGTAAACACCTGATTGAAAAAACGTTGTCTGGGAAAAAATGTATACCATGAACGACGCGACATAATGGAATTTTGGGATAACAGCAAGGCAAGCTTGTTACTCCGTTCTGTTTATTGATATTCCAGGTATTTTTTTTAATTCATGGAGAGGTTTTGGAGTACAGTCGAAGTTCTCGTAAGCGACCACCTCGGGAATTCCCAAAATAGGTCGCAACTAAAGCCGATCGCTTACGACAATGGGTTCTTGTAAGCGACCACGTGATGAAACAATCGAGAAAGATCGCTTACGAGATCTTTGAGCATAAGGCTTAGGGTGTGTAGCAATAGTATTAAATAGTTTATCATTGCCTATCAAAGAAGAGGATCGTGAATGTACAGGTCGACAAATCATTAGCGCTTATGTTATGTGTTACTCCAAGAAATGAGAGGTTTTATTTTATTGCTGCTTAAGTGGTCGCTTACGAGAACTTAAATTCAAAGGAAAAGACCAGTCGGCACTTCACAAAAGTGGTTGCCGTCGCTTACGGGAGCGGTCGCCTACGAGAGCTTTAAAATAAGAGTATAAGTGACAATTCAAACGGAGGCTTAAAATGGTGGTCGTAACTAGAGCTGGTCGCTTACGAGAGTGGTCGCAAGGAGACCTTCCACTGTATATCTATCATTTTTATTTTGTCCGTGCCATTATGATGCACACCGTGTCTGAGAATCAAAGCAGGTTCACCTGTTTCCCAGAAAACCATTGGGTCGTATAGTACATGACTTATGCTTTTTACCCGATAACGTTTTTTCAATGAGGTGTAACAATACTTGTTGAGAAACTTACTCTGCCTCTGATTTGATGCATTGGGATGTATTGTCAACAGGCTCTTTGCATAACCGTGTCACGTGACCTTGTTAATCATTTTAAATGATCGTAGCTCGAAATAGATGGCTGAAATGAAAAGGGCGTCATGAAACTAGTAGGATTTCCAATTTTGAGGCCACTAACGTTTAAGTGCAGGATTTTAGGACAATTTGAAAGTTTGAAAATTATAAAAGATTTGTATGCTGGGTGGCAAAGCTTGCCACCCAGCAGCCACCAAAAGCGACGGTGGTCATGCGATTTCCCGGCAAGAAAAACACCGGTTGCCCAAAAGCACCCCGCGGTTTCCTGCCAAGAAAAGATGGCATTCCCTACCCCCACCCCGTTGGGTTGTCTTGGAACTCCCGTCCCCCCACCCCAGAGTCTGTATGGATGGATGGGCGGGCGGGCGTACGCTGACGTCACAACCAAAATTTCTCGAATCGATAGGTTATTAAATTTGCTTAGCAATGGTTTTCCGCTGGTGCGCTAGCGCGCGGGCTCCGCTAAAAAGGAAAATTGAGAAATAAGGTAAAAATGGCATTTCCATATCCACTTTTGATGAGAAGAATTGACCGCATGCAAATCCGGATTGTCACAATCATAGTAATCTTTCTTGTAACCAGCCCTTTGGTAGTTCATTAAAGGATCTTAGCCTGGAATCTTAAGCTGCAGCCCGGCAAAAAGTCACAACTCCTGGAGGAGACACCTGATAATAAATCCTACAAGGACATTGTTTTCTTCTTAAAAAAATAAAACAAATAATTATTGTCTGGCTACAAAAACGATTTGTGTGTTGTGTAACGAGAGGCTTTTGGCCTGTACTGATAGTGTTTGTGAATGCTTGAGGGCTGGGCAAATATTGCTGTCGGCGACTGGGTTACTGCGCGAACCGAAAACTAGCAACAGAGCTATGCTAGCGACTGCGGGAACGGGGAGAGCTCGGTAGAAGGAACTAGCTTGGCAGCTGGCACTCTTTACAACTTGCCAGAGGTACAAGATCCAGTTTGTTCGCCTAAAAGCCAGGCAGACAACAGCAAATCGAGACTTCAACTGGAACACAGCAACTTCTCAGTTACTGTAGAGTAAACCTCGAAGATACTTCACAACTAATTACTAGCTCGTTGGAAATCATTGCTAATCGTTTGTCGGGCAATCGGAGATAATCGTTCTGCCAGGTAGTCGAAGGTAATCGCAAAACAATTGTATCCGCGCTACTTATGTATCGTCGTATACAAACACAGGTGGTAACTTAATTGTAAAGAATACAAAGAGAGAACACTAGGACACATGTAAACATATAACTTGTAAACGTCTGATTGGTGAATTTTCCATCTCTAAGGCAGTGAAACCATACATCTGTTTCAATACTAACATGAGGTAACTTTGTTCTCGATTTTAGCTATTCAAAGCGCACGTGTTATAGGAAAGCGTACATTGTTAAAGTTCAGCAGATGTTCTACTGAGATGTAAATTACTACGTAAACAACAATAGCTAGAGATGTGTTCTATTGAAAGTCCATGTCTTCTATTGTACTAAATATTAGCATTTGAAAGTACAACTACTGTATGTCATTCACATCCAAAGCAGAATCATGCTAGAAAGGTTAACGCTGATTTCCGTTGAAATCATCGCGATGAGGATTTCTTCATAATTTACCGTAGCATTACTGTGTTCTCTTGCTCGTTGTTTATTGCTACATTGTTATGTGCGCTGACAGTTGTTTTAATATTACAAAGTATTTTTATAGTTGCTCCCCTCATAAACGGTGAAAAAATGAACATGTTTTCCCAGCTGAGGTTTTTACCCTTTAAAAGCGGAAGAGAAAGTGGGTTGTAGAGGAAACTGTTCTTTACGTGACTTTTAACGTTCATCTCGCATTACATCAGAGAGAGACCCTGGAAAACCATAACTGAACATTTCTAAATCTTGTCGAAAGGCCTCTGCCAACTCAAAAATCTTCGCTTTGGGAATCTGAGCATAGTTTCTTAACATTTTACTCGTGGTATTATGAGTAAGAAGTTCCGGAAACGTCGCTACTTGATCCATTCCTGTTTGTCGAAGAACGTAAGCAGCTTCTTCTGGCATATGGTCGAAATGACCGATAAAGTCGTAATGGATATCACACGGGTGACAAAGTTTGTTATACGTTTTCCAGTGGCGCTCCTTATTAAATCCAACACCAGCCACGTAGTAGATGAACTTTTTAAAAGTCACTTTGTCATCGGAATCAGGATGAACGCGCTTGAAGTTGTCAACAATTTCCTTTGAATAGTGTTGAAGTGATCGCCAGTCCCAAAGTTTTTCCACAAACTTGTTCTCATAGGCTGACAACAGCCTCTCGAACGGATCGCGAACAAATAAAAATCTGTAGTAAGTTCGAAGCCTTAGTTTAATTTCCTCTTCGGAGTACTGACTAAGAAATTTATAGTATTGAGGAAGGTGTACATCTTCCACGTTGGTGCGGTTATCAAGGGCGAGAAAGACTCGATTCCATTGCGAGCAGGCTACCTTGGGAATGAAGCAGTACAACACTTTGTATTTGTCGTTGACAATTACAAACCGCAAGTCCTTTCTGCCGATATCCAGCTTAGTGTTGTTTGAGGCGTGCCTCTCACAATATTTCTTGCAGCGTTGTTGTCGCTCTCGTTGCCTCTGCTCCAAAAGTTCAACATCGGAGATCTGTTGCTGTGAATTTGTAGATTAAAGAGTATTAATGTCATGCTTCTCACTGTATTCAGAGCATTTATTAATAGGAAAGAGCATACTGACCCTGCCTGAACCGAGAACAACAAGTTGTGGACTCGAATCTATTAAATACGAAGCTTTAAAACATTGGAACTCGCTCTCAGACAGTATAAGAACAACGACGTCGCTAAAAGAATTCAAGAAGGCCATAAAGAAACACGAACGCTCAGGGTTTTAATAACTTTTAATTATTTTAGATGATTTAATTAATTAATCAATTTACTTTTCAATATTATTTTATTATTACTGTTATAATTATTTACTCGAAGATATTAGCTCAACAGAGCTACTCTGTAAATTCGAGTGAAAATAAAGTGTATGTATGTATGTATGTATGTATGTATGTATGTATGTATGTATGTATGTGTGTATGTATGTATGTATGTATGTATGCAGTTGTCTAATATGGTTCTAGCCACAACACACGAAATAAGCGCGATGAAGTAATCACAAATGAGCATACATTCAGTGTCAGGCCTAAGAAGTTGTAATTAGCAAATTATTGTGTCATACATGTTTGATGCTTTTCTCTTTTCAGCACTCGATATCTTTTTGGGATATTTACCGTATGGTGTGAGATTTTTCTGGGTTGAAATTTTTTTTTGCAATTGTTCTTTTTTTTCCTCACAATTCTTAAAGAAACGTTTCCACGTGTAGAATTTCCCCCCCCCAAAATTTACTAAACCGCGGAATTTTCCAGTATCAGACTACTAAAACACAAAAACGCGTTTTGAACATGCATGTTGAAAAACTGTTTTCAAATTGTACACGCGACTTGCTGGGTTTCGCAAAAGTAGTTTCCTGCCGAAAACAGTACCGAATTCTCGGTTAGTGCAAACTAAAAAAAAAATGCCATCTCGCTCAAAATAAATCTTCCGCAACTCCATGGAATACTCTACTACTACTTATTCGATATTTAAAAACCAGTTTACAGCGATTTCTGCATGCAACTTTCACTTTTTCATTAGAGACCGGTTTGACATAAGTAGGAATTACACGTTTTCTCTTCTATAGCCATCCACTATATTTTTAATTTACGTGGTAAAGATAAAGATGTAGGAGGATTGGAAGATTGAATCCAACTTCTTACCTTGAGCTCTGCTTGATTATATTGAGTATATTGTATTATTTTTGTTGCTTGGGCGACAGTCTTGGTGAATTCATCTGTACAAAAAAAAAAAGAAAAAAAAAGATAACAATGTCAGTGAAAGAAAAGTTACAGCAAGTCCATAAGGTATCAGTCACCCTTCAGGACCGTTTGCACCCGGATCGTACTAGCTTTTGTTGTTTTATGACAAACCCCTTTAAACTGTGCATTTTTGGCAGCTTAATAATTCTTGAAAATGACTTTTGATTCAAAAAGAGGCAAAAATTTAATATGTTCGGAAAAATAAATCAAATAAACGTAACGTGTTTTATATGATTTTATTCAATTCCTTAGCATTTTTTGCAAAGTCAACGCTCTCTTTCTGGCTACGAGCTTGTAAACGCGCAAGTAAAATAATAATTTCTATACTCTTAACAAAAAGTTTTAAAATGATACAAGTTAAAATAACAGTCTACCTTTAAAATTCAGAAATGTCAGCAAACAGGCCACCAACAGAAATAAAACCGCAGCACGTTTCACCAACTTTGACCTTGGAATAAGCATTTTGGGATCGATGAAGAAGATCTATCGGTGTCGTTCACTTGAATGACTGAGATCAGTCCTGAAAGAAGAAAAAGAATTTTATTCCTCCTTGTTTTTTATGCCATGTTCTGTCTTCCTTTAGCGATTTTTTCATTTGGTGCACATGCATTTTAACAGATGGACATGTTTGTCACATAAAAATGAAACAAGAAAAGAGAAAAAACAGAATAGGAATAAATTAGGCACGCCAACTACATCCAGGGAATTGCTCTAACGAACGGCTAAAGCCCGACAAGAAAACAGGAAAAACAGAATAGGAATAAATTAGGCAGGCTAACTACATCCAGGGAATTGCTCTAACGAACGGCTAAAGCTCTAAAGGTCTTTCCGGCGGCCAATTCAGACCCCCTATCAAATTCAGTTGATACAAAATTAGAGTATTATACTGCAGTTTGCTGGATTTATTTGACACGCGTCCCGTATCAGTGCTAGTATCAATGTCGAAAGCGTCCTGTGTGGTGATCATTTGATAAAGAGGGTAATTTTTAACTGAGCTCGGTTATGAAGTAACAAAGATGCATTTTTCAGTACGTCACTGGTTTATCGAGTAAAAATTTTGAAAGAATGTTCAAAGCGCGTTTGTATGACTTTTTACCTTGCTAGAGAACCAATCGAATGTGCCGGTTGGGATTTGTGACTGACAGGCTGAACTCCTTACTTTTACGATTACAAGCTAAGGCTCGTCTCCTCAGAAGGACTTACTTGTCAGTGACTTGTGTTCATTGACTTAACTAACTGTTAGCTTCTTTGAAAGTTGCCACTTCTGCAGTCTCTGCGTGAAATGAAGACGTTTGAAAGCTAAAGGTTTAATGTGATCATATTGAGAGACCACTAACCCTAGTTTCAATCACAGACTTTTTTTAACTCATCAACACGGTGGCACTGTCGTTAAACCATGGCTTGCGGGCGGTTTAGGACAACAAAAGCTTTTCTGAAATACATTCCCCCCTTGGACGCAATTTTACCAAGAAATGTGCAATACCACCATGCAGAGCACAGCTTTAAATAATTTTTTTTAGTGTGTTAAATTTAATAAGCTAATAATGGTGAAAACCATTAAATTGGTAAATCTGTAACTCGTTGGAGCATATGAGACCGAACTATCACAGTGAATACATTTCCTAAAATCTACGCCCGCAATTTTAACTTGGATTACAAAAAAAAAAAAAAAAAAAAAAAAAATATATATATATATATATATATATATATATATAATTTATTTTCCTTCTCAAATTGAAATACGGTAGACCTCGCTGTCTCAAATTCCCGTCCATCTCAAATCCCTCGCTATCTTATATCCCCCGCTAAATCTGAAACCCGTTTTCGTTGGATTTGCTCAATATTTTCAGTCATTTACTATATTGCATATCTCGAACTCGGTTATCTCAAATCGTCCGCTATCATATCTCGAACAGTAGGAGTGACTTCCCGTATCACGAACTGTAGTAATTATAATTGCGTTCGACGAAGGAGAACGCAGTCCTAATCTTGTGTTGGGTGTCCTGTGTAAAACAGCCAGATAAAATCAAAATTTTCTCTGTAATGGGTCGTCGACGCCAATTTAGCCCCCCCCCCGAAGATTTTTGCAGGGGGCTTCGCTCGGCCGGAAACTGGTATGGACTTTGGCCTCGCTTTGATGACGCCCAGGCCCCAAACGTTCAATTTAGCGTATAAGCACACGAGCAGGGGGGCTGGCAGCGAGGTCTGGAACCGAGTTTACATGATCGCCCCAGTAAAGACATTTGGCCGGGTAGGACTGTGTACTAATTTTATTCCAAACAAACATGGCGGTGGCGAGGAAGGAGAATTAGCCGTTATTTGGTGTACGCGCGTTTGTGTTGGTTCAGCATTATTTCCGTTATTCCAAGTTTAAACATTCAAGGGAAGGTTTCGATCGCTTTTTTTACCTTTGTTTCTATCTGATTTGGTTGCCCTTTCTGCTTTTTCTGGTACTGATTTTACGAGTTTTGAAGCATTTTCTGACACATTTCACAGCGGCCAGATTCGCTCTCCTCTTTCACTAAGAATTGTCGCTCGAGACTTTGTCCTTGTTTCATTTACATACACTGTAGATTTTTCTTCCTTTATAGGAACTACCCAGGAGGAGTAAACAATTAATTGTGGAGGTTTTGTTGATCCAAATTATTTTCTGTTTTGCCCAAGTTATGTTACTACCTTACAGTCCACAAGAGATTTTTTCATGTACAGCTCTCAGTCTCTAGAATCCTTAAATGGTGAAAAGCTGAGGGGTGATGTTTACAACACTTTGCTCTTTGAATTCGCCAAGTGAGTCACAGATATTGCCTGCAGTGTGTAGGTATACCTGATAATAAAGCTCATTATTTTGGAGAAAAAGGTGAAATAATTTTTCATTTATATTTTGTCTATCACACCTCTGGGGTGAGAACTGGCCAGGTTGCTCAACTGACAGCAATACTTCAGCCAGTCATTTCACATATTTACTTGGTGACCTTGGCTTCATATATTTCACCATGAATGGGTTTGTGGAAAATTGGCATTTGAATTCTGAAGGGACTTGAATTTTTCTTGACAGTGCAATTGATGTTGAACAGCTTTTGCAAACAAAACAATCATTTGGGGGTGGAGTTTGCAAAGGTTCCGACAGTCTGTAAAGTAAAGATACTCTGGCAAACACACCATCACTTTGGATCTGGCAGGCGTTGGTTATCCAAGATGCATGTTGATAAGCATGTTTTGGGCAAAGGTTTTGGTTGTACAGGGACTTTGACTGATGACATATATGGACAGCTATGTTAATCCTTAATTTTCTGAAAACACTTCAAAAGGACTGTTGCACACTTAGAGCAACCATGGTTGATCAGCCATTCTGGGGTTATTTCACATCTCCTTTATAAACAGTTACTGAATGCATGCCAGCCTCGTTTTGACACCCAGCAATACAACACTGTTTTGACCCGTTTTCCCCTACCTTATCGGTAACAGTTCTGAAATAATGATCCTCACAGTTAAATGCATGCAACTTGAGCAGTTGAAAAAGCAAACTTGAAAAAATTCAGTCTCGACCAGGATCAAATTTGCCTTTTCAACTGCTCAAGTTGAAAACAATTAAAAACTGCAAGCCCTTTATGGCCACATTTGTTACATCAGGCAGTTCACACCTGATTTATTTCATATGTATCCATCTTCAAAAAAACTGAATTCTCCTTGGCAATTGGAACTGTTTCCTCATCAGAAGTACAAATGTCTGAAAGGGTGTGAGCAGACGTCAATTGCTCTTTTAACAGAAGGGACAGTTTAGAACTTTTGCATTGTCTAATACTCCATTATTGCATAGTTCACCTGGTGTTACTGAACTCAAACTACAAATTTTTCACTGACACTTAAGAAAAATGGGCCTGGATGTCTTTCCTTTGAATTAAGCTTCTTGTACAGGCTACAGGCAAAAGACAAAAAATCATATAATTGCAAATCCTTCAATCTTTTCAGATTACCCTAGCAAATGTTTATAAACCTTCTCATTGGACAGTTGCATGCATAATGTGGGAAAATGCTTGGAAATGTGATAGTTCATTGCATTTTCCATTGAATCAAACTTAGCATGTCAGCACAATATATGGAACTAGGGAGTTTTCCTAAACCTAGGTGTATTTACTTTGCCAATTCTGTAAGTTCTCTTATCAAAACAAGCAAACCTCAGACAGCTCTGTTTGTAAGGTTAAACATTCTTCTTTTGTTGGTTGTCCTTTATAAGCTCAAGCTCAAATGTTCTTATTTTTCTTGTAACTGCAACCAACCAATATATTTGCAGAAACAACTGCCGCCAAGAAACACTCAAGCCAAAAAACAGAAGAATTTCATAAAATAAACGTGGTGTTTTACACGTAATTACGCTTACAGCTGTAAATAAGACGCAAAAAACTTGAGACAAGTGCATGTGAAAGTTCAAGCCCATTTTTAATACATTCTAAGCCTTCGCATTCGATCTTGTGTCTTCATTGTGAAACAGACTTAAAGAGACTCGCAATCGAAATCTCCTCTTTTCGCTTTGTTGGCTGCAAGATTCCACAGTTTCCACAGTAAAAAGACTCTTATAAATCATCCTGAGATGACGAAATCCACAATCATCTGCCAGAATATAAGACTTAGTCATAATTTGAGCGTAGTTTGTTCAACACTCAACTGGGAAAATCTCAGGCCGAAACTTGTCACTTGCATATTCAATATTGACTTCTCTACTAACCTAAAATAAAGCTGGTCCTTCATTCCATCGATTTTGATGGTCTCAGAAACAGAAATGGTTCGAAATGGACGGTCGAAAGCTGCAACTTTAATGCCATTTCCCAGGTCAAGTGGCTGTTGACACCGCGAACGTTTATGTTTTTGATAACACAACCATCACGCTCATGTTCTTGACATAATACACAGCAGGAGTGTACACAGATCCAGAATTTAGAGAAATGTGGTGCCCAAACACTGTACTGTCGCCAAAAATACTAACAGCAAATAAACAATAACAAAAAACGAATTCCTTTACCACAATCGAGTCACCACGAACCAAAAAAACACATATTCTCGAGTAGTTCGCGCGAGACTTCGTTGCATTTCGCGCATGCTCGTTAGAGTTTTCGAATGATTGACAGATTTCTTTACTGGGGCAATCATATAGAGGCCAAAAGCGGCAAGATCAAAGGTAGCTGCCAGCCCCCCCTGCACACGAGTGTAGGCGAACATGGATTCTGGTTGAGATATTTTGTTCATTTTCTTCGCGTTTTTTAGAAACGTTTTTGAGTTTGCCGACAAGGCACAGTTTGCAGTTCACTTATAAACACAAGCGGCGCACCTAGGATGTATTAGCGGTCGAGAAAAGATCGATTATCCGTATGGACTCGAACTGCTATACCTGTTGCTGAGTTTGAAGAGAACAGTTTGAGAGTGATTTCTGCCGAGGACCAGTAAGGCCGTCACAAGACTTTTCGGAGACAAAAACTAGCTTTGCTGAGAAATTTTTCAAGTTGGTTGACAAGACACAGTTTGAGGCGCTCTTACAAACACAAGCGGCGGAGGTAGGATGCACAGTGCTCGAGAAAAAGCGCCTAGCTGTGTTATTTGTGACACGAGAAATGTCAAATACTGAGGTATCAGAATGCTCCTTGATACTAATTCACCATTGATGTGTAGTGCTTACCTTGATGGTCATTTTTAAAACATGTCACTGGCAAATTCGTTGATGTAAAGTCGTGCAAAAACCACCGAAGGGTTTATAGTTGAATTGATTCCAGTAATTTTGTATATTGACTAATTGAGATGCCTACCTGTAAAGTTGTAGAGCCCAAAGCCCCATGCATACTAGCAAATACTATTGCAAACTGTATTTGCTCATGCAGATGAGAAAATTTTGTCACATTTTTTATGTTGCAAATGTTGTTGCTAATTAAACTGGCATGTCAGTTTTATCTGTCATAGAAAATTTGTCAGGTGAATTTTCTTTTGTAAATAATTCATCAAAGATTTCTGGAAAATTAGTTCCAGGCTCTTGGTTAGTACATGTTTGGGGCTTTTGTGCTGTCCGAACCAAGTGATTTAACTGGCTTAGGTGCTTGCTGTTCCACTGAAGGAAAGACATTGCTAGCACATATTCAAGGACCTTTGTTGTCAGCAGAAATATTTGTTCACCATGGTCAAATCATTTCACAGCAATTCTCTGTCAAAATGACAATTCCTTAAGCCACAGACCCACGCTTTCATATAGGGGAAAGCAAAGGACTCAAAAGCTTTGGTCTCCTTGGTGACAACTAGGGAACCAGAAGCGATGGCTGTCTGAAAGAATGCACCAGTCGAACGCACTCTGTTAATCTTCCATTACTACTAGTATTAACTTAATGAATACGTCGTTCAATTTTCGCAAGGAGTGAAAACTACAGTTGAATCTTCCGTTTCATAATAAGTTTTTCAATGATTTTTGAAAGACACAAGCACAGAGCTTGAAAAGGTCCAGCCGCCGAATAATTTCAAGCTGTAATCCATTTCCATCCTGACCATCTATGGCCAAAGACAATTATTAATTGCGAATTAGTATGGTGTCTGAACAAGAAAAATGGACCATTAGTTTTAGGTTTTCTTTTATGTAAATGTGACTGTTGGCTTTCCAAAGTGTCGCAAGCGCGAGCAAAATCCCCGTGATACTGCCCCTTTAAAGGTCAAATAAACCAAAATTTGATAATTCCGCTTTAGCCGTTTAAACGCGTCTTGACACAAAAAGAAATTATTATAACGCAAAACTGGACCGAAATTTTCCTTCCTGAGACCTTAAAAGGAGTAATAGCGGAGCTCCGCGCGGCGAGGCCGCGCCTGCGGAGCCCCATACTCCTACTGAGAGAAGTGCTGGTAAATTTTCATGGTCATGGCAAGCGGGATGGATCGCGGGCGCTCGCGCCGTACGACCGTCGCATTTCATGACTTTCTTACATAACGCAAATTTCGCCCAGCTACCAGCCAATGGCGTGCGAGGAATCGCGTAAGTCTTTTGACGTGGCAAACCGAAGGTTGGCGTAATCAGCTTCTTGCATTAAACTTTTTAACATTCAACTCTAACGAGAAAAATATGACGACATAAAGGCAGAGACGAAGAAAAAGAGAAAGAGACAGAACGACAACGGGAAAGGAGGAGAAACGCTACTGAAGAACAGCGTCAAGTAGAGAGGGAACGAAATCGCAAAAGACGAAGGAACAGTACTGAAGAATATCTTGCCGAAAAACGAGAAAGACAACGAGAAATAAGACGGAACGGTACTGAAAAACAACGCCAGAGGGAAACTGAGAGACGGCGACAGAGAGCTGAAAACATGTCAGGTACATTTTGCTTGATTGTAAATTTGTAATCTATATTAGCCTGAATTTCAGCTGTCTCCTCAGGCTAAATCTATATGTGATTGGAAATAATTTTGTACGAACGAATAATCTACATATTAACGCATCTTACGTTATTGTATTTTATTCTACAGATGAACAAAGGGAAAGAAATCGCAATAGACACAGAACGGAGAAGGAATTTACGCCAAGAACAGCACGAAGTTAGAAGGTGTTCAGGTAAAATCAAATTCCGTGCTTTAGCAAAGTTTGTCTGACAAAAAAAAAATGCTCTGTGTAACAAAAGGAAACTTTTCGTCATAACTTAAACCGCACCTTTTATGTCATTTAATACTACTTGTAGAAAGTGGAAAAAAGAGAAAGAAAAAAACCATCACAATTTGAGGGGGTAGTACAAAGCAGGGTAGTTTGTCGTGATGGTATCATATATATTACAAGATTTCTCGGCCGCGTGGCCGAGAACTTGAAGAGAAGTAAATACCTATTCCACGTTAGAAATGGAAAGATAGGCTAAAGGAACTCGACTGCCGGTCCCGACTGCCTATTAAGTGGAATATGAATGTCTTAGAGACGAGAAATTTGGATTTTTTTGGCCCCGGATGCTTTGAACCACCGAATATTACGGTATGGTACTTCGCTTTTATTTAGACTGAGGATCCCGCTCCGGGATCCCGCTATCTCAACTCGCTTAATTATTTTCAATTCCCCGTTATCTCGAACAAGGAGAAATTCATTTTGGCGTTGGTCATAAATATAATATTTCCAGTTTTTTACTTTTACAAAGATAACCTGCTTCGGTTATCTCATATTCCTGGCAACGCTTTGAAGGATTCCAGTGTGTTTTGTTTTCACGCAGCAAACTGTACTGTAGCCAGGCAAAGGAGAAAAACAGCTTTTCATTGAAGTAAAAGACGAAAACAAGTACCAACGCGAATCGTCACTGAGATGTTAACTCATTGAATAACAAAAGAATAACAAAACAGCACATATTTGTTATATGCCTCGTTCTTTTAAAGTGCATATGAAGCCAAATTTGTTTTTACACAGTTATAAAATTTACCGTTTGAAATATATGATTCCAAAGTTTGAGATGACTGGGATAAAAATTGGCGATTTTACGAGCGCTGAAAGTTGGGCTGTTTTGCCTCGAAAAATGGCTTTCAAATCGCGCGGCCAAAATACCACGTGACAACAGCCTGTGACATCAATTTGGGTACACAAACTAGCAATCCATTATGGCGGTAGTAGAGAAAGAGGAGGCCAGAGGAGGGAGAAACTGCGTTGCTTGCTCCCCTAACGGGGGCCCACAGTAATTGGTTCTTACTGTTGTGGTGTCCCTGCCTGGTTTTGTAATTGTCTTCATGTTTTTTTATATACGTAACTCCCAGGCGAAGCAAAATAAATAAATAAATAAATAAAGTTGTAAAAAATACGAGGAAAAAGGGATTTCGAATGCATTAGTTTCCAACGGATCCGGTTGTGAGGGTAAAGTGGGTCAAATTTGTTCGAAAACACCGGCCCGACTTTAAAGATCCCAGTGACTTCCAAGTGCCGGCACTGCTCTCTGCTCGGCGCACTTCGAGGACAATTGCTACGAGTACAAATCATCGGTGATTGATACAATCGAGCAGAGTGGGAGAGTAAATATTCGAGATTATATAAAGTGGACCGCTTTGCCCACAAGAGATACTGTTGTTCCTGCAGCTCCAGAAGAAGTTCCCAGTGATCGAGCGAAAGGAAAAGTAAACCAAATATTTGTGATATTGACTTACATGTTTGATTAGTTACGTAGCACATGTATTAAATGGTATAAACCGATATTGTTTGGTAGGGCAAGCCCACCCACCTGTTGATGCATAGAAAAGCACAGGCATACATCATTCATTGTGTTAGTAATAACCCGTGTTAAGGATGGTGCTTGTATGAGATTCCGTTGCTATCTAATGACAGATTACGGTAGGTGCTTTTCTAACAAAAGCCTTGACATCAACATGCAAATTTTCCTGTTGTTCAGTTATCCTTGTTCTTACAGTGATCTGACTGACATTAATTCATTTCCCATTTAATTTCTCTGAAACCACCTGAATAAACAGTATAGGTACAATAAGTATTGTTGTTTTCTGATTCATGTGCAGAGCAAGAGGTATTGCAGTAGAGCAATACTGTTTCTGTTGAGAGACCAACCACTGGCACCAGAACAGCTCAAAAACCTCAGAACTGTCCGAATGCAAAAACCAGGTCATACCAGGACAAGCTGCCAAGCGACATAAATACTGTCATTATGACATGCATGTTTTATTACTTTTGTCAACATAAGAAAATTGTTGTTCTTACTTTGTCAAATTTAGTTTGCTATTTTATTATGTGCACACCACTTCCATAATACACAAGCCAAGCCAAAGTGGTTTACCATTGTTGTTTCAGTGTTAACTGTCATTTTTAAAAATTGTTTTAAATAAGTAGTTTTGGATACCTTTTGGATATTTTCGGCATGCAATATACATTTTACAGTTATGGTTTGAGTAGTTGTTTGCAGTGGTCTCAATTAACACAAATGACACATTGACTTACGTAGTGGGTAAGACTATACGCCAAAAAGTCAAAAAGCCCAGTCTCTAACAAGGGTGTGTGTGTGTGTGTGTGTGTGGGGGGGGGGGGGTCCTCAATTACAAGGAATGGCCCCGCGAAAATGTTCAGTACTTGACTGGTTTGAGACAGTCTAGTTATGCTCTAAATCACAAGTTAAATAATTGTATCAAATAAATGATCTCTTTAATTCGAACAGTACTGATGGGTTTTATTCAGCATCATCATTATTGTTCCTTCCCCTCAAGTTTCAATATCAGGGTTATTAATAAAACTGAATGCCATTAAAAACACATGTGATCTCAATACATTTTCACGAAAGAGCAGCATAACTGGATATATCCTATGGGTAGTATGTAGCATGTAATGGTGACTGGACTGAGTGCAGTACAGTTCAGGAAGTCATTAGACAAGTAATTTGAAACTGGCCAAAAGAGTAGTTGGGATTGATTTAAAATAACGAGCAGGATTACCCCCGATTGCTCTCCCATTCTCAAATCCTTGATTCAGCAAACCTCCTCATAACCCCAGGGGGGGAGGGCACTTGACCCATGTTTTGGTATAGGGCTGCTACTGACGGATTGAAACCCTGACCTTGTTTAAAAGAAAACGCCCAAAATACCTACCGTGTTTAAGACAACACCCTTCATTTTAGGTCCTTGTATAGGACAAATGACACAAAATACAATCTGTTCAGGACAGACAGAAAAAATTATATGCCCTGTTTAAGACAAAGAGGCCAAAAGCCATACCCTGTCAAGCAGCACATCCCTGAATAAGTCACAGACAGAAAAAATTATGTACCCTGCTTAGGACAAAGAGGCCAAAAGCCATACCCTGTCAAGCGGCACATCACTGTATAAGTCAGCTCGCCCTTCTCGGCTTATAACTCAGACCAAAGGTCATTTCCCTTTAATTTGTTCCACTGCAATTTTAACTTGATATTCAAAATTCCCATTTTCATTTTGCTTTCCCTTGAAGGTTCCAGAAATTGGGATTCCGCAGGGCAATGATGTTGTGCAAATAGCAAATGCACGATTAGAATGTCTGTGTGAACTTCTTTTTAATCAAAGCTTTAGATATATTTTATCCGTTTTACAAACAGCTGAGAAACTGCCCATGTCACTGAACCCGATTGGAATGACTGATGCATATATTGCTAACCCCTCATTGGGCACCTATGCGGTTGCACTCCAGCTACCTAGCAACAGGTGCACATTATAGGCAACGATACACAAGCAAGCATTTTGTTACAGATAAAATTACTAAGAGTTATTATATCCTCTTGCTTGTCTGTGGAGAGCCATAAAAGTCAGTGGATGGTCCATCGATAAGCGACAGCCCGGATGAATCTGCAAGAAAAGAAACTATGAGTTTCCATTGAATTCAGGCTGTGACTAAGTGTCAGTAAATTGAAGAAAACCTGGAGCTATACAACATTCTACTTATCATAACAAAATTGATAAATGCAATGCGTCGACCAAAAAAAAAAAAAGAATCAAAGTCGGGATAATATATATAGCCCGCATGGACAAGCGCGGCTTGTAAACAAGAATATTCGCCCGCGGGCGAGATATATAAACAAATAAATGTTGTCACTGTATAATAATAATAATAATAATAATAACTTTATTAACGTGTCAAAAACTGTAGTAGCTGAGGGGAAAAGTCCCCTCTACTAATTGTGGACACCTAACCTGCCTAACTATGTCAATAGTTCGTGGAGTGTATACGTGAGAAAGATAAACAGACCAAAACTTTCGGTCGTAATTACTTCATTGACCAAATAAGAGGAAGATTAAGCGACTAATCAGCAGCCGTTTTGTTCGTGACTGCATTGTAGAAGCAAAAACTAATTCGAGGTAACGCGACGAGAGCGACCAGACAATTCAATGCAAATATCATATAGGTCGAACGGGTCCGGGTTTTGCCGTCTGTCGATATAGCGAGAGCCAAGTTCCAGTAGCAAGGACTTGTACGTTAAAAAAAATACTTCGCAATTATACGTACCATGCGTTTACGGTATCTTGCCTCTAACACTGCTCGCGGAAGTCCTTCCACTTGGGCTTCTCGATTCCTTTGTCGTCTTCAACTTCGGCTAGTGGTTCGTCCTGATCTGATTTGGTCGTAAATTATTATACTTCAACATTTTGATTTCTCTCCTCTGCAATATCCTTTTCGTCGCAGCTACTCGATGATTCAGACATTTATTACCCATTTCCGAATCACTGGACATGGTTTTCTCCTAAAAATCCTCCTTCGTGACATAAAATCAGTGAGCGTAAACAAAACCTCTGTCCCCAAAATGACGTCACAACCAAGGAATTTCGCAACAGACTCGATCCAGTCCTCTGACCATTTTTCGAGGCAAAATGGCCCAACTTTCAGCGCTTGTAAAATAGTCAATTTTTGTCCTAGCCATCTCAATTTTTGGAATCGTGCATTTTAAACGATATATTTTACAACTATGTAAAAACAAATTTGGCTTTCTATGCACTTTAAACTCTGAATTGAAAGAATAAAATCCAGTCGTTGTTTACAATATCCTCGGCAAAAGCAGACCAAATTCCATGCAAGTAACGAATCGATAAAAAAGCACATCCTCATCTATGAATCTATTGAAGTAGGTCTTAAATATTCTTTAAACCTAATTCTGATTTCGGAATTAAATTACTGCATGCATTTTTTGGTTTTCTCAAAAATCATCGTATTCCCAGGGGTGGACCAGATATAAGCAAAGGATTTTTTTTAAATGCAATTGACATATTTGTACTGATGTGTTTTTGCTTTTTGGCAATCTGGCTTGTTTAACTGACAGTTGCCGGTCTGCTGGTATTAGTTAGAACATGTTTGATTAATTGCAATTGGCTCTTTACTGAGTTAAGCAAAGGAGACTGAAGATGATTAAACATCCAGTAAACTTAAATGAGCTACTGCCATTTTGTTGCTCATTCGATTGATTGATATTCAAGTGCTTTACCTTACCTGTATTATAGCAATGAACCTTTAAAAGGGTGGAAGACATAACCACTTTTTAGACAAATGGCTAAAAGAGTTTGGATAGCTGCAAACGAGGGGTTCAGGCGATGATTTGTTAACGATTTGTAAGGATTCCACAAAAGCTGGAAAGAAGAACACGTTCACGAGTGGATGCAAAAATTTCCAACAATGGGTGCTTGAACGTCACATGAATCAGATGGATCACAAAAGCATAGCAAAGTATTGCTTCAGCAACAACATTTCAAAGCCCTTAATAATTGACATTGAGTGTAAGTACTATTCTGTTCACCTGCTCTTTCTGTCACAATGGTCAAAAATTGTGTTGTGAATACTTTAATAATGTACGTTACATACAAAATTACTGAGTTACCGGTGTTTCATGTTGTCAAAAGAAAAACAATAAGGTTAATATTATTTTAAGGAAGAAGTAATTTGCCAGTCGCTCGTACTCGTGAATTTTGCACTCTAGGAACTTAAAATTTACTTCAATCGATGAACTTGGAGTTGAGGAAGGGAAAGAAAAGAGAGGTGCTTCAATGAAAGTATATTTTATTTTTATTGTCACTACAGTGTAATTTTTATTCACAGTCCTCTATCAGGCATTTTTAATAAAGCCTCGACTTTTAGTGGCCCTGGTCAGTTTTAAATTGCCACTGGCAACTGGGCGACTGCCAATTTTAAGCCCTGAATTGCTTTTTTTTTCACTGATCCTTTTTTTCTGTTCTAGGCATGTATGCCAGCAGCGATCAGTGGTGCAGCATTTTCTAGCAGTGAAAGTACGTGGAAGATATCAGTTATGTAATTGGCCCAGTTTACGTATCTCACTGTTCAGTATATTGAACTGGACTGAATGCAGTGATTGGGTTAATTTGGGTTCGGTAATTGAACACAATTATTAACCAAAAACATGCCTACAGCAGTGTTTGATTCCATTCAATTTCTGAAAGAAATTAAGCGCAGTTAAACAGTTTTAAAAACATTCAAATACATAGATTTAGCCAAACCTAAAAGCAGAGCTCCAATTTTTATTTGGCAATCCTATTATTCACAAAGGAAAATAAAAATTGAACCAAGGATAAAATTGAACCACAACATTTACATGAGTGTTTCATCAAGTCTTAAGGGGGGAAACTCTTAATCTTATTGTTATTAATCTTATTGTTGCTATGGGAAGCTCCTCAGAACCATCATATTTTAGAAACCCTATTACCTCCACAGATAAGCTGTTTGGCCACATTTGTTTCATGGGAAAGGTTTTTAAGATTTTCAAGTTGCAACCATATACAGCATGTCACTTGACCTGAACAGAAAAAATGCTTAAACTGAAACAGCATACAGTTTTCGGTAAACATTGCGAACATTTAAAGATTATCAGGATGCAAAATTTGAAGCAACAGCTTCTAGAAATTTGCTTTATTATAAAAGTTATGATGGCACAAGCACGTATCTTTATACATTTTTGTGCTGCAACTCCGTGCAGCTACAATAATCAAGGCTTCTGATATTATGCGATGGCGCGATTTCGCACAATTGATCTTGAATCGCATCCAATCGCATAATCCATGAGAAATCTTTTAATTGATAAAAAATGCATAAGCTACTAATTTAAGGCTATTTAGCATTGGAAACATCATGCAGAGCCTCTGAAATCTTCAATGTAGTTGTGAGTCTCATGGCAGTACGTGTTCTATGAGAAATCTTCTCTAGAGAAATCGCATAATTTGCTGCATAATAAACCTTTTCTGCTGCAAAATGTGACCTCCTGGAAATTCCGCATAATTGCCTAATATTTTTCACACCCTATAATAATAGCAAAATTCGATGATTCGAGGGCAGAAAAGTTGAAAAAATCAAACTTCCACAATACAGATTTTCTTTAATTTTTCACAAAACGTAGATAATCGACAAAGAAAGTGATCTATCAAAAGAAAATATGGGGTCACCGAACATTTAAGAAAGTTAAACCCGTGCATAGATATTAAAGTGCCCACTAGTGATATATATCTCCACACTTCTTCAACAGGCGCGCGCTCAATGCATGACGTGGCATGACATTGCGAAGTGGATTGCGTGCGCAGTAAGGATGCTCAGAAACAATTAGCGCGAACGTCCTTAATTTAAATGCGCATGTTCAAAACAAATACCTTAAAAAAATTGGGGTAGTTTTTCATGTGAGCGTGCGTGCTCAGTGCATGACATGGCATGACATTGCCATTTGAATTGCTTGCGCAGTATGGATGCGCAGAAAAATAGTGCAAATGTCGTTAGAACCTCCCTAAAGCCATGGGCTTACTTTGGGCAATTGAGATAATTAAAATCTGCTTTGTTTTCCATACAGGTTTTTATTCCATCAACCTGATGTCAGAAAAATATGGCAGTTTATTGCAAGGCTTTGGTTAAGAAATTTGTACTCTTAGCTACGTATATGTTCCCAGGCAGACATTATCAATTAAAATAAAAAATTTGAAGAGCAGTTTAGAAATAAAGTTTTACGTTTATTGTCTTTTTCTGCAAAATATTTTGATGTTGGTGATTAGTTTGTAGTTTGGCTGTATTCACATACACTTTATGTTCCCTCAGTAACACACCCATACACCAGGGAGTACCCTACTCCGCGTCCCCCCCCCCCGGCCGCCCTCACGCACACACACATCTAACTTCCCAGGAATGATGATTCAGACTTATTTGATTTAATTCACTTTACAGGGAAAACTATTTCAATTGGTTGATTCACCACAGTCTGATCCCTTCTTGTCAGTTCATTACCTGATAGGTTTCAGACTATTCTGAAATGATTTATGAAGCGGCTTTTCTTTTTGTTTTTCTTTGCTACCAGATTATGACAATCAGTAACTGCTCATTGGTGACATTAGATGCAGTGTAAAGGCTAATGATCAAACCAAAAACAAATTAAACCACAAGATTTACTACCATCATGATCAGGGGTAGTAACAGAGTGTGTCATAATCTGTGCATCAAATTAAGTCACTGATGATTACTGGACCATTTGTTATTCGCATTGGCAACACTGTTAGTCACAGATTGGTTAATTGATTGGTTGATTTTTAATTGGCTGATGACTGATTCATCAAGTAAGTGGTTGATTGATGACTGATGGGTACTTAAAGAGATTGAATTTAATATAATTAAAGTCCCTGGGCATCAATAAAAGTAAACAAGGTACATTATTATCTCACTATAGCATCAGCTTACCATATAAGGACAAAACACATACATGAGAGTTTGAGAGTGTATTGCACTGTAGAAAGCGTATTGCACTGTAGTATCCCGGTTTCAAATCACTCATTGAACAAATCATTTAAAATGATAAGCAAATATTGTAGTAGAGTGGTTTTACAGATAATACTCGAGGACATTTTACTCATTGCTCGCATAAAATAATAATAATAATAATAATAATAACAATAATAATAATAATAATAATAATAAATAAATAAATAAATTGGAGCTCCGCTTTTAGGCTTGGCTAAATCTATATATTAAAGCCAAAAGTACGGAGATATCCGAAGGTTTCACGAAATCGTTTCTGAAATGACCGCGCGCTTGAATGGAAGGAATGGAAACGACCTCTGATTCTGTGACGTCACTGTTGACGAGCAGTGAAAGATAGCTCAAGATCCAAAGGCGAGTATAAAGATAGGCTCGATTACCAGCCGCTGTTCGGGAAAATGAGCCCGCACTCATCCCCCCGAAATAGCGGCTGGAGGCGTCTGATTTCTATTGTTGGTTTCAGCCAATCAGGTTGCCGCCTGCAGATTTTCGTCTGGCAACATTATCGCAAAAATTATCATATGTCATCAGAGTGGAAAAGATGAATGCGGCTTTTGAGCGAGTTTTGGAGACGTTTCAAATCGAGAATTTAAAAGATTTACGGCGAGAGGCACTTAAAAAGCTAGTTAGCGGCTTAGATGTGTTCATTATTCAACCAACAGGATCGGGAAAGTCATTGAATTTTTCCGTCAGCCCCGATTGTGTTCGACACAGTAAGACCGTTCTCAAATGCGAAATCAATCGCCCTTGTGATTTCTCCTCTGGCTTCTCTTATGCAAGACCGAGTGCGGTACCTGAAGTCTGTTGGAATCAGCGCTGAGTTTATCGGCCTTTCCTCTTACGTGATCTGTTGCGTGGCGAAGAGATTTCGACGGCGCGACAACACTCGGTGAAATTCTAGAGTCCGTAGGAACACAATGTTTCGGGCGATTATTTGTTGTAAACTTTTCCTTCAATAAATGTTGAAGAGTTTTTGCAACTTCTCGGATCTTCTCAAGGCGCTTTGGATCTCGATAACAGCGTCCGTTACGGATGTAACTGTCCACGTTTACACTCGACAAATTCTGTCTCGCAAATCAGACACTTTTCCATTTAATTTAGTTCTCTTTCGAAAGTCAGTGTATTATCGCTTGCACTTTAAGCCATCCATTCGAACAGCGAAGAAATTTATAGCAATTTCGCAATGTACAGAAATGTACCGAAGAAACTATAAATTCGAATTTTTTGGGTAGGCACGGGCGCGTAATGTATGCCAAATAAACAAGAAATTTGGCGTCCGATTTCATTTCCAGTGACATCGGAGACGCTTAAATTAATTTTTTCGAATTACGTCACAGACAAGGTCAACGGGTCACGCGTCCAGCCGTCTCTTTCGGGGAGGAACAAAGACCGGACACGAGAGAGCGGCGGAAATCGAGCCTAGTATAAAGAGTCTTGTTGTAATTTTTTGGAAAATTCTGTGTTTTCACCCGTTTTCTTTGCGTTGAAAATGGCCGTGGAGCTCAAACCTGTGGCATTTAACGTAGAGCCGTACCAGTTTGAGCTAATTCCCACAGAATCGGACTGGGAAATCTCAGATCATATCTTATATGGCTTCAAAGGTAAACGACCGAGTTGGTATAAAGAGTACTGGTGAGCGTTAAAGCTTATTTATTCATTACACTGTAAAAGTTCGCCGTAGAATTATGTAATTTGTGTTAATCAGAATTGTCTTAAGTTAATATTTTGCCGGCACGGAACAGAGAACTGCGTTCGAGTTTTGCGTGCGAAGGATCGCGGTTCGCGGGTTTGAAATAGTTACCGTTGAGTTATTCGTGTCATTCTACGGTCAGCCTCTCCGCGTCAACTTGGTTTTGTGAAATTTAGTTTCAGTTGTTCTATTGGCGTGATTTTTGTTATCAGTTTCATTCCTGTTTAATACTTAAATAGCAATTTGTCATTCTATGTTCATGTTATAGCTACTTTATTCTTTTAGTTTTACACGCCTTAAAACCCCGAAGGTAGCGCCAGAGCATAGGTTGGGGGTACACGGTCCCTATTTTCTCCTAAAAGTAGTTTTTTGGGGTTTACGTGTCCAGCTATGGCGCGTTTAGATTTACTGTATTATTTGAGTATTTATGTGAGTTAATAAAGTGTGTCATGGGCCTGCCTGACCGACGCGCCCATGCCTCTAAGTGTTGTTCGTGTGTTTGGTTGTGTAGTGGAGGCAAAATGTTAATAAACGCGTTACCACTTCATTTGAGGCGTTTTTGTTGTTCTTTGCAGCCCTTTTGTTCACTTATTGTTGTTTGTTGTTATGCCTTACTAACTAGCCTGACTAGAGTAAAGCAAACCCTCTTATACATGTATCCATTATAGTTCCCGTGTGAGTACGGTTTTCATCCTCGCGGCAACAGCGACAAGAAATCCAGCTCAAATTGTGAACATAGCCGAAACCAGAGGTTACAGTTTCTGTTGAATGTACTTGAATCTTGTTGAATGTATCTGTTTACATCGCAAAGTGTTACTAGTCACTGTGTTTGTTTGTTGTTTTGCACGGTTTTGCACGTATACTGGGCTCGAAATTTAGGTGCATTTAAATTTTGGCAAGTGTGTACCAATGCAAAATGGGCGAGAAAGTGTTTGCTGTCGTGCAAGCCCCAAATCCTATGATAAGATACCACCTGCTATGTCCTGCAGACAAGATGAAAAGAATTTTACCTCTGTATGCAAAAATCCAGCTGTCATGGAGACAGATTTTAATCAGTTTTTTGAAAATGAGGCCGGAGTACGTACATATGAATGTAATTCTGCTTTGGGCTGTTTTTTTTTTCGGAGGGGGTGGGTGGGGGGGGGGGGGGGCAGAGAACAAACTCCATGTATAGATTGGTGCAACCCAAATGGGTATGATTTTAGAGCCATTTTGGTCTGAAAATGGTTTTGACTTAAGAGTCAGGTCTGAAAATGGTAATTGATTCGGGTGTGCCAGTTATGTCTTGTCAGTTCTGAAAATGGGTAGGAAAATTTGCACATCTTGTTCTCAAGATGGGTAGGGAAAATTACATGTTTGGTCTGACAGTGAGTACACTGAGAGCTGCTTTGTAGTTGAGTTTTGTTTGGGACAAGAGAAAGAGAAACCTCTGGGACCAGAGGAGGGACCAGGGGACAAGTGGGGAGCGAAAATTACATATTTTGGTCCGAAAAGAATAGCTTATAAACTGTGTTCGTGAGATATGATCCTTTGATACATGATGAGAATAAAAAATGTTGCAATGCTTATGGGGTTGTGTGCTAAATACTAAGATATTTGGCAAAAGGTGACGTAAAAGTAGTAAAAGATCAAGGAACAATAATGAAATGAAAAGTACAAAAACCCTTATTACATGAATGAACATGATTACATAAACAGTATACCTTGTTAAGTTCTTAGCAACCTTATGCACTCTATGACTTCTTTAATGTTTTAACAAGTATTAGGTGTACAATCAGTTGTACTACCAGTACGACATGTAAGTCATTGTTTTTGCTTTTAACTAACAAAAATAATCTCTAAAAATTTAGCTTATATAAATCAAATGTGATTTCATTATTTCTAAGACTGTGAAATCGAGTTACTGTATTTTCTCTACTGTTGTTACTGGTTAGCTAACCTGTTATATATTTATTTTTGTAGTTGACACATTTATTTAATCCTTTTACTGATGAGTTACCTTTTACTCGTGTGTATCTTTCTTATGTTTTGAGTCTGTTGTTTCCTCTTTCTCTCTCAGAACATGTATACAGTAATGTTGCTTATAGGCAATACACTTACTGGATACGTTTGAAGCTGGGACGACAAATCCCAATAGACATTCCATCTCGTGTGGTTTTAAAATTTTGGAGAGCTTCCCAGGAAAAAGTGGAAACTGTAAGGACTTTGAATATATCCACTAACAGCCTGGCAGTCTTGCTAGATAATATTAACATCATATTTGGTTTACAGTGGTACTACTCTTTGAAAGGTTTCTAAACTTTGTATTTTCTTTTATTACTACAGAGTGGTACTTAACCTAGGAGGTGAGAGGGGAGGGGCTCCCATAGTGTAGTGAAGGGGTCACCGTGATTACAATTTATGCCTTGGTACCACTTAGGGTGTTTGAATTAAAAATGACCATTGTCAGTGTGTTTTGATACTTTCTAGGGTTTTAAGATACTACATTGTATAATGTCAGAAATTCATACTGTCAGGAAAAACTTTTCAAGAGGTATTGGTACTTCTTGGAGGAACAATGAACATATGTGACACCCACAAAAGAAGTTATGTTTTTTTTGTTTTAACAATTTCAACAATCAATTCCCTTCAGTTTTTATGGGTCCACCATTCTCCCCTCCTGGGAGTACTTACATAGTAACTGTACGAAGGTTGGACCCCATAATTATATTAAGTGATACACCTGTCATAAACTTAGGGGCATGCTCATCTTGATATGATGTCATTTTTGCCTGACCTAAAAAGCTTGAAAATGGAACAGCCTGGAGCACCTGCTTGCCAGTGAAAAGCCACAACTCTTAGCAATTAGGCCAGTTTATTAAATCTGGGTTTATATTGTGCTACAATTTTGTTTGTAAACTCGACATACATGTACAACGATTGTAAATACAATCTTGTAGCCTTATTTATGCACCAAAAACCCGAGGTTATTGTTAATGCTTAGTAACTGCTATGACTTATAATTCTCAAATAAACTAACTGAAAGAGCGAACAACCATCTGAAGATACAAGCTAGTCATAGTTATATTAAACAAAATGCAAAATTCTTACCTCTAACTTTCTACGTTGTGCAAATGCTGAACACGCAATTGGAATTCCCGTGTGAAGTTCCTCCGTTCTTCGGCGGACATGGTTTATACTGCTGTAACTTATCGCTCAAAACGACCTCCAGAGCTTGGAAAACCGGCAAAAACACAGCAAACACATAACAGGTAAGGTTTTTCAAATTTTATTTGGATTTTTAGGTATTTTCTACGGAAAACCGCCGATTATTGTCGATCGAATCGCTTTCTTTACCTGTGGTGTAAACTGGTCTGCACAGACGCGTTAACGTTTTGTACGTGGAAACGATCCTCCTTTCATTCTTTGAGCCATTCTTGAGGCAGTTTTGGATCTTCTGGAAACTTGAAATTGCTCACTTTACTCTTATAGCAGCACAAAACACCATGATTTTCCGCTCAAGTCCTCACACTCCGAATCCACGCAATTTTCCAGCTCACCAACAGTGACGTCACTAGTGTTATTCCGACAATTTACCGACAACTTTCCCGACCACTCTACGATTACGAAGGCCAAAAAGTGGCACTTTTCATGTGCCATTATCTCTGCCATCCTAAATCCAATTGACTTAAAACTTCATAATATGTTTATTTGATACTTAATCAGCACATAACAAGAAAATTGGATTGAAAGAAAAAGTGTCCAAATTTTGGTTTATTTGACCTTTAATTGTTTAAATCTGAATAGTAATCAGTGCACGATTAATCCGAACGCCGGGTGGTGAAACATGTTAAACACTGTTTAACTTTACGGCAAAACAATTATTAGCCAAACCCCGATATAACGAAGGTTTTGGTCGTTTTCCTACAAATTTTATAACGAGGTTTCGTTTATAACAAACCTCCGTGAAAACGAACTTTTGCCGAGTCTCTTGGCACTTGAACAGTAAGTTGTTCCATAGGTACGGTTTGTCAAAAAAAAAAAACAGTATTTGACACCACTCTCAGCGCTGTCTCGAACCCCGCTTTCTCGAACAATACTCCGTTAAAAGAAGTACAGTAAACCGCACGAAACTCTCATTAAGGCATTGTCCCAGGCAAATTGAAAATCTTTTTATAAAGAAATTCTCTCGCGTGGTCCATTTTTACTTAGCAACTCCAAAAAGAAATTCTTTATAACCATTGCTTTAGGTAACTGAAAACATTTCTTAAAAGAAATTCTCTTGGGTGCTCCATTTTCCTTTGGAAACGCTGCTCTTTCTGGTTCCGCAGCTTGTGGCAGTACACCTGAGATTGCTACCAACCCAGATCGAAGCCTCGTTCGGATTTGAGCATGTTGAAATTTGCCGAAGTAAAAATCAAAAGCTTCAATCAATTTGCGTCGGGCTGCAAGAATTAGGATTAGAATTTTAATTAGGATTTGAGCATATAACGACGGGATTTGATTCTCTTTTTAAAAATTCCTTGAAAAGCCTGAAGTTGTCCTCTACAGTTTATAAATTTCGACATCATTTGATGTAAACCCACGAAATCAACACGATTCTTTTCATCTTCGCAAAAAACAGATTGGGGAGAAAAACGGTAGAGAATTTTTATCTCAATTTCAGTCATCAAAGAAATTACAACTACTCATACTGCGCAAAGTGCATGAACAACTTAACCAATGACATTTTTCAAGCTTGAGTTATTCGTGAGTTCCATCGCTACATATGGTGTGTAGACATTCTCGTTCAGTAAATATATATATATATATATATATATATATATATATATATATATATATATATTAATTAAATAGACAAGAGTGTTTAAGTGGAAAATAGACCACTTGTAAAGTTCATACGAAGCTACATCCGGGACTCGATTGGCATATTTTCCATATCCTCACTAGCGAGGAAATCGATGATGTCATTTCCTGCTTTTACACTGTTGTTTGTGCAAAAAATACTCTTGTCCATATGATAAAAAGAAAATTACACAGTGGCTTGAAGATATGAACTGATTTTATTTTCGAGTGTGAAAGAACAACATTTTACTCACTCGCTGCGCTCGTTCGTAAAATATTGTTTTTACCACTCGAAAATAAAATTCATATCTTCGTGCCGCCGTGTAATATCCTCTATATACGTCACTGATGCAAGAGATATTGTTCTTTCGAGAGAACGAGTGAGATATTGATGTTCCCAAGAAAACATAAAATTCATCTCTTTGAGCTAATGTGTTTTGTTCTTTGGCACGGTATTTGAAATTAATGCGACGTTAGCTAAGATGGTACATTTGAAACATCAGACTAGAAGGGATGAAACATTTCCGGTCGTGCATGGTTAGAGAATGCCGGTTTTTTAATATTTTAGCTGAATTTAACTTTACAGTCTTTTTATATTACATCAAAGCAAAAGAAGTCATCAAATTGTCAACAAAAACTTCATGGTTTGTGCTTTACGTTAAATTTTTGAATTTTAAGTTGTCATCCCCAAAAACAATCGTTCGTCGTTCGTACAGAACAAACATCGCGCAGAATGGCGGGCTATTCAAGCGTGAGCGTTCAATAAATTTAAGGGCCTCAATTAGAGAGAAAAGGGTAAAATCGAGTGAAGCTGACCAACTGTAATGGTCATTTTTCAGTACTTAGAGGGATCTTATCTAATATGATACAACCGATTCGCTTAAAGTGGAAAGCTAAAACTACACTTTTATCCAAAAATCGAGAAAATTGATCCCGGACAGGTTGTAGACTTTTTCCTTTAAAGAATGAGCATTTTTCACTTTTTGCAGAATGGGAAAAGAGCCCAATTAAAATTCAGGAGACAGCCGGTGAGGAATATTGTTTACTTCCGAAACAACCGCCCGTTCCACCGTCAGAGATGGCAAAGGGCACAAACTGTGGGTTTCTATAAAAAGTCACTAGAGTATATTCTACTAACATGGACTTGATCAATAAATGATACGTTTCTCTGGACCGCTTCTACCTTAAAGTAGTGAAACCTAGAAAGTTCCAACGTGAAGATAGCGATAAAAAAGACTGCTAAGGCCCGGTTCAAACGTCGAACTTTACATGTGCCGAACCTAGCATCGGTATTAAGAACATGGAAAGTTCGGCGTATATATGAACCGGGCCTTTGTCCGAAAGAAACGACGGTATTGGAACTTGGCTGTATTCAGTAATTTTCTGAAGAATAGCAACAAATTCAATGAAATATAGCCATATTTTCGCCCGGGGCACTTGCCAAATGAAAACGTGTAAAGAACAAAAGGTTCACGATCTCAACTTAACAAAAGTTAAATTATCTTTTCATTCATATTAAATGGATTAAAGTTCTTACCTCTTAGTAATTCCAAAGTACTGACAAATGGCCCGACGAACTGTCTTCGGAATCTTGGTTGGTTCAGTTATAACGCGTGTTCCTCCGCAAGCTCTGCAAGAAGATAGATCAAGAAAAATATCCGCTCGTCTGCTATCCATGACATCCATAAGAGGTAGTTCAATCAAAAACAGCTTTTGGCTGATGCATTCCACCACGCGGTGCATTTTTACTTAGAAACACTGAGGGAAAAATCGCTCTTTGCACGAAAACGTGTCAAGCTGCGAGACTGTGTATTGAGTGCACTAGAGAAATTTCTCAAAATTGTATTCTTCTTCATTGTTATGATATCAGAGAGAGCGCTTGAGCCACCGGCTGATCAAGCACAAACGCTACAATGGTGACACATGCGGTGTGACTTCTAACAGAACACATTTTACTTTGGTTGCTCTAAATAATTTTACTTTGGCTACTCTATGGGTTTTTGCCTTGTAGGTGCACAATATTTAACAATTATCCTGCGAAATCGCGCGGAATATCACCTGATACTTAGCCGACGAGGCCGTAGGCCGAGTTGGCTAAATCAGGGGATATTCCGCAAGATTGAGCAGGATAATTGTTTTATTATTCAACAAATTCTCGTCAACTACCATTTTCATAACGAGAAAAACTATGGTTCTATGATGAAAACGCTAAAAGCTAGCAACACGTAATAAAAATCAAAACAGAACTTCAAGAATACGAAGTTTACTACCGTTCACTTAAAAAAAGACTTATTTACAAACTCATGTTTGGAAATGGGAAGACAGAGTAAAAAAATACTGCTACCTTACCGAGAATAAGTCCTCTTCCTGTGAATTAAAGTCTTTTCAACTTTCCGTGAGCAAGTGTGCTGCTTCGTTCGCAATACCATTTTCTTGGTTGAGTTCTCACTATGAAAATTCCAAGTCAACCTCTGGATATCTTTGTGAGCTGAAGCAAATACTTGTTGACTTTTTGAGAGCATTTAATCGTGGAAAGGTTCTTCCAGGGAGTTAAAATTTCCGGAGAACACTGATAAAACTGCCTCGCTTTTCAAAATGTCCGCCAAACAAGCAATGAAAGAAACCTGCAGTGCACTTCCAAATATGGTCATTTACGTATATCGCAGGATATCTGTCATGTACGGATGACAGATATTGAGGGCTTCCTTACCATATATGGGCATAGTGACAATTTGTTGAATAATAATACAACATGAATAATAATAATATTGTTGAATCTTCTTCAGTGATAGACATTTCCATTGAAGTGAAAAAGTCGTGCATCCAACTGAACGCATTCGCTTGTTTGTGACTTGTAAGTGTACATTATGAATAATAATATCAATGGTAGACTTTTACATTAAAATGAAAAATAGAAAGTCCTGCTCCGAACACGTTTGCTTATCTAATTGCCGTTGCTTGAGTGACAAAATATTTTTATAGTTGCTCCCCTCATAAACAGTGAAAAAGTGGAAATGTTTTCCCATCTGAGGTTTTTTACCATCTAAAAGCGGAAAAGAAGGTGAGTTGTAGACCCGGGGTTCCCAGGAGGGGGGGGGCACTCCCTTATACTCAGGTACATTAAGGACTGGGTCATTTGAGGTACATTCAAAAATGAAGGGGGTGGTCTATCTCAGTAAGTATGCAACCTATTGACACGAAATTAAGCAAAAAGATGAAACTTGTTACGAAGGCTCATTTTGATAAACAGCTGTCACAATAGGGATCACGTGACTAATTAAGGTATTGAATTTCGATATTATTCTTTAGGCGAGATGCAGGAGAACTTATGCAAACCTAACTTACAAAATGACGTCTTAATAGTTTTCCTTGCATTAAGTTCTACACGAAATTAACTGGAAGGCGTGTCCAGGTCACGCGGTCATTAAAATGTGATGATTTTGCTGTCACGCAATAGCCAAAAGAGCCTCATCCAGGGTAGGGAGACCACCTTTCCAGTTACATTTGGAAAGTACTTCATAAAGGTAGAAACGCAATCACTGGAAATGCCAGGTAAACGTATTTTTTCCTAGTGTGCAGAAGCCCTAAAGAACAAAACCGGAAGTAAACCTTAATTGGTCACGCAAAGTGTTGCCATGGAAATGTCAATGCCAAAAATACTATATCAACAGGATAAAGGCCATGGCCAAGTCTCATACTTATCACATGTTTCCTTTCGAAGATAGACCACCCCCATTACTTTCTGGATCAGATACTTGCAGACCCAGTCCTTAATATACCTGAGTATACGCTATATAGGTATGTGCGCCCGATAGGTTAGGGTTTTTGAGGTGCTCAGTCCTTAAATAGGGTATCCTTTTTGGTATTTTCTGGTATTGTGATCCTTAGATGTTCCTTAGATAGGGTCACTAAATTGCAGTATCCACCTCAGTGCGCAAAACGGGCGAAATTGGTGCAAGCTGAAGCCTGGTGCGAGCGAAAGTTTACAGGACGGGAGGATACGTTTAACGGACTAGTTCAAGAGCTCATTTGCGTTCTTGCTTCTGATTGAGCACAAATTTTGAGATATTATATTTTATGTGCCCAATCAGAGATCAGCTTATTTCCCTGCGTTCCTTTCGTGACGTCGCGCACAAAACAGCTCAGCTCACGACTACAGTACTGTCGCTAGCATGTTGATAATTTTAATTTTATTTATTTTTGCTTTTCTCAACTATTGTGGACTCCCTGTGCTTGTGCTTATAATCATGCTTGTCTTTGCATCGCCCAAGCCGCAAACTGTTTTAATTTACACATGCATAATTTTTAAGCACAAGCACAATCTCAATCAAATAGTCTTCACTTTATAGGATTCCTATCATGAAATATGTAAGTTCAAATGTACTGCGCCTAGCCTGTCCGGCTACCATTTACATTTTCGCAATAAAACTCCTCGAAAATCTTAGGGCCAGTTTACTTGAGATTTTTCATTCCTGAAAAAAAATTCAGTATCACATGTCGAATTCATTTCGGTATATGTTCATTTTCTTTTTGCTGTTTACATGGTTTTGCCCTGGGATGATTTCATCCCAGTCCTAAGCACTGGGATGAAACGCGACGAAAGATTCCATACATTAAAACGGTCTTCCCAAGATAAAAGCCATCATTCTCAAAATCAATCGTTTTATCTTTCCTCCCTGCAGCGTTGCCGTTACTTAATTTCAACCTCATTTTCAAGATATATTCAGACCAATGTGAGTTCATTTGCAATATTTACAATCGCTGTTCAGCGGTTCTTGCTTTGACTTTTACATCTTCATCAATCGGGCCAGGCTGAATTTCATCTCAGGAAGAATGACTTTTCCAGAATGAAACCATTCATGTAAACGACAACTTTTTCATCCCGAGACGAGACTCATTCCGCGAAAACGGTGTCTTGGTTCTCGTGTAAACGTAGTCTCAGTGGACATTCAGAACACTGATTTTTAAGTCCCGATTAAAGAGGTGTTTGCTTGATGTGATTTTAGCGCAGATTTTTAGGGCAAGTTGTAAACACCTTGCTAAACTACTACCTACTTTCGGTGAGATTTCAAGATGATTAGCGACGGTAGCTAGCAGAGCGGATGTTAACAGGTTTATGAGCGTTAAAAAAGCTGTTTTTTGTCACATCTCCTTTGATCTGCTTTCGCCGTTGCAGAAAAGCTAGTAGGAGAGCCATCATACGTAGTCTAGCCTGATCGCAGTTTTGCGAATAAATACATGCGCCAACAAAATACACAAATTAAATAAATGTTAAGTGTTTTAGATGGTTTTTTCTTTGACATCATGGAGAAATTCACTACTCTTTTTCTGGATAGGCGTTTGTTAACGAGCATGCGAAACAGTAATCTCTATACTACACTGATACTAGACTCTTACTGAAAAAGTTAAAAAACAAACAAATTTAAAATTATAGTTTACCTTCAAACTTTACTAATGCCAGCAAACAAGCCACCAGCAGAAATAAAAGCACAGAGAATTTCATCAAATTTGAATGTAGATAAGGCATACTGGGATCGAGAAAGAGAAAATCTCTAGCTGGTCATTCACTTGATTTCGGATCAGTTCACACAAAAAACTGTTTGTTCCTGCTTTCTGCCTCAATGGGTTTTAATTTGGTGGCCTTGAATTTTCAATTAAAAGGACATGATTGGCAATTTTTAATTATCGTTTAAAATAATACAGTTTGCCTTTCACACATTACATTACATTATGTGGCTATCGTCTCTCTGGCAACGCAGTTGACTGTATTGCGTTTCAGTTGTTTTACAATTATCGATGTGGTTTAAAAAAAATCCTGTGGAGAAATTCTCAAATGTGGCCTTTCCAACGAGTGTTTTAATTTATTGTCAAATACATCCCTTGGGAATGAGCATACGCACAATGATTGGCTTTATACTGACAGGCTATCAGCTCTTATAACCCACCACTTATTTTTGCGCACGCTCATTGGTCGAAACACACCACTTGGTACAAAATGAGACCGTGGGTATCAGGCGATATTTGTCGTCCAATTGGATACCCGTCGTCCGATTTTATAAACAAGAGAAAAACAGGAAAGGAAGTCACTTTTGGGTTTTCAGATCTAATCACAGTGTAATAAAATCGAGTAAACTAACCAAATTGGATTTGTTTAGCAGCAAATGTGCCTTGATCCCTACTGACTTTATTCTCTTCACCAAGAGAAAGGACGCGCGTAGAAAATAATGAGCAGGGTATAAAATATATAGACCCCTTCCTGGCTTGCTGGTATATCAGAGGATAATGCCCTTGGCTGAAAGATTGCCCTCGAAGTTTCACACTTGTCCCCGAGGCTTCGCTTCTTGGCCAACTGTTCATTTTTCGGACAATCTTTCAGCCTCGGGCATCATCCTCCGATAAACCAGCCGCCAGAAGGGGTCTATTACTAAATATCCTGAACAGCCTGCGAGCAGTCTCTTTCTTCTCCTAATTTTAGCGAGGAAATTGAGCCAAGAGTAAGGGAGGTCGCAGGGAAGAGGAGTCCCATTTTCTCTCTCTCTCCCCTAGTCCCTCCTCGTTTTAACCGTTAATTTGCATACAATAATTTTGGTGCTGTTGAAATGGAATAATGGATAAAACGTTTGCATTCAGTGTTATTTATTACAAGAACAAAAATAAAAGCAAACAAAACTAAAGGTCAATAAACAAAAATATTTCTACCAGAAGTACAGTAAAACGAAATCGACTACAGTAAATGCGAATAAAGCTATCACTAGAAAACTAAGCTAACAAGGATTTACAGGATTTACATAAGAGAAACAGGTATTCAGCATTCCCATTAACAGGATCTATGGTTCTAGATGTGTGGAACTAATTGAACAATCCACCACCAAATAGGGTGCGTAGGACCCTATTTCAGGAAAATAACTGAATTCAGGAAAATAACTGAATGATGATATAATAAGATGCCATAAAAAAAAACAATCAGAAATACTCAAGATTGAGAACTAAAAAAAACTTTATGTGACATGCCCACGCAGTAGGGCTGCTTTTCTGAGAGGAAACGATAAGTCAAACGCATTCTCGTTTTCTCTGATTACTTCTAGTTTATTAAAACCGGCGGTTTATATGATCAACAATCGAAGACGTTTGTCTTTGTTACCCTGTTACCCAGTTCAGTACTTTGTAAAGTCATCGTTAAACTGCTTTGATTTTACTATGGTTTTACGTCTTTCAGTTTCCAGAGTTTACAACCTCTATAATTCTGTGGACAACAATAGTATGCTTTATGGGTAGTTAGGGAGAATCTGGTGGAATTAAAACTGGTTTGTATTTCAATTCTTGGTTTTCATTCCCGCTGCTTTTTAATACGTTATAAAAGTCTTCAAACGAGTTGCCTTGTAAGTGAACAACATTGCAACATGAATAATAATAATAATAATAATAATAATAATAATAATTATTATTATTATTATTATTATTATTCTAATACTAATACTAATACTAATAATACTAATAATACTAATAATATTGTTAAATCTTCTTCAGTGATTTGACATTTGTGACTTGTTAAGTGCACAACATTACAACATGAATAGTATTAATAATATCAAGTTTTGTTGTTTTGTTGAATCTTCTTCAATGATAGATTTTACATTAAAGTGAAAAAAGAAAGTCCTGCTCCAAACACGTTCGCTTATCTAATTGCCATTATTTGAGTTTTTATAGTTGCTCCCCTTACAAACAGTGAAAAAGTGGAAATGTTTTCCCAGCTGAGGTTTTGTGATAACAAGTTTTGTGGCTAACGGGACAATGACTATAAAAACTCTGAACACCTTCTCAACTTAGGGGAGTCACTCGCTGGCTGCGGGAAGTACGGGAACTATACAATAGAAATCACTGAGACTCAGAGAGTAGACAGTACTTGGCTCCAATGGTAAATTTAATAACTGCGATACCTCCAAGATATCACCAGATTTTTCACCAAGAATGCAACCAAAAAACGTTTTATAGAGTACTTGTATATATACCAGAAATAGCGGAAATTACATAATTCATTAAGAAATCTGAGTTAACATAACCTCATCGCATAAAAGAATTTTGATTGGAAGAAACGGAATTTACGCTTTACAAAATTTATCTCTTACAAAACAGAACAGGTAGATAACGGTTTATCAAAGGACTAGCGCAGGTTACAATAACACTTCAACGCCCATGACAGTTATGATCAAATACAGTCACTTTACGGCAGGTATATGTTGTAGTTACGGTTTACTGAACTGAAAACTAAGGAAATATTTCTATGTTGGATTTTTCTATATTTTTTAACAGCAAAGCAGATAAAACTTATTAAGAGTACTTTCTTCTCCTCACAGTTTTTTACCCTTTAAAAGTGGAAAAGAAGGTGAGTCGTAGAGGTGACTGTTCTTCAACACAGTTTACATGACTTTTAATTTTCATCTCGCGATGCATGAGAGAGAGACCCTGGAAAACCATAACCAAACATTTCTAAGTCTTGTCGAAAGGCCTCTGCCAACTCAAAAATCTTCGCTTTGGGAATCTGAGCATAGTGTCTAAACAATTTACTCGTGGTATTATGAGTAAGAAATTCCGGAAACGTCGCTACTTGATCCATTCCTGTTTGTCGAAGAATATAAGCAGCTTCTTCTGGCATATGGTCGAAATGGCCGATAAAGTCGTAATGGATATCACATGGGTGACAAAGTTTGTCATACGTTTTCCAGTGACGGTCCTTATTAAATCCAACACCAGCCACGTAGTAGATGAACTTTGTAAAAGTCACATTGTCGTCGGAATTAGGATCAACGCGCTTGAAGTTGTCAACAATTTCCTTTGAATAGTGTTGAAGTAATCGCCAGTCCCAAAGTTTTTCCACAAACTTGTTCTCAAAAGCTGACAACAGCCTCTCGAACGGATTGCGAACGAATAAAAATTTGTAGTAAGCTCGAAGCCTTAGTTTAATTCCCTCCTCGGAGTACTGACTAAGAAATTTAAAGTAGCTAGGAAGGTGTACATCTTCCACGTTGGTGCGGTTATCGAGGGCGAGAAAGACTCGATTCCATTGCGAGCAGGCTACCTTGGGAATGAAGCAGTACAACACTTTGTATTTGTCGTTGACAATTATATACCGCAAGTCCACTCTTCCGATATCCAGCTTAGTATTGTTTGAGGCGTGCTTCTCACAATGTTTCTCGCAGTGTTGTTGTCGCTGTCGTTGCCTCTGCTCCACAAGTTCAATATCGGAGATCTGATGCTGCGAATTTACAAATTAGAGAGTGTTAATGGAGTGCTGTTCTGTAATCAATGGAGAAAAAGCACAGGAACACTGTCAGGCCTTCCTGCTTATAGCAGTTGTAATAGCTACCATATGATCGATGCTTTCGCCTTTTTAGCTTTAATTTGGTATCTTTTCGGGATACCGTGTAGCGTGAAATTTTTGTGAATTGTACTTTTTGCCATCGTCTCTCAGTTCACACAATTCGAAAGATAAATTTCCTCGAAAAATTGATTCCATAAAAACTTTGTCCCACAGAAAATTGCTCCGCCACTTAAATTTCCAGCATCAGTGAAGCACGAAACAGCGTTTTTGTACAATGCATGTTGAAAAACTGTAAGTTAAATTTTTCTATTTTTTTCTAATAACTGTGATAGTTTTCAAAATTCTATACTCGTCTCCCTGGATATCGCAGAGGTAGTTACGTGGCTAACTTACCTCGCGTTGTGTGGACGTATACTGAGTATATCCTATTATTTTTGTTCCTTGGGCCACGTTCCTGGCGACTTCGTCTACATCTATAAGAAAAGCAATTGCAGTAAGTCTGAGAACTTTAACATCCCGTAAAATCATTTTTAGGGGTCTATTGCAGTCCGATCTTGGAGTAAAATCCTATCACAGGTGCCTTGCACGGACAACGCATGTATAACCGAACTCAGGAACTGGGTTTGCAAAGCTGCATATTTCCTGAGGATGACAAGACTAGGTGTTAGTAGATTTTGAGGACTACGAGCAGTGTTTTTCTTCGCTCAGGGACAATCGAGTGCTGATAGTGTAGTGAGAAGGGCTCAACACAATAGCAATACTCGTCAGTCACGGCAAGCGATTTTCGCGCGGCGTTCGCATTTTCTTTTTGCTCGGCTATCCCTGATCGGCGAGAGAGACTGCATGTAGTCTATAGATTTTAAGCCAACTTCAAAACCCAGAAAAACTTAGGTAATCCAAAATCAACGGTTTAGTCTGGCTTACACTTTTAAGTCGCAATTAAAGAGGTGTTTGCTTGATGTGATATTGTAGCGGAAATTTTCAGTTCTAGTCAGTTGAAAACACCATTGTAAACTACTACCAACTTTCGCTCAGATTTCACGATGATTTGCAACGGTAGCTAGCAAAGCGGATGTTATCAGGGTTACGTGCTTAAAAAAACGCTCCTTATAGTTACATCTCCTGCGATCCGCTTTCGCCGTTGCAGAAGAGCAAGTAGGAGAGCCACCGTTGACATCATACAGAAAGTCACCACTCTTTTTCTGGATACGCATTTGTTAACGAGCATGCGAAACAGTAATCTCTATACTACACTGATACTAGACTCTTATTGAAAAAGTTAAAAAAACAAACAAGTTTAAAATTATAGTTTACCTTTAAATTTCACTAATGCCAGCAAACAAGCCACCAGCAGAAATAAAAGCACAAAGATTTTCGTCAAATTTGAACGTAGAAAAGGCATGCTGGGATCGAGAAAGAGAAACTGGGGTCTCTAGCCGGTCATTCACTTGATTTCGGATCAGTTCACTAGAAAAACTGTTTGTTCCTGCTTTCTGCCTCAATGTGTTTTAATTTGGTGGCCTTGAATTTTAACAATTTTAATTATCGTTTAAAATAATACAAATTGCCTTTCACACATTACATGTATATCATGTGGCTATCGTTTCTCAGGCAACGCAGTTGACTGAATTGCGTTTGGGTTGTTTTACAACTTCGTATACCTTTTACGCGAATCAGGCGCAATTACCGATGCGGTTTATCCTCTAATTCTGTAGAGAAAATTTTCAAATGTGGCCTTTCCAACGAGTGTTTTATTATCGAATACATCCCTTGGCTATGGGCATGGGCGCAATGATTGGCTCTATACTGACAGGCTATTTAACAATTATTCGCCGAAGGCGAAGTGAATATTGTTGAATAAGGATTATTCCACAATATTCGCTGAGCCTGAGAAGAATGATTGTTAATTAGTATAATTGCTCAGGTGATTATCAGAGCAAATGCATTTTCTTTTTTCTTTCTCTCCAGAAACATCAAAAATCGCGCAGTAGCCATTTTGAAAATTTGGGCTTCAGTATTATAATCACCTCGCACGGGGTGATTATAGCAAGATATGACGTAATCCTCGACCAATCAGTGCACGCGCTTCTCTATAATCACCTGAGCAATTATACTAAAAGCTCTTATAACCCACCACTTACGTGGTATTACTTCCATGCATGCGTGAACATCAGGGAGGTGGTTTCTGATAATCTGAAACATTTTGCTGGCATATATGGTGAATAACAATGGTCCTAAACATGACCCTTGTGGAACACCTTGTGGCAGAGGGAAACTGTTCGAGACAAAACCATCTATAGAAACGCACTGAGATCGGTTTGCTAGGTACGATGAAAACAGATTAAGGACATTGCCTCTTATCTCGAGACTTGACTTCAAACGCGAGATCAAGATCTTGCGGTCAACGGTGTCAAACGCTGCGCTCAAATCGAGAAACACCAACAGAGTTATTCGTTTCATGTCCATGTTCAGAAGAATGTCATTCTGCACCTTGAGTAGGGCTGTCTCCGTACTATGTCCCTGGCGGTACGCTGACTGCAGCACTGGATAAAGGCCAAAACGCATCATATGGTTGTGCGTTTGTTCAAAGACAGCACGTTCTGTCAATTTCGATATGAACTGCAGATTGCTGACCGGACGAAAGTTGCAAAACACCGAGCTTATAAACCAATTTTCTTTAGGAGAGGACTGACTAGAGCTTCCTTCCATTCTCCTGAGAATTGACCTATGTAAGAGAGAGGTTATTTATGTACGTTATCGTAGGTAAAAGCACATCAAGGCACTTGACCACTAATGGTGTTGGCATAGGGTCTAACGCGCAGGACTTCTTGGCTGACTTTTGGATAAGTGCATCCGTACACGTTATCTTCAGTAAGAGGTTAGAAATCACTGAATGTTTGAGTATCATCTACTTCCAGATCATCAGGGACTGCATCACGGGCACTCTGGTCGAGGTCCACAGCTTCAATATCTGAGCGAATCCTATCAATTTTCTTGACGAAAAACTTGCCGATGTCATTGGCAAGAGCCACCTTATCGTGGTAGTCAGTAAAAGAATCGGACGGCAGGTATCAGGCGATACCCGTCGTCCGATTTTATGGACAAGAGAAACACAGAAAACGAAGTTACTTTTAGCTTTTCAGATCTAATCACAGTGTAATACGATCGAGTAAACTAACCAAATTGGACAGTTTGTTTAGCAGCAAATGTGCCTTGATCCCCACTGACTTTTTTCTCTTCATCAAGAGAAAAGACGCGCGTAGAAAATAATGGGCAGGGTATAAAATACATAAACCCCTTCCTGGCTTGTTGGTATATCAGAGGGTAATGCCCTTGGCTCAAAGATTGTCCTCAAAATTTCACAATCGTTCATTTTTCGGACAATCTTTCAGCCTTGGGCATTATCCTCCGATATACCAGCCGCCAGAAGGGGTCTATTTACTAAATATCCTGAATAGCCTGCGAGCAGTCTCTTTCTTCTCCTAATTTTAGCAAGGAAATTGAGCCTAGAGTAGCGAGGTCGCAGGAAAGAGGAGTTCCATTTTCTCCCTCTCCCCCAGTCCCTCCTTGTTTTAACTGTTAATTTGCATAAGATAATTTTGGTGCTGTTGAAATGGAGTGATGGGTAAAATGTTTACATTCAATGTTATTTAATACAAGAACAAAAGCAAGCGAAACAAAGGTCAGTAAACAAAAATATTTCTATCAGAAGTACAGCGATAGGAAATCGACTACAGTAAATGCGAATAAAGCTATCACTACAAAACTAAGCTAACATGGATTTATAGGGTTTACCTAAGGGAAACAGATATTCACCATTTCCACTAACGGGATCTATGGCTCTAGATGTGTGGAACTAATTGAACAATCCACCACCAAATAGGGTGCTGCTTTTCTGAGAGGAAACAATAAGTCAAATCAAGAGAGGATGAAGAAAGAGAGTGAATTCCCGTGCCCCATGATAATTATTTGAAATTTATTATTAGTTCGCACCCATCCTGCAAAGGTTACTTTTATCTGTTGTTCCCATGTCAACAATCAAAAATTACATGACGTCATTCTAACTGACAAATGAGGTGTCGTCCTCAAAATTACCACGCAGTATGACACAGAACCAAAACTAGATTTCAAATAATTTTCAGCGGCAGAGGCCTATGTATGAGGGATTCGCTCTCTCCCTTCATCCTCTCAGTCTTAGTCAAACGCATTCTCTTTTTCTCTGATTACTTCTAGTTTATTTAAAACCGGCGGTCCATATGATCAACGATCGAAGACATTTGTCTTTGTTACCCTGTTACCCAGTTCAGTACTTTGTAACGTCATAGTTAAACTGCTTTGATTTTACTATGGTTTTACGTCTTTCAGTTTACAGAGTTTACAACCTCTATAATTCTGTGGGTAACAATAGTATGCTTTTGGGTAATTACGGTCAATCTGGTGGAATTAAAAGTGGTTTGTATTTTAATTCTTGGTTTTCATCCCCGCTGTTTTCTGGTGCAATATAAAAGTCTTCAATCGAAGTTTGATCAACAGTTTTCCATTTCTGATGAACAGCATTCCGTTTCTCCTCCATGAGTTTCTTCATGTATTGAAAATAGCGTGGAACATTTCTCGCCATTTGCGCACCCAATTTCGCAAGTACTTGTTTGGATAGTATTCTTTACTATAGAACTCTATCGTTCTGTTTTCAAGCTCTTGTAAACACGCCTTCTCTACTACCCTTTTCGTTTTTGCGGAGTAGTTGTAAATCTTCGCAAAATTTGGGCCCCGCTTAAGAAATTTTTCTCCAGAAGGTTGTGTTCAAACAGCTGTAAAGTTGAAAATCCGCTTGGCTCCAGAACTTGATATTTGCTTTGTTCTCTTTGTCAAGTGATACCCTCTTCGTGCAAACATTCTGTTGGAGATGTAAGATGTCATCAAAATTCCAGCGAAGCAAATTTTTCAGCAAGATCATTGAGTCGTCATAGTATTCATTGATCAAAACCAGATCGAACTCTTCTTCAATATAGTTGACAACCCATAACTGCGTTTCTATTTTCGAAATATTTAGGATCTAAACCCAAATCATACATTGATGGATTCCTTATGAGGGTTAGCTTTAAGCCTTTATGACGCATTGATAGATGTTTTGACGGCATTATTTTTCAAAAGCTGTTGGGTCTCTTATATAGGATTTTAGTATAATTTTAATGCTCTATATTCACCGCGCTACCAGGTCAATATAACATTTCAAGGCGCGGCTGCTAAGCTAAGTTACTTTTTCGTGTGTTGTTTGTCAAGTTTTAGCTTTTTTCTTTTTTTACTTTTTGATGTCCACATCTCAAAATTAGACTAAAACAATTATTCGCCTCAAGCTCAGTAAATATTGGCGCATATTTACTTCGCCTTCGGCGAATAATTGTTAAGTATTGGGTTATTGTCATTTTCAAGTCCCAGTATTTCAGCCCAAGTGAACTTGTAAAAACCCCACGTAGATTCAAACTGGTTGATAGGGTGTCGCAGTATGGTAATATACTTTGACTTCCTTTTAGGGAATAGCAAATTCACGGGACCCTTGTTATATCTGATGTGGACGTTCAGAATCTTTCCTTCCTCAGCAGGCAGAATTTTTGTTACCCTGCATGTTCTGCTGCGATAGACGAAACTGTCGCGGCCAATTAAATGGGTTATCAAAGCCTTTTGCTGGCATGATAAAAGTGAGGTTTCTGTTATCCCCATAGGGCTACAATACCTCGGCCAGAGTTGTACAACCAGTTTTGTGTGTCTTGAGAAAGAATATATAAAATAACTGGCTTGCATTGTGAAGGATCTGCGCTGAATTCCTCATTGGTGATCATTTGTTGCCTATGAACAAGAGAAGAAACCTTTACTCAAAGCACCACCAAGTTATCTGTAGTTGATAAACAATGCTACAGATCTATAAACTTCTACTCTAAGTTCGAGATTTGGTAGGTGGTAAACCCTGAACCGCCCACTGGCCCCAAGGGGTACTAAGCCATGAATTTCAACTCCCAACTTTTTGTACGACTAGCACCCCATAAACATTGAATCGCAGACCCCCCACCCCACCCCCCTCTCCGGATTACATTTTGACCAATGTGCTTTCTTTAGGAACTAAGAACTGGAAGGTAAACTTGATCAGACGGTTCAGTCTATTTCGTTCCGCTTGGTATAAAACTATATCCATCCATCCATCCATCCGGTCCGTCCGTCCGTCCATCCATCCATCCATCCATCTAACCATCCGAAAATTTGGAATGCGAAAATTTGGAATGCTTTACCAGACGATATGAAATTTGAAAATCCATGGGAGCTTTTAAGAAGAAATTAGAATCTCTCAATCTCTCTATCGACTTTTAGTTTAACACCTTATTTGAAAGACGTTTCTATTTTGTTCATAGACTTTTAATATATTGATATCAAATAAAGTGATGTAAATTTGTATACAGTTTTAAACGCTTTGTCATAACATTGTAATTCACTGCTTTTCGGAAGTTACCTTGGTCCAATAAATTTTCAACCATCCATCCATCCATCCATCCATCCATCCATCCATCCATCCATCCATCCGCCCGTCCGTCCGTCCGTCCGTCCGTCCGTCCATCCTTCCATCCATCCACCCAATACCCACCTGCTTGTTAGCAGATATTTGCTGCTAATTGATTTTATAGAATGAAATAAAACAGAATTGAAGTCTGCCTCAGTGTGGTATGACAGGAACTTGTTACGGGCTTAAAGCTGGGCTCTTTAAGAGGCATTCCGTGTAAAAACCGACCGGTCGATTTTCGATGGAAAATAGATTTCTTTCATTTTCTGTGCAGAAGTACAACATTATAAGTAAAGTACAAAAATCGCATTTGTTTGGCTTCATTTGATTTTCTACCTGTTTTAGGCCGGTAGTTCCGATGCGACCTCTGAACAAGGAAATCCTTCGACCGGAACCCCGATTTTAACACTAAACTCGAGATAGCATAAAACAACACAGAGTTGCCAAAAGCAGCTTATATTTACTCCATATCTTAAATAGGCCATGTTTATTATTTTCACTGCTAAAGTAACTTATTCTGTCTTGTAGGAATTTTGTTAGAATTTTTTTAGTACACCGACCTACAGACATCACGAACGCCATTGATAAGGTGCCTCCATTAAAATCAACATTTCTTAAAAGTGGGACCTGACCTACAGCTCATTCTCTGATCAGACAATAGATCAAGGTCTGGTCTAAAAGTAACTATAATAAAATTTGTCGGCACTCATCATATGGTTATGGAAAAACCTAAACAAAATTAACAAAAACTGCAACATTCACAACTTGACTTAATATGACTCGGTCAATTCAAAGACATTTTGATTTACCTACATTACAACTGAAAGCATTTTAAACCCAAGGCGTATTCAAAAATAGACCATAGAACAGTTTTCGAGCATAACTGGATCAATTTTACCTGAATTACCTCGGAATTCTTCCGAGCTTTTCGAAGTTCACATCGATGAGCGTTAACGGCCAGTTTGTTGTCACGCAATACTCTACATGTGGTACAGCAGCATACGGATTGCCGCTTGAAAAGGCCAAAAGTTCATTGACATGGAGTCATGGAAGACATAAATACAATAACCATGTCTTCGCCAGCTTTTTTTCCAGAGCACTGCGTTCAGTAAGTGAGGTCCAAGATGACTGCTGTGTACGGAAGCCAAAGTACTCCTCGAGTGTTGATGGTTGTTTCGACACTTAAAGCAAAACACCAAACGCTATTCTTCCTTCAGTGGTTGTTACAACGGTCTACAAAAAAAGAAAACCATTCTAACAATACAAACAGTTAAGTACTTTGAACAAATTGGCCACTTTACCTTCGTACAATCGGCGAAAATTCCCCATGTGCGCAACGAACGACTGTAGATACTCAAGCGAGTAATGTTATTGTTAAGTCCGCTGTCCAGACATTAGTAGGGCGCGCGGACGCATTTACCCCTAATAAAGTTCAGGGGACATTTTATATCTTGAAGGGGAAGTGGGGAAACAGGATTATTTTGGTCAGCCCCAGCCCCCTTTTTAATAAACAAATTTGCATAAGCGGGATGATAGCCTGCGAGAGCTTGCTCGCAGGCTAGCAAGATGGCTGCCATTTTTTCGGAAAGGCTATTTGTCGATTAAACTGCTTTATTCAAGTATTGCAGATGTCCATAGCTGTGTTCACTTGTTTGTCATGTGAACATCCCCCTTGAGGCCACGTTTTGTGGCATGCCCCCTCCCCCTCCCTATCCACTACCTTCCTGTCCGAGTAGCAGTTCTTCCCTGGTGTTTCTCTTAGGCTTCACCAGAAACAACAATGGACCCTAGCAATGAAAACAATAGAACTGCGTGATACCAAGGTCCAATGAAATTAGAGGTTGTTAAGAGCTGCGTGGTATCTGCCAGAAACCCAAGAAACAAGAGTTTTCCTCAGATAAGTTGAAGTAGGTAGGGAGTTTATACAGTAGACACATCAGTTAGAGCTTCGGAAGAATTGGAATAAAGATCTGAATTGTGACCTTTCGGAGCCATAGGATACAATCTTTTGCCTAGTAGGATCTGCAATTCAAAGGTACTGAAACGAAGGCAATGAGCTATTATTAGCTGGTCATTAATGGTGGTACTGATGGAAGACAGTCAACAAACTGCACTGTTCGTAACCTGTTCCAGGCTGCGAGAGAGCAGGAAAAGTGAATAAGGAAAGAGCACCAAAAACGCGTCAAATTTCTACAACTTAAAATTCGCCGTGGGAATGACAATTTGAAATAAAAATAGCTGAATTTGAAACAAAAATAGCTGTTCTATTAGCTAGCTTAAACAAGACTGAAACCATGCAGAGGTTTCGCAGCGATATCAATTAGTTATAAAGTGGCCGCTCCAGAAACTTTGCCTGCACTCTCAGTAGCTGAATCCAGGCTGTTAAAATAACCATGTTTGTATCCATAAAAGGGAGGCAGTTGATTTGAGACAAATTTGCGCTATGACAAATTCGTTCGTGGAATACACTGAGACTACTTAACGCTATGACAAATTCGTTCGTGGAATACATTGAGACTACTTATGCATTTTTTGCAACCGGTCTCAAAGGGTCAAGGGCGATGATATTTCTCTCACTTGACGGCAGAGAGGCGTAGACGCGGGATTCGGAAATGAAATCTCCCTCAAATACGCGCTAGGCGAAAGAAGAGGTGCCCTGACTAACAAGTCAGCTTTCGATTTCTCTCGCGCACTTTCGTGGAGCGTTGGGCCTCAAACCTGTCTACTACTACTCAGCCGACCGCAAAACTGCCGTCAGCCACGGTACGATGCCACTGTCCCTGGTGTTGGGTGGCCCTCCTTATTGTTTTGGGTGATGGAAGAAACTCTTTGTTTAGGACCCTATATAATGGACAGACATGGCCTTCGGGTGTCCGACCATCTTGTTCTTATGAAATGGCTGGTTTGTGGCGGGAACTTATTAATCGGCTTCTTGTCTGGTTTCCTCAATATGTGACCGAGAAAACGGAGCTGACGTTAGTGTATCGTTAAGATAAGGCGAAAGGGGAGGACTTGACCGACCTGGTTAAAGACCTTATAATTGCAAACAAAATCTAGCTGCATGAACATTATGCCATAGCAGCTTGCAGCAAAACTGTTTAGGTCATCTCTTGTCGTCAAGATCCCATCTGTCATCTTCCAAAACTACCACCGAAAAAAAGGGACATCAATATTTCCCACTACAAAGGTACAACCGTCACTGACCGTGGCCAATTAGTTTAGATAAACTTCACTTTTTGGTATCCTCTTCGTAATCAATGTAAAAATAGGTTATAACATAGCACCCCCAAAGGAACTAGGAGAAGCCTTTCCCCGCACCTCCTAAACAATGCTGAAGTACGAAACTGTACAAGTTATCTGAGATGTGTTGGATTCCTTGTTCAAGGAGAGGGGAGGCAGTATATTTTGTTGACGTTGTAATAGATTTAATCCTTAGTGTACCAAACGTTCTGGTCACGATTTTAATTCAAGAAACCTCTATGTGTATAGTCTGATCTCCACTACTACCCCATGAGGCTAGGGCTCCTGCTCATGCAGGCTCATTACAGTTTGGGGAGCAGACGTCTACGTGTAAGGTAAGTTGGAGCACGCCGCTTTGCGAGAAACACCGCTGAGGTTTAGTGGTTCACAGTAGAGAAGAGTATACAACATATTTACAAATCTTTTGTTTCCCTGCGTGATTATTATAAACGTTTTACGTCTTTATCCCCGAAGAAATTCGACAGGCCGGACTGGTTTTGCAGCAATAAGAAATGGAATAACCTTGTTAACATGTTTAACTCTGGACAATAGGCCAAAAGTATGATTTCACTGCGTCCAAATCCCGCCCAAAATGCGGCTGCCAATTTTATCTCAGTACTTATGGTCAGCGGTCTATACATAACATGAACATACTTGCTTTTCTCAATTGAAACAGTCGTTGCACGTGAGGGATTTTCACCGATTGCACGAAGGTAAAGTGGCCAATTTGTTCAAAGTACTTAACTGTTTGTATTGTTAGAATGGTTTTCTTTTTTTGTAGACCGTTGTAACAACCACTGAAGGAAGAATAGCGTTTGGTGTTTTGCTTTAAGTGTCGAAACAACCATCAACACTCGAGGAGTACTTTGGCTTCCGTACACAGCAGTCATCTTGGACCTCACTTACTGAACGCAGTACTCTGGAAAAAACGCTGGCGAAGACAAGGTTATTGTATTTATGTCTTCCATGACTCCATGTCAATGAACTTTTGGCCTTTTCAAGCGGCAATCCGTATGCTGCTGTACCACATGTAGAGTATTGCGTGACAACAAACTGGCCGTTAACGCTCATCGATGTGAACTTCGAAAAGCTCGGAAGAATTCCGAGGTAATTCAGGTAAAATTGATCCAGTTATGCTCGAAAACTGTTCTATGGTCTATTTTTGAATACGCCTTGGGTTTAAAATGCTTTCAGTTGTAATGTAGGTAAATCAAAATGTCTTTGAATTGACCGAGTCATATTAAGTCAAGTTGTGAATGTTGCAGTTTTTGTTAATTTTGTTTAGGTTTTTCCATAACCATATGATGAGTGCCGACAAATTTTATTATAGTTACTTTTAGACCAGACCTTGATCTATTGTCTGATCAGAGAATGAGCTGTAGGTCAGGTCCCACTTTTAAGAAATGTTGATTTTAATGGAGGCACCTTATCAATGGCGTTCGTGATGTCTGTAGGTCGGTGTACTAAAAAAATTCTAACAAAATTCCTACAAGACAGAATAAGTTACTTTAGCAGTGAAAATAATAAACATGGCCTATTTAAGATATGGAGTAAATATAAGCTGCTTTTGGCAACTCTGTTTTGTTTTATGCTATCTCGAGTTTAGTGTTAAAATCGGGGTTCCGGTCGGAGGATTTCCTTGTTCAGAGGTCGCATCGGAACTATCGGCGTAAAACAGGTAGAAAACCAAATGAAGCCAAACAAATGCGATTTTTGTACTTTACTTATAATGTTGTACTTCTGCACAGAAAATGAAAGAAATCTACTTTCCATCGAAAATCGACCGGTCGGTTTTTACACGGAATGCCTCTTAAAACTGACATCATATTTGCATGACGTGCTATGTGCATCGTGGGAGGTCAGTCTACTCCGTTTCTACGCGTGTTTAAGAGTTTCGACAGTACTAAATAACCGTTCACTGGGCTTTTGCAACTATTATAATGGTAATGTAATAACCAGACAATTATTCTACTTGTTCGCACATGTGCTCACAGCAGACTTGGCGCTGCTCGTCTTCAGACTCGTCCCCAGTCGCTCCTAGGGAGGATTTGATGAGAAACATTGCATTAGGGGAAGGCCGAACGAAAAGTCCTCCCAGCATTTCTGGCAACCCCATTATGACATAATTTGTTTTTGAATGACAAGTAAGTAGAGAGTCTAGCTCGCTTGTTGGCTATCACACACACGCACCACGATATCCAGGAGCACGCGTGGGATATGAGGTCTTATAACCTACCGATTAATTATCGTGCGCCCTCATTGGACGAAATACATCACGTGGTACAAAATCGGACGGCAGGTATCAGGCGATACCCGTCGTCCGATTTGATATACGTCATCCAATTTTATTCAAGAGAGAAAAACAAGAAAGGAAGTAACTTTTTTGGGTCTCAACTTTTCAGACCTAATCACAGTGTACCAGGAGGGTAATAAAATCGAGTAAACTCAGCCAGCTTGGATTTGATTAGCTGCAAATGTGCTGTTACCCTCACTGAATGTTTTCTCTTTACCACAATAAAAAATATAAAGAAAGTAATGGGGGGGGGTATAAACTAAATAAACCCCTTCCTGACTTGCCGGTATATCGGAAGATAATGCCCTTGGCTGAAAGATTGTCCTCAAAATTTCACAAGCTTCGCTTCTCGGCCAACTGTTCATAATTTGGAAAACGTTTCAGCCTCGGGCATTATCCTCCGATATTCCAGCCTCCGGAAAGGGCATATTACTAAACATATAAAAGACGAGGCGAGTAGTGTTATTAAGTCCTCAACTTTGGTATTCTTTGCTGAATTTTATAATAGTTTTGCTTCGCAGCGAAAACTTTTGAACGCCGCAGTACTTAACATGAAATCAAATTTCCTAACAAAGCAAAAAGCAGGTTTGTTACTCGCTGATAACCTGAGTGCAGTGAACCAATCAGAAAGGCAGAAGTTCAATAACGGAAATTGAGAGTTCAATATTATATATAACCCCTGGATTTGAGCCTGGGGGGGGGGGGTAGTCAACAAAGTCTTATATTGGCAGGCTCCGCCCCGAGGTCCAACCCCTTACCCTTTTGTATACCATTTTTGACAGAAAAGGTACCCCTTTCGTATACCTTCCATTGAAAAATGGTACCCCTTTCACATGCCTACTTAAGAACACTGCATAAATGACAGATTTCCCTACCTTTTCATATACATGTACTTCAGCTCTTGAAATCCCTACCCTTTTATATACCTGAAGCCTGAAAAAGGTACCCCTTTCGGCCTCCCCGTATAAGCCATTATAAGGAGTACACTTTGATTGCCTCCATCAGGATGTTGAGTAGAGAGCACGAAAAACGTAAATGGCGGAAAGATGATTTCATTGGTTAAGAAAATCACATTTTTCATAATTCGAGGTTTGTCTGCATAACAAAAAAATCTTGTCGCTTCTGGGAACGGGTGACATCTTGCGGAAATATACCCGAAAATATGTCAGCAGCAAATGATGTCTGTGGTTTATAGGGTTGCCTACAACCGGATCAGTACTGGAAGTCTAGGAATCCAGAACAGCAGAATGATGGAATATTCAACGGAATCTTGAAGCCAGAAACCTAACACAGGAATGGCTTACTAAACGATTAAGGTCTGAAATTTGGCAAATGGAACAGTGAATCCGGAAATTTTCCGGCGGGTCATACCAGCCCGGTTGGACCGAACCAATTCATTCAGTTTCGGAAGGAAATTTCCAGACATTTACCACGGGGAGTTACTGGAAACCGAAATTTTTTCGAATGGAACAGTAATTTCCGAATATTCCGGTTTTTCTGATTTTCCAGAACGTTAGGACGACCTCGCGAGGTAACCCAAAATCACTTTATTCTGGAAAATTTCCGTTGCATTCGCCTCCCTACCCAGAATTTCCGGAATTTTTGGTTGAATGGAAAGCGCCCAAGGATTGTCAACAGAATCATGGCTGGCTGTCGTTTACAACCGATTTTACATTGCTTTGCTTGCCGTAAACAGCTGATTGAAAAAACGTTGTCTGGTAAAAAAATGTATACCATGAACGACGCGACATAATGGAATTCTGGGAAAACAGCAAGACAGGCTTGTTACTCCGTTCTGTTTATTGATATTCAAGGTATTTTTTTTTTTATTTCATGGAGAGTTTTTGGAGTATGTCTATCAGTTTTATTTTGTCCGTGCCATTATGATGCGCACGGTGTCTGAGAATCAAAGCAGGTTCTTCCGCTTCCCAGAAAACCGTTGGGTCGTATGGTATATGGTTCATGCTTTTTGCCAGAGAACGTTTTTTCAATTAGGTGTTGAGAAACTTGCTGTGCCTCTGATTTGATGCATTGGGATGCATTGTCAGTTACGTACTGCAGCACAACCGCTATTTTAGTCTTAACGAAAAATTACGTAACAGAAAAAAAAGACTACTGGGAGTCGCAATTACCTATAGGCCGAGTAGTTTAAATAGTAGCCCAGTAAAAACGATATAATTCATAAGCGTTAGCATGCATCACCGATACTAAAAATGACAAAGGAACGATTAAGTTTAGGGTTTAAGTTAAGAAATGATTGTGATATTATTGTTTTTTCCCTTCAAGTAATATGGAAAAGCATAGGGTTAGAAGTGTTTGGGGTTAGAAACAATAAAATGTATACTGATAAACTCTCTTTCTCTTGTAGTATTAAATGGCTCAAAAGACCAAGCTACGAACATTGAAATAAAACCTCCTACTGAAATCTGTTTTTTAACCGCTATAGTCCCCCCGCGCTGCCAAAAAACACACACACACACACAAACAAAAGCAAAAAGCAAAAACCAACAACAAAGACAATTGCGGAAAGTTTGGGAACGTGCTTTCATGGAAAGAAGAACGATATTTCTCTATATGTTGAACGTGATTGGACTAAGTCCTTGTCGATACCACACTCAGTCAAATCCATGCAGTATTTTGCCTTGAAAAACAAGGAGCATATACCTCTTGTTGCCGTGCAAGCTAAGTAAAAACAGTGATTCAAGACATTTGATCATATTTTGAATTTAAGTGTATAGACCTAAACTATGCTTTTAACAAAACACTTCCAGGAGACCCCCACTGTCTTAGACTCTCAGGGGAAACGGAAAATTTTTACGAAATCCGAAATATGCACTCTCAATGTCTGAAGCCCCGCTATCTCGATTTTACTTTGTCTAGGGCAAAAAATATTTGTTAACGGTTGATTAAAAGAGGGAAAAAAGGGAAGAAAAGAAAAAATGAGGTACCAGACGAAACCTCAGAGTAAAGCAATTATCTGACTTAGTTTTGGCTACAAGACTGCAACAAGAGTAAAGGGAGAGCTATTTTGCCGGGTGTTGTACTGATGTCTTGACGATACTGTCAGGAAAACGTTGTCAAAACCGGCATGACGGAAGAAGACAACCAGTAAAACTGATGAATAAAAAATGCCTTGCGAAAGGTAACTAGATCGGTTAGTTCAAGCAATTCAAGTGCCTGAATGTTCCTCTGGTTGTGAGAAAGTTATAATACGGTATAGCTAGCTTATCTTGACGCAATAATGTAAAAAACGTACATATATAGATTTGAAAAAGTAAATATTAAGTTTCCATTTCCGTCTTAGTGAGACAACAAGCACATGCACTTTTTTCTCGGTGCACGCCAGACCCTGACGTCAGGGGCCCAAAGTCTAGAAAGTCCTGGTAACTTTTCGGGCCGGAGCTATATAGTTTTAAAATCAAAATCTACGGTACTTTGGGGTAGTTTTCAGCCCCCATATCAGGCCGGCTTGTTTTTATCAACTTAGAATTTTATTGCTCAGCTTTTAAAACCAACACAATTGGAGACTTTAATGGAAACATCGCGCACATATAATAGCTTTCCGCGCCTGAAAAGTTTTCGGGACTTTCGAGAAACCGGCCCCAGGATCAGGAAATAGGTGGCACAGGCACGACCCGGGGGACCTGCAGCAATTTCATCATTTCAATGTTAAGCTCATTGTCGATTTTTGTTTTTTGATTTCCGATTCACCTCTTCGGAAAAGCAAATTTGAATTTCCGTTTCAATTCCGACATTCCTTTTCCCTTTTTCGCAGGAAAGCGGAACGTCGTTGGAAGTAATTTTGATTTTTGATTTACGTTTCAGTTTCAATTTCCGGTCGTTTTAAATTGGAACTTTGCGATTTCCAACTTTAGTATTTGGAATCAATATTCTATCGTCTGAGAGTCGCTCTTAAACGGAAACCAAATCTCCAAACGCATTTGGAACATGTTTTTTATTTTCCTTGAAATTTTCACCTGTAAAAATAATGGGACTGGAATTGTAACTGTTTTGCATGGCGCGAAAAACTAAGAATGCAAATTTATTGAGAACCGGACGTTGTCAGTAAGTTTTTCAATGAGGAAAAATAGCCCTTATCATTAAAGTTATGATTAAAATATGAAGGCTTACCTCCTTGACAAACTAACAGTCTTATTCCTGCTTTGAGAAGATTCATTTTAGGAAGATATTGGAAAATTGCAGTCCGCACTGAATCAAAAAGCAAATGCCTGATTTCGAGGAGGCACCCAAAATTGCTGGACAAAATGCTGTCTTTAAGGTAGGAGTTTTCTCTTAAAAATTCATCTTCTTGGAATCTTTTCAAGGGCTCATTTCGCATGATCTGTGCACCGTCATGCTGTACATACTGTATCAATTGTATCAACACTACATCAGTTCACTGTGGCTCATTATTCAGTGGCATTTCAGATAATCTGGGTTAAGAAAATATCTTCCATTAGATATATCTCAGTATACTATTTTTAGTAACTGGTGGAAGTGAAGACAAAGTTTTCATGTAATATATCCAACACGAGAAAGAGTGTTTCATCAGGATATCCAAACCCCGAGAAGTGGGTTGAAAAAACGAGGCGCAGCCGAGTTTTTTTGACCGACTTCGAGGTGTTTGGATACCTGATGAAACACTTTCGAGTTTTTGATATGGCTTCTCAAACCATGCACTATTCTTGGAGAAATTCAAAGCAAAAGTTCGCAAAATTTTGGGCTAATTAAGATCCGGTATGCAAACCACCGTCACGGTAGTGATTTCCTTCGTTTTCTCTTTGTGAATTATTAATGAGTTTGAGAAATGTATGTCAGTATACATGCCACGTGTCACCATGAACCTAAAATATATGACCTAGGTTGCCACGAGTCTACCAGTGGCTCAGCGGTTAGAGCATCCAACAGTTGTTGGTATGAAAAGTCATGGGTTCGATTCCCGGAAATCAGATGTTTTCTCTGTCCCACGCGCTTAACATATTAATATCGCATCTTCACTTAACCCTATTTAGACCGGGCTTTTTTCGACCTTCTGGGACCTGGAGGGGCTCCTCCCTTAGGTAACTTTAAAACCGCTTGCGCTATGGCCACCAAATTCGCACAGGATAGTGTACGCGCTAATTCTAATCACTACAGATACTGTGATGTCAATGTGACGTGATATGACGTTATTGCCTAAAGCGTATTTAAGGTGGCTTACTACAGTTTTTCTGAGACACAATTGTGCGAGCTGAGAAACTCTCTCTGACGCCATTTTTTCTTTCGCGCGCGCAATACTTTACGTCATCATCGAGAAAAAGCTAAAAACATCTCTGAGATCTGGCTTGTAGAAATCGCTCGTGGCGTACTATTAGCATTCTTTATCATGAATGGACGAAGTCTTGAAGAAGTTAGTGAGCGCTACCGGTATAAAATATTTGTGAAACCTCGACTAAAACCTCGAGGAGTTGTTGTAAAAATTCTTATGTTTATCACACCCGCCATATTGCGCTATTTCAGCGTTAAATTGAGCGCGCGACGCGCGTTTAAGTTGCACGCATGCTCAGTTTTGCTCACGAAGGAGGTCGCAAAAAAACTCGCAAATCGATTTTTTGATCCCACTCTACTCGAAAACTGACCGTATAACCCACAGTCAAAAATTCAGAATCAATTCATAGTAGTAAGTTTCACCTGTAGACAAAATATTAGCAAAATCTGTAAGAGAGATTTTTAGAAATTCTCAAAAAGCGAAAATTCGAGATTTTCTTCATTAGCAAAAATTCTGCCTTACAGATTCTCATTTTCTTTTGCATAGTTATTTATTTATAGCCACTTTCCAAATCCTGAAAAATTGAGGTAGGGTCGTACGGCTAGATTTTGAGAAAAAAGCCCTAAAAAAGTCTAGTTTCCAGTCCCCTCCTAGCACTTGGTCTGTTATAAATGATATTTTCTAAGCTTCTCGTATTTCTTTTCCAGGATAATGAGGGTTAATATCATTTCTTTTAACAGTTGTAACAACAAATGACCCAAAAGAAAACTCCTGTTTGCTTTAAACTAAAGTTTTAAAAAGGTTAACTTTCTCTTCTGAAAACTGTAGGAAGCCACCTTAATCAATATTTCCATCAATTTTGAATGCGTATTTACTAGTAACAATAATGACGTCATTATAACGCAATGAGTATCGAACGAACCAACAGAAACTGCCAACAATACAAATGATAAAAGTTCTCAAAAAGTTTTCACATACCGATGCTTGCACAAACACTAACGAGTTAAGACATTTTGTCACCATAGTAACGACATGTGACGTCATAAACGTAGACTCAATGTTTCACTTAGAAGCTCTAAAGCAATAAATTTACTGAATACAGTACCTGAAGGAGTAAAAATACTTTTGTTGGGCATAAAGGGCATCTCTATTATATTTTTTGAATGTATTTTTGGAAGACATGAAATTATGGGGAAAAATTTCATATTAGAGATAAAATGGCCATTTTGGTGTCCGCCTTCTTGGATCTGCTATCTTGAATTTCTTTAAACCTATCTGCTTCATTTAATAAACAAGAAAATGAGACAGTTAATTTTAAAATGTTTGTTTGTTTAATTAACAATGTCATACACTTGAAAGTTATGGCGAATAGTGAATTTATAGCGAGAAATCACCTTTTTTTACCAGTTAAGTCCGCCATCTTGGATTTTCACGTTTTAAATTTCACGTTTTCCTCAAATTAGCGCTAAATTCCTTTGTTAGGTGAGCGGTTATTCCTAAAGGATAAATCGTTGCTACAATTGCACTCAAACGAAGAAAACCGTGAACGCTGAAAATATTCCTGGAATGTTTGTTTTGACCAATCGCGCGTGAGACCTTGTAACGGCAGAAATTATAAAACGAACGGGTTTCTCAGTCACGGAATCGAGTTGGTTCTCGAATTGTTTTGAAAGGCCTCAAGATTTAATCTTCATCTTTATCTTACAGGAATTGAAATTACTATTCCTTTCTATCTGAGAGCCACATGCACTACGCAAGCGAAAATATGTTTGAGCGCTTTTGGAGAATAAAATTTTTCGACATGGCGGCCCAACGATTAGCGGTTCCGGCATTTCAAATAAAAGCAACTCAAGCGGCAGTTATTTCACCTTGATGTAAAAATTGCAATGTCCTGCCTTAAAATTCCCAAAGCTGCTATTATTTCTGATAGCACAGCTGCCTCGATTTATTTAGGCCGAAATCGTTAAATCTTGAGGTCTTTCGAAACCAAATCCTTTCCGTGACTGAGCAACCATCCGTTTTCTGCGGTTACAAGGTATCGCACGTGATTGGTCAAAACACAATGAACATTCCAGAAATATTTTCAGTGTTCACGGTTTTCTTCGTTTGAGTGTAATGTAAAAAATACAAATTCGATTTGAAAACATTACAACTGTAAAGATTACAGCGAGTCACAAGGCGGTCACAAAGCGGTTTCCATGGCAACATCAAGTTTGTTGGTCACAAGACACTCATGCCAAAATGTTTCTAGTTAAATTGTAGGGAAAGTAACAAAATCTGCTGGTTAGAGCATAAACGGTTACGAAATTACACAACTTCAAAGTTGAGGCGGGCCTCAAAAGCCCCCCCCCCCCCCCCTCGGTCTTAATAGGGATAAGTTTCAAATGGCTTACAATTAAAGTTTCTCATAGTTATAATCTTGGAAATGAAATTATGAATATATGAAATTCATATATTTGAACTGTGGAATGAAGAAATAAATGTAAAGAAGATCCTCGCAGCAAGCCTGATTTTTTCAGGCTTTCTTTTCGCAACTGCATAAGTTGCGTTAGTAACTGCGAGGATCTTCTTTACATTTATTTCTTCATTCCGCAGTTCAAATATATGAATTTCATATATTCATAATTTGATCTTCATCTTTCCCGGGTACATTACGAACCAATTTAATGACCAGCTCCCAGTTGGCTTGATAGCTCAATTGGTTAGAGCGCTGCGCCGGTATCGCAGAGGTCAGGGTTCGAATCCCGGCAAGCCTGATTTTTTCAGGCTTTCTTTTCGCAACTGCATAAGTTGCGTTAATAACTGCGAGGATCTTCTTTACAATCTTGGAAATGTTTATAACCACAACACAAACAAACAAACAAACAAACAAACAGGTACCCTCCCCGTTAGCTACGAGTTGATGTTTTCATACGGCCGGATATTTCGATGGACAGTACTGGTGACTGCTCTGAACGGCACTTCAGCTTCACCCCCCCCCCCCGCTTCCCGGAGGGTAACTATACATGTTGCCAATCTTGCCGAAAACCGCTGGCATTCTGATGCGAATTGAGGGACCCTACGTTCTCTTGAAATCCTGGTGAGGCAAGGCCGAGTACTGGCAGTCAAAAAAGCCCGAATTGCTCAGCGGTGTGAACGACTGCTTTTCAAAATGGCGACAATTTCCATAAATGGATCTGTTCAAGTTATTTTTCCTTAGATACAAGTAGACGAAGAACGGCTGACTGTACAGTTGGGGTTATATATTTCACATTTCTCCAATATAATTTGTCAAGCGGAGGCTGGGAAGAGGGAAAATTAAAGCGCGCAGGGGACGCTGGGAGGCACCCCCGTTTTCTCTCTCCAGCGCTCCCGCTCCTGTATTTTTCTTTCACTAGTGTTTACTAACAGGAGCCTCTGCGAAGGAGAGAGAGTCAGTATAGTCAGTATGTGAGGCTCCGTAATGTTACGCACTTAATGACTGAGTGGAGGGGGGGGGGGGGCGACAGGACGATATTTGGCTCTAGGTCATATCTGTGTGCCATGTCCGAGAGCCAATATTTTCTCGTAAGGCCCGACCTAACTAAGTCAGTAAGTTGTTTTATCGTACCACCTTTCTCATTATGCTTAATTTTGTTGGTAAATTTTGAAATGATTCTTTCGAATGCTCATCTAATGAAACTTTAAGTGTGCGCGCGCTGAATGAAAAGATGATGTGCGGGCGCTTTTTCCGGACCGGCTCCCCTCAACCCATCCGGCCCTACACATGTCAAGTCGCCAATGCTTTTTCCACAAAATTGCGTCAGCAGGGCCGTATGTTGGTATAGCTAAAGTAAAATGAAAGATGTGCGACGTAAAATGTATGACCCCAGCTGTACAGTCAGCCTTTCGTCGTCTTCTTGTATGTCTTAATTCTGCCCACTTTATTGAGCAGGTCTTTGTCCGGTTGGCCCTTGCCGAATTTACGAAGCGTTCACTTTTTTTCGCTTTTTTTAGACGGCTAAATTTATTTTCTTTCTAAATTTAGCTGGGGAAAATTCTTGTTGGGGCGAGAATAGGGGAAAATTGCCCTATAGATAAACTTCGAAGTAAAGCGGCGAAGAACCGACGTAAGGCCATTTTGTGCGGCTGGTACAAGGTTTTAAAAAACTTTTGTTTCGGTTGTCTTGGAGACCATCCTGTTCACTTCGTTTCTGTTTTCCTGAGTGTGCGCTGCTTTTCAGTAAAGATAAGAAGCCAACATAAATAAATAAATAAATAAATAAATGGAGAATCAAACGGCTTTTTCTCTATCCAGGTCAAAACAAATTCTCCGTACCAACAGCTACCCGATTACTTTTCCAGGTCATTGTAGTGCTTATCTGATGCGCGCTCCTCGCATCACCTAATCTCGTTCCCATATCTTCCGCGGACCTTCTTTATATGTATCACCTGTCCTGTTTGACAATTTGTACGCCTTCTTTTATTGTGGGTAGAATCTGGGGCTTATCACTCTTGACTTGGGAATTAAAGGTTAAAAAACTTAACGCCAGGGGAACCTGAAAGAAAAATTTCAAAGATACTATGTCATTGTGAGGCTTACATTAATTGTTTTACCAATGGGTGTTGTCATACAGAAAGATATCAGGAACACGATTTATGAGTTCGCTATATCAACCATAAACAAACTGTTCCCCGGTGAATAAATGAACTTTGCTTTCTGAAAACTCTACCGTGGCTCCAAACGATTTTCAAATCCACCGAAAGCAGTCTTAACTGTTGTTTGAAATATCGCCCCCCCAAAAAAATCGTTGGGGAGTAATTATCATTTGCCCTTTTACAGTACGTACAGGCCATCTGTGCTGGGGATGACGTCACCATTCATGAGTTCTCTTTGTGTACATTTCTCATTTTCTTGTGAGTTTCATGTTTAGCCCTGAAAGTTACTTACACGCGCCAAAAAAGACCAAATAAGCTATTTATAATTCTGTCGAACGGCCATCCTGTTTTTTCCCTGCTATTGTCGTGGAAATTTTTGGGGGGACTTTCCTGTATTTTCACCTATTTTTGGGCAATATCATTTATTTGCGTCGTACGCCCAGCAAGCAAATAAAACGCAAAGTTACAACTCGAAAGTCGGTTGGGATACGCGGGGCAGCGCAGCTGTTTGATCGGAAGTCGACGTGGTTCCGACACCTGCCGAAAAGTCCCGATCTGATCTGTCCGAAATTTGTTAATGAGGTCACATGGCGTTGTAATCGAAGGGGATTGGATCTTCGTCCATGACGAGCGAACTCAGCACAAGTTTGTTCCCATAACAGCAAGAGCAGCGAACAAGGTTGAATCTTTCAAATCCGACCCGATTGTGCCGAGTGTTAGAGAAATCAGCTCTCTCAGGGGTTGATTCGGAAGATCCAACACCGGCTATGGATTCTGTGAACTTTGCGGGCTAGCCGTATTTTGATCGCGCCACATGCTTTTTCGCCGCCGACAATTGGCGATTTTGGCTCGGGGACCTTGAATTGCATGTGGGAAGGCGAATAATTCTAAGTTAATATCTTGTCGACCTTACTGAGTGCTTGTGGAAGTTCAGTTGCAAATTGCGGACAAGTTGCCTGTGAATGTTCCTTCTTTTAAGCCCTATAAATGGGCTGTGCTCCTAGCATACACGTCTCACAATCTGGAGTATTTTATTGTAGAGACGAAATTCACGAAGGATCAAGCCCCAGACCTCGACCATCTTCACCTAGTGAGATTGTCGGCCATATTCGAACAAGTTCCGACTCTGGTTCGCATATTTCTACTTCTTCCTCATCTCGCAATCGTGGAATTAACAAAAAGGGGCAAAATTCACATAGAGGCAGTTCTATCGAAGCAGAGACACAAACTTACGATCCGAAGACTATGGAGACTTCGAAGGTAAAGAGTGTGTTATTTTCCCGTTTGCCCTCGGTCTCCGACTTGTGTTCCCTATTAAAAGCTGCTCTGTGGACATTTTCGGCGATCTTTTTCCTTCTTACTCTCGCCATCCGCTGATATTTTTCTGTCTGCATGTCTTTTACAGAATGAGAGAAGAGAAGTGTTACTTGGACCCATGAAGTTATATCAAGCGCCGATGCAGGTAGGCTTGTAGTTCGTTTTCGTGGTAAAAACATACAGGCTGGCTTTGGCTTACAAGTACGATACGGTTAGAGTAAAGTGCTGCTTGCCATTTATTCTTTTTTCCCAACACTAACAAGTTGGTGGATGTTTGGCCCTTTTTGTTTTTAATCGGATCAACCACCTTCAATCTACGACCTGGAATAGTCGTGTTTTTCTTTTATATTTCGGTCTGGAACCGATCATGTTCACTTGGTAATATTCGAAACGAAGCCTAGGCTCACATTCGACGCATTTTTCCCGTGTTTCGTTGCCAGCTTTTTGCATTTCAAACGCTCACCAGCTTGAAATTCTATATATTTTTCGCGTTGTACTAACCCGTGTACAATCTTTACGGTTAAGAGAGAGAAATCCTCACCTATATTTCTCCGGTCAACCCGGTTTCTTTCCACGTCAAGCGTGTAAAAAGATTGGTCTATTTTTTGTTTACAAAAGATCTCGTTGTGTGAAAGGTCTGCGGCCTTCCCTTACTTAACGTTTTTGCGTTGGTTTTCGAGAGGTTATTACCGACTTATGGTAGCAGGAAGTTTTGTTGCTTCTGTCATTGCAAAAATTTGTCTCTTTCTACAAGACGAAGATCAAATGCTTCCCCGAAAATTGATTACCTCTAGTACGAAAGGAACTAAATGGTATAAAATCCTGAAGGAACCGCAATTCTTCATTAAGCTTGTATTTTGCCGGTGTTTTTGTGCGCTTAAGACGCTTCAAAAAGTCGGAGTTTAGGATGAATATATTTTTCTAAACTTTAATCTATTTCATGACCTCTAGTTGACAGGTTTTGATCGCGATGTTTTGTTATTTGGTTTACAATATTTCTTTTCATAGCAGTTTTGAGCGAAGCATGGGCAAAAAACGGTCGTGGTGTCAAGGGCAAAAAAGTCTCGGGCCTTTCGTAAACATACGAAAGGCGAGTTGTTTCCACGTACGAGTTGAAGTTCTTCTCGAAGACTTGTGATTTCTCCTTTCTTCGATATGAAACTCTATAACTTGACCTTGCGCGAAATCTTTCTTCAGATCCCGAGGAAAAGTTGATGTACAATACAAGTACACAACTGAGGGTTTTACAATCTTTTCGAGGTTATGTGTTGCATCGCTTCCCTTTGTGGTTTATTTCAACATGTCTGAAACTGACATCAGAAAGAGAAATCTGCAGCCATGTTTTGCGTTATTACTTCGGATACTAAGCTAACAACCGTGAAATAATCCAAAGGTAGTGGTGGAAAATTTTATTTTTCAAAACAAAAAGACCATACTGGAACTTTTCATCTCCCTGAACTCATTTCCAGCATTTTCTAGTGCGAAATTACCAGTGACTGCATGTTCATTTTGGAAGTTGCAACCTCGCATAAGCTACCATGGTAGAAAACGATTCTGTCAAACAATTGAATCGCTTCCAATTTACATGTATGCAAATCAGACATGTTATTTTTGGTCTGCATTTTGTGTGAGAAACATTACATTAATATGAGAGAAAGAAAATCTGAGAACATACTGATGGAGTGCTAACTTGACCCTCGGGATTTTTTTGTTAGAATAGGATTCATTGCTACAAGTGTTTGGGCCTTTTTCAGTTTTACAATGTTTCTTGAAATTAAAATAACAAAATACAGCTGTACTGCAATCATGGAATTAGAATGAAAATGGGGTGTTTGAGATGGGAGATAAATAATATTAACAGCAAAAGAAAGTTCTTGCCATATATGTTGTGTTCCAGCTCAGTTTTTGTCAATTTTAGATTTTAGGTGGTAGAAATTTAACTTGTGAGATTGCTGTTGCTGATTGTTGATAAGATGGTTTCCATAGTTTTTGTTAGACAAATTTTTACTATATTGTTCATCTTGGCCGAAGTGTTCGTTTGTTTCCCAGAATCTCTTGAGACTGTCGCAGTGTACACAGTCACTTTTGTGAACTCTCAGATGTTTTTGTGTTGTTTCTTAGAATGGTGTGGCAATGCTTTAGCTTCAATGGTTGTCAAAGCTCAAATTTGAAAAAATACTGAATATAATTTTGACGTAGTAAAAATTGAAAGATTGTCTTTTCATCTTTCATATCATGTCACACTTTAGGATTTCACCCACAGACTTGAACTTTTGAAGTGGAAGGTTTTAAAGAAATTTTAAAGGCCACCTTATTGTTGTGTGTCATCTTGGTTAGTCTTGTGCTTAAATAACTATGACCTGGTTTTAAATGAGTTTTGTCCATCTCTTCATTGCAAGAGTCTATTTGGTTTTTAAATCTTTAGAGTAAAAAACAAAAATAGACGTACTTCATGATTCTTTTGTTAAAGTCTAGTTTCTCAAGCTTAAAAAATAAATTTGTCACTGACCAAATGGAGTTTTTATGGTTCTGATGTAGTAAAAGGACAATATATGTGAGTACACTGTTACTACTGAATTTTTCTTGTCACTTTTTTTGCACTTACCTTGGCAAGTGTGTCAAAACTACTTGAAGAAGTTACTTAATGAACTAAGCCAGAAAGGAATCTTTTTGGCTTAAGGTTGTGATGATTACTGTAGTCAAAGACCTAAATTCCTGGCTCAACATCAAAGACAGTAAAGTGTTTTATTTTTGGCAATTTTCTGACTCTGTTTGGAAAATTTTGTCAGATATTTCTCACGAAACACACAAAACATGTCTTTTTGCACACAGGGTACATAGGTGAGTAGGTGTATTTGACAACAGGTTTTTTCCATACCAGCTTCTTCCAGTTCAGTCCAGTGCTAGTGTTAGTACAGCCGTTGATACAACACTGGAAATTACAAATTATTATTACAATGGGACATTGAGCTGAAATGTCCCACGGGTTATAAAATCTTCTCGGATGTGGTGTCTGTAAGATCTTTCTAACTTATCTCTTTTGCTTCTAAACACATTCGAATAAGAAGTTGGTATGTCTTACTGCTTTGTCTCTGTTTTGCAGCAAAACACTCCCTTAACTTGACGAAAGTTGGAAATGGCTGTGGGACTTGAAATTGTCCCACGGTGCATTGTAAAAACCTTTAATGTGTCATGTATGCCAACATAGTTTGTCTGTGGTAAAAGATCCAAGATGGTGGATGTTCGGCTAATTTTGCAATGAGTCCGATGAAAATTGTTATTATTTTTATCATTATTGTTACCATTATTGTCATATCTGACCAAATCTCTGAAATGTTCAGCTAATTTTAAAATGTGCTTGGATGTGAATTACGGTTTTTTGTTTAGCTGTATTATACAACTTTCTGTTGAACAAGTTGTTATTCAGTTTTCTTTCTTAAAATTAGTTCATTTACACAGTTGTCTATAGCATGTGATAAAGGAGAATATGTCCCCAAGATGACTGCACCATTTCTGGCTAAATCTAGGGTCCATGTTTGCATTCATCAGGTGGTCTGAGATGAAGATGAAATTCTAGGGAGAGTAGAATAATTCAAAAACTTGCCCAGAGGACAACTACATTTTGGAAACAAGTTTTCTAAATTTTCATTTGGCATGTTATACCACCAACCATTTGGTACTTTAACAACACAGGGAGTATTATTTTGCAAGCTTCCATTGTTCATAGAGAAAGTATGCTTTTTTGGGGGAAACTTAATTGTGTGGCCATTCAGATGAAAAAAGGTATATGGAACAAAAACCCTCCTGTAACATTAACCTTCTGTTTTAAATACTCTTTGTTGCTGTTCTTAAAGTAATAAAATTCTGCTGTTTTGAAAAGGCAAGTAAAATTTGGTCAGGGCAAATATGTTATCTGACTCAACCCTCTAAGCCCCAGTATCCACATCCATATTCTCCTCACTGTTCTCCATATATTTCTTATGTTAGTAGTTGGGAGAATTTGATTAAACATCAACACATTGCATGTCTGGTGATCATTTGCTTTATTGTCATGACCCATACATTTGATCAACTGGTGATATTGTGAGGAGAAATTAGGTGCTTGTCACTGACAAAAAATCTAATATGGATCCCTGTTAAATCTGTGATTGCAGCTTAACTTCGTGTTTTGTTTGTAGATCATGCTGGTGTTTTCTAAAGAAGATGCCCAGACTGATAGCTTCCTTCATGCCGCGGAAAGAGGAGGATACGTTTGTCAGATCTGTAAAACATCTGAGGAGGCTATGGAGCAGTATATTAACGTGCAGCCAGACGTAAGAATCTCTTTCAATTTCTACTGTGCTAGAGAAAATTTAAGTAAGCGGCGATTTTGTTCCCCCTGCGTCCTACGTCTCTGATGCATAGAAGTCCTAAAAGACGCAAAATAATTGGACGCAGAACCACAATTGATCAAATGTCCCATTTGTGTAATTTAGAATCTATAACACAACTTACTTCAAAAGAAAATACCAGTTGGCTCTAGAATACATCTAGAAGTAATTTCTGAGAGAAAAAATACAGGCCTTAACTTACATTGTTAATAAATTTGATCTATTCCAAATGCTGCCATGTTTGATGTCAAGAAGACCCTGGGAATGAGGTTATACCAAATGTGGAATAAAGTACACGTCAAAGCTCACCCAAGCCCACCATTTATAGAGCGGTTTTCATTTGAGTGTCGAAAGTAATTCGCGTTTTGCTTTGGTTTTGCTTTACTTCGCTCTGTGAATGGTTGAAAGATTTCGCGCCACTTTCTCCACCAATCAGAAGTAAAACTCAAACCAATCGCGACTTGCTCGCACGCGTTTTCCCACGCTTGACGCTGGTGACATGTATTTGCTTCGAGTTCTGATTGGTTCATTGGGTAATTTGTGTTTGTTGTGATTGGCTGGGGTATAATTACTTTGGGTTTGGTTTTACGACACTCAATTGAAAACCGCTCTAATAGATTGGTCTCATTGGTTTTGGTCTGGGACTCGCTATTTTTCATGGGGTGAGTCCCAGGGACTCACTTATGGCAAATTGGAACAAAATCACCGAGTTAGTAGGTTGTGAGAAGTGGGATTGAGTGTTTTAGAAAAAACTTAAATTTTCCCCCTGTGTCCTGTAACACCAAAGTTGTTGACACTGAGGTCAGGTGTATTTTATTCTTAATTAATGATGTCATTGTCACATGGTTTAGCGCATGGTTCATTTGCATGCACTGTAATGTTAAGATCTGCTTCCACTTGTCTGTCACAGGGAAGTTTAGAGACTTCTCAACCCTTTACAAACTCAAATACAGATATTGTAATTTTGCGGTTCAGTCACACGTTGAACTCTGTTCTGATGAGAAACTAAGGTCACATTTAAGTAATAAGTTGAAATTAAACAAAGTAAGAACTGAACTTTTTTGAGGCACCTTTTGACATTCAATTCCTTGCCAGAAGTGCTTAATTAGAACTGGATACTTCAGCCTATCAAACTTTACAAAATCTTGCAAGCGATATTACATGAAGAAGAACTGTAACTTGGTCATAGTGCAAGCAACCAAACATAATAATAGGAAATAGCTTTTGTAATCCTCTTTATGTCTTGTATATTTTCTATTCGTGGAAGCATATGCCTGGTTTATGATCTTCAGGTTTATGGGGTAAAGTATTGTGAAAAACTCTTTTTGGTAGCAAGGAAAGATTTAATGCTCACTGTCCTTTTATTACTATTTCCTTTAGGTTGTTTTTATTGACATGAGGGGAAATTCTGTCATTGATGGAGAGAGACTTTGCAGGTATTATTTGCTTTTCATACTGCACAATATTTTCCTTTTCATTTTAAGAACTGACTTATATAGTAGAATTAAGATACATACCTAACGTCACAGCAAACTAGCTTTGTTTTTGGAATCATGACCTTGCTTCTTTGTTTTTAGGATTATTAGAGCAAAAGGCCCAAGGGAGAACTCTATAATAATTGCTGTTGTCAAAGCAAGGTAAGAAGCTGAATTGACTTACCTGTAAATTTATATTCAGTTACACTGTGTAGAAAATGCTAAAAGAGAAGACGTTGAGTGGTATTTTAGGGCAAATTACCCAATCTGGTAATAATTCAAAAAATGCCATTTGTGGCATGCAATTACAGTGGTTGGCAGAGGGAGGGGGGTATATGATCAATTCTCAGTGTTTTTCGCCACATGGGAGAAACTGACAGAGATTGCTTTCTATGGATGTTGTAAATATAACTCTGTTACGGGTACATTGCCACTAGTAAAAACTAGCTAGCATCTGTATAGTTTCTTCCAGCTGCAGTTGCAGCAAGAAATCACTGCTGTTTTCAGTGTAAAATGTTCTTACTTTCATTGCTAATAGGGATCGAACCTTTGAATGTTGGGATGAATTCTTGAAATGCAACTTCTCAAATAAAATCATTGATCATTTCTTTACTGTGGTGCTGTTTATATGTCAGTGCTCTGCAATCAACAAAAAACGTGTTAAATGTTTAAAGGGTAATATTGTTCAATTCCAAACCATTTGTGTGGCTATTTAAATGAAAGCTGCTTAATTCTTCATGTTAAACATACATATTTGTGACCTGTTTTCCTTTCAGAGAAGTCTTTCTTTGTCTTTAATTTGTATTTCCTGATTTTATTGCTGCGACTTTTTGTTTTCTGCAATTCACATTTGTGGCATTTTCCTTTGTCTGTTTGGTAAAAATATTTTATAATTATAAAGTCAAACAGAGGTTGACAATGTCCTATGAAACATTGTTTATAGGAAATCACTAACCACGCTCTATTACGCTTTCTAGTAAAATGAAATCACACTGTCTGCGCAAAATTTTCACATGTGGCATCTGGAAGGATCGCAGGTCTGGTTTATTGTTGATCTCACTTATGTGCAACTTTCAAATCAGACTCTCCTTCGCAAACAAACTGTGTGTTCAAATTGCAATGAAACATGAAAATAATTATATTCAGAGTCATAGCGTTTTGGTTGTATTGCTAAAGCATGTTTGGCCTAGAGATTGAAACTCAGAACTAACCAAAGACAAGGAATTGTAAACACATGAGTCACAGTACATAACACTGAGAAATGGAGGTATAAACTTTCAAGGATCAGAATCTTCTGATACTTTTAGTTCCATCCTCATTTCTCAGTGTTTGCATGAACTGTTGTGCTACAAGTTCCCTGTCAGTACTGCTGCTAACCTTCCAAACCATTCTCTCTGGTAACCAAAAAAGACCTGCACTTATTTCAAGGCTGATTAAAATTTTCTATTGATATAATTTCTAATGAGGATCTTAGTTCATGCTATCAACAAAAACTCATCATCTTTTACATCCCTTCTTGACAAGATCATTTCTTTTGCTTGTGAAGGAAAGTTTTGGAGTTGAAGGTCGTGTTGTCTTTGTTAAAGTACTACAATTTGGCGTGGTACCTAATATTGTGTTATTTACTATTATATAAAATAGAAATTAAATAATTGAGAATTGAGCAGCTTTCATTGCCAGTCGTATAATTAGAGTGGCACCTCTTTCACGTTCTTCAGAATTTTAAATTTTTGTGGAAGTGGCAAAAAAAGTTACAAATCTAAACGTTGAGAATAAATTCTAACCCTCATCAGCGTGGCTTTGTAAAAAAGCGTTAATTTTGTAAGGTCAGGAAACAGTGTGTGGGTATGTAAAAAAAGTGGTAATTGTGTAAGGTTAACCCTTTAAGCCCCAATAATGACAAGCATCTAATTTCTCCTTGCAATATCACTTCTTGTTCAAACATACAGGACATGAGAATAAAGAAGGTGATCACGAAAGACAAAATGTCTTGATGTTTATGCAAATTCTCCTAATTACTGCCATAGAAATGTATGGGAAACAGTGAGGAGAATGTGGATGTTGATATTGGGGCTTTTAGGGTCAAGAAACAGCGACAAATTGAAATGCAAGGCCAGAAAGAGCTATGTACAGAGCAGAATACTTGGAAGTCTAAATCACCCTTTTGTACTATCTACATGTTAACATCTGGCACAAAAAAGAAAGTGTAAATTTGCGAATTATATTGAAATTACTATTTGAAACGTTTCCTTTTTTTAGCCCTCGAACTGATGAACCTTTGATGCTTCCGCTATTGAAAGCTGGATTTGACAGGGTAAGATTATGCTCCTTTATGGTATATTAACTTTGATTTGTAGTCTTATTGGGATGAGTATGTTCGTGAGCATGGCTTAGTCCATTGTCATTTCTGGCTTTATTTATTTGACACTTCGCCTTATGGCATACATGTACATGTAACTAGCACACAAAACATGTCAACTTGTTGTTTCTTGGCTATATACCAATTCTCTGTAGTCGTACAATGAAGTTTATCATGGAAGAAGTTTTAAGAAGTGTGGAGAGATTCCTCTTGTTGGCTTAAAGTCCTGTGATTACTAGCAGTTGTTTGAGTTAAATCATTATTTGATTTCTGGCCATAAATTAAAGATTTCTAGGGGCAGTGAATTTTTTCGTCTCTTTAAAGCTTATGAGGGTTGATGACTATAACTTTATTTTTGGACACTTTTGGTGTTAGCGCATATGTCATTAATACATGTTTACCAACATGTCATGCTACACTCGATACATCTCGAAACATTTTGACAGTAATGGACTGTGAATGAGAGATGAACATTCATATTTTCTAATCTTTAAATACCCTTCCTCTTTCCGCTACCACACCATCTAGTCTTGACTGTTTTGCATCCACGGTATTATCAGATCTTATTTAAACCAGTGCAAGTTCATGCTCATCCCATGTCTGCATGCATGCGGACCAATTTTTTTAATCAAAGTCTATCTGTCCTAATTTTTGGCTTGTTTTACAGTTTTGTAGTTATGGGGATGAACTTTTAAGTCAGTGGTTAATGTAAGTCTTTTTTTTTCTCAGCACTTTGTTGAAAATGCTAACGTAGGCGCCTGCCATAATGAGCTGCTAATGTTGGAACATGGAGAGGTTCAATCAATGTTCAAACTCAGGGCAACCAGCTGTCTCTTCAGTGCAATTGATAACTCTCATGATGCCGTGGATATTACAAGCCTGGACCCTGACAAGGCAGAGTTTCAGGTAGAGGTACAAAAACAACTTCAGTCAATTCTTTTATTATAAAGTAAATACAAAGTTCTGCCTTAAGAAACTTCACAGTGTTCTAACTTAATTCCTCTTTTTGTCCTCTTCAGTTAAGCACCCCTCTTGAAAAGTAATTTGAAAATAATCAAGCTCTAGACATTATAGTAGATATAGAAGGATGGCGCATGTCCTCCTTCGAGCTTTACCATTAAGTAGACTTACAGGTACATCCAACATATTCCATTCTGCTATAACTATGAAATACAGTATTGTGCTGTTTCTTTGGAGTTTTCTCATGTTGGCTCGTCAAAATCTACAACTTTTTTTACGTTGGTAAAATCCATGTGGATATCACACCAAATGTACACCCAAACACTCATTTCATATTAATTTTATAAACCAAACTTGGATTTTAAAACTTGGATTGTTGTATAGTTTTGTGACAGTCATAGAGAGCAACAGTCGATTCAGCAGTTGAAACTGAATGTGATTTTTGGTGAATCACAGGCATTAAAGTCAGTTATGAGCAAAACTTTTGCTATGAAAATCTGCCTGTTGATTTTTTAACCCTTCTACTCCCAAGAGTGCCTAAAATCAAAATTCAAGACAAATCCCAAAATTTCATTTAGTAACTAGAAATACGTGACTCGCAGAACCTCGCGAAGCTCAGGCACGGCTTTCTTGTCGTCGACTCTTTCGCCTTCGTTGTTCGCGCTGAATTTCAAGTCGGCGTTCACGCTGAGTTTCAGTTGTAAATCTCCCCCGGAATGGATTTTCAGCCACTTGTTTAATCGGGCGTTGCTTGCTTGTTCACAGACGATGAATAAACATATCAGCACCCAAATAAACGCAGCGAAGCAAGCAAGAAAGGAAGAAACACACCGAAGAAACATGAGAGTGCACAACTGTCAGCGGTCGCGATTTGGTTTTGTTGCTAGGCAACTGTGCGGACACCATCGAAATATATATCGGCTGATCGAGATTTGACCGCCCTTAGCGACCCTCGCGCGAACCCCACGCGACAAATTTATAAACCTCGCTTGGCGAGGAAAAATACTTAAAAATAAAAAGTACTATGTGAAAGTACTGCTCAAGTGGTTTCATTTGAGTGGTCACACAATAGGATTTCATCCACAGACTCGAAAGTTAGAACCACTGAAATGTCTCCATAACTGACCCTGGTAGTGAAAGGGTTAACTTATCATTGAGAAGTCTTTTTTATGTTGTACTTCAGTATGTCAACCCTGCGTTTGAGAGGATGACTGGCTATTGGAGGTCAGAAGTGGTGGGACATTCTCAGGCTTCAGTGCTGAATAGCGAACATGAAAAACCTGTAAGTGATCTGACAATTTGTATTACATGCCTGCATTGTGGGAATGTTTTGTGGTCAGCTAGGGTTGAGTATTTTTGGTGCAAAATGTCTTGCTGCCATCTTGGATTATGAAGCCATGGTAGGTCGGGGAGAGGAAAAAATATCGCCATGGAGGTGGTCATCCAAAAAGATTAAGTAGGGGGGAGGGAGAGGGGAATGCCCCCTCCCCACGCCTTTTGCTCTTTGCAACTCCCTACATTTTAGAAATCCAAGATGGCAGCCAAATGCATGAGCAACTTCTTCCAAAGTACTTCATCCCCCCCCCCCCAACCAAAACAATGCCCTTGCTACAGGCTGTCATTACAGTTAAACCTCTACAGTGTATGAACAACAAGAAAAGCCCCAGGGGCATTGGACCCTGGCATTTGTCCCTCTCTCCTTGGGATGCAAAATACAGCACGGTCACTCAAGATATAAGCCCAAGTGGTGTAAATTTTTGAAGTTGGTGATTTATCTTACCTTTGACGTGCTCGCTGCCAGCCCCCCCCCCCCCCCCCCGACCACGTCTTTACTGCACCCTTCCCCTTGTAATAACATGAATCCCTAATAGTATGAACACATTAGCATTCTCAAGAAAATTAATTTCAAATCTCGTAAAAGTATGCTAAAAACGGGCGCCATTTTGTTTTGAACTGACATGAAGCGTCTTTTTAATTGAAATATGGATAACTTCAAATCCAATTTTCTTTCCCGGGGTCAGCTTGGGAGCAAAAGTAACGGTAAGTTCTTATCTGTTCTCAAAATGTGACAGTGCTGCAAGTATTTTTTTGGTAACTTAATTTTTGCACTTACTGCTCGAACGTTGAGTGGAAATCGTCTTAAAATTGAATTCGAGAAAAAGCAATTTTTAGATTTCTGGGGATTAGTTATTGTTTACACAATGGCGTTTCCGACTCGCAAAACTTTGATCCAATCATGCAACCCGCTAATTAGACATTTTGCCCATTGTCGGCGGAACACGTGCTGCAGAAAACTCGCTGATCATCGATCTACTTTTGCGCTTAAACTGAGAGATTTTAATTTTCTGTGTAACTGACCTCGATGGAGGAAGCTTCAACTAGTGGACCGAGTTGCTGTAGCAGAGACAGAAAAGGCAAACAGGGGGAAGAAAGAATGTCCTCAGAAAACGAAGTTAGTATTTTGATGCAGGTATTGAAGTTAATTTGTTCAAGTTCAAGCTGTGCAAATGCCTTCAAGTTGTTTCTTTATTTGAAGCTACAAATGGCAATAGACATTTTTGGGATGAATAAAACAGTCAACTTAAGAATTTTCCCTCTATTTAATCTGTACACGTACGCAAAGTTACCATATTGGTCCATATTGTTCTACCACAATAAACGGACGGTTGTCATTACAAACATGCGGCCACTTCGTTCATCTGTTATGAATTGAAAAAAAAGCATTACCGCTATCTGAGGCTCCGCAGTCGATTTCGTGTTCTTTTTGGGGCTGTTCTTTGGTATTTTTCTGAACTAGCCCCTTCTTTTACCATTTTTTCTGGGCAAATTGAACGTTGAAGGAACCTTTGTCTCGCATCGTCCGGTCCGATTGAAATTTGATCAGTGATTTACGTTAGGCTTTATTTTCTTTTTTCCTGAGTGATTTCTGGTAGATTTTGTTTTGATATAATAAATTTAACACTTAAGTAACAAAACAGTTTTAAAAAACACCGACTTGAAAGACGCTAACTTGGTGGAGAGTGTACCGTATTTACTTAAAGTTCCACATGTCTTGCTTTTTGGCTGAGATAGAATCATAATTGTCTGGCTTGTGATATGTACAACGTTCATGTGTAGATTACCGAGTTTTACCGTTCTTGTTATTATTTTTTGCTTATAATCCTCGAATAAACGCCGCATTCTTCTGATTGGGTGCGGCGTTTATTCGAGGGCGGCGTTTATTGGTAATTTTGCTTCCATCTGCAGCGTTTAATCAAGGGCGACGTTTATTCGATGGCGGCGTTTAATCGAGTAAATACAGTACTGCAATTTTGAAGTTTGCAAAAAGAGTACAAACATCACGTGCAACATTTCAGACATTTGACATGTTGCAATGTTTGACTTCACCTGTCATCAATCTTATACATTCTTATACTTTCTGCATTTATATCTCTTGAACTAAATAAGATTTTGACCTAAAACTTTTACCATTCGATAGCTCTTTTTCCCTATGCTACATATGAATTTTAGTCAGAATCAAGAAATATTCCATGTTTTTTCTTCTGTGTATCCTATTAAAGACGGTGTGTTAATTTCACCTCGCAACGATTTGAAACTGTACAGGTAGCATTATTTTTTAGACATTTTACAGTCGCTTTACTTTGAAGGTGCGAATAATATTAAAAAATAGTAATAATAAATTGCACTTTGATGCAGAGCGAAATACAGGGTGTTATCATGTCAGAAAACAACAGAAAATGTCGACCGACCTCAATTTTGCATGGATACTTGATGTTATCAAGTTTCAATTGTATCCCTGCCTTGGCTACAGAAGTCACATCCGCAGAGTCAAACCGTCAAAAGTATGTAGCTTTCACCCGCCACTGGCTACGGCATGCTAAAGTGGGTTCACTATACAGTTCAGTCTTCCACTGTTTTGAAGCTTTTATAACCAGGAATTCAATACTCATACGTTCATTTGCAGCGAAGTGACTTTGTGACGTCAACAACCTGGCAGTTACCGTTCAACTGGAATCCCGTTCAAGCTTACAATGTAGTCACCATAGTTTTGCTGTACAAACATATTACCATTTTCCATGCTATAGGATAAAAAAGGCACAACTTTCAAAGTAAAATTATATAAACAACGATCTATGTATTACGATAAATTTGATACCAGTTGCGTTGGGCCACTACATACAAAGTAAACACGACTGTTGTTTAAAATTAATAATCGTACACCGTTGCATTGACCTTAAAAGCGTTGATCTTAAAAGTGTTTTACTCAAGCGTTATGAAAAGTTGTCAGTGCATTGTGAAACATTGTAATTTAAGTATTCCTCAACATTTTGGAACATTCATTGCATTTCAAGAATTCGTGTAGGAACGTTCAAATGCGTTGAGGATCATTATCAAAGCGTTGCAGTGCATTCACAATGCGTTGAAAATTCGTTGAAACGTATTTCAATGCAATTTTCGTTTAGCCTGGTTTTCCCAGATAGGGTCACATATACTAAGTGCAGTACTATAAGTAATGACTAAGTTAATGAATAATTGTATAACTACATGGATAACTAAATAAACAAATTTTAATTTTGGGTTGTTGCTCATGAGAGGCTTGACGAGATAAACAATCTCTAAAAAAAAAAATGTTAATGTACTTTGTTTACCCACAAAGCACTTTGGAGCTCAGAAGCTCATTAAGATGTGTTCGTGCACTCCAGATCTAATTGGAATTCGGAAGTGTTGGTTTTTGAGGAGAGGTCAAAACCGGAGTACCCGGAGAAAAACCTCTCAGAGCAAGGGCAAGAACCAACAAGAAACTCAACCCACATATGACACCGGGACCGGGAGTCCAACCCGGGCCACATTGGTGGGAGGCGAGCGCTCTCACCACTGCGCCATCCCTGCTCCGCTCTACCTTGATTTTCATTCTCCTACTTGCCTGTCCACCCTCTTCTAGGATTTGTGATAGCCCTGATAACTGTGCCATGTTGCAAATGAAACTGAAAGTGTCAACTTATTCTAAGTCACAGAGCAGTTTTGAGTGTCTCAAAACTTAATAAAAAACAAACAAACAACAAACAAAGTAATCACTCTGGCTAATCACAGCACAAAAACACAATAAACTAGTCAGAACTCAGAGCAAATAGTACTAATAATAATTGTAACCGTTGCCAAACATGGGAACTTCTGGTTGGTTTAAGCCGTGATATGAAAATGCATATTCTCCTTACTGTTCTCCATACATTTCTTATGAAACTAGTAAGGAGAATTTGTCTAAATACCAAGACATCTTATCCATAGTGATCACTTCCTTTATTCTCACCACTTGAATGTTTGAACAAGCACTGATGATGTAAAGAGAAATTTCATTTTCATCACTGTTAGGGCTTAAAGGGTTAAACCAGTAAAGCAAATTAAGAAAACAAAGAAGAATATTGCTCTTGACAGAAATTGGTAACTGCTTTTAAAGCTTGACTTATCTTAATTGTTGTTTTTGCTTTTTAGGAATTATATGAATCAATACATGCACAATTAAAGAAGGGGAAGGTAAGATGTATTCTAAGTTTCATTTTTCTGTATTTCCTGTTTATATTTTTTCACGTTGTAACAGTGATTGTAATTCGTAGTCATCTAGTGCTAACCCATTAAGCCCCAATAGCCCCTAATTACTCCTTACAGTATCATAATTTTTTTAAAAAATAATCTTTGTTTTTTGTTTGCCACAATACAAATACATTACAAATGCATACATGACAATTACTTAACACTACATGTAGCATAACGACAGTACCATTACTAACCCCTGGCACAGGTCATGAGAAATATGGAAATGATTACTTAAGTGAGGTGTCTTGATGTGTAAGCAAATTCTCCCAACTAGTAACATAAGAAATATATGGAGAACAGTAAGGAGAACATGTATGTTGATACTGGGGCTTAAAGATGAGGTGTCTTGATGTGTAAGCAAATTCTCCCAACTAGTACCATAAGAAATATATGGAGAACAGTGAGGAGAACATGCATGTTGAAACTGGGGCTTAAAGATGAGGTGTCTTGATGTGTAAGCAAATTCTCCCAACTAGTACCATAAGAAATATATGGAGAACAGTGAGGAGAACATGCATGTTGATATTGGGGCTTAAAGATGAGGTGTCTTGATGTGTAAGCAAATTCTCCCAACTAGTACCATAAGAAATATATGGAGAACAGTAAGGAGAACATGCATGTTGATATTGGGGCTTAAAGATGAGGTGTCTTGATGTGTAAGCAAATTCTCCCAACTAGTACCATAAGAAATATATGGAGAACAGTAAGGAGAACATGCATGTTGATATTGGGGCTTAAAGGATTAATGCAGATACATGTAACTGGTTGCTGTCGTGTGCACTCTTGGACGTGCACTCATGTAGATGAATTTTAAAAAATGTCAGTTTTAAACAGGTCTTCTTATTGTTGTGCTATTACTCATTCAATTGATGGTTATTTTTCTGCTGGAGATTAATTTTAATCTTTTTTGTGTTTCTTTACAGCCATGGGAGGGCAGAGTTCTGGGTAAAAAAAGAAATGGGGATAGCATCTTACAAAATGTTCATATCATTCCAATTATTGGAAAAGGAGGGTAAGGATTTCTTTGAATTTAAAACAAGTTTCCTTTGTAGTTAAAGATTGGAGTTAATTAATTATGTCTCTTTGAAATTCTGCTTGGTGAAGCACAGCAAGTATTACTAAACATCACTTTGATTAGAAAAAACTTCATTTTCAGTTACTTCCAAAACACTGATTATCATTGTCTGAGACACCATCAGTTGGTTGCCATATTAGATTTCAATTTCAAGTGACCTCATGTAACAATGCATGAAATATCCTAGACAAAGTGTTCTTAAAGGAAAGCTTTTAAAAACTAACAAATAAATAATGAACAATAAAATGCTTAACCCTTTCACCACTGGGCATTTTGAGAAAAAGTGCCATGAACACCAGCAGTTTTGAAAATGGTGTTTTTGTGCACAAAATGGCAGAGAATGGTTTTCAAACAAAGCTAGTGCAAATGGCAGACAACCAATTTTCACAAGTTGGAAGTTGGAAGTTTGAAGCAGATTTCATGAAGAACCATTGTGTCTAAACGCTAAACTTTATTTCATTCCAAAAATGGGCAAAAAGGCGTACAAATGTGGTACAACTCGTATCGCGATGTGAAGTGAATGTTCCAGCGCATCACAAAATATTTGCTGTTCTGTGCAATTATTGCACAGAACAGCAAATATTTTGTCCAAATGTTTGTTTATCGCCTTCAAACTTCAGCTGTTTCTTCAGTAAGCATTGACCGAATAATCACGAAGATATTTCCTCTCAAAGTGTAAAAACAAAGCCAAAATTCTCCTTTGAAGTTAGTCATCCCTTGTGGTTGTTGCTCAAAATGGCAAGAAGGTTGCTTGGAAAGTTTTATTTTCTGTTTGGGCATGCCTTCTTCTTTGTTCTGCTTATTGAAACTGGCGACCGTTTTGACTTTCAGAAACATGCTTTTAATACACAAATTAGTTTTCCATATAAGGAAAGCAGAGGGGAGAAAAATGTAGGTTTTAATAGCGTACTCAGTTTGGCCGGTTTACCAGCCAGTGGGGTTTCGCGTACTTTTGGATTTTGGCTGGTAAACCGGCCAGTGGTGGTGAAAGGGTTAAGATTATTTTGTGAACAATTCTTTATTTTCCATGCAAGTATTGTAACGTGAAGTCATTTGAAAGTCAAATCTGATATGGTCACCAACTGACAAGGTCTTTGGATGAAACCAGTTGCGTAGTCACAAATTTTTATTAGCGTGTTGAAAGCAAATGCAAAAGAATCATTTGGTAATCAAGATAATATTAATTAAATTCTTTCTTTTTCTCGCCTTCAAGGAAAGTTGCACACCACGTAACAGTAAAAAGAGAACTCACGCAAACCAACCCTCTTAATCAGGTCAATATGAACATGGAGGTTAACATGCACATGGAATCAGTAAGTGGAATTTTCTATTCACATGCATCTTTACAGAAGCCCATTAATATTTCATTGTGTTCAAAATCAAAGTCCTGCAATTTGCTCACAAAAAGCCTTCTTATCTAGTTTATTTATCTGCATGTACTTTGTACTTCATCTTTAGTATTCCTTTCATCTATATTTTATTACAAAATTTGTAAAGTTATCCATAATTCAGCCTATTAGCTGCCAATGAGGTTTTGATAAATTATCTATCTCATCTCCCAAAACTTTTTAGCAGGCTGTGCTACATAAGTTCCAAGTAAACAATTCAACTGTGTTGAATTAACATTTCAAGTACTACAACCTTTTAAGTGGTTGTCTACAGAGCTTAAACCTTGTAGGCGTTCATCTTCAGAGAAAAATTTTGCACTTAAGCATTAAAATGAAAGCTAAGATAAAGTAGCTGACTGCTTAAGTTTATGCCCTCTGTAGAAACCACTGAATGTTATATTCTGTTTCTTTCAGCCAACCACACCTAGCGGAGTAACAGAACAAGTTCAAATAAATACATTACCAAATGGTATGTTAATACACAACAGTCAGTTTTCAGTTATCCATTGCTTTGATCTTCACCCTCATAACAAACTTGTGGCTTTTGGAGTAGATTATCCCATCAAGAGGCCAAGTTCACCCGAAACACTGATTTCCATTATTCTACCATGCACTACCATTACAATTGTATCTTGTAAAATGGCATCAGTATTAAAATGTGCAACTTGCATGTTTTAGGAGGTATACTTAGAAGACACTCAACAACAACAACCACCAAAATAGAAGCACCTATAACAAAAGTAAGTGACACAGTTTTGGCAGTTACTTCAGATGCTGGGGTAATCAATCATCCCCAACCTCATCCCCGTGGTCCTCTCTCTATTCCGAATGGCAATGAGAGATGACTGTGGAACATAGCAGATCATGTTGATTAAGGTAGTAATCTTCTCACATTGAGTGATGTTGTTTTTATGTTAGACAAATATCTTAAGTGGGGAGATTTCCAATTATGGGTTTCTGGTGACAAACGTCTCTAAGTGAAGGTTTTGGTCTGACGAGTAACTAACGTGGGTTGCTAGTAGCCAACAGCCTTAACTTCCCTCGTGTTAAATTTATTGATATCTTTGTTTTTGGGGACGTGTCCTGCTATGCGCCAGGGTGTTTTCTCTGTGCCATTTTGAATAGAGCAGACCATGGTGGGAGGTTGCTATCATCCCATCCATGGTGGGGTAGAAAGATAGAGGTTACATGAGCCAGAGCTTAACCCAGTAAAACCCAGTGTCAGCATATCAATTCTCCCTACTGGTTGCCATACATTTGTTGTAGTGCTAGTTGGGGGAAGTTGGAATATTAAAAGAGTTCATCCCTGGTGATCATTTCCATAATTCTCAACACCTGTGCACTTAATTGTGCATTGATATTACAAGGAGAAATTTGATTCTGATCACCACTGGGGCTTAAAGGGTTAATCCAGGTTCCATATTTAGCAAGTGAGTAAGAGCATTACAACTACACCCGCTTCCCTGCCCCACTCCCCTCCCCAGTACCGTGATGTGATGCTGGTCCCCCCAGTATTTTGTAAGGTTTTCCTGATAGTCTGCTGGGATGCATTTGTAGTTCGGGGTGGAGAGAGGCAATGTAGATTTAAGTTTCTTGTTCAAGGAAACAACACCACATGCTGCAATCAAGCTCTGAACCTCTGATCTTCTGACTGGAAATCTGATCAAAATCTGAACACGCCAATTACTTTACCATCACTGCATCTCCAGAATGGAGTACAGATACCTTGTCTCAGTTCCGATGATTGTGTCATTCGGCAGTGTTGTTAAACTGATGTTTTTTTTCTTGTTTTCCTGCTCTAGAGTTACTGTATTTAAGCAGATCCCCCGATTAAGCACCACCCCCGATTAAGCGCTGCATATGAGAGCAAAAATATTAGAGTGCCACCCTCGAATAAGCACCGCATTCATTCACAACAATGCGGCACTTAATTAAAGCATCATCAAAAACAAATCCTTTGAATGTGATGAATCTACACCTTATGTTGAGGAGGCATATCTGACAGTGCAGCTCTTGGACTTGGATCACGAAGGGGATGGTGACATTGACATTTTGTAAAAGTACCTCAAGAATTTTTTGCCAACAAAAGACAATTGAAACATGTTTATATTGTTGTTAACATCTGCTTATTATCATTTACTAATGTTATGATTTTTTAAAGAACACTACCCCCAAATAAACCCCACCCCCGAATAAGCACAGCATCTGAAACACTAAAAATTTAAAGAGCGCTGCGGTGCTTAATTGCTGCAGGCTGCGGGCTGGCAATTGAGAGAGAATTTAAAACCAAAACATTAATTTTTTTCCAGGTGATAAACATGTTGTCAGCTGCTCAAGAAAATAGTCCAATGTCCGTAGTGCAAGCACTAGATAGAGTGCTGGTAAGTCGCTAGAGTGTCGCACTAGTATCATAAAGGTCATGGGTGCAAATCCTGTGAACCCTTACAGTTTACATTTTTCTAGCTGCAATCTTATTGCATGGATTACTCAGAACATTAAGACATTAATAAATATATAATAAGTTGCTTAAAATTGATTTGAGAAAAATGTTTTACTTACTTGCTATTTTTGTAGGAAATTCTACGGACAGCTGAACTATATTCCCCATTCACCACAACAGAGGATGATGTCATGAATAACGAACTTGTAGGAGGTCTCATAAGCAATGTAAGTTTGAACTTCTATTAGCTCTTTGCCAGGTTGTCAGTTGTGACTCTCATCTTTGATGATGCCTCATTATATAATGCCATTGATGCCCAGTTGTTAGTTCTGGCACCTCTGTAAGTTGTAGAGGACCTGTATGTCTTCTACTAAGAGGCACAAAATTAATGATCCTTTATTGCAACGTGTGTCTTTTTCCACATTATTAAGTGTCAAAAGGATTTAGCATTTTATTTTGGGCTAATTGTGGACACTTATTGATGCTATTTAGGACTATCTACAATATAAACAACTGTTGATGGTAATATTCATTAAGTTACAGTTGGATAGAAATGTAAATAAGCTATACATGAATGCTAAAAGAAAATAATAATCAATAATTGTGCTATTGACCATGAAAGTAAAAGGTGTTATTATGGTCATTTTATACATAGCCAGATTCCAATATAAATTATATGATTCTTTACTTTGTATTTACCCTGTTTATTATATTAATAGTCAGGTAATTTTAATGTTTTGTCATAACTAAAAATGGTGTTTTTAAGTTTTTACAGTAGTTAGTGTAAAATGGATTTCTTCTTTGATCTTAATATTCTGCAGTTATGAATTATTATTGTAAAGCTTTTGTGATTCCTTGTCAAGAATGGTTCATTGTTATTGTATAAAGGAAAGTAACCCTTTTTCTCACACGCGACTGGTAACCTAGTCAAGTCGACCGCCCCAGCCTGACCTTTATGGCAAGTTCAAACACAGTACACATCAGGTCATGCAAAAAGTAGCAAGCTACCAAAAACACAAGGTTTCAACGTTATTTTAGCATCCCAGGGTGGGTGGGTGGGGAGGTCAGTAAGGCAGATGCAACTAAAAGAACTGCCTGCCTCAAGGTCACATGACTTATACCCAGGCCCCAGCAGTGTGTGAGAAAAACACTTTCCACTTATTTCATATAACTCGGCCAGTGGAAAAACTTAGTTTCCATTTGAATGGTAATATTATGAGTTCTGTTGTGTTTTTTATCAATGTCTCAAGAAGCAAAAAGTTTATTTTAAAAAGTTCAAAAGCTCATGTTTATGGGGTTTAATTGGTACATCACAGCTTCATTGTTTATCATAATTACATGTGTGACTTACAACAATTGCTGGTTAGAAAATTTGCATGTTACTGAAGAGTACAGTAAATTGCTTCGAGTTTCCTATTCTTAAGATACTTACAGTAGTCCATGTGTTGCATTTTAGGGCCGGAGGAGACCTTCCTGCGATGTACCTAAACCAAGTATGAACTTATTCTACACGTTTGGCAGAGGTCCGAGGCTAATGCTTGCACTCCTTGTCTAACTTTCATGATAATTATTTTTAATTAATAATGTCCTGGTTAAATAGTTAATCAATCATTGTAATATCTTCCTGCTCTCTACACTGTGCTTAACTGTCATGCTTCAGTTGACCTTCGTGAATTATTATAATCTCTTCTGTGCCAGTTGTAACATAATTCTAGACAGTATTTTAAGACTAGCACCATCCCATTTAAGAATGTGGGTTTTTTTTTTGCCTTTTCTACTTCCTTATTCTATCACAGAAGTGTTTTCTGCGTGCATGATCCATTGTAATTTAGCTCCTTGCAAGTTCGTTCATTGTAAGGCTTGCTCCCCTTGACAAAATAGCAATCAGTGTATACTCATCATCATCAACAGAAATAACCTAAAGTTGAACAATAGAACTCAACATGGCAACACTTAGCTTGAATATTCAGTCGGGTCAACCCAGTCATAGTTACGTGTAGACTCTGTTGGTTGCTGGTTTGTGTTGTCTTTGGGTGAAAAGATAAATGTTACTCTTCATACTTAAAAGTCAGTCAAGAGAAGCTGACATGTTTCTAGTGTACAGAACAAAGTAACCAAAAGTGTTATTTTCTGTTTCATATTTAAACTCCAATCTCCAGATTACAAGTTAGCATCACATTAACTCAACCACGCCATGTCAAACTACTGAAAAGGCTGTGAAAAAATCAGGCCAAAACCTGTCCGTAAATGACAGCAGGGTAGGGTTAGGTCACCAAAAATCAAAAGCAGGATTTTGAAATGAAGTTAATTTTTCTTGACAGGTCATAAGGATTCTTCACAAGTCAGTGTGCGGACTCCAATCTCCCATCTTCAGGAGGCACCCCCAGAAGTTATAGCTGCTATGGTTGATGAGGCAGACTGGGACTTTGATATTCTCAAGTTGGAAAAAGCCTCCAATCACAGGTGGGCTTACAGCACTATTGACTGCTAGGGGAGGGGAGGGAGACTTAATATGTGTAGTGATGTGCATCAATATCACCCCACTCCCCTGGGCAACTGTTTTTTTTGGTTGATGAGGCAGACTAGGACTTTGATATTCTCAAGTTGGAAAAAGCCACCAACACAGGTTGGCTTACACGTGGCGGGGGGTACTTAAGGTCATTCCCCTGTATTGCATTATGCATCCCTATTTGCGTGCTATGAGGCTAAGCTCACCAGAGAAAAGAATACTTACAGTATTTCCTCTTAAGCAAGCATGGGGACCTATCTTTTTTTTTTCAAATATTTTTGACCTACCATTGATCCTCTTTTTGTTCAAAGAGTTAGAAAAAAACCACATGTTCGAAAAAAAATATTACTAGAAACGCGTTGCTCACGGAGATGAAATCACGACCTCAAGAACACGCACATAAGGAAGGTTTTAAGTCAATTTCATCTGATGCTTCGAGCATCTCCCATAAAACTTATGATTTATTGTTCCTTGTTATCGATATTTTCCATCTAATACATTGTTTCAAGGTTTGCTTTAAGCATGTGCTTCCTCTGCCTTCGGAAAGTAGCGTAAACTGATCAAATAAACGTGTTTGTTAGGCGAAATTGCAAGGAATTATGGGGTAACTTGCGACGATGATATCTCGTAAACGAACGTGGGGACCTATTCTTTTTATTTTATTTTTCAAAACATTGCCGATAGATAAAAACTTGTGAAAGTTTGACAAAAATCCTTTGTTAAATTTTATTTTGGGGGAATGACCTTAGTAAAGGTTTTTACAGAGAGGCTCTGCCCGGAGGCTCAAACCCTTACCCTTTAATATACTAATTTTTACCAAAATGGTACCCCTTTCACATACCTAGAGCAAAATTGCACCCCTTTCTTATACCTCATGAATGAGCCAAAACAATAGCATTTCCTATGATTGCCACATTTTCCCTGGACTTTCAGTCCTTTTGGCTCAGTTGCTCAAAGGCTTCAAGCTTGTATGTGTTTGGCATTGTTATTTCTGCCAAAATTTGCCTCCATCTCTTTCACTTCAAAGCGGACTTTGTGACCCTTTCATTTACTAAACTGACAATTTTCACTACCCTTTAGCTTAAAAAGGGCACCATACTCTATAGGGAGTATCCCCCCCCCCTAGGGGCTTACAGGACTACTGACTGGTAGGGGAGGGGATGGGGCTTAGTGTGTGTTAGTGATGTGTATAAATGACACCCCACTCCCCTGGGCAACTGTTTAGGATCTGTTACATTGCTCATAATGTTGTAAAACCAAAAGGGTTTTATGGATAATGTGGCTTTTAGAACCATGTGTTTGCCTGGGCTAGATTCCTGTTATTACTGTAGAATTTAAACCTTTATATATTTACCCAGCCTGACCAATCCATGACAATTGATAATCGGAAATCCGATGGATCAATCGATAACAATTGATGACAATAAGTTAATTGTCATCGATTGCTATCGGCCAATCAGTGACCAATCGATTATCACAAGCTCGAGTCCTCTCATTGCTGTTGATTGCAATAATCACCATCGACTGCCATTGATTACTTACCCGTGCAAAAAAGCGTCCTGCTTGGGCCGGCCCGGGCTGGCCTGGGCCGTCCCCACAGGGCCGGCCCAGACCGGCCCAAAATTAGCATTTTTGAAAAATGCTAATGAGAAGCCGGCCCTGGCCGGCCCGGGCCGGCCCAAGACAGACATATGACAGGGACTGGCCCACCCTGGACCAGGACAGCCCAGGCCGGCCCCAGCCGGCCCAAATGGAAAATATTTTCTGCTTTTCAGGCCAGCCTGGGCCAGTCAACCCCAAGCCATTTTTTTGTTGTTGTTGTGGACCTGACCAGTCCTAAGCTAGTCAGGGCAGCCATTAACTGAAAAAGTGGCTACATTTTTACAGTTACTTTGTTTAATTTGCTTTTAATAAAGGAAAATGTGCTTCCTCCAATTTAAAGAAACTTGACCCCTGAACAAGAAATTAAACACAGAGACCTGTATTCATTCATGACTAGTTTATTTATAAATTACCCTTAATTTACAACTATTAGACCAGATCTTAAAATTTAAGTATAAAACAAGGCTTACCGTTGTTTTATACATGTGTATAACATTTTGAAATCTGATGACATTACCAACCGAAAGCACTGTTTAAAAAACAAACTGAAATACCAGTCAATTTGATTTTACAGTGCTCCTGGGGGAAACTGCTTTAAGAAATTGTTTACTGCAAGTCCACATTCCTGATCTGTCTTCAAATCTCCAGGAAGCAGAAATCTTTCCTTAAGAAGTTCTGTAAATAAAAAATAAAAAAAAGGTCTGTCACATCATGTCATGGTTCATTAGGTAGCACACCATCTCAAATTTCAGGAAAGTCCTTGTATAGACTGCAATTAGTCTCTAATTTTGGCAGTGGCGATTGGGTGTCTGTAAAACCCGGAACACACCCGGAACACACCCGGAACACCACCGGAACAGCCTGGAACAACCCCGGAACACCCCTGGAACATCCCATAATACCCCCGAACATCCCATAATGCCCCGGAATACCCCCAATACAGCCAGGAACACTCTTGAACACCCAAAATTCGGGTCAGCGGTCAGACCGCTCACGCATAGACTGACCCGAGGACCTCCGAAGATTAACGAAGATTTCCGAATTTTTCCGAAGACCTTTGCGGATCACCCGAAGACAAAATGACAAAAAAAAAAAAAATAATAACATTGGTGTCATTTAGATCGACAAAGATTTGATTTTGAATATTTCAATTCAATTATTGAAGTTGTTGTAACTCTTGCGAGATTTGCATTATAACTCTCGACAAACCGATGTGACGTCTATAAGTAAAATTCTGGTGGTGGGCATCCCGAATAATAATTCAATTCAACATATAACACGTCACGGTCGCGATAACTTACTCTTGGGCATTGCGTGACAGATTTTGCACGCAAAACAAAACAGATTTTGCAGGCTGTTAAACGTCTATAGGATTTATTTTTTTCCCGTAAAGGCTGTTCCTTTTCAATTTATGTAGCTAGTACTACCGCATTTTCTCAATAAGTGCCCCACTTGCTGTTACTGTACGAACTGGGCAAAGAAACACCGCCGCTCCTTCTAAAGACCAATTAGGAAAATGTTTGAATAGTTTTGAGAAGTAAGTTGTAACTCAAGGTTTATCGCAACGTACAAAGTTGGCTTATTGAGGGAGCACACGAACTTTGCAAAGTTCGAGGAAATCTGATATGTACTCTCATTGTTGATATTTTCCATTTTTCGTTTACTGAACTTTTCTCTTAAAGTCTAACTAGATCTTGTGAAAGTAAATAAAATACTTGTTCCTTTTCTCGCTATAAGAGTGTAAACTCGTTCGATCCTTTTGCTCCCGGGTTACGTTGTGACATCCTACATTACAGACATTATCATAGAGCCCTCGGATACCTCTACAAAATTATAGTACTCATTTATCTTCCGAGCTACGCTCTTTTGTTAACCAAAAATATATGCAGGCCTAACTGCAAAAACGTTGTCATTCAACTGAATATGACAAGAGAAAGCTGCAAGATGGGAATTTATTAGACATGGAAAAACGTTCTCGGATTTTAACATTCCTGAAGCACTCATGCACTACGGTATGATACTTCAAATTAATATGAACTGAGGTTTTTTTAAATGAGGTGTATATATTCACTGTATATTAGCGTAACGAACCGGCGGCCAAACATTTCCATGCACCTGTGGAAATAAAACGATGACAATCGTGTGACCTCGGAATAATGACCTTATAGCATTGCGTGACACTGTATCATTTGGCTTTGTTATGTCCTTGAGGTCACACCTGTTTTTTGAACATGATAATGCAAACCTCGCACGAGAAAAATCAATGCAGAATTAACAGTTCAACTGTCACATTTTCATATCACTGAAAATCGTAAGTTATTGATATGAAGGTCACGTGCATGATATATTTTTCCTATTAATTAATGGTTTTTTTGCTGTTCTTAAAAGCTTCGAAAATATTCCAAGCATTCTTGAAATGCTCGGAAATCTCAGGGTGATCCGCAAAAGTCTTATGAAGAATTGGGAATCTTCAGAGGTCTTCGGCTTAGTCAATTCGTGAGCAGGCTGACCGCTGACCACTATTTTTGGTGTTCCGGAGTGTTCCTTGCTGTTTCGAGGGTGTTCCGGGCTATTATGGGATGTTCCAGGGGTGTTCCGGGGTTGTTCCGGGGTGTTCCGGGGTGTTCCGGGGTTGTTCTGGGGATGTTCCGGGGTGTTCCGGGTTTTACAGACACCCGTGGCGATTGTGTGGTGGGCGAAATACAAACACGCGCGCACGGGTCTCCTCGAAATTTCGTGCACGCGCGTGTGTATTTCGCCTGCCCCACAAATCGCCATCGCCAAAATTAGACTACTCGCAGTCTAGTCCTTGTATTACACTCAAACTAAGAAAACCGTGAACACTGAAAATATTTCTGGAATGTTCATTGTGTTAATACTGTTTTGACCAATCACATGTGAGACCTTGCAACCACAGAAAACGAATGGGTTTCTAAGTCACAGAATCAAGTTGGTTCTCAATCTGTTTCAAAAAACCTCAAGATTTAAAGAGCCAGTGTCACCCAAAGTGCTTTGCGCGCCGAGGTACATTTTTCATATATCAAAAATTCGCCATTTTTTTTATTGTTGTGAAGTCTGATTTGTATCTTCCATCGCTGCCGTTAGCGATCCGAAAGCACTAGTGTGTGTCGCCGTATCGATTTCGTTGTATATTTCTGAATTCTGAAGTGTTTTCGTGGTGGAGAAGGAGATCTTTAAATTGAATGCCTCGTAGGGTTCAGGAAAGTTAAGGCGAAGGCCGAGTCTTCCGGGCTCTGCCAAAGTTGTACGGCCGAAGGAGTCCGTGTATCAGTAGCAGAGGGAAAGAAAAACATCTATGGGTTTCAGCAATAGTACTGACACTGTGCTTGTCGAAATAGTGCTACATTCGTTGCCAAATGAAAACAGAAGGAACGTTGATTTACCACAAAATAACAGTAGCTACGGGCTTGCTCCAAAATAATGCTTATGGTAATGTGCTCACTGTCTGTTTATGTTTTATTTTTACAAAAAGTGTAAGTGGCTATTCTGGTTTTGCGTCCATTGACATCGGTCGATGCGATCGATCGTGCGCAATCAATCAATGGGACTGTAATAGATCCATGTATACGCATTAAATGCAAAGTCATATCTTGAGTAGTTTTCTCCAATGACATCTAGCGATGAAGACGTCAATATTTTTGCTAGTTGTTTTTGTCTTGTTATTTTTATGTCGAGTGGAAGTGGCTACTCTGGTTTTACATCCATCGAGATCGATCAATCGATTGATCAATCGATCGGTTGTTATGAAAGCTCCATACGCGTTGACTACAAAGTCAGATCTAGAATAGTTTTCTCCGGTAACATCTAGCGATGAAGATATTACTATTTTAAGAGGCTACTACTGTAAATATCAGCTTGCTGAAAGGCCAGTGCGGCAGGGTATAATTTGTGAAACGTCCGGCAAACGCACCAGCCAAACTTCAATCAAAAACACAACCGCGCAAAGCACTTTGGGTGACACTGGCTCTTTAACCTTCATCGTTATCTTACAGGAATTGAAAGTGCTATTCCTTTCTATCTGAGAACCATGTGCACTACGCAAGCAAAAATAAGTTTGAGCGCTTTTGGATCTAATAAATTTTTGGACAACCTGATGCAACAATAAGACATTTCAAATAAAAGCAACTCAAGCTGCACTTATTTCACTGTGATATAAAGATGCAATGTTCTTCCTCAAAATTCACCCAAAGCTGCTGTTAATTCTGATAGCAGAGCTGACTCAATTTACTTAGGCCAAAACATCCATGCGTTCGAGACGGGCTTGCAACATACAATGTCTAGTTGCAAATTTTAAACATGACAGTTTCAAATTTAACAATGGTACTGAGTGAGCAGGCTGTTAAAAATTAACAAACACCGGTTTTGACAATCTGTGGCTGTTGCTACAATGCAGCGGCAACCGCTGAGCCAAAGTTTTTGCTTGCGTAGTGCATGTGACTCTCAGATAGAGAATAACAATCTAAATTCCTGTAAGTGAAGATGAAGGTTTAATCTTGAGGTTTTGTAATCATTTGTTTTGTGGTTTCAAGGTCTTGCACGTGATTGGTCAAAACACAATGGACATTCTGAGAAATATTTTCAGTGTTCATGGTTTCTAAGTTTGTGTAGAACTAAAAAGACTGACTTGAAATTATTTTTACAACTATCATCACAGGATCTTTTTAAACTTTAGTGTGAAACCAATGGTGTGTAACGTGGACTGATTTACAACCTGCTCAATGGGCATTTCATCTGAGAACATTAATATTGTGCTAAAGTAAAGAGCCATTTAGGTCTTGATAAGAAACTATAAAGGAATCCAACCCTTTTCAGCAACAAATCCAGTTTTGCCTTCTTCTTCTTCTGATAGTTCACTAGTTGAATGTGGAAATCAGGCAAATTTGTATTTGACTATTCCAGTAAGTTCCGATTAAGAATTTACTCATTTGCACGAACGCTTTCAGCTAAATTGTCACTTTACATTCAAGCTTATTAAAGTCTTACATAGAATTTTGCTTTGAAAGGACATTTCAAGACAACATTGCTTCATTTTAATGCATGACAATTGAGAAATCTAACCATTCGCTTGGGCGATTGAAGTGAGAAATATCTGCGAGCTTCGAATTCTACGCCAAAATATGAACATTTTCCCACTCTTACCTCTTTTCAGACAGCCTGGCCTGGGTCATTGCTTCTTCTTCAACCACTCGAAATTGTTCCATAACCGAAGCGTTTCAGAGAAAAAACGTAGAATTAAGCAGTAAAATGCAGTTCTACTCTAAACAGACTCGATCTATTCAAAACCACGCGCCCAAACTCAAACTTCGCACTTTTCCATTCTTTCAAAGACACACGTGATGGCGAACTACAAATGCGCATGCGTGTGTGATCTCACGGCCTCCCTGGGAACTAGCATGCTCAAAATCAAACATGGCGGACGAACTAGTGCTGTTCAACGTTCAGCACGAAGAACAAGGGGTCGTTACACAAAAGATATGCAACATTGTTATATTTACAAGAGCTAAGCGACAAGGACAAACTTGTATTTGTTATTCCACGCGAAAAATTATCCATTTACAAGTCTTTTATGGGGGGAAACAGATAGGAAAGCAACGAACACTACAGCGGACATTGAAACACGTGTTGTCACCACTGAAGAAAATTCACTTAGCACAAGCAAGTCCTTTTAGCATGAAGGACTGAACAAAGAGAGTTTTAAAAAGGAGAACAGTGATAACAGGACCAAGTATCTCACAGTGGAACTCATTTGTAAAGAGGACAAAAGTTCAGTCTTAAATGACACACAACTGAATACGTTGAACAAAGATTAAGGTGAGCTCAGCAGAACAACAGTACACTTTGCCAATGATAAGTTTACTTTTGATGACTTTTTAAGCTGACTAAGCTTCAATGGATGAGATTGTATTAATGGTAAAAGGTAATAAATTTTTCTGTCACAAAAGTGATTGTTCCTTAATTTGAAAACCTTTTTTAAGTTCTCAATATTCCACTCCCTTTCAAACAGCAAATGCTGGCCTGCGGCATGTAAAGCGTACAGCCACCCAAGTGCAGGCTACTGTGAACAAGCTGGGGAACACTTCATTTGTTTGATGTTTAAGTCAAGCTTCAGTTCACCAACAATTTTTGTTAGCTGGGAAACCCTTCTGTTATGTAATCTTTGCTTGTTACAGAATGATTTCTTATGATCAAACTGAAATAGGCCTGTGAACAGGCTCTCTGGTCGGGGAAAGAGCGAAGAAAACAAAGGGCAGGAACAAACAGAGAGATGGGGAGGGGACTATGCTCCACTTGCTCCGCTTGCTGATTTATTTTTGCGCTTTTCCCCACTGCAGAGCCTGTTCACAGGCTAAGCTGAAATTCACACAACAAGGGGCATACTTGCCACTGCATGATATTGTTTTAAAACCAGACAAACAGCTATACACATAAAGCTCTCAGTAGCTTTGTATTATAATTCGTAAAATTGTGATCATCACAATTTACCGAATTATGACATGACTCCTGGGTTCAAACCATTTATAGTAGCTTTGTATTATACACAGTGAAGCACTTGCTGTCCTATCCAACACACATTTTTGACTTCATTTACCAGAATTACAGAATTGTTGTGACTAGGTTTGTCGATTATTATGAATCCTTATATTTAGCAAACAAGAAAATAATGTAGCATGTCAATCCCAGGCTATGAAGCTTCGTTTCCACTTAGGAGAAGGAGAGCATTCAAAAAGAAAACAAGAAAGGAACAAAATCTCTTCTGGATAAATGAACTTTAAATGAAGCATGTTTACTGGACATGCAAATGAGGGCAGCACTTTCATCTCACACCTGACTGGTACAAAAAAATTGTAGTTACACAACTGGAAATGCCAAAATCAAATTTGAGCAAATTGGTGAGTGATCATGACCACAAAAGTTAGTAATAAGAACTTTAAAGATCTTAAAGCTCCATAGAGTTTCCACAGACTGATGTACTCTTTGGGAAATTTATCATGGGACATTCACCTTTGGTGGAGAGAGGGTTCAGAATGCAGAATATATTATTTACATATTTGAATATATTATTTAACAGACGATAATTTTGCATGTTGTAAGTATTTCGGCAAGTATTTAGGCCATGGGGCCTCTCTACATTATGTAGGGTTAAGCACTCATTCCAGTGACAATTGGCTTTCAGTTATTGTTTCACAGTCACTTGACAGTTACAAGACTTCAATGATGACTTTTAAGGATTCTCTGGTCTGCAAAAACCCTGCCAAGAAGTCTTGACTTTTGAATGTAACTCTTAAATGGACTGCCAACTATCTGCTCAAGTTGGAACATTAGATCTATATGAATTGATTATATAACTGGATGAGTCCAATTGAACTTCTTAAATTATTGCCTGAGACTCAGTGTTAAAACTAAAAATCATTTATATTAATTCACTGTTTATCCAGTGTTCTAATCCTGGCTACACTGCAGTAATTCCGAAAACTGTTAGCTGACCATATCTGACCTGACCTGACTTGTAACAGAAATGGCTCAGGTCATCTACCCAAGAAAACTGTTCAGGCTGGCCTTGACATTTGCCAGTCATTATTGCCTTTATTCTACCAGACCAACCTAGCCAGCCCATGACTGGTCTGGGCCGCCCTGGGCCGGCCCAGGCCAGTGAATAGCCAGAGAAAATTGAAGTTGGCCAGCCTTAGCCGGCCCGGGCCGGCCAAGGCCATGCTGGGCCAGGCCAGTTTTCTGGCCTGGGCTGGCCCAGGCCAGCTATGGCAGGGCCAGGCCGGCCTGGGCCAGGTAAGGCCAGCCCAGGCCGGCCTGGGCTGGCCCGAGCAGGACAATTTTTTGCACGGGTATTGACTGTCATTGATTACTATTGACTGTCATTGTTATAAAAGGGGGAAAAATAATAAGCCTCGCTAACATATCTCGGTCTTTCAACCAATATTGGTTTTTGAATTTTTGTACTGGGTTAAGTTTGGAGGATTTTTGGTGACTGAATTGAGTTGTTAAAATTAAGGTATCACATTTTAAAAACTGCTGTGGCTTTAGGCCTGTTTGTTGTGCTCAGTTAAATTTGACCTTTTGATCGTCTGTAAGGCATGGAGTGTGTGTGGATCTTCAAACAACCGTAGGGTTCATGTGCCCCTGATTGGCAATAAGATCAATGAGTTCAACATGGTGTGAACTTGTTTGTGTTCTTTGTAGGCCCTTGTACTTTTTGGGAACTAAGATACTCAATAGATTCAGGGCCTGTGAAGCACTCAACGTTTCCGAAGATGTTCTCAAGAACTGGTTACAAGTAAGTGACTGTTGATACTGTTTGATGCACGAGAAAATAATTCACTGATTTACCATTGTGTAGCTCCAGAAAATATCCATCCCCCCCCCCACATAAGGTTTTTGTTTTGCAACCCCCTCCCTCCAAGAAATTCCAATTTAGCTTCATGCTTTGCTTCTAAAAATAATTTTGGCTTTTAAGACCCCCCTCCCCTGAGGAATTTCCAATGACCCTCCATGGGGTGGGTATAGATTTTTCCTGGAACTACACATTATGTTTTGTACTTAGTGAATTCTCAATTTATGTAAATAGGTTTTTATTTGCTGTTGTTGTTTGTGTACTTCTGTCAAACTTTTATACGAATGGGAATCGTCACACTTTAGTATTTAATCCACAGAGTCAAAAGTTACAACCACCTTGTAAAGCACTACTTACAGGAAAGTACTCCGCTGTAGCTTTCATAAGAATGGTCCAAGTTGCTCATATTTAAAAGGACAAAAACAGTGATTACCTTTCAGAGATAAGGGATGAAACATGCATTTGTGTAGAGCAACTTGTTTCAGCTGCAGGAAATCAATTCTGGCTGATGTGTTTTTGCCTCTGATGCATGTGTTTTCTGTGCTATATTGTGAGAAACACGAAAGCACAGAGTTATTTACAGCTTGCTTTATGCCATTCATGCTTAACAACCGAGCACTGGAAATAAATGTGAAGTAATTGTCCTTTCTTTTTTTTTTCCCAACAAGACTGAGAAGTCCGCCAAACATCAAACTGGCAAAACAGCAATTTTTTAGCGCATGCTAAGGAAGGTGCTAGAACAAGTGATTGTCGGCCGTACAAATTAGTCCAATGGCGTCTTTGGTGGATTTCCCACCAGTGATGCCATAATTCCCGGAATGGCGTGCTGCAAGTGAAACAAGTTGCTTGTTCCGCAGAACCAGCTGCCATTTTGATTCATATGCGTGGACCAGCTTCCATCTTGATTCACTGTTGTGGACCATGTGCGCACCTTCCATAATCAGAACGAGTGACCTGAACAAGTCTAACTTTAATCCTTTAAGCCGCAGTATCGCTAGTTGATCAAATATACAGGTCATGAGAATAAAGCAAATGATCACCAGACATGGAATATGTTGATGTTTAATCAAATTCTCCCAACTAGTAACATAAGAAATATATGGAGAACAATGAGGAGAATTTGCATGTGGATATTGAGGCTTAAAGGGGCATAGTCACGCTATTTTAGTCCACTTTAAAAATAAAAAAAATGTGTCCTCACATCAATGAACGCCCACAGATAATGATCTAGTTTTGTTACTAAAGACTATATTACTTCACTGAAACTATTTTCTGTCGTCTGTTGCTACGGATGGCACGGATGGAAATGGATTGCAATTTGAAAAAATTAGGTTAAACTTTTCAAATTCTTTCAGCGTGTTGACATTAATAAGTTCCTTTAGATGTTTAAACACAATGTTGGCCATGGATAAAGTTAGCTACCTATAATTTTAGCACAGTTTTGACCAGAAATCTGCGAAATCCTCGTGGCCATGCCCCTTTAAAGGTTAATATGTAAAGAAGTGCTGCTCAGTGTCTTTCCTTCGAACAGTTACACTTACTATAAGGAGTCGGAGTCAATGGATTATTTTGTGGAAGTACCATATTTTCTGTTGCTGGTCAGTTAATGTTCACTATAATCTTTATTGCAGTTAATAGAATTAAATTATCACTCAAAGAATGCTTACCACAACTCAACACATGCAGCAGACGTTCTCCATGCAACAGCTGTGTTCTTAGCAAAAGAAAGAGTCAAGGTAATTCTGCAACATCGTGTATTACAGTAGTAGTCAACATTGTGGAACATTGTGTATTAGTGTTTATTACATTGTGCAACATTGTCTATTACAATATGAGTCAAAAAAGCATGACCAAAAGAATAAGTTTTGAAAACTTAATGTTACTGTAGTGCAAGGGAAAACGAGTCAAATGCAAGATGAATAAACTACAAGATGTAACAGCCATTATCCTTGTTGTTTGGTCTCCCGTCGGGTCACAGTACAGTTGTTTTACTCTCATCTCTTTATTGTGTTGTTTCCTAAAATCAGCAACTTCTCTCTGCTTTGTATTTTTCTGTTTGGGTGTTTTAGTGGCTTTCTGTGAACTGTAAGGAAATCCTGACAAAATGGCTGGGGTAATCAAAGCTGCTGCCTAAGAAAAATTTTAAGAAGACCTTCGGCTCCTGAACCTAAAATTAAGGAGCCTGAGTTTTAATGTTGGGAGCCCAGCCAATGACATCTCATACCAATATTAAATATTTTGCTGACATTTGGTGAAAAGGCGTAAAAATTGTGCTAGAAATAAGTATGATCAGCATCTCACATCTTTCAAAGATTATTGATACCCATTGTACATGTCTTATAGAAAAAAGTGTTTGAACCAAGGTGTACATGTATCACGTTCTCTTTTATGATTGTTGGGATGAGAAAGTTAGGTATATTAACTACATGGAAATTGAAGCGATTATTACGGAAAATGTTAGGCACCCACACAGGCTCCCAGTACAGAAATTTGGTCACCCACGCTTGTAACATAGGCGCCCGCAGGCATCCAGGTTCCTGCTAGGCAGCAGCGTTGGTATTCTTGTGGTGGAATCCATCCAATGATGTGTAGTATCTAAAGTCAGGCCAAGCCACAGGTTGCCCACATGGCCTGAGCTTTGTCACAGTTCTGTATCATGAAGCTACTCTCCATGGATGGGATGGTAATCCATTGCAAGGTCACTCCCAGCCCCAAGGGGGGTAGTCTGGATTTTGAATGATGGGGAGGTAAAATTTTGGCAAGTATTTTTTCAGGTAGTTTGTAAGAATGACTACTAGCAGTACTAGATCTACTACAAAGGAAAGTTTATTGCGATAGCATAATAGATAAACAAACAAGCATGACCATTCAAAAGGTACTCTTGTTCTTTGTTATTGTCATTTAATTCCCTTCTGGACACCTGTAAGGCTTCAAAATTCAGTATGGGATTTTTTGGTTTCATTTTGGTCCAGGGGATTTTTCTAGGTTTCGCTTGAAGCCTGAGGGATTTTTTTTGGCTTTTAATGTCCCCATTCGCACCTCATCGTCACTTGAAATCCAGAATACCCCCTCCCCCCCCCCCGGTTCCCAGCAGTATGTCCCCAGTACCCCTTTATACATCAGGGTGTAGAGATACAATGTGGATAAAAGTTTGTTGTCTAAGGAATCAACGCAGTGGTCAACACAGTCTGTTCTGAAATCCAATTCGGTAACTCCTACAACACCGCACCCCCTTGGTTAACAAGGTGTAGTAGTGCTCCTAGAGTTAAACTCAGCCACCCCTTGGCAACCTGGCTTGTTGGATTAGACACAAAGTTTACCTTTACCTTTGAGTTTTCTGACTGACACTAGCTACTCATATTCTTCCTTCTCCCATCTATTAACATAAAGTTACAGTTGAATGGTATTTTTTTGTATTTTATAGGCTGTCCTTGAGCCCCTTGATGAAATAGCCTCTTTAATAGCAGCTGTTGTTCACGATGTAGACCATCCTGGTTACACGAACTCTTTCCTCTGTAATGCTGGCAATGAGCTAGCAATTCTCTACAATGACATTGCAGTATTAGAGAGTCACCATGCTGCGTTAGCGTTCAAGCTTACTGCTCGTGATGAGAGGTCCAACATCTTCAAAGGACTTGATATGTAAGTCATGATTCAATTTTGCTACTTTCCATTGAAGTGTCGTACTTCCTGTTCAAGATGCAAACATTCCTCCAGTAGCCCTCCTCACCTCCCCCCCCCCCCCTTTCGTCCCTGAATTTTCTGTTGACTAGTTTACAAAGTTTCAAAGCTGATTGGCTTTCAATGTATCTTCCTTCTTGTATTCAGACGTAACATATTTTGTCTTTTTGGCACCAGTAAGCTAACTTGAACTTTCCATGATTTATTGTCCTTGGCATCAAGCATGGGGTAAATTCAATGTTCTTTTACCTCATACACTATCTAACTTCTTTTGTTGGGAGATGGGGGGAGTTGTTTATTTCTGCATTGTTCGTGACACCAATAGGGGTGCTTAAATAAGATTGCTCAATTGCAAAAATACAGTATAAGGTTTCACATTTCAGTTGGGTGAACATTGCAAAAGTAATGAGGATTTCACAGGCTCAAATCCTGTCGAACAATTTAATTTTTTCAGCAGTAATATTTATGATGTGACTCCTGGGTTCAAACCATTTATGGAGTAATATTTAATGTAGTTATTACATTCATTAAGGAAATGTTTGTTTGGCAGGGATGAGTTTCGTACAATTCGTCAAGCGATCATCGACATGGTGATGGCAACAGAGATGACAAGACATTTTGAACACCTTTCAAAATTCGTCAACTCCATCAACAAACGGCGCACCTCAAGCATGGATGAGGTTCATTCTGTGGTAAGAACATTTTACATGTTTTTTTCTTTTTTATAGTGAACATGTTAAGACCTTTTATTTCCCAAGTAGCACTGTAAAATTCAGTATTTAGCTATATTTAGAGATTCTTTCAGCTGCTCTCCACCAACTTCTTCAAACAACACAAATTGTGGCAATGAACCAGAGGAGCAATATATTCTCCCTTGGTTATTTAAATTGAAATAATGTTTCCTTAGCTGCTTTCCTTTTGTAACAAAAAAAGGGGGGGCACCCCTCATGTTAGTGAACCTAGTTCTCCCTTCTTTACTTGTATCCGCTTTTCTTCTTTATCTGTGTGGCATCCACAGCCACCTCGTAATCAAAATTTTTGTCCACCATTTTCTTGTTTATTTTGCTCATTTTACCCGCAGTTACCAGTGTGGTATTCCCTAACAAAATGCGCTGTCAACTTTTCCACTTGAGTGTCTTTTGGTTGAAGCCATGTAACTGACCTTTTTTTCTGCATGGTTATTTTCACAGCATAGTGGGCGGGGTACCCCAGACTCCACTGCTTCTTCAGCTGTAGCCCTCAACACGCCAGAAAACAGAACACTGATCAAAAGGATGCTTATCAAATGTGCTGACATTGCTAACCCTGCACGGCCACGCTACCTCTGTAAGGAGTGGGCCTACAGGATAGCTGATGAGTACTTTTCACAGGTATTATGTTGTCTTGTTTTGTGTGTTTTTGTAGGGGTGAGGAGGGGGTGGTGGTGTAGTGGTTAGCTCATTGGTTTTCAGATCTAAAGGTTGGTGGTTCAAGGCCCAGTCTCTGTCGTTGTGTTGCTTTCCTAGAGAAGAAACTTTACCCCACATTGCGAGGGTTGTCCAATACTCCGACAAATTTATGCATGGCATTGTATTGTATTCACTTCACATAACAATACTGTACAAAAGCATAACAATGAAGAATGAAGCGAAACAATAAGAAATTTAACAATGCTATGCATAAATTTGTCAGAGTATTGGACAAGTATGCACATTGCCTGTCTCCACCCAGGTGTATAATGTGGGTACCGGCGACATACTACTGAGGGCAACCCTGTGATGGCCGAGCATCCCATCTAGGGGGGAGTAGCAATACTCTCAGTTGCTTCATGCTACAGAAACTGGGTTAAGCATCCGCCATGAGGGTCTCCTTGGCTCTTGTGCGACATTACCTACCATAGTGGAAGTGGAAGAGACAGAGTTTGAGAAACTTAATGTTGCTTACTTTCGGGGAAACTTAGCATGTAAGAATGGAAGTTTACGAGTTTACACTGTTTTGTTTTATGACAGACGGATGAGGAAAAGAGGCGTGGCTTACCAGTAGTGATGCCAGTCTTTGACAAGCAGACGTGTAATGTACCGAGGTCACAGGTGTGTGCTTGAAGTGAAGATCTTATTAGCAAATGTCAGTGGCAAAGGTGCTAGGAATCAACTTAGTTGTGATGATGATTGACATCTTTAAGTCATAGTTGATTTGCAATATTCTGTTTGCATTTTAGCAGGTAGTTTCAGCTGCTTTGCTGCAGCAAAACTTTACATTGTCATAAATTATCGAAAATTTTATAGTTAGCTTGGCAAATGAAAACATGAAAACTTGAAAGAGACTGGCACAGTTAGTAAAAATAGCAAATATGAGAGGAGAATGTTGAAAATAAAAGGAGATATTACTTTTTAAAAAAGGTCAAATTTACAGATGTTTGTACGGCTGGGTGGCAACCCCTGGCGCCCAGCCATACAAATGTACAAATGTCTGTACAAAAGCCATACAAATGTCTGTAAATGTTGTAAATTTTAAAAGCATCATTTGAAACCGGTGTCCATCCTTTTCCTTTCAGACTTTACATGTTAACTAAATTTTACGCACTTTCTAGTTATAATCTGTTTGTTTATCGGATGAATTTCAATTTTTAAGATGTAAACAATGACCTCAGCAAGGATTCTCCTATATTTTCTGTCATTTAGGACAGGAATGCGCTTCTTTTAGAGGAAAACTGAGCTAAGAGACAAGCAGTCTTAATGCTTTGTTGTTGCGTTCATTCTTTTTGTTTACAAAGATCTTTGTTTTCTTTTTTTGTTTCCGCTGTTTTACAGGTGACACTGACTAATCTTTTTGGTCACATGCAAAAATCCAGGCAGTTTTGAACAAGAAAATAAAATGGCATAAAATTTAACAAAAGACTGTTCTGTTCTCAGGCCTTAAGTTGTTTTTAGAGGGAGAGTTAGCAGGTGTTATGCATGTAATTTGATTACTTATTTTCTTTTTACTAGGTCTGGTTCATAGATTACTTTGTTAGTGATCTTTATGATGCCTGGGATGGTGAGTGTTTTCTCATTATCTTTAGTCAGGTTCTATTAGTCTTGTGCATTCATTAAGCACTGTTCTTTGCATATGTTTTGCAGCTTTTGCTTTTGTACCGGAGACAATCAGACATCTCACTGACAATCACGAGTACTGGAAAAAAGCTGCAGAAGAATGGGTAAGTTGATTTCCTTGATGTCTAGACCTGCAAATGTTTCAGAACATTTCAAACTTCCAGCAGGTTTGTTTTTCTTTCATCTCTCGGCCCCTTTCATAAGTTCTGTCTTTTACAAACGTTGTAAGCCAGCTGAGTCATGGAAACACCGAACATTATGGTTTTGTTCTTTCCTCTGCTAACCTTGGCTTTTTCGTTGGCACTTAATACTCTGTACTGTATAATTAGATGTCACGAACCACTGGGTGTCTAGTCAGTTTTGGCTCTCTCTCTGACTGTCTGTCCATCCAAGAACTTTTGACCTTGGGCCTTGGGATTAGAGTGGTATCGCAACATGGCTTTAAGGGGGCGTGATGGTGTCGTGGTTAGTGCATTTGATTTTAGATCTGATGGTCAGTGGTTCAAAGCCTAGTCCCTTGCCACCGTGTTGTTTCTTTAGACAAGAAACTTAACTCCATGTTGACTCTCTCCACCCGGGTGAATAAATGGCTACTATTGGCGTACCGCTGGGATTAAACCTTTGCTGGACCAGCATACCATCCAGGGGTGGGGTGAGGGCGGGGGGTGGTAATATTCCCAGTTGCTTCATGCTACAGAAACCTAGTTAAGCTTTGGCCACGTGGGCTTCCTTTGGCTCATGTGCAACTCACCTTACAGCATGGCCCTTAGGTCATTCCTAATCTGACAATTCTCCCTTTGATTTCCAGGATACAGCAGCACGCAATTCCGTGACTGGCAATCCTGGCAATCCAGCCTCCTCGCGAAACCCCGCATCGACATCTGGCACTTCGTCCGAGCAGCCTTCATCATCTAGCACCTCTCTCACCTCCTCATAGTATGTTGTCATGGTAACTGACTCCCTGTTCTCCCGAATGTCATTGCAACTATTTCCTGTCTTCCATCCTTCCTAGCATGTATTATATTGTACACTTGTTTTATACGATTGACAGGTATGTGCTAGCATTCAACACAGAATTGTAGCATACTCATTCAGTACAGTATGTTCTAAAACGCCACTAAAAAAATCAATGCATTTCTTTGTAAGGCTTTCCCCCCTATTTATTGCCTCGAATTTTCTCCATTCAATGACCACCTTATCTCGCAGTACTTGCCTTGCACAACTTAACCCTCTAAGCCCCAACAGTGACAAGCATCTAACTTCTCCTTACAATATCCCTACTTGATCAAACATGTACGTCATGAGAATAAAGGAAATGATCATCAAAGATAAGATGTCTTGATTTTTGCACAAATTCTCCCAACTAATACCTTAAGAAATATATAGAGAATAGTGAGGAGAAAATGCATGCTGATATTGGGGTTTAAGGGGTTAAATGTCATGCAAGTGACTGCTTCATGGGACTGTTTTGTTTATTTTTATTAGCAGTGGGGGTTTTAATTTTTTTTTTCTGAGTGGTCATTTTGTGGTACTACAAAGAAAATTTCAAAATTTCATTCTATTTGTCCTTTCAAGTCGCGGCATGGTGCATTTGAGGCCCATGTTTCAGGAATGATTCATAAAAAGAACATTGAATTACATTAGGTTTCCTTCGTATTCTTCCAGAATTAAAAAAAAGGAAACACTTCTCACTCACTGCTGGAAGCTACATCAGTGTGATTGCTGAACAATTGATGAGCAAACTATTAAAATCTTGACTGAGGTCAGTTCTATGGTCCATCCTCCCGTTTCTGACACCTTCACAAAATGTAGGAAATCTTTGTTAAAAGTAGCGCACAAGAGGGGAGTTGTCCCCAAAACTGAGCCTCTTGGTGTAAACTACCCTTTGTTTTGAAAGCAATCCAGTTGTGAGTGACCAAAGTTTGGTTCGTCTCAACTAGATTGCCCTTGGGATTCTGTGCAAAACTGGACTTAACCTGCAACTATACCCCGTTTGCCAACACTACAGTTGACTTGTAGTCTTACAGTTCTCCCTGCCCATGAAAGACTCCATAAGAATACAGAAAGTTAGCTAAGTTCTTCCCTTGCCCATATAAAGGAGGTTGGATTGTTGCTGAGAACAACAACAGTACAGTGGAACCCCGATTTAACGAAGTTCAAGGGCCTGGGAAAATGAGTTCCTTATATCAGGGGTTCGTTTTATATGACACCCCGATGTAACGAATTTGTGGAAAATCAACCAAAATCTTCATTATATTGGGGTTGGTTAATAATTTATTTGCCTCAAATAAAACAGCATTCGATTGAATTGCGCAAGGTGTCTGGGTTTAAATGATCAAATAACATTCGTAATTTTTGTCTGCGTGCGCATAGATCTGCATAGATAAATTTTGTATTGGTACTAGGGCAGTAAAACTTATACCTTTGAACACAAGAAACCGTCAAAAGTGAAAAAGTTAATAGAACTGATAAGAGACAGAGGACAAAGCCAAGTAGAAGTCACTACAAAGTGCCCTCTGAAAGCATACAATGACGGAGCTGTTGACAGAAACCTAAAGTATTTTACAATCCACCTCTGTTTATTTGTTTTAGTGGGGGCGTGGTGTTGTAGTGGTTAGCGCGTTGGACGTCAGATCTGAAGGTCGGTGGTTCGACGCCCAGTCCCTGCCATCTTGTTGTTTCCTTAAACAAGTTACTTTGCCCCACATTGTCTCTCTCCACCCAGGTGTATAAATGGGTACCGGCGACATACTGCTGGGGGGTAACCTTGCGATGGACTAGCAACCCATCCAGGGGGGAGTAACAATACTCTCAGTTGCTTCATGCTACGGAAACCGGGATAGGCTCCGGCCGTGTGGGCCCCCTTGGTCCCAGTGCAACTTTATCTTTTATCTGTTTTGCCTTCTCTTTCAGTTGCGTGATGACATTTGTTCGTCATATCGGGGTAGATTTTTAGTTTGGGCGTTTGGTTTGTGTTCGTTATATCGGAGATCGGGGTTCGTGGTATCGGGGTTCTGCTCCATACATTTAACTGTAACTTTGGCCGGGTTGAAGAATATAGTTCGTTATGGCCGGGACTTTGTTAAATCGGGTTCCACTGTAATATGCAACTTGTGATTATTTTAACACCCTTTCTTGACTTCACCCCTTCGAAGAAATTCACGTCCCAGCAGTGTGTGGGAAAAACATCTTTTTGTTCTTTGAGTAGTTTAAAATTGAACTGGTACCCTATACAAGTATTTAATTACAAGAGAGTAACATAGATTACCTTCTGCATAGAAAGAAAAAAAGAAAACAATGAAAATTGTACATAGCGTTTTTCTTGACAAGAAGAAATCTCTAGAAAGTTATAAAGTATTATATTTATTGCCGTTTGACCTTAACCACACTTTTCACAAAGCTATGTATTTTAGTAGAGCACTGTATAGAGAGTAAATTGTGTTCCTGAGCCTGCGCTTCCACAGGTCAGTGGTGGCTGACAGAAAGAAGCGCAGACTCATAGAACAAGATTGTGCGTCAGAAAAGAGAGCTGGTTGTCTGATTGCAGACAGTTGAGATCAGTTAAGAAGTCTCTTGACAGCGTTTTTGAATAGAAGTAAGATCATTGTAAATAAGTGTCACAATTCAGGGCTTGACCCGCCTTTTCATAAATGCTTGATAAAAGTCTGAGACTTGTCCCGGTCGCACATTCAGTCCTCTCTTCTGTAAAAAATGTTAATACTTTGCACACAGTCCGGGAGCAAGCACGGTTTTTGGTCAGAATTCCGAGAATTGACTTAGGGTCTGACGGGATAGATGGTCAAGGTTTACTTGTATCAAGTCCTCATTTTGGATCAAGTCCTCGAGTTCTACGTCACGCTAGGGAAGGTGACGTAGAACTCTTTAACTTCAAGCTTAGCTGACGTGAACGTTCAAAGTGCTCGAGTTATTCCTGAAGGGACAAGAAAAAAGTCGGGTGCATTTGTGCCAACTTTCGGAATGCCTTGTGCTATTTTTGATTGGAAACGAAAAGTGGAAAATTTTGGCTGGGTTCTTCAACAAGAATAGGCCTTATGCATGATTACGTCACTTTCCCAAAATTCACCACTAAGCCTCGTTTGTACTTAATTATTCTCATCCTCTAGCACGTTGCACGTGGATATTCTTTTCATTTTTGCTGCTTTGGGATTTTGTTCGCGGTAAAATATACAAGTTTCTACTCAGAAAACAAGGCTTGGTGGCGAAATTATCAAGTCTGACATAAACACGCATAAGGGCTGTTTGCCGAAAATGGCGCTTGCTCCCTTGACTTTAAAGTGCTTTGAATTTTTAATTAGCAAATTCCTGAATGAAATCATTATTGTTTACTCTTGGTTTGGTGCTCGAAGAAGAGCGTCTAGTTGTGTATTGAGCTGACAACGTGACATGTTTTCTAGCTAGATCAGAAAAAAATTTCCTTCATGAATGTTCCGTTTTTACGGAAAAAGGGCTCTATGGCCATTCCTTTTAATGTCGTGTTGAGGTGGTATGCCTTCATTTTCACACGGCTCAAAACAAATTAATCTTAATTTATTCTCGCTGGCAGCTGGTTTTATAGTAAGGCTTTTGGTGAAACTCTCATTTATTTGGAATGAAGGGCTTTTTTAAGTTTGTACACATCAAGTAGCCTGAAGCAAAAATTTCCCAGCCCCCTGTTAAACGTGGCATTTTTTTGTTAGAACGTATTCACAGCTGTGACCAGTGGTTCCAATCACGTTCCCAGAGTCCCTAGGCTTCTTGGTCGGCAACCGGTCACCAGGAGAGACTGTGGCGTACTGGAATTATTACCGCAGAAGTCCTCCGGTGAACAGCCAATCAAAAAAATCGTATTTTTCCCATTACCCTAGAGTCTTTTTTGGCGACCACCCGCTGACGAAGAAGCCTGGGAACTCCGGGTACGAGATTGGTCTGGTTCGGGTTTGCAAACGAGGTGAACGAACCAATGATGAGTCTTGACATTTTGCCTCGTTCCCATTTATGTGACCGCTGTATTCCGATGAATTGAAGGCTCAGTCAGTATATACTGTGATAATCTTAAGGGAGTGAAACCTGCCTTTAATGTTTGTTACAACAATTGTTTGAATGTTTGGCTCTGTATCCCCCCCCCCTCCCCCCTGCAGGCTACTTAGCGTGTGTTTTATAATGTTGTGTCCATGAGTGGTTGCAGGTACAACTTGAATAGAGTTTCGTCCAGGGCACAAAAGATGTGTTTTAGTCACGTTTTGTCAAGTGATTAAATGTTCTGCAGTTCAAGTGCAGAGGGTTTGGCAGAAATCATCACAACCCTTGCATCGGGTTTTGCCGACCTTGCAACGAAAATGTGCTCAAACGCAAAGCATGCCTATTTTGAGTGAAACCTTTTTGCGACTTATTGGCTGGCCTGCATTATATGCGTGGTTATTTCTTTTCCACCATTTACACATTGACACAAACATTTTTGAAAGCTTTCCAGATAGTTGTATTTTTTGTGTAGAAGAGGTTGACGGACGCAAAAATTCTCACTATGAAAATAGACAATGTAGTAATAGAGGTAGGTAAATCAGTCAATTTTTTAAAACTTGGATTTAACAAAGCATGTCAAGTTTGTGTGACTGAGGCGTCAGTAAGTGAAATAAATGCATTAATGTGTTCAACGAGTATTTTCACCAAGAGCCTTGTAGAAAATAGTTACTGAGCAAGACACATTTTAATTTGTTAAACTCTTGTACACACGTCCGGAATGTTAGCTAGCTCAGTTGTACAATTTTGAGCAAATCATTTTAATGGGCCAATACATTGTCCACTGTCTTATGTATAAAAGTATAATTTTCATAATACAGCAATAATAATAATAATAATAGTAATAACAATAATATAAGAAGTTGATTGCCTGAAAAGATCAGGATATTGAAGTTATTATATCATGTACAAATTGTTTGATAAACCTTGACTAGTTCTTTAGATTTCTTTTGAACTGTTCCGCATGAACCTAAATTATGTTGTGTCTTCCCTAGATTGTGTTCTGTACAGTTGTTTTAGGTCTGAGATGTCTATAAGTGAACGTTCTTATAGAATAGATATGAATAAAATAAGTTATTGAATCATGCTGCCTTGAATGTTTATTCTAGTCACGTTTTAATTGACCACTTTGGAAACGAGTTAAGGACTGGGAACGAGTTTTTAAGATTAATTGACTGATTAGAATTAAGTTCATTGTCTGATAACTCACCTCAAAAACAGTCCTGCCAAGTTTGGAACCAATCGGTTCATTACAAACAATAGCTTTCAAAGGAGTGGACAAGCTTTTCAAAATAGAGACGTTTGTATGGGATTTTTGCTATACTTTAAAACTCGTAGTTTCGTGGCTTTTCATCCAAATGTTCTCAAAGGCAAGGCTGGTAATTCTGGCGTGCTCTTTCATGTGATGGAGCATTTCTTTATAATTCATTGATTTCCGCTGTATTTTGTATTTGGTCCCAGGCCCTTACTCGTTTCTAAAGTGGCAAATTCCAGTCACATCTGGCCAATCGCACCAAACGTAAAGATGCAACGAACCAATCAAAAGTCGAGTCAAATGCTTGCAATCAGTGTCAGGCGCAGGAAAATTTGTAATCAGCCTGAAGCGCGGGGATAAAAGTAACGTGACGTCACAGATAACGCATCTTGAAAAAAAATTGGCAAGTTTTTTCAAGTTTGTCATTCGTAATCCGTCTTTATCTCCCTCAGTCGTAACCATCCTTGTTTAGTTTTGGTTTATTATTACTTCTTTGGTGTTTTTCTACCTCAGGAAACCATTATTTTGCGGTTTCCTTCTATGACGAAATAATTTTGTCAGATCAGTAAAATGAATGAAAATACCGTGACATAGTTGCTTTTAGACTCTGTGGATAAAATCTGGATTAAGGGCAAGTGTGACCATTCAAGTAGTACAGGAGAACTTTCCTTTTGTGGATCGATGTGTTCTCTGTGTACACGGCCAGAGGTATTTTTGCGCAGTTGATGCTTGTACGGGGAAAGCAGATTTTAGCAAGGGTAATTGGAATGCAAAGACACTTATGGGTAACCACGTATTTTTCAGAGATAATTAGGCAACCATAATTCTAAAAGGCTTCCTAATACTTAACAGCAGAGTTTGGTTTTCTTCCCAAATTTAAGCTCGGCTATATCTGAAAAATGCGTGGTTACCCCCGATTTTATTTTTGGGTTTCCATCGCTGGAACAAACACCCGGATACTCGGGATATATATGTTGCAATTCAATTTTATGCTTGGTTCAATTTTTATTTCCTTTTGTTTTATATTCATTACCATATATTTACATAAAAAAGAAAAAAGGGAAATAAAAATTAAACCAAGGGTAAAATTGGACTACAACATACACATTCAGGCGTCCAGAATAAAGCTGATGGCACACTTGATACGCAAAACCAAGTCCACCAGAAACTTTCACCAAAGGAACATCTGCTCTGGGTGTTTCCCTCAAGGGCACACATTAAGTTGCTGTAACAACCAACAACTTCTGTAGAGAATGTGCAGTTAATGACATTTTGTATTTTCTTCTGTGAAAACGTTTAATGCCGTAAGGTTTCAGATGGGATTGGCTTTATATTTGCATAAATTCATTATTTTTATAAAACTACAACTGACAAAGAAAAGGAAACACGTTTATACTGTAAGACAAAGAGCAAGAGATTTACTGAAAAGCACGAAAATTGCGACGATGGCCCCCACGTTGTTTTTTTTTCTCATGATCATTTTATTTTCGTTATGACCACTTTATTGTCATTACGGTCATTGCTCATTATGATCACCGACTTATCATCTTTTGTCATTAGTGTCGCTTTGTCGTGCTGTCCGGTGCTGGTAAAAATCACAGGAAATTGATTTTACTTGGATTACGCATCGCCACTTAAAATCTGGTGAAAAATCCCTGAACAGCCATGAAGCCCGCTTCGTTAAAAATAGTCGTCGTGACATTATCTTTGTTTGTTGGTTCTGCCGTGCTTTACTCGTTAAACTCATTTTCAACCCTCATCTTCACAGACTATAAGGTAGAACAACAATATTGGCGAAAAGATCATCTCCGACTACCTTCAGCAAGATCTGAAGACCCTCTCGCCCAAGTGGAGCGGTTTGTTTTAATACTGATCACGAGCGCGCCGTGGCATACTAACCAAAGACAAGCAGTGAGACAGACTTGGCTGTCGTTTTTGGTAAATAATTCAATTGCACTGGGTCGATCAAATATAAGAGCTATGAAGGACCCTTCAAATACATCAAACACCTTGGTTGTAAACTATTGGTTCGTTTGCGGGCATGACAAGGAGAACAAAGTGGAGCTATCACTCGAAAACGAGACTCAAGTTTATGGTGACATCTTAAGATTAAACTACACGGAGAAATACTCGCTTTTAGTCCAAAAGACTTTGAGTTCTTTAAGGTTTGCTTCAACCATGGATGTGAAGTTTATTATCAAGGTAGACGACGATGTGTATTTGCACGTTCCTAGACTAATTTGGTGGCTAAAAACTGCTTCTTTGCCTGAAAAGCTGTATGCTGGCCAAGTGTTCGATCGTTCAATGGTCATTAGAAACAGACGTAGTAAGTGGTATGTCAGCGAACAATATTTCAGTGAAACTTACTTTCCACCATATTGCAACGGACCCTTCTACATCTTATCGAAAAACGTTGTTTTGGAATTACTTAAGGCCTCTTCCGGCGATAGGCTCAGTTCGTTCCCGATAGAAGATGTGTACATTGGAATATTGGCCAAGAGAACCGGAATTAAGCCCATTCAGCTCCTTCTGAAGGGAGTCTTTATATATCCCAAGGTTCCACGAGCTGTGGAAAAAAGCTGGACAGATTACAAGCTCAACAAGTTCTTTGCCTTGGGACATGGCTTATCCACTCAGCGACTCTTTGCAATTCACGAGAGATTCCTCAAACTTCCGTTAATTATGCCGTCAGAGATTAAAAAATGGCGCACCTTTGTAAGAAACTAATAGTAACGAGGGACTAGACACAGTGGGATCTCTGAAGGAAGTATTGTCTGTGCTTCTAGCGAAGTGGCCTCACCTGGTTAAGTTTCGTGCCAGACTCTTGACAGCGAAGCCACTGTTTATGAGCCATTTTAGGTATCGAATGCGCTTGCGCAATAAACGACTTGGCTAAATGGGTGGGAGACTTGTCACTCACAATATAAGATTTATATCAAACTACCGCATACAAAACGCCAACTACGTTTGTTTGGTGAACTTTAGATCAGATTTTATTTCAAATGGCGACCGTGTCCTTCACGCATGAGTTATTTAGATGCTAATTCCCCGTTCTCGGAAAGAAGAGCACCTTTCTAGAACGTAAATCAAAAGAAGAAGCCCTAAGAAACACTCGAAGCCTTAACAGTGGCCGGAATTCAGAGAGTTTAGAGCAAAGAAATGGTTCTTTCGTCGTCAAAATGAAAAGATATCTTCCTAGTTCACTCGAGCTGCTGACTTTCCAGGAAATGTTCCAGCGCTTCTGGGAATAGGCTTTAGCACTGAGCTCGTAAGAGACTAAAAGTAACATTTTATGCCACTGATAGTGCTCCTATTTTCCTGCAGCAACATTTTTACAGATGTCAAACGCACGACGCGTGCGCGTAAAGGAAACAATCTTGTTCCTAGAGCCCCCGTTACCCTTGTCCAACGGAACGGGAAACGAGGGCTATGGTAACGGGATTGTAAAGGAATTATACAGACAAATGTCTTAATTTCAGTTAATTTAATTTCCGGTCTTAATTTCATGTTCAGAGCCTTAAAGTTTCGCACCCTTCCTGCGTTTTACCGCTGTGTAATCCTATCCAGGGCTGCTTGATTGACACTTGCATCATCCTTCATGACTAAAAAGTACAAAGTTGCCTCTTATACCTATACACCAAAGTCAACCGGCAGGCAATCGTTAAGAACCTGAGCAAGCCTTCTGAATTAGGTTTGACGTTTGAAGTAGGAAACATCAGCACACGCGCATAAAACAGCTCAGTTCATTAGTACCGATGCTATCGCATCCATCACCATCCAACACACACACTGAATAGACGAATGAAACAACAAATTTAGATTAGTTAAGGAAGGTGCCTCCTAACACAGAGGTTTTTTTGCAAGGATTATTGGAATCGCAAAAGAAAAATATATAGGTAACCACGCATTTTTCAGAAATAATCGAGCAACCATAATTCCTAAAAAGCTTCAAAATACACGGAATGTATGACAATTTCTTTCCAAATTTAAGTTTAATTATCTCTGAAAAATGCGTGGTTACACCCAATTTTCTTTTTGGATTCTGATAGCCCTTGCTAAAAACTGGTTTTTCCACATATTCACAAATAGTGCAAAAACACCTTTGTATTAGTAGGGACAGATTAATAGATTAACGCAGTTTTCAACTAGCCAGCGTAGCAAGCGTTTCCGTAGGATTTTCGGTCCGTTCGAGGTGACTTTTCGCTTTTTCGGAAAGTCCTACAGAAACGCTTGCTAAGCAGGCTAGTTTTCAACTGTGTGTCGAAAGTAATTCGCGTTTGCTTTGGTTTCCTGTACTTCGCTTTGTGATTGGTTAAAAAATCTCGCGCCACTTTCTTGTGTTGTTTACATCTTTTGTGATTGGTCAGAGTTATTGCTATTGGATTTGGTTTCACGATACTCGGTTGCTAACCGCTCTATCTTATTCTTTTATTCAATTTCTCAGTTATTCTAGGCCCCATAGGGGTCATTGAAGTTTAAAGGCGTTTGTTAGACCGGGCGGCTTTTTCTTAAATACCGGGAATACAAACGTCTCTGGTAAAAAACCTCGAGTCACTAATCAATATCTTCGCTTCTAAGCTTTATTTAACCAGGGCGCTCCGAAATAGCGCGTTCTGCTCTAATTCGTTAGCCATCGTTCTATTCTTGCTCTCTTTTGGTTGTCAAGCTGCTTATATGCTCATAAAACTTCTTGTATGAAAAAAGCAAAGCTATTTAGTGGGTGCGTGCGACTTTCAAAGAAAAAATTAAATCCAGTTAAATTGATGAAAATTGATGTGAATCGATAAAATCTTTTAAAATCAGAGAAATTCTATACTCACAATTCCGTTAACCATAGATTTTCATCGATTGCCGATATCAATCGGTTAACTGATATAAATATAATCGATTTCATCTAACAATCTACCTAATACAACGAATAAATGTTATCACGCGACTGAAGCTGACAGCGAAGCAGATCAGTAGCGGAAATGCATGCAGTTTTTTTATCAGTTATAATCATCGTTTGTTGTTCAAATCAGGATAGTAATTGCACAGTTAATCTAAATTCTGAGACAGAGTGACAATAATAATAATAATAATAATAATAATGTGTGAGCGTGAGTGATGCTACGTAACACTGTTTAAGGACGGTGCTTCCTAATTGCATTTTTGCAAAGGCTAAGACTATGGGGGAAAAGCAGATCTTAGCAAGACCTACTGGAATCCAAAACGAAAAATGTGGGTAGCCACGTATTTTTCAGAGATAATTAAGCAACCATAATCCTAAAAAAGCAAAGAATGTATGGCAATCTCTTTCCAAATTTAAGCTTAATTATCTCTGCAAAATGCATGGTTACCCCCTTATTTTCTTTCTGGATTCTGATAGCCTAGCTAAGATCTGCTTTTTGCACGTAGTCATAAACCGCCAAAAATATTGTTGTATTAGGGGGTAAATTCCTTAAGAAACCCGAATATCCCGGGATGCGCAGTACGTATGCGCGGTAGCAAAAGGAGGCGCCTTCCTTAATGTTATTCAAATCAAATCAAATCAAATCAAATCAAAAGACTTTATTTCACGAGGGTAGCAAGTGACCGTGATGAACTCTGATGTCGCTCTGGCCCTCTATAAAATTAACGAAAGATATGAAAATGTAAAATTATACATAAGGTGCGCTACAGTAGAAATTTTAAAATATAACTAATTCAAATATAAAATATATACAAGATACAGTTTAATGAAATTGTGATAGCTAATAAAAGTATAAATATATATGCGTATAGAACTAATAATAAGGCAAAGTAAGTATTATTCAAAACTCGATATAACGAAGATTTTAGTCCTTTTCTCACAAATTTGTTTTTTAATATAACGAGGGTTTTTTATTGCTTTCAATTCACACTTTTAAAATTACATTACAAAACTTACGAATATAACAGTAGTTGGCTACGATTTACATATTTACATTTTATAATTATTAGCATATTAACAACTTTGCTACAATACTGAACTAACGTACACGCGACAAAACGATTTACAAATTACAATTTGTAACTATCAGAATATTCGAAACAAAGAAAACACTGAACAAAATATATTTTAGAATACGTTATACTGAGTTGCCCAAATTAGGAAAAAAGTATTTAAATATGAAGAAAGCGATACCATTTTTTTCAAATCCCTTTTTGCAGCTGAACGAGGTTTTGCTTATGACGAGCCCCCGCTGTAACGAACACATTTTCCCAGTCCCTTAGCACCTCGTTATTTTGGAGTACCCCTGTATCCCGGCTTAGGAGCGTATTGCACAGTACTATGCCGGTTTTCCAACACGCGTTGAATAAAACAGGTTAACTAATAAGAAAAATAATATAGTTGTCGTGACTTAAACATTTGTTAAAATGAACATTGAATCGAATTGAGCCTTGAACACTAAACACTAGCTTTCTCACGAACTGAGCACGTGTATATTGCCATATATGGTATTGTGTTGTAAGATGTACAATTCCAGAGTGTTCGTTGCGAAGATACGAAATTCGTAGAGCTTTTCAGAAAGAGATTGTGGCGTCAAAAGTAACGCGATCAGGAGTTCTTTTTTTTTACTACGAGTGAAACGAAAATAGAGCCTGATCGCAGGTTACGTCAAAAGGAGATTGCAGATCGACAAGAAGAGAAAGTAAATTAAAGCGTTGCGTTAAAATACAGCCCTCAACAGTAGTGGCATAATAAATCCTTTATAATATATGTATTGCTGTGCTTAGGTCGCATTTTCCTCGCCCCTGGGAAGTTCAAAAAAATAGTATTCCACTCCGCGCGAGTTGACTTAAGCAAAAAAGGTGTATGGAGTAAAAAAAAATGGGAAAGAAAATTACGAGCTTACTCGTATTTTCTTGATCGTATAAAGTACCATTTTCCTCATTAAAAGTCGCAAGAAATATATACTTGACTTTACAAGCATTTTTCACGACAGTTTTTGTATCTAAGAAGTACGGTCGAACTCCCCGCAGGCGACCTCATTTGAAACCTTTATCCGCTTAGAATTGGTAATTTTTTTTGACATTGTTTGGACTAAAGGAAGACTTGTTGGTGGGTTGTCAAAGAGAAAGAAAAATCGGAAGGTAAGTGATGAAAAGTACTGACTGATTTAATCGAAAATGAATGTGTCATCGTTTACTCTGTCTTAAGAAGCAAATCGCTGATAAATGATGTTTTAAGTAAAGGCAGATGACAACTTTTTGATAAATAAGGAAAGCGTGGTGAAATTAGTAAGATGGAATATTCAGTTTTTCAAGAGAGTGTGACGAACAAAAAAATTCGAATCCCCACCGTTTAATATAGTCATGTCCGCTGAAGAGTATACTCTGAGACATTTTCATTAAAGCATTCTCAAAATGATCCCAGTAAGACAATAAGCATGAATACAATATTATTATTCATTGTCAGAGTGTTCGCTCGCGTGCATAACACTGGAATAAAAGTGGCATAAATTACACCCTTATTCTCTCATTTCAAAGTAGTCTATCTTGCATTTAGCACTGAGCATAATCTGCTTCGTTTAACAGTCAGTGTAACAAACCTCTCATTCCCTTTTTATTTCATTACAACTTTCGGCAATTCACTCGTAAATGGGAAAGGCAGAATTTTTTAAAAACTGCCTCGGTATGCTCAGCGTAGGTAGCTACGGACATGGATCACAAGTATATTCCCACCATTTGGCAACTCTCCCTGTTTTTGGGAGTGAAGCGGAGAACAAATAATATCATGCTATTTTCGTCATGAATTTCTATACCCACTTATGCATCAGTCAATTCCAGCTGCGCCCATGCCCCCCCCCCCGGGCTAACTCCCGGGCATTAGCATTTTTTTTCTCTCAGATGGCAAATTCCCGGGGGTGGGGACACTTTAGCTGCCAAATGCCCCGCGGTGTGGACGAAGGAAGAGGGCAAATGCCCCGCCCCCGGGATCGTACGTCCCCAATCAACACTGCAGCAGTTTTCATTCATTGCACAATAATACCACTTTCAGCATTTTTATGTGTGATTTTTCATTTCTGTAGGCCTACCTCTCCGTCTTCTATTGTTTGTAACGGCACTATCCGATGTTAATAAAGATAGTATAAATGCCAAGTGATGATATTTTAATACTTCACAGACAACAATACCACATGATAGTTGATTGTTACTTTAAAATGTTTGGTTTCGATTTTGTTTTAAACAGTTCGCTAGTAAACAAAAATCTTGACATTATAAAAGTCTGTTGTAACGTCATCTGTTGTAATATTTTAATAATATGCAAAAGTATAAAACGACGATCCCTATACACATGTTTAGAATTTAAGAATCATCGCGACTAAATTTTATTTAAATCCTTAAGAGAAATGCGTACGTCGATTCACGTTGATCGTTCCCGATCTCGCTAGAAGTGATAGTTGTGCCTTGATAAGCAATGAAGAAATGCATAAAATCGAGAAAACCTCCACAAGTTTGTCCAGTCCTTGGCAGACGATCCAATCTGCGACGAAGTGCTGGTCCTTTGCGATAAAATCCTTCATGTTTGGATTTCGAGTCGGAAACCACATGTGTGTCAAAAGCCCGAGGGTAGGCAAATGCCCGACCTCCGGGCCGTGCCAAATTTGCTAATACTCCACCTCCGGGACTGACAAGGCACTCAAATGCCCCGCAGTTGCCCGGGGGGGGGGGGGGATGGGCGCAGCTGGAATTGACTGATGCATTAAGAGCGAATGTTACCAACGGTCAAACATTTGGTGGCAACAGGTCAAAAATCAATTCCGCTCATATTCTTATGTTAGGTAGACCTTAATGTGAAACAAATCACTGCGTAGTTCGTTTGGCTGAATATGGATTTATTTTCAAGAAAATCGATATTAACGGAATTCGCTCAAAATGCCGCTTTTGAAGCTCAAAATTGAAGGCAAATCTCGAAGCTTCGCGTGGCAAAATGAAGCACTCCAGAGCAATAAAAACTAACTAAACTTGTAGAACGATATTTAAATATATGTCAAAAGCAATTTCAGCAATTTATGCTCATATATTTACGAGCTCTAATTAAATTTATCCCACATACTTTTGACTAGATAAAAAGTATATCAAGTTTAACCCCTAAAAAAAGTATGTGGTACCGAATATTATTCGTCAAGAATCTGGATTTCAAGAGGAGAAGGGATGTTCTTTTGCCTCCTAAAAGGATTTTTTGGGGAAATTTATTGACGCGATGTTATAGAATTTTAAAGTTGGACAAAATGCGTCGATTCAAGCGATCAGAAAAGTCAGCCTAATTAACTCAGTGTACACATACACAAACAACTTCACGTTTACCGCAGGTTTTTATCAGCAAACAACCGATTTTAACACAAAATCCTCTAACCTTCATGTTGCTGTATCACAGATGAGAGCTGTGGTCCTTGATTATGATAAAATTCAAGCAAACTGCAAGGAAACTTCACAGGATATCGCAACTTGCCATGCCGTTTCACCAAACATCCGCCGTTTTTAATGTGAGGATTCTCTTTTCCTATTTTCGTTGGAAAGCAGGCTCAAGGTGTTGTACATAAGATGTTTTTCCTTTGAAACTAGCTCTGAACTGAACAGCGAAACAAGAAGTCGTTAATACAAAAACATCTGTTACGTGCTTTGGGTTATGCCGCTAATTAATTTAGAATGAGTTTTAGTGAAATCGACAACTGCATGCATGTACCGCGGTAACGAAATTTTGGGTGCATTGAGTGACTTTGGGGAATAAGGTTTAATTTTTTTCAAATAAGCTAATTCTGTCTTCTTACGTTTACTACTTTAATGACTGAGCGAAGATTCTCAGTACATTGGGTTCGATGAGTACTTTGAAATCTGTGCAACTGAAAAAAGCGCACCTTGGTTGCGTGACATACCCTAAACTGAGCTTTTACCTGATGGGCAGGGCAAAGGGGGTTTTAAAAATATATTCTCTGTTGGTTTTCCAAGAAGTCGCACAGTTAATGAACGCTATATTATATACTATGGCTAGATTAAAATACAAAGTCAGGCATAAAAATTTCCTGTTCGGTCTTAAAATTCTCTTCTCCTTTTGTTGGGGTGAGGGTGGGGTGGGGCTTGGGCTATAGGTTTCGGGGAAAGAAGTTTTAGAGAACACTGAATCGACTGATTGTATCGATTCCTGGCATTCAAAGACTTTCAAATAAGGCAGTGGTGATACGTTAAACCTCCTTTTTATTTTTACCTGGTTCTTGTTCGTATTTACGTGCTAGTGTACATTAAACGCACAAACACTTATTTACGAAGAATAGACATTAATAAAAAAATCAAAACTCGTACTGGTTCTCAGATAATAAATTTAATTATCTGCAAGATCGTTAAGAGCTTTGTCCTGTGGCAGAAAATACAACCCACTACGGGCTTTACTTGGATGCCTTTTTATGAGTCTTGGGTTTTCCGCTTTCGATGCTCAACAGGCACCAACGAAATACGACCCTACTCGACTGACACTGTAGTGCGTACAGTCTTTTTTTAATGCTTCCAACAGTGAAGAAAACTACAAAACGGTTAACTGGGGGGTTCAACGTTCTATTCAACACCGATCAACGCTGTTGAATTTTAAAAACAAGTTTGGCCTTCCAACTTAATGATGTTTCACAATTTTGCCGACTTTTTTTTTTTTTGTGCCACCCTGTGCAATGATGTTCTGTAATATTGATTCTAACTTTTTCTATGTTCTCAGGTGTGATCAAAAGTATTGGATTCGTTTGCCCACCTTGTTCAACATCGCACAACAAAGTTGTGTTCAAGATTGAGCCCTTAATCCCCCAACATGAAAAGGTTTACCCTTAAGTAGGTTTCCAACCCCCCCCCCTCCCCCCCCCCTTCACCCATCGCCTCCATCCTCGCGAAAGTGGGTCGGTCGGTCGGTTGATCGGTTAAGCAAAAGGGAAAGATAATTCCAAGATGATAATTCCAAGCGAGCCGCAGCGACCCGCTATCACTCTTAAAGGTGTTCGAAGACAATCGACCTTGATATGAGGGTGACTTAGATGTCCAAGTCACCTCAAGATGCCTTTAAAGAATATTAATACGCACGAGGAAAGGGTGCAGGCACGGACTAAGCATTTCTACTCGGGGCCTTTTGGGTCTGTGAAATCAAGTTTTCGGAAAATCGAGAACCTGCAAATTCCTTTCCGATCCGCTTTTATAATTACTGAACAAAGCTTTATCACATGCAGGTGGCTGGCTTGAATGTTGTGTGATGTTGTAAAGCAAAAGGTTTCACTTCTGCGTAATTGATACATTAAAGGTGGGTTAGGTGAGTTCTGAAACAACAGATGGAAAAGCTCCGCTTTATTTGAAATCCTTTAATGCCAAGAATCGTTTACTTATACTATTACTTTTACCCGGGCACTTACAATCAGTCGATTTAGTATTCTCTTGGACGTCTTTTCAAACACCTTTAGCCCAAACCCCGCCCAACTCTAAACAAAAAGAAAGAAAACATTCTCAGACTGAAAACGAGGAGATTTTCATGTCCAACTTTGTATTTTAATCCAGCCATAGTTCATTACCAGTGCTACCTCTTGGAAAACCAACAGAGAATATATTTTTAAATCCCTTCGCCCTGCCCACCAGGAAAAAGCTCTAGGGTTAATGTCACGCAACCAACGGACGTTCTTTTCAGTTTCACGCATTTTTAAGAGCTCATCTGAAACCAATCTACTGAGAATCTTCGCTCAGTCCTTAAATTAATAAACGTAGGATGACAAGAATAGCTTATTTGAAAAAACAATTTAACTTTATTCCCCAAAGTCACTCGATGCACCCAAAATTTCGTTACCGCGGTACACGCACTGATGCAGTTGTCGATTATATTTCACTAAAACTCGTTAATTAATTAGCGGCATCACCCAAAGCACGTAACAGATGTTTTTGTATTAACGACTTCTTGTTTCGCTGTTCAGTTCAGAGCTAATTTCAAAGGGAAGGCATCTTTTGCACAACACCTTAAGCCCGTTTTCTAACGAAAATAGGAAAAGAGAATCCTCACATCAAAAACGGCGGATGTTTGGTGAAACGGCATGGCAAGTTGTGATATCCTGTCAAGTTTCCTTGCAGTTTGCTTGAATTTTATCATGAACAAGGACCACAGCTCTCATCTGTGATACAGCAACATGAAGGTTAGCGGATTTTGTGTTAAAATCGGTTGTTTGCAGATCAAAACCTGCGGTAAACGTGAAGTTGTTTGTGTATGTGTACACTGAGTTAATTAGGCTGACTTTTCTGATCGCTTGAATCGACGCATTTTGTCCAACTTTAAAATTCTATAACATCGCGTCAATAAATTTCCCCAAAAAATCCTTTTAGGAGGCAAAAGAACATCCCTTCTCCTCTTGAAATCCAGATTCTTGACGAATAATATTCGGTACCACATACTTTTTTTAGGGGTTAAACTTGATATACTTTTTATCTAGTCAAAAGTATGTGGGATAAATTTAATTAGAGCTCGTAAATATATGAGCAGAAATGGCTGAAATTGCTTTTGACATATATTTAAACATTGTTCTACAAGTTTGATTAATTTTTATTGCTCTGGAGTGCTTCATTTTGTCACGCGAAGCCTCGAGATTTGCCTTCATTTTTGAGCTTCAAAAGCGGTCTTTTGAGCGAATTCCGTTAATATCGATTTTCTTGAAAACAAATCGATATTCAGCCAAACGAACTATGCAGTGATTTGTTTCACATTAAGGTCTACCTAACATAAGAATATGAGCGGAATTGATTTTTGAGCTGTTGCCACAATATTTTGAAAATGTTTGATTTTTGGCAACATTTGCTCTTAACTGCTCAAGTTAGTAAACTAGTAGATCTCTGTTCTGTCAGTTGTCTGCCTAATAGCGGAGCCAGCGCTCTAGCACGTCAGCGGAGCTCCATTGCTAAGGAAATTTGGTAACCTATCAAGCCAAGAAATTTTGGTAGTGACGTGTAGTCACGTGACCGTCCGTACGTCCGTCCGTCCGAACCACAGGGATACCAATACACTTCATACACTGGATATAACCCTATGCTGAATCCCGTGTGTTTTTGGCACGAAATCGCATGTTGACCCGCGTTGTAGCAAAACAAGCAAAGTCAACAAAAGTCAAAAACAAATTTGTTAATGGAAAAAAGTTCAAAAGAATACTCAGTTGTCTTTTTGGTGGAAGGGGAAAAGTTCAATTTAGGCGAAAAAAATTAGGCGATAAAGTTCAGGCGAAAAGTTCAAATTTGCCTCGTCGGTTCGAACTCGGTCGGCACACCGCTTGAGTTCGCAGCTTTTCTCAGCGGTTTCAACGCCAAATATAGCAGAGCTAGTGCTTTTTGGTTTTTTCTGTCCACAACCATGGTTTTTACGGCGTTCCGAACACCTTTTGCTAGGAAAAACACCAGTATTTTCATGCTGATAGGCAGCTTGTCACGAAGAAAGAAATAAGTATTAAAATTAACTTGATGGATCACAAGAAGCCCTCATGGCCTAGTGGATTAATCCCCGGCTTCAGACGCCAAAGTCCCGGGTTCAGCTCCCAGCGAGAATAACAACTTGAATGAGAGTATTTTCACAATTTAATAACTGCCAGGAAAAAAAAAAACAAACAAAACAAAAAGGGGGGCTCCGCTTTTAGGCTTGGCTAAATCTATATATTAAATCGGGTTCTGTTCTCATGTTGGTCGGATTCCAAACGGTGAGGAATAGTACATTATGTAAACTTCATAAAGTGTCTCATATGATTTACGGTTGTGACTGGAATGTATAGTTTCAGGGGGACCAACAGAATACAAGATTAGGCTTCCAACGCAACGTCACAGGAAATTATTAATAGTTGAAAATTGGAAAATCAAAAACTTTGATAGGTAGATGATCGTTTGGTCAAGTCAAAAGAATAAACAAGTTAAACGCAAGTAACAACAACTGCGTAACAATAAGTAACAAGTAAAAATAATTTTTTTACCGACATTTCAAATTTTGTATTTTTTCAGTTTTCACAGCAAAAAATACGTCCTTAAAATTACGAATTTTGGAGAAAACAAATTATGTCAATGAATCAGGCATGTAATAGGCTTTATTCTGACCCCCGCAAAGTCTCAAAATGTTGATTTTTGGGCTCATTTCCAACTTTGCTCCATCCATACAGGCAGCTCCTTTTAATTATTATCATAGTGAGATTCTTTTGTCATTATACTACTCTTGTTATGCCGATTAGTTTCGGGATAATATAATAAAATTGAACTGATTTGTTTGGATTACGCATTCATATCGAAACTAAAATCTGGTCAGAAGTTGCGGAGCAGCCATAACAACCAACACCTTCTGTAAGGAATGTATCCTTTATTAGATTTTCTATTTCAGTTTGTAATCCTCCGTTTTAATGCTGTAACTTCTCAGACGGGCTTTTGCTTTGCATTATTATTATTATTATTTTGCTTCATTCGGTTCCTACAATTACAAATAATAAAGAAAGAAGGCACGATAAGAGATGATTTCGGCTCCCAAAAAAGCATGAAAAGCTAGGGGAAAACCAGAAAGTTAGAACAATGGTCCCTACGTAGACACTGGTATGGTTTCATTGTTATCATAATGAGAGTCTTTTGTCATTTTACTACTTTTGTTATGCCGATTGGTTCCGGATTAGTATAACAAAATTTTACTGATTTCTTTAGATTACGCGTCGGCACAAAATCTGGTCAGAAAGTTGCTGAACAGCCATGAGGCTCAGTCATTTGAAGATCGCCGTCGTGACATTTTCTTTGTTGGTCGGTTCTGCCGTGCTTTATTCGTTAAGTTCATTTTCAACCGTCATCTTCACAGACGATGAGACTGAACAAGGATTCTGGCGAAGAGATCATCTCCAACTACCTTCAGCAAGATTTGGCGACCCTCCCGCCCAAGTGGAGCGGTTTATTATAATACTGATCACGAGCGCGCCGTGGCATACTAACCAAAGACAAGCAATAAGACAGACTTGGCTGTCGTTCTTGGTAAATAATTCAGTTGCACTGGGTCGATCAAATCTAAGAGCTATGAAGGACCCTACAAATACATCAAACACCTTGGTTATAAACTACTGGTTCGTTTGCGGGCATGACAAGGAAAACAAAGTGGAACTATCGCTAGAAAACGAGGCACAAGTTTACGGTGATATCTTAAGATTGAACTACACAGAGAAATACTCACTTTTGCTCTACAAGACACTGAATTCTTTAAGGTTTGCTTCAACCATGGATGTGAAGTTTATTATCAAGGTAGACGACGACGTGTATTTGCACGTTCCTAGACTAGTTTGGTGGCTAAAAACTGCCTCTTTGCCTGGAAAGTTGTATGCGGGTCAGGTGTTTAATCATGGAAAAGTCATAAGAAAAAAACCCAATAAGTGGCATGTCAGTGAACAATATTTCAGCGAGACTTACTTTCCACCATATTGCAACGGACCCTTCTACATCTTATCGAAAAACGTTGCTGTGGAATTACTTAAGGCCTCTTCCGGTGATAGGCTCAGTTCTTTCCCAATAGAAGATGTTTACATTGGAATATTGGCCAAAAGAATCGGAATTATCCCAATTGGCCTCATGCGTAAGGGTGTTTTTATAATTGCCAAGTTTTCGGAAATCGTGGAAAAAAGCTGGACAGATTACAAGCTCAACAAGTTCTTTGCCTTGGGACATGGCTTATCCATTCAGCGACTGTTTGCAATTCACGAGAGATTCCTCAAACTTCCGTTCATCAGTATCCCGTCATATTTAAAAATGGCACACCTTGATCATGAAAAGAAATTGGGATAACCATACAAATATTGTCCGTGCTTTTAGCCGAGCGAAAATAGCATCACTTGTTGGGTTTCAGTCCGTTGGAGGCGAAGCTACGATTTATGCATTCTCCTACCCAGAGCCTGCGATCTGTTCGGTCAACGGTGGGATCGCAGAAGTAATTCAAATAAAGCCGCGTAGCTCTGGCAACGAGAATGCAATTTATGAGCCATTTTAAGGTGGGAGACTGATAAAACTACCATATTGTTGCTATGGGAAGTTCCCAATCATCATATCTTGGGAGCCCCAAGTTCCATGGATAAGATGCTTCGCCAAGTTTGTTCTATGGGAAAGGTGTTCAAGAGATTTGCGAGTCGCAACCATATTTGGCAGGTCACGAGACCTGAACAGAAAGAAAGCCTAAAACTCAAACGGCATACAGTTTTGGTTATTGAAAACAGTGCCAGCATTTAACGATCATCAAGATGCAAAACGTGACGTATCGACTTCTTAAAATTCACATTATTATAGAAGCTATGACGTCATAAGGACGTGTATTTATACATTTTGTACTGTAGTATCTCTAATTTTTGTAATTATGGTAATTGCTTACGTCAGATTATAAAGAACGTTAAGTCGTGCCCGATTGGAACTCTACCTCCTTTCCTCCGAGTTTTAGGGATTCTTCTTTTCAACGCGCGGTTGGGGACTAGCCCTAGCTACGCACGGCGCAACGTCGATTTTTAAAATTGAGATGTTCATCCTCACACATTACATCATTCTAGCGGCACAAAATGCCGCAAAACAGCGTATGACAAAATATCATCCAGAAAAATACCTGACAACTCCAGATACCGGGGGTAAACTTAGTAAGGGGCAGTTGGCTTGGCTGCAGGCACTCGTTACAAAATGCCAAGGAACAGGGACATCGTTTCTCAACTGTTCACGGATCTGCTATAACAGAAGGACCAGCAAAGATATCTGCGTAGCTCCCTCGCTGTGAAAGAGCTTCAAGCCAAGATTTGCGGTAGTTTCACTCGTCTCCAAATCAGTTTGTTGCGGGACGCCAACCATTTTAACATTGTACTTATAACGGTAATTTTGAATAGACTCTATCAAGTCAGAAATCTTCTCCACCGAAGTTGCGATGTTTGCTAAATAAATTTGGTTGACATACTCTTTAGTCTCTTGTGGGTTAAATTCAGTCAGGTCATCATATTCATTGCCTAGGAATTGCAGACCTTCAGTTTACTCATCTTGTTCTTCAACATGGCGCATTTTACATGTATTCCTTCGAGTTCTGATTGGTTCATTGTGTTGTTCCCGTCTTTTGTGATTGGCCAGATTTATTGCTTTGGTTTTGCTTTACTTTGCTCTTTGCCTGGAATAAAAACTCGCACCACTTTCTCCAGTCAGACGGTAAAACAAAAACCAACCCCGACTGGCTCGTACACGTTTCCCGCCCTTGACACATGTTATATATATATTTCCTTCGAGTTGTGATTGGTTCATTGTGTTGTTGACGTCTTTTGTGATTGGCCAGATTTATTGCTTTGGTTTTGGTTCTAAGAAACTCAGTTGATAACCGCTCCATCTCTTTTATTCAATTTCTCAACTATTCTAGGCCCCATAAGAGTCATTGAAGTTCAAAGGCGTTTGTTAGACGATAGCTTTTTCTTAAATACCGGGTATAGAAACGTCTCTGGTAAAAACCTCGAGTCACTGATCAATATCTTCGCGTCTACGCTTTATTTAATCAGCACGCTCCGAGCCAGCGCGTTCTACTCTAATTCGTGAGCCATCGTTCTTAGGGGCACCCAACGAAAAAATTTTAGTAAAAACCTCTAAATATCATTTTCCGCTCTCTTAGATAGTGTCAGAGCTTTCTAAAGGAATATTTTTGTAAGCTAATACATACTGATCTGTTCTGGGCTTTTAGCTAAAAATTTAGGCCACAGAAAATGTTAGGAAACAGAATCCTATCCGCCGAATTTCCGAGCTCAGTGCCGTGATGGCTCACGGAAAATGCTAACTGGCCTTATTTTGCACTGTAAGCGACATATTTGTCCCTCCGAAAACAATAGGAACTAATAAGTCCTCTTGTTACGGAAGTCCGAGTTGATGTTTCGTCAAAGAAATCTCTAGCTTTCGCTGCATTAAATCTGAATATCTCAGGCGATTTTAGGCCTTTTTCCCGAAACGAACCGTCGGATGCCCCTGCGTTCCATTCTTGCTCTCTTTTGATTGTCAAGCTGCTTATATGCTCATAAAAAGTAACTGAATTAAACCACGGATTCCTTTGATTTATTTCCCTTCTTTTTTGAAAAAAGAGAGCTCTTTAGTTGGCGTGTGTGACTTTCAATGAAATAGTTAAAACCAGTTAAATTGATAAAAATTAATGTGAATCAATAAAATCTTTTAAAATCAGTGAAATTCTATGCTCACAATTCCGTGAACCATCGATTTTCATCGATTGCCGATATCAATCGATTAAGTGATATCAATTTAAATGAATTATATTGATTATCGTGTTTTATCAATTTGCCGGCACGCCGAGCGTATCACGCTGCAGGGCTGTGAAAACCCGATATCGAACCCCGTTATATTTTCCTCAGCCCGGCCAAAGCTATAGTGAAACAACGAAAAGTCTGAAACAGGACCCCGATACAGCGAGCCCCGGTATACCGAAATCCTCCTTGTAACGAGGGCAATCCGGAAGCCCAAAACGTCAACATTTAATCGTTAAACTAAAAATCTATGCAATACAAAGCATAAATGTCACCACGCGACTAAAGGTGTCAGCGAAGCAGATCAGTAGCGGAAATGCATGCAGAACTGAATAATGAATGTTCAGTTTTTCATCAGTTATAATCATCGTTTGTCGTTCAAATCAGGATAGTTATTGCACAGTTAATCTAAATGCAAAATAATAATAATAATAATAATAATAATAATAATAGTAATAATAATAGAATGCTTGGCGAAGCGTTTCGAATTATGGAAAAAGGGAGAAGTGGATAGTGTTCTTCGTCAAGGGCGTATGATTCAAAGGCACTTTGTTAAGTCTCGGAAAGTTGATCCACCAAACAAGGCGAAAATATTTGCAAAGCTCGTCATGGAAGGGAAAATGAACTCGTGCTGCGTTATCTAAGCAAGGAGGATTGTGGAGGTGTTTTACCGTTAATAGAACACGTAATGAGACAACTCATGGATAAACACCCAAAGGCACAAGAAGCTAAACTTGGATCTCTGCTCTTCGGACCAGTTGGAGATGTCCCCGATTTTTTACTCCAACAAATTAATAGGTAAATGATGAGAGAAGCAGCGCTGAGAACTAAAGGATCTGGCGGGTCTTCAGGTGTGGATGCTAATGGTTTTAAGAGACTACTCGCCTGTAAATCATTTAAGAAGTCAAACACACAACTTTGTGATGCCTTAGCTGGATTGACGAGAAGACTATGCACAGAATTTATCGACCCTCTCACCATTGAGCTAATACTAACGAATCGTTTGATTCCACTTGACAAAGGGTATGGCGAGGTTCGAACGATTGGTGTTGGAGGAGTGATCAGGAGAATTATTGGAAAGTGCGTGATGAGAGTTATAAAGGAAGGCGTCATCGAAGGTAGTGACTCACTACAGTTGTGCGCAGGCCAAAAGATTGGAAGTGAGGCGGCTATCCATGCGATGCACAACATCTTTGAAGCCACTGACACAGACGCAGTACTGCTTATTGATGCATCAAATGCATTTAATTCCCTGAACAGAGCCGCTTCTCTGCACAACATTCGAGTGCTGTGTCCCGTCATGGCAACCTACGCAATCAACACCTACAGAGGACCTGCGCGATTGTTTATCACCGGAGGAAAAGAACTGAGATTAGTAGAGGACACTACTCAGGGTGACCCTCTAGCCATGGGCCCCCATGCAGTCAGCCTCCAACCATTAATCACACGCTTAGGAGCTTCAAGTCGTGCTAAACAGTGCTTGTTTGCGACGGGTCTGGTTCGGTAGAAGAGCTAAAGAAATGGTGGGATGAGGTGGTAGAGACTGGTCCTAGTCTAGGTTACTATTCTAATGCGAAGAAATGCTGGCTTATAACAAAACCTGAAAGAGAAGAAGCTGCAAGGAGTATCTTTGATGAGACAGCCACCAATATCTCCACACAGGGTCAAAAGCACCTGGGCGCAGCACTTGGCGCCAGACGATATCTCGAAGAGTACGTTAACGGCAAAGTGGAGGACTGGGACGACCAGGTAACGAAGCTTGCAGAATTTGCAACATCACAGCCCCAAGCTTGTTAAACAGCCTTCACGTTTGCTTTAAAACATCGCTGGACATACTTTCCTAGAACACTGCCTGATGATGATAATAATAATAACAATAATAATAATAATAATAATAATAATAATGACGATGATGACGACGATGATGATGATGATGATAATAATAATAATGTGTGAGTGTGAGTGATGCAACGTAACATTGCTTAATTAATTTATTTTATTTATTTAATCTAATAGTCCAGTCATTTTGTGACTGGACCTGCAACTAATTGCAACAGAAGCTCCATCGTCGCCGATCATTTAGAATAAGTGTGTAGATTAACAAACTAAAAGTCCCAAAGGATCCAAGCACGGGAACATCTCCAAATTTAAAGTGCCACTGGGACGAAAATTCATAGGTTTATTTCGGCCAAATTCTATCGCAGAATATCGCGTTTTGTTCACACTAGCTTTCTCACGAACTGAGCACGTGTATATTGCCATATATGGTATTGTGTTGTAAGATGTAAAATTCCAGAGTGTTCGTTGCGAAGATACGAAATTCGTAGAGCTTTTCAGAAAGAGATTGTGGCGTCAAAAGTAACGCGATCAGGGGTTCTTTTTTTTACTACGAGCGAAACGAAAATAGAGCCTGATCGCAGGTTACGTCAAAAGGAGATTGTAGATCGACAAGAAGAGAAAGTAAATTAAAGCGTTGCGTTAAAATACAGTCCTCAACAGTAGTGGCATAATAAATCCTTTATAATATATGTATTGCTGTGCTTAGCTCGCATTTTCCTCGCCCCTGGGAAGTTCAAAAAAATAGTATTCCACTCCGCGCGAGTTGACTTAAGCAAAAAAGGTGTATGGAGTAAAAAAGAATGGGAAAGAAAATTACGAGCTTACTCGTATTTTCTTGATCGTATAAAGTACCATTTTCCTCATTAAAAGTCGCAAGAAATATATACTTGACTTTACAAGCATTTTTCACGACAGTTTTTGTATCTAAGAAGTACGGTCGAACTCCCCGCAGGCGACCTCATTTGAAACCTTTATCCGCTTAGAAATGGTAATTTTTTTTGACATTAATTGCTTGGACTAAAGGAAGACTTGTTGGTGGGTTGTCAAAGAGAAAGAAAAACCGGAAGGTAAGTGATGAAAAGTACTGACTGATTTAATCGAAAATGAATGTGTTATCGTTAACTCTGTCTTAAGAAGCAAATCGCTGATAAATGATGTTATTAGTAAAGGCGGATGACAGCTTTTTGATAAATAAGGAAAGCGTGGTGAAATTAGTAAGATGGAATATTCAGTTTTTCAAGAGAGTGTGACGAACAAAAAAATTCGAATCCCCACCGTTTAATATAGTCATGTCCGCTGAAGAGTATACTCTGAGACATTTTCATTAAAGCATTCTCAAAATGATCCCAGTAAGACAATAAGCATGAATACAATATTATTATTCATTGTCAGAGTGTTCGCTCGCGTGCATAACACTGGAATAAAAGTGGCATAAATTACATCCTTATTCTCTCATTTCAAAGTAGTCTATCTTGCATTTAGCACTGAGCATAATCTGCTTCGTTTAACAGTCAGTGTAACAAACCTCTCATTCCCTTTTTATTTCATTACAACTTTCGGCAATTCACTGGTAAATGGGAAAGGCAGAATTTTTTAAAAACTGCCTCGGTATGCTCAGCGTAGGTAGCTACTTACATGGATCACAAGTATATTCCGACCATTTGGCAACTCTCCCTGTTTTTGGGAGTGAAGCGGAGAACAAATAATATCATGCTATTTTCGTCATGAATTTCTATACCCACTTATGCATCAGTCAATTCCAGCTGCGCCCATGCCCCCCCCCCCCGGGCTAACTCCCGGGCATTAGCATTTTTTTTCTCTCAGATGGCAAATTCCCGGGGGTGGGGACACTTTAGCTGCCAAATGCCCCGCGGTGTGGACGAAGGAAGAGGGCAAATGCCCCGCCCCCGGGATCGTACGTCCCCAATCAACACTGCAGCAGTTTTCATTCATTGCACAATAATACCACTTTCAGCATTTTTATGTGTGATTTTTCATTTCTGTAGGCCTACCTCTCCGTCTTCTATTGTTTGTAACGGCACTATCCGATGTTAATAAAGATAGTATAAATGCCAAGTGATGATATTTTAATACTTCACAGACAACAATACCACATGATAGTTGATTGTTACTTAGAGCGAATGTTACCAACGGTCAAACATTTGGTGGCAACAGGTCAAAAATCAATTCCGCTCATATTCTTATGTTAGGTAGACCTTAATGTGAAACAAATCACTGCGTAGTTCGTTTGGCTGAATATGGATTTATTTTCAAGAAAATCGATATTAACGGAATTCGCTCAAAATGCCGCTTTTGAAGCTCAAAATTGAAGGCAAATCTCGAAGCTTCGCGTGGCAAAATGAAGCACTCCAGAGCAATAAAAACTAACTAAACTTGTAGAACGATATTTAAATATATGTCAAAAGCAATTTCAGCAATTTATGCTTATATATTTACGAGCTCTAATTAAATTTATCCCACATACTTTTGACTAGATAAAAAGTATATCAAGTTTAACCCCTAAAAAAAGTATGTGGTACCGAATATTATTCGTCAAGAATCTGGATTTCAAGAGGAGAAGGGATGTTCTTTTGCCTCCTAAAAGGATTTTTTGGGGAAATTTATTGACGCGATGTTATAGAATTTTAAAGTTGGACAAAATGCGTCGATTCAAGCGATCAGAAAAGTCAGCCTAATTAACTCAGTGTACACATACACAAACAACTTCACGTTTACCGCAGGTTTTTATCAGCAAACAACCGATTTTAACACAAAATCCTCTAACCTTCATGTTGCTGTATCACAGATGAGAGCTGTGGTCCTTGATTATGATAAAATTCAAGCAAACTGCAAGGAAACTTCACAGGATATCGCAACTTGCCATGCCGTTTCACCAAACATCCGCCGTTTTTAATGTGAGGATTCTCTTTTCCTATTTTCGTTGGAAAGCAGGCTCAAGGTGTTGTACATAAGATGTTTTTCCTTTGAAACTAGCTCTGAACTGAACAGCGAAACAAGAAGTCGTTAATACAAAAACAACTGTTACGTGCTTTGGGTTATGCCGCTAATTAATTTAGAATGAGTTTTAGTGAAATCGACAACTGCATGCATGTACCGCGGTAACGAAATTTTGGGTGCATTGAGTGACTTTGGGGAATAAGGTTTAATTTTTTTCAAATAAGCTAATTCTGTCTTCTTACGTTTACTACTTTAATGACTGAACGAAGATTCTCAGTACATTGGGTTCGATGAGTACTTTGAAATCTGTGCAACTGAAAAAAGCGCACCTTGGTTGCGTGACATACCCTAAACTGAGCTTTTACCTGATGGGCAGGGCAAAGGGGGTTTTAAAAATATATTCTCTGTTGGTTTTCCAAGAAGTCGCACAGTTAATGAACGCTACATTATATACTATGGCTAGATTAAAATACAAAGTCAGGCATAACAATTTCCTGTTCGGTCTTAAAATTCTCTTCTCCTTTTGTTGGGGTGAGGGTGGGGTGGGGCTTGGGCTATAGGTTTCGGGGAAAGAAGTTTTAGAGAACACTGAATCGACTGATTGTATCGATTCCTGGCATTCAAAGACTTTCAAATAAGGCAGTGGTGATACGTTAAACCTCCTTTTTATTTTTACCTGGTTCTTGTTCGTATTTACGTGCTAGTGTACATTAAACGCACAAACACTTATTTACGAAGAATAGACATTAATAAAAAAATCAAAACTCGTACTGGTTCTCAGATAATAAATTTAATTATCTGCAAGATCGTTAAGAGCTTTGTCCTGTGGCAGAAAATACAACCCACTACGGGCTTTACTTGGATGCCTTTTTATGAGTCTTGGGTTTTCCGCTTTCGATGCTCAACAGGCACCAACGAAATACGACCCTACTCGACTGACACTGTAGTGCGTACAGTCTTTTTTTAATGCTTTCAACAGTGAAGAAAACTACAAAACGGTTAACTGGGGGGTTCAACGTTCTATTCAACACCGATCAACGCTGTTGAATTTTAAAAACAAGTTTGGCCTTCCAACTTAATGATGTTTCACAATTTTGCCGACTTTTTTTTTTGTGTGCCCCCCTGTGCAATGATGTTCTGTAATATTGATTCTAACTTTTTCTATGTTCTCAGGTGTGATCAAAAGTATTGGATTCGTTTGCCCACCTTGTTCAACATCGCACAACAAAGTTGTGTTCAAGATTGAGCCCTTAATCCCCCAACATGAAAAGGTTTACCCTTAAGTAGGTTTCCAACCCCCCCCTCCCCCCCCCCCTTCACCCATCGCCTCCATCCTCGCGAAAGTGGGTCGGTCGGTCGGTTGATCGGTTAAGCAAAAGGGAAAGATAATTCCAAGATGATAATTCCAAGCGAGCCGCAGCGACCCGCTATCACTCTTAAAGGTGTTCGAAGACAATCGACCTTGATATGAGGGTGACTTAGATGTCCAAGTCACCTCAAGATGCCTTTAAAGAATATTAATACGCACGAGGAAAGGGTGCAGGCACGGACTAAGCATTTCTACTCGGGGCCTTTTGGGTCTGTGAAATCAAGTTTTCGGAAAATCGAGAACCTGCAAATTCCTTTCCGATCCGCTTTTATAATTACTGAACAAAGCTTTATCACATGCAGGTGGCTGGCTTGAATGTTGTGTGATGTTGTAAAGCAAAAGGTTTCACTTCTGCGTAATTGATACATTAAAGGTGGGTTAGGTGAGTTCTGAAACAACAGATGGAAAAGCTCCGCTTTATTTGAAATCCTTTAATGCCAAGAATCGTTTACTTATACTATTACTTTTACCCGGGCACTTACAATCAGTCGATTTAGTATTCTCTTGGACGTCTTTTCAAACACCTTTAGCCCAAACCCCGCCCAACTCTAAACAAAAAGAAGGAAAACATTCTCAGACTGAAAACGAGGAGATTTTCATGTCCAACTTTGTATTTTAATCCAGCCATAGTTCATTACCAGTGCTACCTCTTGGAAAACCAACAGAGAATATATTTTTAAATCCCTTCGCCCTGCCCACCAGGAAAAAGCTCTAGGGTTAATGTCACGCAACCAACGGACGTTCTTTTCAGTTTCACGCATTTTTAAGAGCTCATCTGAAACCAATCTACTGAGAATCTTCGCTCAGTCCTTAAATTAATAAACGTAGGATGACAAGAATAGCTTATTTGAAAAAACAATTTAACTTTATTCCCCAAAGTCACTCGATGCACCCAAAATTTCGTTACCGCGGTACACGCACTGATGCAGTTGTCGATTATATTTCACTAAAACTCGTTAATTAATTAGCGGCATCACCCAAAGCACGTAACAGATGTTTTTGTATTAACGACTTCTTGTTTCGCTGTTCAGTTCAGAGCTAATTTCAAAGGGAAGGCATCTTTTGCACAACACCTTAAGCCCGTTTTCTAACGAAAATAGGAAAAGAGAATCCTCACATCAAAAACGGCGGATGTTTGGTGAAACGGCATGGCAAGTTGTGATATCCTGTCAAGTTTCCTTGCAGTTTGCTTGAATTTTATCATGAACAAGGACCACAGCTCTCATCTGTGATACAGCAACATGAAGGTTAGCGGATTTTGTGTTAAAATCGGTTGTTTGCAGATCAAAACCTGCGGTAAACGTGAAGTTGTTTGTGTATGTGTACACTGAGTTAATTAGGCTGACTTTTCTGATCGCTTGAATCGACGCATTTTGTCCAACTTTAAAATTCTATAACATCGCGTCAATAAATTTCCCCAAAAAATCCTTTTAGGAGGCAAAAGAACATCCCTTCTCCTCTTGAAATCCAGATTCTTGACGAATAATATTCGGTACCACATACTTTTTTTAGGGGTTAAACTTGATATACTTTTTATCTAGTCAAAAGTATGTGGGATAAATTTAATTAGAGCTCGTAAATATATGAGCAGAAATGGCTGAAATTGCTTTTGACATATATTTAAACATTGTTCTACAAGTTTGATTAATTTTTATTGCTCTGGAGTGCTTCATTTTGTCACGCGAAGCCTCGAGATTTGCCTTCATTTTTGAGCTTCAAAAGCGGTCTTTTGAGCGAATTCCGTTAATATCGATTTTCTTGAAAACAAATCGATATTCAGCCAAACGAACTATGCAGTGATTTGTTTCACATTAAGGTCTACCTAACATAAGAATATGAGCGGAATTGATTTTTGAGCTGTTGCCACAATATTTTGAAAATGTTTGATTTTTGGCAACATTTGCTCTTAACTGCTCAAGTTAGTAAACTAGTAGATCTCTGTTCTGTCAGTTGTCTGCCTAATAGCGGAGCCAGCGCTCTAGCGCGTCAGCGGAGCTCCATTGCTAAGGAAATTTGGTAACCTATCAAGCCAAGAAATTTTGGTAGTGACGTGTAGTCACGTGACCGTCCGTCCGTACGTCCGTCCGTCCGAACCACAGGGATACCAATACACTTCATACACTGGATATAACCCTATGCTGAATCCCGTGTGTTTTTGGCACGAAATCGCATGTTGACCCGCGTTGTAGCAAAACAAGCAAAGTCAACAAAAGTCAAAAACAAATTTGTTAATGGAAAAAAGTTCAAAAGAATACTCAGTTGTCTTTTTGGTGGAAGGGGAAAAGTTCAATTTAGGCGAAAAAAATTAGGCGATAAAGTTCAGGCGAAAAGTTCAAATTTGCCTCGTCGGTTCGAACTCGGTCGGCACACCGCTTGAGTTCGCAGCTTTTCTCAGCGGTTTCAACGCCAAATATAGCAGAGCTAGTGCTTTTTGGTTTTTTCTGTCCACAACCATGGTTTTTACGGCGTTCCGAACACCTTTTGCTAGGAAAAACACCAGTATTTTCATGCTGATAGGCAGCTTGTCACGAAGAAAGAAATAAGTATTAAAATTAACTTGATGGATCACAAGAAGCCCTCATGGCCTAGTGGATTAATCCCCGGCTTCAGACGCCAAAGTCCCGGGTTCAGCTCCCAGCGAGAATAACAACTTGAATGAGAGTATTTTCACAATTTAATAACTGCCAGGAAAAAAAAACAAACAAAACAAAAAGGGGGGCTCCGCTTTTAGGCTTGGCTAAATCTATATATTAAATCGGGTTCTGTTCTCATGTTGGTCGGATTCCAAACGGTGAGGAATAGTACATTATGTAAACTTCATAAAGTGTCTCATATGATTTACGGTTGTGACTGGAATGTATAGTTTCAGGGGGACCAACAGAATACAAGATTAGGCTTCCAACGCAACGTCACAGGAAATTATTAATAGTTGAAAATTGGAAAATCAAAAACTTTGATAGGTAGATGATCGTTTGGTCAAGTCAAAAGAATAAACAAGTTAAACGCAAGTAACAACAACTGCGTAACAATAAGTAACAAGTAAAAATAATTTTTTTACCGACATTTCAAATTTTGTATTTTTTCAGTTTTCACAGCAAAAAATACGTCCTTAAAATTACGAATTTTGGAGAAAACAAATTATGTCAATGAATCAGGCATGTAATAGGCTTTATTCTGACCCCCGCAAAGTCTCAAAATGTTGATTTTTGGGCTCATTTCCAACTTTGCTCCATCCATACAGGCAGCTCCTTTTAATTATTATCATAGTGAGATTCTTTTGTCATTATACTACTCTTGTTATGCCGATTAGTTTCGGGATAATATAATAAAATTGAACTGATTTGTTTGGATTACGCATTCATATCGAAACTAAAATCTGGTCAGAAGTTGCGGAGCAGCCATAACAACCAACACCTTCTGTAAGGAATGTATCCTTTATTAGATTTTCTATTTCAGTTTGTAATCCTCCGTTTTAATGCTGTAACTTCTCAGACGGGCTTTTGCTTTGCATTATTATTATTATTATTTTGCTTCATTCGGTTCCTACAATTACAAATAATAAAGAAAGAAGGCACGATAAGAGATGATTTCGGCTCCCAAAAAAGCATGAAAAGCTAGGGGAAAACCAGAAAGTTAGAACAATGGTCCCTACGTAGACACTGGTATGGTTTCATTGTTATCATAATGAGAGTCTTTTGTCATTTTACTACTTTTGTTATGCCGATTGGTTCCGGATTAGTATAACAAAATTTTACTGATTTCTTTAGATTACGCGTCGGCACAAAATCTGGTCAGAAAGTTGCTGAACAGCCATGAGGCTCAGTCATTTGAAGATCGCCGTCGTGACATTTTCTTTGTTGGTCGGTTCTGCCGTGCTTTATTCGTTAAGTTCATTTTCAACCGTCATCTTCACAGACGATGAGACTGAACAAGGATTCTGGCGAAGAGATCATCTCCAACTACCTTCAGCAAGATTTGGCGACCCTCCCGCCCAAGTGGAGCGGTTTATTATAATACTGATCACGAGCGCGCCGTGGCATACTAACCAAAGACAAGCAATAAGACAGACTTGGCTGTCGTTCTTGGTAAATAATTCAGTTGCACTGGGTCGATCAAATCTAAGAGCTATGAAGGACCCTACAAATACATCAAACACCTTGGTTATAAACTACTGGTTCGTTTGCGGGCATGACAAGGAAAACAAAGTGGAACTATCGCTAGAAAACGAGGCACAAGTTTACGGTGATATCTTAAGATTGAACTACACAGAGAAATACTCACTTTTGCTCTACAAGACACTGAATTCTTTAAGGTTTGCTTCAACCATGGATGTGAAGTTTATTATCAAGGTAGACGACGACGTGTATTTGCACGTTCCTAGACTAGTTTGGTGGCTAAAAACTGCCTCTTTGCCTGGAAAGTTGTATGCGGGTCAGGTGTTTAATCATGGAAAAGTCATAAGAAAAAAACCCAATAAGTGGCATGTCAGTGAACAATATTTCAGCGAGACTTACTTTCCACCATATTGCAACGGACCCTTCTACATCTTATCGAAAAACGTTGCTGTGGAATTACTTAAGGCCTCTTCCGGTGATAGGCTCAGTTCTTTCCCAATAGAAGATGTTTACATTGGAATATTGGCCAAAAGAATCGGAATTATCCCAATTGGCCTCATGCGTAAGGGTGTTTTTATAATTGCCAAGTTTTCGGAAATCGTGGAAAAAAGCTGGACAGATTACAAGCTCAACAAGTTCTTTGCCTTGGGACATGGCTTATCCATTCAGCGACTGTTTGCAATTCACGAGAGATTCCTCAAACTTCCGTTCATCAGTATCCCGTCATATTTAAAAATGGCACACCTTGATCATGAAAAGAAATTGGGATAACCATACAAATATTGTCCGTGCTTTTAGCCGAGCGAAAATAGCATCACTTGTTGGGTTTCAGTCCGTTGGAGGCGAAGCTACGATTTATGCATTCTCCTACCCAGAGCCTGCGATCTGTTTGGTCAACGGTGGGATCGCAGAAGTAATTCAAATAAAGCCGCGTAGCTCTGGCAACGAGAATGCAATTTATGAGCCATTTTAAGGTGGGAGACTGATAAAACTACCATATTGTTGCTATGGGAAGTTCCCAATCATCATATCTTGGGAGCCCCAAGTTCCATGGATAAGATGCTTCGCCAAGTTTGTTCTATGGGAAAGGTGTTCAAGAGATTTGCGAGTCGCAACCATATTTGGCAGGTCACGAGACCTGAACAGAAAGAAAGCCTAAAACTCAAACGGCATACAGTTTTGGTTATTGAAAACAGTGCCAGCATTTAACGATCATCAAGATGCAAAACGTGACGTATCGACTTCTTAAAATTCACATTATTATAGAAGCTATGACGTCATAAGGACGTGTATTTATACATTTTGTACTGTAGTATCTCTAATTTTTGTAATTATGGTAATTGCTTACGTCAGATTATAAAGAACGTTAAGTCGTGCCCGATTGGAACTCTACCTCCTTTCCTCCGAGTTTTAGGGATTCTTCTTTTCAACGCGCGGTTGGGGACTAGCCCTAGCTACGCACGGCGCAACGTCGATTTTTAAAATTGAGATGTTCATCCTCACACATTACATCATTCTAGCGGCACAAAATGCCGCAAAACAGCGTATGACAAAATATCATCCAGAAAAATACCTGACAACTCCAGATACCGGGGGTAAACTTAGTAAGGGGCAGTTGGCTTGGCTGCAGGCACTCGTTACAAAATGCCAAGGAACAGGGACATCGTTTCTCAACTGTTCACGGATCTGCTATAACAGAAGGACCAGCAAAGATATCTGCGTAGCTCCCTCGCTGTGAAAGAGCTTCAAGCCAAGATTTGCGGTAGTTTCACTCGTCTCCAAATCAGTTTGTTGCGGGACGCCAACCATTTTAACATTGTACTTATAACGGTAATTTTGAATAGACTCTATCAAGTCAGAAATCTTCTCCACCGAAGTTGCGATGTTTGCTAAATAAATTTGGTTGACATACTCTTTAGTCTCTTGTGGGTTAAATTCAGTCAGGTCATCATATTCATTGCCTAGGAATTGCAGACCTTCAGTTTACTCATCTTGTTCTTCAACATGGCGCATTTTACATGTATTCCTTCGAGTTCTGATTGGTTCATTGTGTTGTTCCCGTCTTTTGTGATTGGCCAGATTTATTGCTTTGGTTTTGCTTTACTTTGCTCTTTGCCTGGAATAAAAACTCGCACCACTTTCTCCAGTCAGACGGTAAAACAAAAACCAACCCCGACTGGCTCGTACACGTTTCCCGCCCTTGACACATGTTATATATATATTTCCTTCGAGTTGTGATTGGTTCATTGTGTTGTTGACGTCTTTTGTGATTGGCCAGATTTATTGCTTTGGTTTTGGTTCTAAGAAACTCAGTTGATAACCGCTCCATCTCTTTTATTCAATTTCTCAACTATTCTAGGCCCCATAAGAGTCATTGAAGTTCAAAGGCGTTTGTTAGACGATAGCTTTTTCTTAAATACCGGGTATAGAAACGTCTCTGGTAAAAACCTCGAGTCACTGATCAATATCTTCGCGTCTACGCTTTATTTAATCAGCACGCTCCGAGCCAGCGCGTTCTACTCTAATTCGTGAGCCATCGTTCTTAGGGGCACCCAACGAAAAAATTTTAGTAAAAACCTCTAAATATCATTTTCCGCTCTCTTAGATAGTGTCAGAGCTTTCTAAAGGAATATTTTTGTAAGCTAATACATACTGATCTGTTCTGGGCTTTTAGCTAAAAAATTTAGGCCACAGAAAATGTTAGGAAACAGAATCCTATCCGCCGAATTTCCGAGCTCAGTGCCGTGATGGCTCACGGAAAATGCTAACTGGCCTTATTTTGCACTGTAAGCGACATATTTGTCCCTCCGAAAACAATAGGAACTAATAAGTCCTCTTGTTACGGAAGTCCGAGTTGATGTTTCGCCAAAGAAATCTCTAGCTTTCGCTGCATTAAATCTGAATATCTCAGGCGATTTTAGGCCTTTTTCCCGAAACGAACCGTCGGATGCCCCTGCGTTCCATTCTTGCTCTCTTTTGATTGTCAAGCTGCTTATATGCTCATAAAAAGTAACTGAATTAAACCACGGATTCCTTTGATTTATTTCCCTTCTTTTTTGAAAAAAGAGAGCTCTTTAGTTGGCGTGTGTGACTTTCAATGAAATAGTTAAAACCAGTTAAATTGATAAAAATTAATGTGAATCAATAAAATCTTTTAAAATCAGTGAAATTCTATGCTCACAATTCCGTGAACCATCGATTTTCATCGATTGCCGATATCAATCGATTAAGTGATATCAATTTAAATGAATTATATTGATTATCGTGTTTTATCAATTTGCCGGCACGCCGAGCGTATCACGCTGCAGGGCTGTGAAAACCCGATATCGAACCCCGTTATATTTTCCTCAGCCCGGCCAAAGCTATAGTGAAACAACGAAAAGTCTGAAACAGGACCCCGATACAGCGAGCCCCGGTATACCGAAATCCTCCTTGTAACGAGGGCAATCCGGAAGCCCAAAACGTCAACATTTAATCGTTAAACTAAAAATCTATGCAATACAAAGCATAAATGTCACCACGCGACTAAAGGTGTCAGCGAAGCAGATCAGTAGCGGAAATGCATGCAGAACTGAATAATGAATGTTCAGTTTTTCATCAGTTATAATCATCGTTTGTCGTTCAAATCAGGATAGTTATTGCACAGTTAATCTAAATGCAAAATAATAATAATAATAATAATAATAATAATAATAATAGTAATAATAATAGAATGCTTGGCGAAGCGTTTCGAATTATGGAAAAAGGGAGAAGTGGATAGTGTTCTTCGTCAAGGGCGTATGATTCAAAGGCACTTTGTTAAGTCTCGGAAAGTTGATCCACCAAACAAGGCGAAAATATTTGCAAAGCTCGTCATGGAAGGGAAAATGAACTCGTGCTGCGTTATCTAAGCAAGGAGGATTGTGGAGGTGTTTTACCGTTAATAGAACACGTAATGAGACAACTCATGGATAAACACCCAAAGGCACAAGAAGCTAAACTTGGATCTCTGCTCTTCGGACCAGTTGGAGATGTCCCCGATTTTTTACTCCAACAAATTAATAGGTAAATGATGAGAGAAGCAGCGCTGAGAACTAAAGGATCTGGCGGGTCTTCAGGTGTGGATGCTAATGGTTTTAAGAGACTACTCGCCTGTAAATCATTTAAGAAGTCAAACACACAACTTTGTGATGCCTTAGCTGGATTGACGAGAAGGCTATGCACAGAATTTATCGACCCTCTCACCATTGAGCTAATACTAACGAATCGTTTGATTCCACTTGACAAAGGGTATGGCGAGGTTCGAACGATTGGTGTTGGAGGAGTGATCAGGAGAATAATTGGAAAGTGCGTGATGAGAGTTATAAAGGAAGGCGTCATCGAAGGTAGTGACTCACTACAGTTGTGCGCAGGCCAAAAGATTGGAAGTGAGGCGGCTATCCATGCGATGCACAACATCTTTGAAGCCACTGACACAGACGCAGTACTGCTTATTGATGCATCAAATGCATTTAATTCCCTGAACAGAGCCGCTTCTCTGCACAACATTCGAGTGCTGTGTCCCGTCATGGCAACCTACGCAATCAACACCTACAGAGGACCTGCGCGATTGTTTATCACCGGAGGAAAAGAACTGAGATTAGTAGAGGACACTACTCAGGGTGACCCTCTAGCCATGGGCCCCCATGCAGTCAGCCTCCAACCATTAATCACACGCTTAGGAGCTTCAAGTCGTGCTAAACAGTGCTTGTTTGCGACGGGTCTGGTTCGGTAGAAGAGCTAAAGAAATGGTGGGATGAGGTGGTAGAGACTGGTCCTAGTCTAGGTTACTATTCTAATGCGAAGAAATGCTGGCTTATAACAAAACCTGAAAGAGAAGAAGCTGCAAGGAGTATCTTTGATGAGACAGCCACCAATATCTCCACACAGGGTCAAAAGCACCTGGGCGCAGCACTTGGCGCCAGACGATATCTCGAAGAGTACGTTAACGGCAAAGTGGAGGACTGGGACGACCAGGTAACGAAGCTTGCAGAATTTGCAACATCACAGCCCCAAGCTTGTTAAACAGCCTTCCCGTTTGGCTTAAAACATCGCTGGACATACTTTCCTAGAACACTGCCTGATGATGATGATGATAATAATAATAATAATAATAATAATAATAATAATAATGATGACGATGATGACGATGATGATGATGATGATGATGATGATGATGATAATAATAATAATGTGTGAGTGTGAGTGATGCAACGTAACATTGCTTAATTAATTAATTTCATTTATTTAATCTAATAGTCCAGTCATTTTGTGACTGGACCTGCAACTAATTGCAATAGAAGCTCTATCTTCGCCGATCATTCAGAATAAGTGTGTAGATTAACAAACTAAAAGTCCCAAAAGATCCAAGCACGGGAACATCTCCAAATTTAAATGAATGCTAACTCGTGCTCTGGACCAAGATGAAAACGAGGCTCAAACCGGAAATTGCTTTTATCGTGCTTTTTTATATCCAGAATTCATCCAAAGTCAAATAAATCTATTTAAAATGTGTCTGTAAACTTTCATTTTTTATAAAACGCAACCAAACGCGCGTATAAGCATAGTAAATCCTATTAGTTGCCCTTACTTTTGACATCTTGTATGTCTACAGCAAAGAACACTGTTTTACTTCATTATCCTTTCACAAAACTAGTTGAGTATATACAAATAAGCTAGCTACGTTTTACAAAAAACGCAACGAACAATGGGGCTACCGTTTCATCCATGTGTGACGTCCAATGAAATTTTACACTTTCCTCAAACACTGAAGATAGATTTTGGCTTTTCATGCGTCCATATTACATCTACGTCCCTAATCATCATCACCATCGTAGTCAAACTGGTGGGTAGAACTTGGGCATGCGGTACCTCTGCATTGACCACACACAGGGGAACACTCCAGGCTATGTTTGCGGCAGGTACATCTTGCGCTGGAACAATCCGATAATTAATTGAAACTGACCGTACGTGGAAGACAAGACAAGACACTCAGGGACAACCAGTAAGTCAGTCATCACAGGGAGTGCTTGATCATCGCTCACTTTGATCCCCACTCTCCCACTGACATGCCTTTGTCTTCACCTTGCCATTCACGTTTCACTTGTCGGTACACCCTTAGCCTATGATACCGAGCTGCTGCCGTTGTCAGAGGCAGGCTCTGTACACTCTAGGTCGCTAGTTTCTTGCAGTATCGTTGGTATCGTAAGCTTTCAAGTTTCTATCCAGGCCTTCTACAGTAGAGGGTATTAGTGCATTCTCAACTGCTGCCCCAATGTCATCTACGGTGGAACTGAGAATGCAAGTCGAACACTTTAGCTTGCTCTCTGAAGTGTAGAGTGTTGGCCTATTTCTTTAACACTGCAGCTTTGCCAATTTCGTAGAGACCAGAGGTGATGTCCCATCCCAAAATGGTGTGAAGATATACAACACGTTGCTCTTTAACTGTCTTCATATTCCAGACCCCGTCTTCTTGAGTTAAATTGGTTCTGGTTTGAAATAGAGGTCACATTCATCCCATTAATGACAAGTAAGTCCGTGTGGTCTCTGACAAGTACTGTGTTCCCTTCCTGAGCAGAATTTACGGCTGCCGCCACAATAAGATCATCAGCGTCACCTTCGGCTTGGTATCTTAGACAATTTCTCTTCTGCAGACTCGCCGTAGCATATTTATGAACCCTTGTAGGTTCTTGGAAGTAGCGAGGAAGTCATTCTTCTTTAGGACCTTTTAAGGTAACTCTATCTCTTAAAAGGTTATAGTTGCGCCAGCTCTTCCTGCGGCTCTCCTCTGTTGGACATCTCTTCATAGCCATAAAAAATTACGATCGGATTTCCATATTTCCTAGCCACATAGCAGCGATATAAACCACAAACATCCTCATAAGTTGCGTACCTTCGAGGCAACGAAATTCAGTGGAGTAGAGCTCCACTGAACATCGCCTTCTGGAATTGATGTGGCATCGGGTGAAAGTTTCACCACACAAGCTGGTTTTTGCAGTTTCCGCGGCGACAGAGGAGAGTCAAACAGAGCCGTGGGGTAACGGCAGAGTTCATAGCGAAACGACCCCCCAGATCAGATCAAATACTTTTTTTACTGATTTTTTGTAATATTTACGCAATTCAGCCTAATCTATCTATCTTGCTCCTGTAAACAATGGTAAGCCGTTGAAACAGGAGTTGCAGGTGTACTTTTAGTCCTGACAGGAGACTTTGAACAAGAGTGACAGCTTGCTCAAACCCCTTAAGGGGGCAATATACGTGAATTTTTTGAAAATAGGATAAGATTTAAGAAATAAATAAAAGAGGGATTAAATTTTTGTACACACCCCCAGACAGTCCACCCACACGCAAGAGCACTTGGGATTGTTTGTGGACCGTTTTAACTACATTTTAACGCACCTTTGATACTTAACAACTTTCAATTTCTTAAAATTCATCAATTCCCCTAACCCCGCTTTTTCTTTACCTTCACTTCAAAAATCGTGAAAAAAATTTTCTCAGATTTATGGGAGCTCGCACTATGATCCTATGATAGCATTTTTGGATTGAATGAAATTTCATGCAGATAATTAAGAAAAAAGGCTAAAACGTTGGGGAAAAAGGCATCTACGTATATCGCGTAATCACCAAATGTCTTTGCAGTCATTGAAGGCAATGTTCTCTCCAGTAGTTCTAATGCGATGAACATTGACAGACAGCATTGTCAGCCTTTACATCGATCATGATATTTCTGAGGTTAGGGTAGGGTCCAAAACGATTCCTGTCAGCCAAAGTCGAGAGAATAATGAGTGTGTCCTTCATATCGCACTCCTGTCTGGCTTTTTTCATGTCCTGTTTCTGCTCACCCGAGTTGTATTGCACTCTGATGTACTCTTGATACACCCGGTTTGTCTCAGCACAGGCCGGTATGGATAACAGCCAGGTAAGTCGCTGCTGCTTAGTCATGCGAGGCCTTCGCTTGTCTTTAGGCTTCACGTTAGCACTTGTTTAATCACAAGACCTGCTGACAATGCTGTCCAGAGGCGATCACTTCTCCATAATACATGGAAGCCCGATACAAAGTCGCGATGGGTATCATAAAACCAATTCAACAAGAAAGTTTTAAGAGAAGAGAAAGGGAAACACTCCACACACACACACACGCACGCGCACAACAACTAACCGCGGATAGGAAAATTTTACGTACCCTGGGCCCACGAGCAGGATACAGCTTTTATTCCCCCAAAATAGTATCCCAAACACATAACATATGAACTTTTAACATTAAAGTTGTTCAATAGTTAAAATTTTACTGTATTTTAAGAAGTTAAAGACATTTTCATAATAAAAGCCTCAGTCAGCCTCGTTCCCATGCTGCAGTAAAACTGGACTCAGAGCCTCTTAATAAATCCTGTTTTACGGCAACTTCCCCTGTTGGGATTTTTTGGGACTTTTGATATGTTATTAAGGACAGTTTTTTAAGTCTAAAACCGTTGAAAGACCTTCTGTTGCAATTAGTTGCAGGTTAAATGATTTTTTTCGACAAAATGACTGGACTATAATTCCAAATTACATTTAAGTGCACAACACAATCCAATCTAATTTAATGTTATTAAGGCAAAGCAAGTATTATTCAAAACTCGATATAACGAAGATTTTAGTCCTTTTCTCACAAAATTGTCATAACGAGGTTTTGCTTATGACGAGCCCCCGCTGTAACGACCACATTTTCCCAGTTCCCAGGCACTTTGTAATATTGGAGTACCCCTGTATCCTGGCTTATAACGAGGCTTAGGAGCGTATTGCACAGTACTATGCCGGTGTTCCAACACTCATTGAATAAAACAGGTTAAATAATAAGAAAAATTTATGTAGTGGTACAATAAATCCTTTATAATATATGTATTTCTCTGCTTAGGTCGCATTTTCCTCACCCCTGGGAAGCTCGAAAAAATAGTACTTCACTCCGCGCGTGTTGACTTAGCAAAGAAGGTGTATGGAGTAAAAAAGAACTGGAAAGAAAAAATAACGAGCTTATTCGTATTTTCTTGATCGTATAAAGTACCATTTTCCTCCATTAAAAGTCGCAAGAAATATATACTTGACTTTACAAGCATTTTACGACACTTTTTGTATCTTAGAAGTCCGTCAAACTCCCCGCAGGTGACACATTTGAAAACTTTATCCAATTAGAAATGATAATTTTTTAACATTGCTTGGACTAAAGGTAGACTTGTTGGTGGGTTGTCGAAGAGATTAAGAAAAACAGGAATGTAAGTGATAAAAAACACTGACTGATTTAATCGAAAATGAATGTGTTATCGTTAACACTGTCTTAAGAAGCAAATCGCTGATAAATGATGTTATTAGTGAAGGCGGATGACAACTTTTTGCTAAATAAGGAAAGCGTGGTGAAATTAGTAAGATGGAATATTCAGTTTTTCAAGAGAGTGTGACGAACGAAAAAATTCGAGTCCCCACCTGGAATTGAATCCCTGACGTTTCGTACTCCGGTCGAACACTCTATTAAACCACCGGCTGAGTTACTGGGAGACTCAGTGCTAGCACTGTCAAATTTAGGTTCAGTTTTGACGTACGTCCTGCATACTAGTCGCTTGTGTCACCGTCGTAATATAGTTATCTCTCCTGAAGAGTATGCTCTGAGACATTTTGAGTAAAGCATTCTCAAAATGTTCCCAGTAAGACTATGAGCATGAATACAATATTATTATTCATTGTCAGAGTGTTCGCTGGGGTGCACAACACTGGAATAAAAGTGGCATAAATTACACCCTTATTCTCTCATTTCAAAGTAGTCTACCTTGCATTTAGCACTGAGCATAATCTGCTTCGTTTTACAGTCAGTGTAACAAACCTGTCATTTCCTTTTTATTTAATCACAACTTTCGGCAATTCACTGGTAAATGGGAAAGGCAGAATTTTTTTACAAACTGCCTCGGTATGCTCAGCGTAGGTAGCTACGGACATGGATCACAAGTATATTCCCACCACTGATCACATGGATCGCATGGACATGGATCCCATAGATGACATGTGATCACATGGATTCGTATATTCCCACCATTTGGCAACTCTCCCTGTTTGTGGGAGTTAAGAGGAGAACAAATAATGTCATGCTATTTTCGTTATGAATATCTATACCCACTTAACTGCTCAAGTTAGTAAACTAGACCTCTGTTCTGTCAAATGCCTTCCTAATAAATCGGGTTCTGTGTTCTTATGTTGGTTGGGTTCCAAACGATGGGGAATAGTACATTATGTAAACTTCATAAAGTGTCTCACATAATTTATGGTTGTGACTGGAATGTATAGTTTCAGGGGGACCAACAGAACACAAGATTAGGCTTCCAACGCAACATCAAAGGAAATGAATAATAGTTGAAAATTGGAAAATCAAAAACTTTGGTAGGTAGATGATCGTTTGGTCAAGACAAAAGAATAAACAAGTTAAATGCAACATACTTTGTTTATTTATTTACTGTAGCAACAACTGAGTAACAATAAGTTACAACAAGTAAAATAGTTTTTGATAATTTTTTTTAGCGATTCTTCAAATTTCGCATTTTTTCTGTTTTCACGGCAAACAATGCCCCCTTTAAATTACGAATTTTGGAGAAAACAAATTAGGTCAATGAATCAGGCATGTAATAGGCTTTATTCTGACAAAGTGTCAAAATTTTGATTTGGGGGCCGATTTCCAACTTTGCTCGATCCTTACAGGCAGCGCTTCTTAATTATTGTCATAGTGAGATTATTTTGTCATTATACTACTCTTGTTATGCCGACTATTTTCCGCATAACATAACCCAATTTTATCTGATTTGTTTGGACTACGCATTCATATCGACTCTAAAATCTGGTCAGACACTTGCTGAACAGCCATAACAACCAACACCTTCTGTAAGAAATGTATCCTTTATTAGATTTTCTATTTCAGTTTGTAAACCTCCGGTTTAATGCCGTAACTTCTCAGACGGAACGGGCTTTTGCTTCTATAATTTCATTCAGTCTCTACAAATAAGAAAAAAAGAAGGGACGATAAGCCATTTCGACTCCCCAAAAGCATGAAAAGCTAAGTGAAAATCAGAAAGTTCTAACAATGGTCCCTACGGAAACGCTGGTATAGTTTCATTGTTATCATAATGAGAGTCTTTGGTCATTTTACTACTCTTGTTATGCCGATTGGTTCCAGCTTAATATAACAAAATTTTACCGATTTGTTTAGATTACGCGTCGGCATAAAATCTGGTCAGAAAGTTGCTGAACAGTCATTTGAAGATCGCCGTCGTGACATTTTCTTTGTTGGTCGGTTCTGCCGTGCTTTACACGTTAAGTTCATTTTCAACCGTCATCTTCACAGACCATAAGACTGAACAAGGATTCTGGCCAAGAGATCATCTCCAGCTAACTTCAGCAAGATCTGGAGACCCTCTCGCCCAAGTGGAGCACTTTATTATAATACTGATCACGAGCGCGCCGTGGCATACTAACCAAAGAGAAGCAGTAAGACAGACTTGGCTATCGTTCTTGGTAAATAATTCAGTTGCACTGGGTCGATCAAATATAAGAGCTATGGGAGACCCCACGAATACAACAAACACCTTGGTTATAAACTATTGGTTCGTTTGCGGGCATGACAAGGAAAACAAAGTGGAACTATCAGTAGAAAACGTGGCACAAGTTTACAGTGACATCTTAAGATTGAACTACACAGAGAAATACTCACTTTTGCTCTACAAGACACTGAATTCTTTAAGGTTTGCTTCAACCATGAATGTGAAGTTTATTATCAAGGTAGACGACGACGCGTATTTGCACGTTCCTAGACTAATTTGGTGGCTAAAAACTGCCTCTTTGCCTGAAAAGTTGTATGCGGACCAGGTGTTCCGTCGTGCAAGAGTCGTAAGAAATAAAAGCAGTAAGTGGCATGTTGGTGGACAATATTTCAGCAAGACTTACTTTCCACCATATTGCAACGGACCCTTCTACATTTTATCGAAAAACGTTGTTGTGGAATTACTTAAGGCCTCTTCCGGTGATAGGCTCAGTTCGTTCCCGATAGAAGATGTGTACATTGGAATATTGGCCAAGAGAATCGGAATCAAGCCAATTGACCTCATGTTTAAGGGTGTTTTTATACGTGCCAAGATTCCGAAAGTCGTAGAAAAAACCTGGAAAGATTACAAGCTCAACAAGTTCTTTGCTTTGGGACATGGCTTATCCACTGAGCGACTGTTTGCAATTCACGAGAGATTCCTCAATCTTCCGTTCATCAGTATGCCGTCATATTTGAAAATGAAGTACCTTGATCATGGAAAGAAATTATACTATAATGAAGATACAGATACAGTGGGATAACTGTAGAATTATTATCTGTGCTTAAAGCGAAATAGCATCACTTGTTTGGGTTTCCGTCCATTGGAGGCGAAGCCACGATTTACATTGCATTCTCCTACCCAGAGTCTGCCATCTGTTTGGTCAGCGGTGGGATTGCATGCGCTTGCATAGTGAACGACTTTAATAACGTAGTGGGTGGGAGATTTGTCACTCACTCGCTATATATGTCGTGTGCAACGACAAGTTTTTGGGGGATAAATTGGGGATACCGGGGTAAACTTGGTAGAGCTAGCTGGCTTGGCTGCAGACACTCGTTACAAAATGCCAAGGCTAGGGAATTCGTTTCTCAACTTCACTGATCCGCTATAACAGAAGGACTAGCAAAGATATCTGCGTAGCTCCTTTGCTGTGAAAGAGCTTCAAGTAAAGATTTGCAGTAGTTTGACGCGCCTCCAAATCAGTTTGTTGTGGGACGCCTACGATTTTCACATTGTACTTATAACGGTATTTTTAAATAGACTCTATCACGTCAGAAATCTTCTCCACCGAAGTTGTGATGTTTGCTAGTTTGATTGACATACTTTTAATCTTTTTTGGTTAAATTCAGACTCGTACCCAGTCGCTTGTCTTGTCGGCGCTGTTGTTTATGGGAAGGATTTGATGAGTTTGCGGTGCATCAAGCGAAGGACGGAAGAAGACTACTGCGAAGCTCTGCTAACCTGTTTGCGTTAACTGTCTGCGAAGCATCACTTTTTCTCAATTTAATAAAACATTTACAAGTGAAGCTATTGTTTTCAACCTCTGAAACAAGAGCTACACTTGTATATGTTTTATCAAATTGACCCACGGTCTGCCTCCCCTAAGCTGGGCTTCATAAAGCTCTTATTTTTATTTGGATTATTTCTTTCATTGTCCTTCAAAAGTCCCTCACGGGGAGCGTTCAATAAGTTATTATATGGCAGAATTCACGACTGTATGCTAAAAGCTAAACAAGCTACACAGGGCGCGTAGCGTAACCTGTGAGCCTTATATATTATTATTATTATAGCAGAATTCAGGTCTGTATGCTAGAAGCTAAACTAGCTACACAGGGCGCATAGCGTAACCTGCAGCATCAGCACTGCACTGATGAGGCCCAGAAGGCCGAAACAGTACTGTCTGCAGTTAGTTATGTATATATATATATATATATACACCCGTTTTCAAAAACATTGCAACTTGAAAAATATATATACATATATACATCTTTTGTCTTCACAACGCGAAAACAAAAGAATAAATATGAAAACAAAAGGTATATATATATATATGTATATATATTTTTCAAGGAGCAATGTTTTTGAAAACGGGTGTGTGTATATATATATATATATATATATATACATAACAATGTTTATCTACTCAATATCGTTTCATATGGACTTTAATACAGGTCTGTTTCGTGGACCAACAAAGAGTTGGTCCACTCATCAGTTAAATTCCATATACACTGTCGCATCACTAGGGTTTATATACATCAGTAGTATGATCGTTACAAAATTCAAACTTAAAGAACAATAGTAATGTACATTTGTAAGCTTATGGTTGGTCCTTGAGGACGCGATTGAATTTAAGGAGAAAGTTTCGCTTGTGCCTGCAAGTTGATACAAGCTCATTACGCTTGTTAAGCGTTGCCATGTCCGGTTAATATAAAATATAGAATTTCTCGGTATTACATACGTTACATCGTTTGGTAAGATTGATATAAAATTTGGCCTTGGCTAGGATTTTCCAGGAGATTGGTGTATATAAACCCTAGTGATGCGACAGTGTATATGGAATTTAACTGATGAGTGGACCGCCTCTTTGTTGGTCTACGAAACAGACCTGTATTAAAGTCCATATGAAGCGATATTGAGTAGATAAACATTGTTATTACCGCTCCATCATTGTTGAGCCCTATTCTGGATTTATCAGTGTGGAACTCACCTGAAGTTGTATATATATATATGATAATAATAACAATAATAATAATAATAATAATAATAATAATATATAGTAATAATAATAATGTTTGTAACTAAGAGGTACTTATGAAATAAAGAAATACTAAAATCTAGAATCTAAAATCTAAAATCTCAACCATACGTAAACTACATAAGATGACAGAGTTCTCTAGATTTGTCCATCCCTCAAGTTGCAACTTTGAAAGTTCGGGCAATGTTGAGTGTGCCTGACAGTACCGCCTTCTGTATCTTCCTCAGCATCTCTCTACTCCTGCTCCCTACCATCTCGTGCATCGTAGTGTCCATCTCCCGTGACCACCCCCCAAGAGCATCTATGACGCTGTTGTGCTGTTGCACCTCGTAACCTGGGAACTGCTGTTTCCATTCCCAGCGCAGGGGGCCATATTTGAGGGTCTTCTCCTCGCTCTTCTTCTCTCTGTTGTTGACCCATGGACAGCTCATGGACGATGCGGGCGTCCACTCTGTTGGATCTCATCCCTTGATGCTCTGTAAACATTGGCACATCCCAGTATGCCTGTACATCATCCGACTCGTATACTGGCTTGGGCTTGACCGGCGAGACCAAGGTGGTATCTCATCTATGAGTCCCAGCTCATGCAGCATCTCGTAAAACAGTACCTTCAACGCTGAGTCGTGTCGGGGAGGTACTTGTTTTGTGCCAGCGCACTGCACCCGGACAAGATGTGCACAACGCTCTCTAGAGCCTTGCCGCACAACCTGGACATCGCCTAGCCCTCCGGACCTGTATGGGTTTTCTGGCTCGCATATACCTGGGTAGGTAAGAGTTGCTCGTATAATTCAAAAATGCCGGCGACTGTGTATGTTGGGCAGGTCTTCCACTCTGTCAGCCACCAGAAGTATCCCTCAGCACTCAACTTCTCATCCTGTAACCTGGATGTAACAAGGCTTCCTTGCCATCGCTGGTTCCTCACTTCTTCCTCTACCCTCCCGTCTTGACACTTCCGCACTTCCGTCTTGACCGAACGCGGGTGTTCGAGATCAAGCTCGAGATCAAGCTCCTCCGCGAAACTAAACGCCTCTGTAACCATGGACCTCCGTCCCATCTCCTCCGCTCGCTCTTCAAACTCCCGCACCATTTTCATGGCCAGGTCTTCATTACAGTAGAGTCTAACTGCACCCTTGACCTTCGTGGCTTTATATTCCATCTCAACCGAACGTAGGCCTCTGCCCGCCTTGTTTCTAGGTAGACATAAGAGCGCATTCGAGCCACAGGGGTGCCTTCCAACGTTCTCCACAACAATCTTTCGAGCTTCCCTGTCGATCTGCTTCAGATCCGTTATCGGCCACTGTTGCTTCCACAGAAGGTAACCCAGCACCGGCAAGGCAAACTGGTTTGACGCGATCACACGATTGTGGTCCGACAGAGGACTTGTCCAAAACATAGGCACGCATTGCGTGCTTGACCTATGTTGAAATGACAAGTCTTATCCTCGCTTATTTGCGATTTTTAAGACATACTCTGAGGACAAAATAACACGCGATTATTCTTGCAAATACTTCCCCCCTCCACTATAGCACCTGAGTGCATAAAGCCCAGTTCAGACGCCGCACCTCCCATGTGTCGTACCAAGTAGTACGTAGTTTTTTGGCAGTTGTACGGTGTCCAAATGAGTTTTTTCGACAGATTTCAATTAGGCAAGCCAAAATCTCAGAGTACGGCAAAGTTTGCCACTTAAATACGACCAAGGAGCGAAAATGTATTTGGTACGGCCCATGAGAGGTACGGCGTCTGAACTAGGCCTAAAATAGCTTTTTCGTTTACTCAGCAATACCCTTGGAATGCAGAAAAACATCCCGCTAAAAACCCAGTTGGACCAAAATTGGAGATAGAGCAACCATCGGGCTAGTAGGCTAGAGGCTAAAAAGTCAAACTGACACTAGAACAAAACGACTGCATAAAAACTTCAAATTAAATTTAAAACTGAAACCTCAGTTAAGGTCAACTAATGATTGTCTGCATATTACTGAAGAATATAAATCCAGCTCACAACAAGATGTGAAAGAAATAAGTGTAGTAGATAATAATTTGAGGAGAGGACAGTCATTGCGGTCATGTTAAAATGTAGCCTGCAGACTGTGCAGACTGCAGACCATGCAGACTACGCAGACTGGTATTTTGTTTTCTTTAAGTAAACTGTGATTTGTTGTACTTTTTAGGACTTTTCACTTTTTGTCGTGTTAAGATGACATGGCCAGCAGCTGGCCGAGTTCTCCAAAAAATGCCCCGCTGTAAGGAATTCTCGAACAATTTCGACAGAAAGATTCGCACCAGGGGGGGGATAGAAGCGAGGCCTGGGACCGAGAAACGATGTTCTCACAACTTGCAAAGCGGTCCAGTCAATACGTGGACAGCGGTGTTCGTCATAATAAATATTGCCGATCGACGATCAACTTATTCGAAATAGTTTGCAAAATTTATGTGCATTTTGTCGGGGGAAAGAAAGCGGTGAGCGGCTAATCTGTCATGGAACTTACTGTCGCTTTCGTACTAGAGAATATTCGATGGAAGCGACATCGATGAAGACACTTCTGTTTTCGCACTGTCTTGTTTGTTGCAGTGGCATGGCGAGTGGATCAGTTGCGAGCTGTACGGCAGTCACGTTTCGCTTGTTTATACTTGGAGACCAGGTTTGCGAGAAACGTTTCAAAGTTGAATGCTAGGATTAGATAATTCAACGTAAATAAACTTCTCACCGAAAGAAAGCGCTTGAACTATTCAGGATTTTATTTCTTGTACTCCGCGATGTAATTTTGGTCTTTGTCTATATATCGCTGAACTGTTGCATGTGATGAATAAAAATACTGTCAATGTTTCTTTTTTACATCTCATTCTGTAACGAATTGATAGCATGAGATGAGACAGTTATGGCTGTACTCGGTTTGCATGTTTTCCTCCAGCGTGGTCTAAATAAATTGCAACGGGAAATGTGCCATAAAACATCGATGGAAATAAATTCAATCAAAACCGCTATAACCTAATGCATGGAAACAATACCTACGCACAGAATACGACTTTTATTATCAATAATCCAGTTATGTGTTAACAAGATTATTTCACAGTTCAGTACTTTGAACCCGATCCCAGTTTTTAACCCAGCTTCAGAAAATTCTATCTGATTCTATACAGTCGATCAGCACAGACTGGATTGATCGAAGCGCTACTGTTCTACTTTGCGACTAAAAAACTTCGAGAGTAAACTTTTGTCTTCATAAGAAGCAAAATGCACGAAAACATGATAAAAGTGTAAAATACGATCAATTCGTCAATTACCTAAACGAAGGGACAAAACCGAATCCGCCGCCTTTGGCCGCCCTCACTTTTTTCCCTTCAGCGTCCGAGTTCCGTTGGAACATGCAACAACTGCGCACGCGTAGGAGACATCCGCTGACTAGAACCTCACAGATTGCTTTGCAAGTTGTGAGAACATCGTTTGGATTTCATTTAAGAGAATGTATGGGAAGTTGCTTCCCCCCCCCCCCCTGGATTCGCACCTTCTGGGAGTATTTCATATTCCTTTGCCAGACGATTCAAAAGTACATTTTGGTTTTGCAGTTAACGAAGTTTCCGAGCTTGAGCGTACCGTGAACTCGCTATGTTACCGTATACATTACAGGTTTATAAACCTACAGACACGCTTGAACAAGCTAATCTATGCAAATTGCTATCTTAAACACGTCGCTAAAAAAATTCAAAAACCATATGTTCCCCTATATGATAAAACCAAGAAAGAAATCATTTCTATGTCGGCTGGAAAATCTGTGGATGTGACTGATATAAATCATGGTCACAACATCGTAAACTAAAACTAAACCGCATTTTGGGAAGAGAAAACAGGTTTAAAAACCTACTGACACGCTTGAATAAACAAGCTAATTTATACAAATTGCAATCTTATAAACACGTCGCTATAAATTTCAAATTACCAAACAAAGCGGTTTCAAAAACCTTGCAAAGTACAGTCAAAATTATCCGTATCAAGCACAGATACAATCTTTTCAATCAACATCTTGCTAAAAGATACATAACCAAAACAGCTGTTTCATAACACAAATCATAAAAGAACAAATTAAATTACAGTTTCTCGTCAACAAGTCTATTTTTGGAACGATGTTACATGTAATTGTTTTTGTCAAGTACTCACGTTCCACCGTTGGCCACGACAAAGTTCAATTTTACCTGCCCTTACAATAGCTTTAGGAAATTACCATCAATTCCACCACACCAAGCCTTTACTGAAAATATAATATTCGAGAGGTAAAAGTAGAAAAGTACATTTGCGCTGATCGTTTCCGTCCCCATATGTACATTCGACATGGCCGGTAAGCTTAACCTTGTCTGACCTTCAGCTTCAGTAAGCGAATTCTAACCAGCTCTTTCATTGGTAGAATGTACTCTTAGCTTAGTAGCCTCAATCTGATTGGTGCCACAAAGTGCCACATAAATTCCCCCGGGGGGTGTACTCCCATGTGAAAGGTGCATGGATGCATGTCGTCTCGCGTTCTCCGTCTGTTTTAGCATAGCTTTAATTTAAATTTTCCGACGAGCATTCCCGCCCGTCTCACATGAGATTTCCCCCCCGGATCAAAAATACATACATACATACATACATACAAACAAACAAACAAACATAGAAAGCGAAAAACTTCACGCTGACTAAGACCCTATGTTTTCAACATAGGTCAATAATAGACAACCGTCGGAGGTACTCCTTGGCTGCACACTCTAAGACCAGTTTATCCTCCTGCATCACATTTTCGAGCACCCCCAGGAATTTGTACTGCTTCCCGTCCTCAAGACTTGGTATCCTGGCCGCCTCATCCAGGTTAGGACGATCGCTCTCTGTCTTTAGCCAATGCCTCTCTCTTATTATTATTATTAGTGTAATTGGACGGTGTGCACGTCGTTTTAAAATTTCATCTGTCATTTTGTGTACGATATACTCGTGAACAAACAAGTCGGGCTCACCTAAAATATAGTCTGCTAGTAGGCTCTAATTTTGGCGATGGCGAATGTGGGGCGGCCACAATACACACGCGCGCGCGAAATTAGAGACTACTCGCAGTCTACCTTAAATACTCAAATGCGGATTTAATCTTCGACGGTTAGGAAACAACACATGGACAACAACTGACCTGGAATGTTAACTTTGTTGGCTATTTATTGTCATCTTTCGCTGGCTGACTAAACTAGCTATGTTAAGTTTGTTTGTTTCTAAGGTTTAAATGCTCGGCCCCACTGGCACCTTGCTGTAGTCACTTGCCGAGGGTAAATAAAGGACAGTTTTTTACCTGGTTTATGTAGCAGGAAGCAACTGAGCGTGTTGCTACTCCCTCTGGATGGGATGCTAGTCCATTGTAGGGTTACCCCCAGCAGTATGTTGCCGGTACCCATTTATACACTTGGGTGGAGAGAGACAATGCGTCTAAGGAAACAACACAATGCACCAAGATGACATACTACTTTTCAAGGAAGGTCAGTCACAGAGTACTACAACAATAACAACGTACGTAAAAAACGTTTTATTAAAATTAATTTAACATTTTGTTTTGCGCACAAAACAAGGGACCCCAAAGAGGCCTGGCGATGTCACCCCTTTTCAGTGCTCTATGATGTATGATGAGCTTGGCTCTAGTTCTTCTTTGCCTTGAAATTTTCGTACTTGGAGTGGCTTCGATACCAGACAAGAAACGGTATAAGAATGGTGGGTAAAGACATCAGGCTGAACAGACCCCAGTCAACCTGTGAAAACAAATAATAATACAGTGAGACAAGTATTTAGTGGACCTCATATTGAGTGGACACCCTTTATTAAGTGGACACCAGCTTAAGTCCATAAATTTTCTACCCATGTAGTTGTGTTCAGCTACATGTATTCAGCTAAACCTGTGTTCAGCAGACCCCTGTATTCAGTGGACCACTCTATTTAGCGGACGCGGACACTTTAAGTGTTTCTAGAAGTATTTTTGTAACATTATGGCATTGCTATCTGCTAAGAAGAGCGTGTTTTCCAGGCAATTTAGCAATTCTACCTGCAACAGCCAGTTGCAAAAGTTCTGCAATAAAGCATGTCAAGTATGCGATTAAATTAAGGTGGAAATATAGTAAGAGGTCAACAATTAACTATGTATTAAGAAGCCATCCTGTATTAAGCGGTAACTAGCGAGGGTCCCAAGGGTGTCTGCTCAATACAGATTTCACTATAATAGAAGGAAATTAGAAGGTATTAATCACTTGCCACAACACTAAAGAGAGTAGCCTGCGAGCAAGCTCTCTCGGGGGTGGGGGGTGTGATATTATGAAAAAGGGAAAGAGAGCTTGCAACGACGTCTCAGGAATTTGAATATCCGCATCGAAAGTTTTGATGCAAAACGCTGATTGGCGGAGATTTAATTTCTTAATGACGTCATCAATCTCACCTGAAGAAGACAAAACAAACACCAAATGCGACGTATAAAACAACAAAGGTAAAATTTTCAGAATTGAAATTGCCTACACCAATAACCTGCTGTCAAAAGCGAAACCGTTAAATATGCTTATACTAAAAATCAAAGGTTATGATGTTAGAAAGAGAATTAGAGTAAAATAGCAAGTTTGATATTATTTTTAGTTCACAGTGCACTGAATTTACATACTGTGAGTCTCAAAATAAATTGATTGCGCGAGCAATGTGGGAATAAAGCGAACCTTTCTTTTGCCCACTTTATCCTTCGATTAAAAATTGAAATAGTAACTGAAGCTCATATTGAAACTTAAAGTCAATGACAACTGTTAAAGAATTTGTAAGAAATAGCGAATACGACCCATAGTTAGTTTCAGTTCAAAACCGCAATAAATTTGCATTACGTGTGAAATCTGATCTTCTTTCACGTGTTAAACATGTTTGTTAAATTTTTTAGTTTACACTGATTGGCCAACATCTGACAGCTCAGACAACAGGGAGCCACAGCTACGCCGGGGGCGGAATTCAAATTCCTGAGACGTCGTTGCAAGCTCTCTCTCCATCTTCCCCCCCCCCCTTCCCGAGAGAGCTAGCTTGCAGGCTATAAAGAGAGGTGGTAACTTACTGGTACTCCACAGTGGCCAATGTCATTTTAAAGGTTACTGTACACAGTGGGAATAAAACTATCTTGGAGGAGTGAAAGCTATGCAAGTGTACTTTACTCAGTTTTTTTTGTAGTCTTTATAGTCTGAAATGTCAGCTCTCTTCTCTCCTTAATCCACAGGGGGCAAAGGAGAGAGACCATGTCCCCTGTGGGTTAGGGAGAGGAGACAGCTGACATTTCAGACTATAAGAAATATTTTACCAGCACAAATTTTGCAGGGCCAATTCTGCACGACTCTTTTTTATCTCTAAGCCCTGCAAACATTACAGAGTATTTTGGCCATTAATGCTACATTCAAACCTCTCTGAGCGACCACTCCACTAAGCGACCACTTGTATGCGACACAGAATTTCTTTTTTGTTTCTCAATCAAATCACTGCATTTTACACCTCTTGTAAGCAAACCAGCTCTCTTAGGTATTTGGGTGGTTACTTAAAACAAGAGTTTTAATTTGTTTTGCATAGGTTCTAAAAACTCACTAGATGTGGAGAGTGCTTGCGATCATATTCCTGTTGAGCCATAACTCCTCCCTCGCCAGGCATGGTTGAGTATGCAGTCTGGAAGGATGACAGCAATAGTTAGGCAGTGCAAATCTGTATTGGATAGGTAACAGAGATAACAGGGAGCAATGCGCAAGGTATATCGGAAAAACTTGAATGACAAATGGTTACCCTCTTAGGAAGAAACTGAAAAGTGACCATTGTGAAGGCATGTTCCCCCATTTACCCCTTTAAGCACCAATACTGACCATCAGCAAATTTCTCCTCAGTATAATATCATTGCTTAACCCTTTCACTCCCAGAGTCAGTTATGGAGACATTAAAGTGATTCTAACTTCTGAGTCTGTGGATGAAATCATATGGTGTGACCATTCAAACGAAACCTTGTCTGCAGTACTTTCACATGATACTCTTCATATCTAAGTATCTTACAAAATGAAATTTGGGATTCGTCTTGAATTTTGTTTTTAGGCAATCTTCAGAGCAAAAGGGTTAATCAATCCAAGAGATCATGAGAATTATTCTCCCCACTACTTCTACAAGAAATGTATGGGGACAACAACAGCCTTAGGCGAATTCATATTTCGACATTTTCTGCAGATTTCTGCAAAAGTTATCCATCCCAAGGCAGCCATTTCGGGTTAAGAGTTTGCAATACAAGCAGTAGCATACCTGCGGATCTGTTGCATCTTCAGAAGCTTTATACGAAACCTGAGCAGACGTGAAGTTGAACGTTCCAGACTTCTTAGGTTCAAGAATAATTGTGTGTGAGACATTAGCACCACTGAACAATCAGTCAAGGAAAGGCTTAATTTAAATAATGCAATACACAGAATATAAATGCACCCACACTACCCTTACGAACGGAGCCTCCTTTTATTACTGCATATACGTCCTGCGCATCTCGGGATATTCGGGTTTCTTAAGGAATTTACCTAATACAACAATATTTTTGTGCAGTTTATTACTATGTGGAAAAAGCAGATCTTAGCAAGGGCTATCAGAATCCAAAAAGAAAATTGGGGGTAACCACGCATTTTTCAGAGATAATTGAGCTTAAACTTGGAAAGAAACTGCCATACATTCTTTGTATTTTACGCTTTTTTAGAATTATGGTTTCTTAATTATGTCTGAAAAATGTGTGGCTACCCACAGTTTTCTTTTTTGGATTTCAATAACCCTTGCTAAGATCTACTTTTTCCACATAGTCATAACCTTTGTAAAAATACATCTGTATTAGGAGGCACCATCCTCAATAAAACAAAACAAAAAAACCATTACAGAAACCCTTCTTGTTAAACCCTGGTATGAAGTGCTTGTATAAATAGATTTTGCCTTTTATCTAAATTGTGTCCTGCATTTGTATTTAAGGTGGCTCCCTAGAGTTTCCACAAAAGCGATTATACGAACTGGCAAGACTTGCAAAAGAAGCCCTAGTTCTATTGTCTTCACATCTTTGATCTTGAGTTTTACCAGTAAGGTTAACAACATAATTACCCTTATTTTTCAGGGTTTGCTTCTTAGGTATAGGCCATTGTCATGGCAACAAAGCATCTAAAGAATGCAGGTGAAAAAATATGGGGTCGTTCTGACGGTTTCACCGATCTCACATGATTTCTTATTTTTAACCATTAAACTGAATTGCTCTGACAGAATTTTTCCAAAATATAATATGTGGAAGGTAGCGTTAGTATCTCAAAATGTGGAAAATTAAAACAAAATTCACCGAAAGAAACGCGAGGAAATTAACTGTTGACTTTGCTTTTTTGGATATGCTGACGTCATAAAATATCAGGAAAACCTACGATTTTATGCTAGCGCGCGCAGATTACTACAGCTCGCATCATCAGCGTGCACGCGGTCATAAAACTATAGGGAGCCACCTTAAGGCATGGTTTAATTAAAAACAGCTTGAAGCCCTGTTCTTACTGTAGAGGCATTGTAGCTCAGGTAGACTTACGCATGTCACACAGCAATTATTTATAACAGCTCTTCTTGTCTTTTTTAAGACATAAATTTATACATTATCTCCGATAAAATTAATGGTGCTATTTCAGTCTCTTTCCACCTCGAGTAGATACATTTCCTAACTTCATTCAACAACCAAATCCTTATGTATGCCATAACTTCTTCCCAATCCAAAAACGCTGCGATACTGATATGTGAAGTTTGTGGTATAGAAGAACTCGTAAAAAGACGAGGAAACCCCAAACTGTAGGACGAAACATGTGCCACATGAACGATGTTGAGAACTACTGTGCATGTCCCTCCAGATCGACCACTGAGCACTAGCACTGTTGGCGCTCTTTGCTGTTAACTCCTTTAAATTGCATTTAAATGCATGAAAAGTTGTTTGCTCTTCGAAAACTAAGGCCTGATCAATAAATAGGTTCCTAGGTCAAGGGAACAGCTGGGGAAACCTAACAAATAGTACAAATGAAGAACAAAAATGTTTAATAGGATACGGAGCAATAGCTTTCCATTTTACTGACAGTAATCCATGAAGAACTGTAAACTCATCTGCTGGAAATGAATTGTCTGTCAGCACCACTGATGTGGCAGGACTGCAAAATCAAGCATCAATCATCACTAATTATTAGTATGACAGGTCATACACAATGGTAAGAGTCTTAGAATAGATCCTTTTTGCAATGGTAAGAGTCTTAGAATAGATCCTTTTCGGTATGTGATTGGAATTGGGGGTGACATTTTTTAGAAACTCTCTTTTAAATTACCTGGGTTCCTAGATTTTTTTGGTTTCTTATGCCTTTTCAACATTTGTTCTGTTTTGGAATGGAATCTTGTGCTAAACTATCCTGCCATCTGTGCCCTAAACTCCCATTGTTTAGTTTGACATCTGAGTTATTTTTCTCTTTCCTTTTTGAGTTGTGGGGAAATATTATTATGCATAAACATTTCACATGAACTACTCTCGACTTGAGAGTCGAGAGTAGAGAAAAGAAGCTGGACTTCTTCAAAGTGTAGCTTCTGGGCAAAACATACAGGATTTTAGGCCATAATGTTAAAGTGTACAATGCATATACTATTTCAAACCAGAATGGAGGAAAAAAACAAAATCCTTCAGAGCGGTAAATACCCACATTATTTAAAGCAATTCTCCTGAGGTTTTGTTTCAGTTTTATTTACAACTCTTACTTTAATATATTATTCAAAAGGCATTGATGCACTCTTACCCACTTCCAACATTATAAATGTTATAGTGAACTGTTAATTCCTTTCCTTCAACAACATACTGGTTGAGGATATTTTTTGAGATGAGAAGTCTGGCACTTGAATCACCCTCGGCACCAAAGGCACAACTTACAAAGGCTCCAAGAAGGAAGCACAAGAAAATCTAAAAAAAAAAAAAAATAGAAAAAGAAAATTGCCTTGTAAACTCTTGGGGCCAGCATCAAGACAAATGTGTACAGCCTATGGCATAGTTTTGAGCTTCAGTTTGCATGTTACTGAATTTAAAGGTGTAGCAACTTCTTATAACTCAGCAATGATCAGCTCCCAACCAGGCTTTATTATTGGCTCAGAACTTTGACAAAGCATAAATACACCATGGGAATGATGATCCAGGCTCTAAGATTGTTTCTCTTTTCACAGGAAAAACACACGAGTCAGGAATGGATTTAACCCTTTAAGCCCCAATAGTGATGGGCATCAAATTTCTCCTCATCATATCAGTGTATTATAACACACAAAGGTCATGAGAATTGGGAAAATGATCGCCAAAGATGAATTGTCTTGATGTCTTAACAAGTTCTCCCAATTAGTACCCAATGAAATGTACGTCGATCAGTAAGGAGAATTTGAATAATGGTGCCGGGGCTTAAAGGCTTGAGTCTTCTTCCAGGGTCTGGAAGGGTATTCTCGGGATCCGGTTTTTGACCAAAATACGGTGCGGGATTCGGGAAAACACAAAATATCTTGATGGGATTCGGGATTTAGCTGTTACCAGGGAAGCGGGATTCGCCAAAATTTGGGCTTGGGATGCGAGATATTGTTGCCTGTCTGTCGGGAATTCGGGAAATCGTCACGACCCAAATAACCATTATAGCGGCAAAAGCGAATCAACAGGCGAACGCAAAATATCAATCCAAAGGGCCAATCTACATCTTAAATTTATTAGCTTTTACAGAAATTATTCTTTTTTTAAATGTATTTTTGGGAAAGAAAAGACGGGATTTGGGATAGCGATGAAAAAAGTGCGTAATGTGGGATTCTCGTAAAAAAGGACCGGGAATGTGGGATCCGCACGCACCCCCCCTTCCAGACCCTGTTCTTCACATGTCTTTTCTTCCTTTTTTCGTAATCTGAGAGCCTGGAACCAATGAGCTTGCATTTTATGTGGTCCCAGTTGTTCAAAGGCTTGATAACTTTGCCTTTGGATAAAATCACTATCCTGTAGTGGATTACATTTATTGGTTGGAATACATTTTATCCGCTGGATAGCAGTTTAAATTTCACCAGTAACCAGACGGATAGAGAACTGAGAAATGTACAGAGTTCTTAGACCGAGAGTTGAAAAGACAAAAAAATATATATTCAAATGCTATTTGTTTTTCACTCCAATCCTTTCCCAAGAAGTGTGATTTTAATAGCTGCACTCACAAATCACGTGTAATTCCAATTTGTGCGTGCATGTTCCATTTCAAATTTCCCGATTTTCATAAACAAAGAAACACGTGATAAGCACTCGATGCTATTGCCCACAAAAATCCAAGATCTCCACGAATCTTTAGTAAAATTGACGATCTGTTAACTACTGTTTAGTTGGTGTAACAAGAGCGTAGAATTATCAACAGGAAACTCAACATACCGCTTTCATTTCTACTACAATTCACCACTAAACCGTCTTGTCGGATATCAAAAGAAGAAAAGAAAGAAAGAGAAGAGAGAGCTGACGTGTACGAAAGCGAGGCCCACTCACGCGCATGACTACATGGCGGTGTGTTTGAGCCGGCGATTCCCTACGCGACGTCACTTCACAACCGACCTTCAACAAAACAAAGAATGACTAGAAGCAAACTGAGCAGAGGTTGTGTTACGGTAGCAGTTTACAGCACTGATCACTTTTAGATTTTTATGAATTTTCCTCATTGTGTCCAACGTTCATCGTTTATTTAAGAGCGATTCTGAGCTCTGAAGACTAAAGAGTGCGACGTATTTGATCGTTTCTTCTTTCACCAGTGACGTGGGTTTGTACTTGGTCTTTGCCTTCATAACGGACCACAGTTTACTCTGAAAATCAAAACGATTTGCTTGCTTTTAATTTACACACTGCTATAAACATGAGCAATAAGGTAATTTCAGATGAGATCGATGGAGCTACGAGACAAGGCCATGAGGAACTTGCTAAGGGGAACATCGAGGAAGCATGCAACTCTTTCGAAAAGGCTGCTCAACTTGCGGAGGATCTCAAGGAAGGCTTTACGGAGAGAGCGTGTTATTTTAATCTCGGAGCATGCTATGTTGCACGGGGTGATGCTAAACGAGGAGTGGAATTTTTACTCAAAGCTTTTCCCCCCGAAAAAGAGTCGGACGGCATAACAAACTACGCTGACTTACAATACAATTTAGCAACAGCTTATGACGCGCTCAGCGAGATAGACAAAGCTGTGGAATGCTACAAAATCGCTGCCGAGGAATACAAGACACAGGGGAATCAAGAAATGCAAGGGGAAACTCTTCTTAAACTTGGCAATAATTATACGAGTCTCGGCAAAATCAAAGAAGCTACAGAAATATACCAGCAGTCAGCAGATATTTTCCAAGAAATCGGAGACAAAAAAACCCAGTTACTGATTCTTAACAGTCTTGCGAGCTTGTTAGCGGAACTTCATGACATAGCGAGTTGCGGAAAAGTGCTTACTCAAGTCATTGAACTGTGTGTTGAAGTCGATGATATTGCGTTGAAAGGTAGGTCTTTCTTTAAGATGTTGGTACAATACAAAAGTTTGTATAACAATAATGACTTTGTGAAGTAGTTAACAAGCAGTGCAGATATAATTGATGATGAGTTATCACGCATCAGTAAACATCGTCTGGATTGTTTGGAATTCCATCATTGCCTATGACAACATGACAGATCCGCAGGCTCGTTTAGTTGAAGAACAAAATAATAAGCTGTGGGAAGAGCTATTTTTGAGTGTCTCGTTTTAATATTTAGATGAGAATATCAACTTCTCGTTAAAGCTTTGTTGGATATTTTCTTTTGATGTAAAATTCAGCTGGCCTAGTGATAGGTAAGGTTTGAGCAGCTGCAAGGGGAATGGGGAAAAGGGAACTTGAAATCTCTGAGGCTATCATCACTCACTTTTGCAGCTTTGTTGCTCAAGGAGAGTGAGGGGGAAGGGGAGAAGGGACAAAGGTTTTCAAACTTCCTACCACCCATCCTCTTTAATCCTGGTTCCCACCCCTTTTTTGGTCCCATCTCTTTGAGCTTTTTCGATTGATTTGGAAATACGTTTACCTGCAAAGGAGCTTGTTCTGTTTTGTAAAAACTTAAGATATTACATCTGTTTTACAGGACCTGTAAGCATAGGATTTACAGGTGTTGTAAAAAAAGCCAATTACAGGAAAAAATCTAAATGTCAACTGTGCCTTTAGAAGAGTCACAGGGAGCCCAAAGGCTCCCAACCATGAGATCTGGGGTGCCCAGCCCTTAAGCTCCATGCAAAAAATAAGTCTTGCTGAAGACAATAGTTAATAGTAGCCCAAGGTCCTGGGCACTGCTAGAGCACAGCCCTGATGTGAGTTTTCTGTAATATGCTGATGTATAATAGCTTTCAAATTGTTTAACCCATTGACACCCGGCAAGCTTCGAAAAAATGGTACTTTCAAGCACCAAATGGCCTTTTTAGCCCTGTTTGATCCAATTTCATCCCAATTCTCACGAAAAGTGCTTTCTAGCATGAACCGTTGGCGTTTCTTTCGGTTTCAGGACATTCTCTAGCATTTTGAGTTCGGGCTGCGCACAATTCAAAATTTTGAGATAGTTTTTTTACTCGAAGAACTCCCCCGTCTATGGCTCTCCAAGAATTAGCGCACAATCCCGTTGCTTTCGTTCTCTTTTCAGTTTTCGCTTTTTGCTGTCGAGTTAGCCATATGACCATGGTTTCTGGTGATGAGAAAAGTTTGACCTCAAAGCTCATTTGAAAAGGAAAGAGTTGGCCAAAAGTGCAGTCAATGTGAAGGCCATGATTTTGTTGTGTTTTTGAGGTAAAAGTTGCTTGGTTTTCTGGCTGTTACTCAGGCTTACTTGATCCGATCATAGTCGTTCAGGCATCATTTACAAGATCGTTTTGTGTTGCATCGACTGACTATCAATGAAGGCTTTTCAGGGTCACCTAAACTGATGACGTCACAAGTGGAACAAGACGCCTGCTCATTCATGGGTGCATGCGGGCGCAATGAGCATCAGTGGGTTAATGTAGTTAGATTCATATCCCACACGGTTGTTTTACATGTGCCAGCTTTATCCTGCTGTCTTGTTTATACACTTTCTTACACTGACTAAGATACATGTATTTGTTAAACTGTGAATAGTCAAAGTTAGTAATTATATTCTACCATTTACACTATAGAGACTTGTTGTAGAGAGGATTATTTATTTTACATGTATTTCAGTCTGTTATTCACAGCAAAGTTCTCAACTTGGTTGAACTTTGAAACTTAAATATTAAAAATTTTCAATATTAATGATGTACACGAATAGACTAACTACAGGAGGTGCAGGTGCTTAGATGTATACAGTGGGGTCTAGTGTAATATTCACTTGCTGGGATGTGGGAGGTATCATGATAATTGGACCATGTATATATGGGTTGTATGTACATAGTGTAATTTTAATTTATTTGCTGAGACGTGGGAGGTATTGTGATATTTGAACCAAGTGAAAAATATTGGCTTAATATATGTTTTGCTTTGTACATTTTAGTCTTCAGGTAATTCAACCTGCAGTTTTGTATTCCTTGTTTGATTAGTATAATACAGCCTTCAATTTACTTTCATTAGGTAAAGTCTACAATGACATTGGTCTACTATACAATGGATTGAAATCTTACCAGAATGCTGCAGAATGTTTTGAACTGGCAATTCCTCTTATGCGAACAGAGCATGCAGACAAATCACTGGAAGCTGTTCTTCAACAGAACTTAGGAGCTGTGTATAATCAACTTAAACAGTACGACAAAGCAATGGAGTGCCACAGACAAGCTATTTCTCTTCATGGTAAGTTAAAGTGACTTCAAATTTATTATCAGTCACAATTTATGTTAGTTTGCAATTATGGTTTGCTAATTGAAGGTAAAGTTAGACTGGTTGAATTTGGATGTCAATGCCAAATTTCCACTTAATATGTCCTTTTTCCACCAAGCCTTTCAATAAAACCAATCCCAGACTGAGCGAACTGGAGCAAAACCATTTAGCACAATAGAAAAAGAGAGTCAGAATTACTTTCAACACCCAATTGAAAAACATGCTATATTGGTTTTGTTTGATTATTTGTTCAATTTTTTTAGTGCTGCTCTAATTGCAAATCAATCATTACAATAAATTTGAGTCTACTACAGTATTTTCTTTTGTTCTTCTTATGGTAGGTGAACTGTCCAACAGATCAGCCCAAGGACAGGCCTTTTGTAACATGGGATTTGCTCAGAGCCAGCTTGGAGAATTCAACAAAGCTGGAGAAAGTTTTGCACATGCCATCCAAGCAGCTAAGGACTCCGGTGATAACAAAGGATTGTGGCAAGCTTATGAGGGTTTGGCGGCAGTGAGCTTTCTACAACAGGACTATGAAAAAGCAGTAGAACATTATAAGTTAGCATTGTCTGTTCTGTCAACTACTGGAGAAACAGAACTGGAACATAATAACAGAATTGTCAGCAAACTTGCTAATGCTTTGGAATGCCAGCTGGTTCTATCAAAGAAATTAAATGGAAGACTACCTCCCTTGACAGTTGACAGCGTGAAGAGTGACCATGCAGTGGAGAAGAGAGATGGCAAAAGCAAACGAGTTGGGAAGACCCGCTCTAGACAGGAGCACCATCAGTTTATTGCACGGGGGATCGATGGAGATCAGACACCCTCAGAGTCAGAGGAATCCACAGATGGGTCATCCCAGGCCTCTAGTAATGAAGAAAGGCAGCTGCAAGAAGAAGCTGTCAAGGAAAGAAGGCGCATGCAGAGAGTGATAACCACGGAGGCTGAGGTGCATCATGAGAGAACACCAACACAAAACCAAAGAGAAAGAAAAAAGACATCTACCGATTCCAGCCAAGAGGAGCAAGCTGTAAGAGGAAGGGAACGGAGAGGTAAAAGACCCAGGCATTCAAGAAAAGCTAGAAGTACTTCACCAAGAGAAACACTGAAATCTACCCGAGGAGATAACTATTATGAGCGGCCAACCGACGAAGTTGATAACACAAGAGCTTCTACTGTTTCACCTACAAAGAGTGATTACTCTGATGAGATGCCAAGGGCACACAGAGAAGCGTACTTGGCTTCAGTGCAGGCTTCTATGGGACCCAGCAGAACAGAAGTGAGAGATGAAGAAAGTGTGCAGTCTAGAACTTGTGTTATTCAGTAGTGGAACTATAAAGCTATATGTTGTGTGAAAAGAATTTTTTATGATATTTTTTGTACACAGGTAAAGAGAGTTAAAAAACAAGGAAGAGGTCCATTAAACGACCCAATTATCAAACTTATTTGACTGTGAATAGCCTCTAATTTTGGTAATAGCGATCATGGGGCAGGCGAAAATACACGTGTGTGTGCGCGAAATTTCAGGGAGACAATTTTTGGCACTCCCCTCATGCTGCATCTCCCGGAAATGTTTCGCATGTACGTGTGTATTTTCACCGCCTTATGATTGCTATTGCCGAAATTTCGGGGAAATGATTTTTATGGCACTCCCCTCAGGCCTTGTCTCACTGAAATGTGGCGCATGTGTGTGTGTATTTTCACCCGCCCCACGATTGCTATTGCCAAAATTAGACTACTTTCAGTCTACAAACATATAAACTTGCTGTATGTAGTACATCATTTATTATAATTGTGGATTGCTATTTTTATTATGAAATGTTAATAAAAGTTTCTAAAAATAAATACAGTCAGTAAGGGGAGGGGTGTTAGCTTGTTTTGCTAAATATCTTAAGTCTGAAATTGGAACAAATGAAAGTTCCTTTAAATGTATTTTTCTTGCAGTTCATACCGTCATTTTGTTGTAACACTTTCAATCTTTGTCATCACTGACTTGAGTTTTAGACCTTGTTTCTTAGTGGGTATAGCTGTTATTAGGCGAGTTCTTTTCACTAGAATTAAATCATAACTGTTAAGCTTGGTTGTCAGGGCTGTCAACAAGGGCTTGGGCCTAAGCCCTGAGCTATTACAGTTTCAAGCCTTGGCTACTTTCACTGACAGAAAAACAAGGCATTGGTAAATAAAGGACGTTTTTTCTCAGCACTTTTTCCATCAGCCCGAGTACCAACCTCGTGCCCAGGGCCTTCTCCTCGTTCAAAATGGCGGTCGGAGAAACCCCTGGCCAAGGCTGCTGAAATACTCCACGAATCGTGGAGTATTTTGTCACGTGACACATAATGAAATGGCTTTTTCGGAGGTTGTTTCCAGCGTCTGGCGGCCCTGTTTGTTTTCTGCAATCGGAAACCGTTATTCAAACAAAACGAAGACATTTGATCGTGTTTGTGTGACGAAATTCTAACGAACTTTTGGAGCCACTTTGGCAGCCTTGGCCAGGGGTTTCTCCGACCGCCATTTTGAACGAGGAGAAGGCCCTGGGCACTAGGTTGCCCGGGTACCTCAAAAAATTATCAGTGACAGCCCTGGTTGGTATGCTCCACCATTAAAGCAACTGTTTTTTTCTAGTGGTATTTTGAGCTTAATAGATTTATTGTCACATTTTTGCAGGGGCAGATTTATGAGAGCGGCCCAGGTTATCTTGTACTCGGGTCTCCCTTGTATGTACTGAATGACGATGAACTATCAGGGTAGGAAATTATGACATGGCCTGGGGACCCCTGTGACCATGCAAGCTCTGCAAATTGATTGAATTGCTTAATTTTGATTGTAAAAATTTCTTTGCAGTCCTCTGCTTGTTTCTGCTCAGAGTGAGTGGTATATTATACAAGAATGACAGTGCCTTGTCAAATAAAGGCTATTTTGAAACCTGTTTTACTATCAATTCTAAGTGTTGGTGATTTTTCTCAAGTTTCTATGTAAACGATGGAGTTCTTATGTGGAAGGCACTATCGTGCGATAGGCTGCCTGAGGAAATTTGATGTTCACAAGAACGTAGTTTGAGGGATTATATGAAGTTTGAACATCAATTTCTGAGGGAACCTATCACACATAGGGCCTGATACAGAAGAACTCTATTGTTTTTATTGTACAACGCTGAATTTCGAGCGAAAATTGCGACCATCGGGCACTTGCGCTGATAGGTGCCTGCTGAGGAGAGACACTATCGTGTCGTGATTGACTTCGACCAGTGGGAGCACGCCAAAATTTAGCATTGTACTATAATTCCTTGTAAGCAGGTTTCTGTGGGGTAACAAGTAGTGGACCTTTCACAAATGAGAACAGTTTGTATCAATTCTCAGTCTCTTCTCCAATATTTCATGAAAATCTTTATTTTTCTTGAAAACAACATTGATTCAGGCATTTGATAGTGCAGCCTAGGAAGAGACCACCAGGCAGGATGTTAATTAAAGGAGCTATGTCACGGCGTTTTCATTCATTTTTCTGATCTGACAAAATTATGTTTTCTCATTAACGGAAACCTCAAAATAATAGTTTCCTAAGGTAGAAAAACACCAAAGAAGTAATAATTAAGCAAAGCTAAACAAGGATGGTTACGACTGAGGGAGATTGAGACGGATTACGAATGACAAACTTGAAAAAACTTGCCAGCTTTTTCAAGTTGCGTTATCCGTGACGTAGCTCCTTTAAGCATTCCAGCTATTCTCTGCTTTTCTTCTTTCAGACACAATTTCATCAGCAAACCACCCAATGCTTTTTCAAACTGGGCACTTGAAAATTGCTCCCCCTCTTTTTGCTCACTAGCCTTTTTCTCACTATTCTGCACTAGGGGGCCTGTTCACTGGCCATGTTAGTGGGGAGCAAAAAGGTGGCTTGTGAGTGCAAGTAAAATTATACAGAAAGCACTGCTGTAGGGGTATTAGCCATGGAAGGGCATGTAATTGATGAACAAGCATGCAGTACTGGCTTTTTTTAAAATTTTAACTGGTAGTCGCCTTGTTTCCTCATCTAATTAACACTTACAAATTTGAAGTATATCGTGAAAGTAGTACGGGGGTGGGCAAACTTTTTCCCGGAAAGTTATCAGAGGACATTCTGTTTGAATGCAAGTAAAAATTCATTCATACAAGTTCAATGTTACTGATCTTGCTGTCGACAAAACACTTAATCACGTTATCAGTTTTTAAAGCAGAGTATGTAGAACTCGGCAGCGGGTAAAATGGACTGATTTTCAAGCCATTTAAAAGGAGGTCTTATTCTCCTCTAGCCTGCAGCCGTTATTAGTTGTTGTCACGCAACGCTCCTTCAATAATTCTCCACTAAGGACGTCTGAGATTTAAAAAGTATCACTCCTTCGTGTCACCTTTCTTTCGTACTGACTCCCAGTATTTTTTCCTCATTCATTCTCAATTTCCACAAATGTGCAGCCCCTAAAAATAAGTAGAGGCCTGGGGCCAAGTACAACTTGTAGCATAAATCAAAATGATTCCATCACGTGAAAGAGCATGTCGGAATTAAAAGCCTTGCCAGATTTGAAAATGTTTGGGTGAAAAGTCACTAACTACAAGTTTTCAAATGTAGTGAAAAATCCACATACAAACATCTCTATTCTGACAAGCTTGCCCCCCCCCCCCCCCCACCTTACAAACTCTCTAATTGTCAGATCTTTGGAAGACATTTTTTCTATTTCTAATCAATCGATTAGTTCCAAACTTGGCAAGATTGTCAATTTTCAGGTGTTTTATCAGACGACAAACTTATAAGTTTTATTAGTGAATCTGGTGAACAATTATTTTAAAACTTGTTCCCAGTCCTTTACTCGTTTCTAAAGTGGCCAATGGCAGGACTGTATAGGGTGTGTTCATGGAGCAAAACAATAAATTAAACTATTTGCATAAAAATAACACTTTTTTCCCAATGGAAAGAAATTTTATTGTTTTCCCCCTCCAGCATGGCCACTGGAAACACACTCTCTAAAAACAGAACAATACAATATAAATGGACATGTTCGACAGATGATTTTTATTTAGAAATTACAATTTTTCATTATTACATGATTTGGAAATAATTAGAGTACTTGGTAGTCATTTTCATTTTAATTTCAAATTCTGATAAATTAACTTAAAATCACACTTCACAAATTATTCTGTACATGTATGCTAGGCATATTTTCTTTCAATAATTTATTAAAAAATTAAATCAAATATTCTAGACAATATAATGAATGACTGAAATACTCATTTTTTTTTCAAAAGATGACTGATTTTTTGAAAATATTTAAATACATAGCTTAAAATATTTACATTTTGTACACCAGAAACAAGAAAAGACAATGTGAAAAGCATCATTTAAATAGCAACAAAAAACAAGAGGGAAGTCTATATTTCCATTCCTATCCTAAGCAGCCCCTATTATTTGCATCGTACAATGCTTCTCAGAAGGAGCAATTTGTGTGATGTCTGCTAAAAATGGCTGCATAGGAGACCAGTTTGTGTAATTGTAAAGTGAAAATTGTTGCTCAGAAAACCTTCATTTTATTGAATTAGCACTAGGACTTTTAAAAAGCAGCCCTAGCCAAGCCAATGATGTTGAAGAACTTGACGGTGATTGATGTGAGATGAAATCCTAATAAAATCAGCACTTCAAAATCAAACTGTACAGTCATTGACTAGGCCCAAACCTGAAACACAAACAGGAAAAAATAACTAAAGATCTAAGAGACTTCAAGATTCAAACATTCCTTATTGTCTGACTGAGTTTCAAATGCTAAAAATTATGAGACTTCGATCAAATTTCCCATGATAGATCATTTGTGATAGACCCTGCTGCAGTGATGGGGGTATTGTACATTCAGATGCAAGAAGTTTCACACTAAGACTGCAAGAATTGTGTCAAATCGGGGGGGGGGGGAGGTGGGGGGGGGGAGGTGGGGGGGGGGCTAGTTGCTCAGTTTCTGGTTGGCATTTCCCTCACTTTTCTTCAGCCCATGCCATTGGTGAATTTCTTATCCAAAAGGGACAGTAACTCTGATTAGCTATTTCCTTTCAATGCACTTACCCTTAGTGTGTTGTCCCAGCTTCCAGTGCTGACAGCTGTCCCATCTGGAGATACTTCAAGACAGCTGATCCGGTTATCATGCGCATAATACACTGACAGCTGCTCGGCCTGTGAAGGATTTGAAATTTGTTAAGGAAGAAGACTATGCTAGTCCTGTTCCTGGCCAACTCCTTGACAGCTGCCAGCAGACCCACCTCTTTACAATGTGTTGTTCCAGAAAATATCCATGTATACAATGTATTCCCCCCTCCCCTCTGGAATTCCATTTTAGGCTCATACACGCTTTCAAAACTTTTGGCCCTTAAGATCCCCCTCCCCCTAGGACTTTCCAATAACCCTCTGTGGTGGGGTATGCATATTTTCTGGAACCACACAATTTATTCCTTTTCCATCTACCCTCATCAGCTACTTCCTACAAATGCCAGGGTCCCCTCCCAAACCCTCTTTTACCCTCCTCCCTCACCAACCACTTTATATAAAACACAGGTGCTTAACTAGCAACCTGAGAAGCATTTATCAACCAGTGATGTCACGTTAGTGACGCCACTTGGTTTATGTAGGAAGCTAAATTTCAACGACGACCGAGCAATGTATGTCTCCGCCTGTGAGGCCCGGGGGGTACCCTATGGCTTTTGGGGTGGTGGTGTGCCACACAGAAGAGTAAAATAGCTTATAACTTGGAGTACTTCATCCAGACTGTGAAGTGTATGGATTCGATCTTGATCAACTAGGACCTGCTTTATTTTGCATCAATTAACCCGTTGAATGTGCTGTTTTTGTGGACTGAGGTTTGGCAGGTTTTTTTTGCTAGTGTACTTGCCAAGGGATACAAATTTCCGACAAAAAATGCAGGCAAGACAACAAACTCGACTTGGTTCGTGAATTCCCATGCATATGTCATTTATATTTACACTCGTTTCCCTTTTTAATCTCCAAGCCGAATTATTTGGTTTTTGAAGGAGCCCATTTTGATTTCCAAGCAGAGTCAATTCGCATGTGAGATAACTGTTTACTGAGATTGGGAAGCAAGCAGCTTTTGAAAGCGCGAGCTGAATTTTAACACTTTCGTACTGTTCGAAGGCAAAGCAAACAAAATAATATTTATTCACCTAAAAAGTGGAGACGTACGTAAAACAAGTTTACATGAGAGCTAAAAATAACTTTTTTAAAGTGGGAAATTTAGAAATGTAAACAATATTATTATGCAAATAGGCATTATGCAAATAGTTGTGGTGTATTGTTGTTGGCCAAGTTTCTGCTCACTTGCATACAAATGTAACTAGTTGTGCACATTTGTGACAAGGTAAAAAAAAAAAAAGTCACTGGTTCTGCATGCCTATGTTTAACAAGTGACAGTAAACAGGTTTACCTCTTCCATTTGGGCAGAAGTCTTTGTTAAGAATTATTTTAAGTTCCCCTTTCGCTGCACTGGAAATTAGTAACTAAAACTGGAAGTTTGTAGTTTGTCACAAATGAATGAATGCATGAGTTGTTGACATTTTGACACTGCACCCCCAAGAAACAACTTGTGTTTTTTTGTGTCATTTTGGGCCTTGGGACTTGGACTTTCTTTAAATGCCACCAATCCATGATACAAGAATCTGGTATCATGATCTGATTGGACAAATCACTGATTACTGACAGGTTTATGGTGAATGATGACAGATGTTGTCATCTTAAGTTAAATACTAGACGCTGCATTGATAAGAAGAAGATCTGGGCTGGATTTGTTTAATTGAATGAGAAGACAAACGTGGTGACCTGTTGCTTGGATCATTCAGATTTCGATTTGGAGAAAGCTTTGGGCTATTCTTTGCAAATATTTCCGCATATAAAACATCTTAAGGGTGATGTTCAAAAGTTGTGCATTCAGTCTACGGCAAAAAAGAAACTAGATGTTTTTGGAATTTTAGTGACTAGGCGTATTCAACCCAGTAACATCACAGCATGTTGATGGACTAATTAAGTTGTTGACAAGTAAAAAAGGGATAATTAAAGGGCGCAGATCGGCAGCATATTCAAGGAAAGTCCACAGGTACTGCCACCCCATTCATTTTTTTCGCTTACCGATTTAATTTTTTCTTGCATTATTTCCCCAACTGCAGAGCCTGTTCACAAGCTATCTAATGGTAGATATTAGAATTTGCATTACATTCAGCACACCACAAATTTTTAATTTGAAATAATGAAAATACTTATTAATGTTAACAAACCTTGAGAGTATCCCAGACATTCATAGTGTAGTCATGGTAACCAGCAAACAATAACCTACCTGTAAAATAAGTAAATAATTTATAATAAACATTTTTTAAAAAGTAAATAAAAAGTCTTGAATATCCGAAATAAAATTTAGCTGATTCTGTCTAATTGTGAACTGACAGAGAAAATTTCCAGCATGATATCATTTCAAAGCTTCATATTCACTCATTTCAAGTCTTTATCACTCACCGCTTACGGAAAAGTCTAAGGACCCTGCCCCAAAAATGATGTGTTCCTTTGAGTACACAGCCAGCTCGTGATCTGCTCTTAAATCATACAAACGGCACTGCAGAAACAAAGTGGAATATAACTTCTCTTAACCAAAAAGTTAGATGAATTAACAAAGTATTGTAACATAAAAGAGTACAATAGTATTAACTGAGTATAATTAAAATATTACTGGAGGTGCAATCAAATGACTGAGCAGTTGCTGTACAATCAAATGGCTGTGCAATCATAGACAAATATAATGGCCGAGCAGCACATAAACAAGAGAAAAGTTTATGAGAATTTTAAAATAAATGATGAACAAAGGGAAACTGCTTTGATCTTTTTAACAAATTCTCTCAACTAATACTTTAAGGAAAATGTACAGAGATCAGTCTGGAGAATTTGTATGAGGATATTGGGGTTTAAAGGGTTAACTGCAGCCAATTGCAAATTCAGTTTAAACGGTAGACTGAAATTTCCACTTTGCATGTTAAAGTTGCCCAGTCCACACTCCTAAAGGTACTTACAGTAGCATCATCAGAAGCAGTGCCAAATGCCTCTCCACTAGGATAAAACCTGTAATTATAACAAAAACCACTGTGTTAACAAATCACATCATCTTAAAGTAATTAAGAAGGATATTTAGTGCACAACCTTTCAGGTTGAAATGAAAAAAGTTGGTTGTATTTAACACAGTTAATAATTAAAATTGTCAGGTAACCTGACACTTCATCTAAAACTGAATCCAAAGGTGTATCATTTTTCTAATATTTACTGAATACATGTATAATAGTTACTGTACTAAAGTTTCAAAAGTAACAACATTGATTTATTAATAACTAGTTTCAGATCTAGCAACCTAATTTTTTTACCACTACTTTCGGGAGCTTTTGGGAGGTTGCCAATTTTTCTGAATTTACTAAAAATAGGTCGAACATTATGACTGCAACTATCGGAGGGTTGCAACCTTCTGATGTTAACTCAAAACAGAATTAATAGCTTATTTAATAACTTACTTACACTTTTTTGAGGGCAGTTTATTGGTCACTCCTAGTGGATAGTGTCACTTCAATTGAAAAATTTTAAAGGAAGTGTGAATTATGAAATATTTATTTTGTCTTAAAAGAATACCTTACTCCATTGATATCAGCGTCATGTGTCTGAAATGAGTTAACAGAGTGACCAGTCCTTACATCCCAAACAAGGGCTGTTTTATCACATCCCTGCAAAGCAATAATAATATTATTATTAAGTAAATATCAGGATTTGATGCTTATTATCTCATTTAAGACATTATTATAATAATTAAATTATATTATTTCAAAATTATCTTTGACTTAGTGGCATGAGACACAGGTTTACTAAGATCATCTGCAATGTAGGCAAAAAAAAAAAAAAAAAAAACTGGATTGTATTTGCTGAATGCTTGAATGCACTTACACCAGAAACAAATATATTCCTTCCTTCTGATGGGGCAAGATCAATACTGCAAAGGAGAACAAAAATTGGCATAATTGCGAGAATGATCATGACTTACAAATCCTGGGTTAGCTCCACCCAAGCCTTTGGACAAATGGACCCAAGAGCTAAAAGGCATCCACATCCAAACAAAACTGTATTACCGGTAATTAACCCTTTAAGCCCTGATATAAAAATGCTTAATATGCATTATTCTCGTTACTGATCTCTATACATTTCTTATGTAAGGAGTAAGGAGGATTTGTCTAAATATCAAGACATCCTATCATCAGTAATCACTTCGGATCCTTTATTCTTGTCACTTGAATATTCAACACAAGCAGTGATCATGTAAAGAGAAATTTCAGTTTCATCGGGGCTGAGGGCTTAAAGGGTTAAACGGGGAGGCTCCGCCCCGATGTCCAACCCCTTACCCTTTGACATGCCATATTTCACAGAAAAGGTACCCTTTCGTATACCTTCCATTGAAAATGGTACCCCTTTCACATACCTACTGAAGAACACTGCTTCCCTTTTCTAAACCCTTGGAATGCAGTTAATGAACAATGTTAGGGGAGTACACTATTAGCGGGAGGGACGTGAACCAAAAAACAATATTATTATCTACTCAAAACATTTTAATCAAAGGCCTTTTTAAATACCTAGATGACAGATTTCCCTACCCTTTCATATACTTCAGCTCGTGAAATCCCTACCCTTATATATACCTGGAGCCTGAAAAAGGTACCCCTTCAGGGCGAAGCCTCCCCGTATATAGGCCATTATAAATAGGGAGTACTACCCCCCCAGATTAAATACAAAACAATATTATATTAAGTAATGCAGGCCTGTACCTCATGACATCAGATGTGTGGCCATGAAAACTTTGCAGCAGCTGTCCTGATTCAACATCCCACAATGCACAGGTGGTATCTCCACTACCAGTTAAGATCTAAGACAATGTTGAACATTTTTCTTTTTATTTACAATAGTTAAAATTGCTCTTTATTTGATTGCAGACCTGCCAACTCTCACGGTTTCACCGTGAGACTCACGGTTTGGGGTATCAACTCACGGTCTCACGATTTGGCCTCCAAATCTCACGGTGAATCAGAAAATCTTGAAATTGCCAAACAATTCAGATAGTATGAAACAATGTTGAAAAACCGTGTTGAAAATGGCCAAATTTGTCACATCTAATGTTTGAGGGAAAGCTGGGTACAATTCCGTCCTCATTCCCGTGAAACCATAGGTCAATATAGGTGTGCTTAGGTCTCTGGGGAAGCTAGAGCTGTGAATAGTTAACTCAAAAAAACTGACGCCTCGCGTCGACAGCGAAACAGAAACTGACTTCAAAAAATGCGGCAAAAGAATACAATAGGTAGCTTAAATAAGGTAAAGAATACCTTGAAACAAGAAATCTACCATTTTTATTTTCATTTTACACATATTTTGGAAATCTCCAGGTTTGAGGTCCCAATCTCCAGGTTTTTCTAGGCTTTTTTGCAAGGTCTCCAGATTTGCACGCTTTGGAGGTTGGCAGGTCTGTGATTGAAGGGTTACGAGATAAAGCAATTACACTTCAGACATGCAGACGGAAGAGTGTAGTTGTTATTAATAATTAAATGATAATTATTGTACAAAGCTGGTGGGGAATCATGACAAGCTTTCAGATAAGCTACATGTAGCTACATATACTGACAAAGTACTAGTGTATGGTCATAAAGTAAGATGCTAATTATTTAATCTATTTTGACTTACTTGTTGATCAGAGTTGGTGAATGTACAGCATGCCATGTAGCTTGTGTGCATTGCAACAGTGTGCTTCTTTGTAGCGGCATTATCGTCAAAGCTCAGTTTAAACAAAGAACACTTGTTGTCAAGTCCCCTGGTACAAAGAATACAAAAGCACTGATTTATATCTAGACACTGCTGTTCACAAGTAGTTAGAAGCCAACAAAAATATGCCGCAGCTGTTCAACCTATGCTTAGCCAAATCTAGGATCATCATCAGTAAGCATCAACTTTCTGCTCGCATTATTGTCATTTTTTTATCTTCAATATCTTCAATTGAGCCATTTTTCCCCGCAGATTTTAATTGACTGTAAGTCTTAAACTGAAATTTTACAAAATCTCTTTGGCAAAAATATGCCTTTAAAGGGGTTTAAGAGAGAGAAAAATGTTAAAAATTTTAAGGCAGACCAGCCACTAGCATAAACTGGAAAATACTCACCCACAAGCAACCATGTGGCCTGATGGTGAATACGCACAAGCCATGACCCATGTTGTCGGCATTGAAATCGCATGTTCCTGTCAAAGAGAAATCAATACACAGTGAATACTAAGAAAAGTCAATCATTTAAAATTTCAGAAAATCCCTAATCTCAAATATTACATTTATTTATTAAATGTAATTTTCAATGAAATTACTACATGAATAGGCATACCTTGTTTGTTGTAAATGCATCCCAAACAATCACTTTGCCATCCTAATGAAAGAGTATAATTATGTCATAAGTTTACAAGACTGTACTACGACTATTTACTAGTGAAAGAACACTTCTACATGTATCACTAAGATTAAATCTTAATTATAATCATTGTGCTGCATGCCATTCCACATGACTGACATTTTTTAAAAAGATTAATTTTTACAACTTTTAGACAACTTCCTTATGACTTTTGCTTCAGCTGGTGAATCACATCCATGACTGTCAAAAGTGGACTTGACAGGAGTTTCAATAAAATTTGAAGTAGGCAGCTGGTTTGAGTAGAGTATACTTAGCCGACTGTATCAACAAGTTTGAAAGAAATCTTTCTTTAATTACTTCAATTTAGGGAAAACAGTAGCCGACTTCTTTGAGCGAATTTGCAGATGCTTTAATTCGGCGGTTGTCTGTGCTTACTGAAGGGACTGACTTCACAATAGAAAGTGAAACAAAATGAACATGCATGAAACTTGACTACTCTCTACACCTCATTTGCATTTTGTATAAAGCATTAATTTTATTGAAGTGGAAGCCATCAGAACTGTATCTTGAAGCATATAAACTTTATAAAGAAGCATTTGCAAGATGACAAAGACAATCCCTTCATTTATTCACTGGGCAAGGTACTTTACATTAGGTGACCAAGTGAACTAAGCCAACCTAGACAAAACTTTGAGACATATGTCTAATTGGCAATTGAAGATTCTGAACATTCTGCTCAGCTGATTTCAGAATAGAAACTATTCAAGGAGAATTTGTTGCCATGTCACTGGTTTGAACTTGACTTCTGATTGGCTAATTTCAAAATCTGTCTCAAAATTTTGTCTGGGTGATCTTGGTTTATGTATAGTGGCACTGTAACTAAAAATTGAAGTTTCTTTGGTTGAAAATAAATAAATATCTAAACAGCTGATAAAAAGCTTGTTTACTATTGCAGCACTTGGTCAAGTTATTACTTTGATTGTGTACAAATATATAATTTTTAATTATATTCAGTGCACAGACAGCTTGTTTTCTATATAGTTCCTGTACAGCTGTATTTGATTGCAACATTTCACCATATTACTTTTATTACAATGACACACCTGATACAAATAAGTTAGAATAATGACTACATCGAATCTAAATACAATTATGTGAAGTGGTCTGTAGGTGAAGAGTTCTGGTTGTAATAGTTCCTTAGTCATTTCTAAGGAAATGTATGCTGTCATCTTTTTGGTTCAGACTGTATTAGACTATAACTCCTGGCCAGTAAAAGCCAAATTCATTTTAAATTACATTGACAGATAGGTTGGCGTGTTCCACAGATGGATGGCATACCAGCTAACCAGAGAGACCCAGCTTGTCAGAGAAGAGGGTGAGGGGGGCAGGAATGTATGTCCCCTTAATTTTGAACTTATAAGGCACCTCACAACTGCAGTCATCGTGCAATTTTCTGTTGTGTGGTTCCTTTGAGCCTCACCCCCACCCCCCCTCACCCCCACCCCCCCCCCACAACCCTCTTTGAATTTACAATGATCATCCATAGGGTTGGTATGCAGGTGAGGATTCAAGAAAAATCATGACCATTTTCCTATAAGACGAGCACCAAAGGTGCAAGCATCGAAGAACTCCCTCAAGTACCATTATCTGAATTTTCTGAGTCACTTGGAAAGAAACTTGGCTGGTTCCATTTCCCTCGGTTTTAGCCTTACAAATTGGGGGATTACTTCGTTAACGTCAATTACATACTGTAATGTATATGGAACAAGGCAAGTCCTGTCAATCGCGTTTGTGATGTAGTGATTCACATGGTACATTTTCAGTCACTTTAAAGCTGACGCACATGCAGCGATCATGCATCACATAGTACCTCTCTGGCTGGAACTGATCCTAGTGCGTGTGACTGTACCCAGAAAGCACAAAACATTTTTCATTTTTAAGTCAAGTGTCACATTTTCGAGACTAAAACTTGGTGGTTAATTTAAGCTTATATTCTAAAATAATTATATTAATCATTAAACATGTGAGATTTCTGTAAAATGGTGGAAACCGGTCTGGAGTCGTGCCTTTTATAATATACCTGTGAGCTGCTGACCATATGTCGTCTATCCTGTGCCCAGTTTAAGCACAAGACTTTCCCTTGATGTCCCTTAAGAATCCTTCGTACCTTGAGTGGTGAAAGAAGGAGACTGTCCACCCTCTGAGCGACATCTTTTACTGATGAATGAGAAATCATAAATTCTCATTCCACCAAGCAATTTTTGGAAAATATACTAAACAATTTTAGTTTTGTTTTTCGTCTCAGTCACTGAACAAACCTACAGAGATTATTAGTGACCTGACCTATAAAGACTTCCAATGCGTTCTTCCCATGGAAAAATGTGTTTCACCAGGTTGGACCATTTTAGAAAATCACGATAGTTACTGTTTTTGAAAATCTCTGTTTTTGCATGGAAATTCAATTTATTATCTGGCCACTGCTTCATAGCAGAAAATCAATATTGAACAAATGCGTATCACTGCAGTGGTACAAAACCTCAGGTTTCAGTTTCTATACTTATAAACTCTTTCAACTGGTGAAAAATCCTGGACACATCTCTGTAAACAATTGCGGATTGCAAGCATTGTCACTCCACAACTTGGCTTGGTTAAGTCACTGGGGTAGTAGAGTCTAATTCATTAGAATCGAAAGGCTACGCTTCGCTTGAATGATCGCTATCTAGCCAGCTGTTCTCCATGTTCGCATGACACATGTAAAACGACCTTAGCTTATCTTGAACTTTCTCTTGTTGCCATTTAAGTTGATAAGTATTTTTAGTTTTAATACTATAAGTTACAGAGTCTAAGACTTAAGCCTACTCAGAGGATGCATAGGTATGCATAAAAAGTAGCTACTTTCTGATCGATGACCGGAATCAAGCTTAGTTCCATTTCGCCGGGAGCATTGATTTCGTTTTTGTATTGGACTCAGTAGGATAGATCAAGCCTTCCAAACACTAGAAACAAACTTACGTAGAAGATCACAAAACTTCTCCTTTTCTTCGTCAATCTTAACTTTCAGTTGCTCCGCTTCTCTGCAAAGTGATGCAAGGGACTCCTCCGACTCCGACGAGCTTGCCGCCATCTTGCCTTGTTGACATAAGATGCTTTTAATTTATGCTAATTTAGTTACTGCCAATCGATAGACCGCAGTGCGCATGCCGAATAGTTTCCAAGACAACAGGATGAACTTGCAATAAGAAGAGAATAGGAAATCGAACTGGAAGGCTGTTTGCGAAATTGAACCGCCTAATATTCAAGTTAAGTATAATTTAAGTATGAGTTCAGATACCATTTCTGTTATGAGACACAACAATTCATGTGGCAAAACTTTGCTGGACAATTGGGTCGAAGAGGTGAGCAAAAAACTTAGGGTTCACAACTCATGATCAAGGAATTGAAGTCAAAATGCCGGGTTGATTTGTGGTATTCTGTTACATATTCCTTTAGCAATACTGTATTTATATTTCCTACTTGTAGAGACAATGTGAACAGTTCGATAAATCAGATGCAAACAGTGTGTCCCAGCTACGTAAACAAGGCCACAAGGTTTGTAAGATATTAGTTACTGCAGGTTGTATAAACTATAAAGACAGTTAATATACCATTTAAGCCCTTAATGACTGGCCTTCTTATGGAGGAGCATGATTCAAGGGGAAACACATATTAAGGGTTTGTAACATCTCCATGTAAAGGTGCTGTTACATGAGGCAGTTTAATTCTTGCAAGTTGCAATGCAATGTTCCGACAAGTGCATTGCAAAGCAAGTTGCAAGGTATGTGTCATACAATCCAAATTTTAAATGGTTTGAACCCAGGAGTCATATCATAATTCGGTAAATTTTGATCGTCCGGGTGAGTTTAGTCCTGAGAAGGACTGTTTGAGGTGACATTGACTGACGTTTCGACAACCTGAGTGGAAGTCATCATCAGAGTCAAGTGAACTGTGAATGGGCGATTCCAGAAGATATCCATACCATACCACGGACGGCTTCCTTATCTTACCCCCCCCCCGCCTTCGGAATTTCCAAAATGCGTTATCCCCCCATGCCCTTGGATCTCCATAATCGTAAACCCCCCCTCCCATTCGGATTTTCCAATTTTTGTCAAACCCTTCGGAATTACCTGCAGGGTTCGCTATTAAATATGCCCAATTTGGCTTATTTTACGGAAAATTATTTCAAATGACTCTAGTTCTGTTCAATACAGCTGGTTATAGAGGGAGTCATTCTGGAATGAAAATTTGAAAAAAAAATTAAGTTTTCTGCTTACCGCTGTTCAACAGATGCAACCTACATTGACTTTACATTGCCCCAAACTAGTATGGAACATTGAAATAAGAATATCGTGTGATGTACGTGTGTACACTCGGAAGATATTACGATTGAGTGTACTTTCGTTTCCGCCATCTTGAATTTGAGCCATTGGGGTCAGCAGTCGCTCCCAATCCCACAAGCTTCAAAAATGGCGTCCTCAGTCAAAAAGACCATGTTTCGCACTCAGATTGGACAAAATAATTTATGAGGCCACTTTGATGAGGTCAAACAATGCGAGGAAATATTGAAGTCCTACAAAATTGTTTGTCATTCGAAAAATCTTCTGGATGTATACAGAAACTGCCTTCAAAAGATATACAAAGTGTGTAGCATTTCTGGAATTAAACGGCATCAAAAAAAAGTTATCCAGTCTCTGTCAGATACTTGCTAGGAATTTTTTTTTCCCGAATTCGCGCGAAGTGCAAAATCCAGTAGGCGCTCCTTACAAACGAGGGACTGGCGCCAGTTTTTGCCATTCATGCAACGGGAGTACAAGAAATGTATAAGCGGTAAGAAACATAGATTTTTCATATTTTAGTAATCTGGTAAGAAATTCACCAATGTTAAGGCCTCTGGAGCTTGATGTACAACCCACATTTTGTCGGTTTTCTTCTGCAAATGAACATAAACACGTCTGATCAATCGATGCTTGTCTTGTATCCTGCTTCCGCGGTGGTCAGCAGTGTCGTCAGTTCGCTTTATTTGCGAACTGATTTTAAAAGTCCATAAAATTAGCGTTTTCAAGGAATACACTCTTGTCTGTCTCCTGTGGAAATCCCAGATCTAAACCCCCCATGCCTTCGGAATTCTAATCGTAAATATCCCCCCATGCCTTTGGATTTCCAGTTCAAAGAACCCCCCTTGCCCTCGGAATTCCGAAAAGCCGTCCGTGGTATGGTATGGATATTTTCTGGAATCGCCCAATCATCAGTAGATGTTATAAGTCTCTGGTCGTTGTCCTGATTGGTCGACGATCTTGTGATGTTATTGGTCGTCTGTCAGTTAAGCCTTGATGTTATTGGCTGTGAAGACTGTTAAACGTGATTGCTGCGTTTGGATCTGTCTTTTGTTAGTGAAATGTCCGTTGGTTTATTGTTAGTCAAATAGGTTGGTTTGTCTACTGTTTGTCTGTCTTGTTATTGTTGGCAATCAGTCGGCAATCAGATTCGTTTTTTTACAATTTCCAAAACAGATCATGCCAAAAATTTATTCATAATACCCAGTTTATTTTATAATTCCCACTTCCTGTATACTTCCTGTCCTCCCCCCCCCCTTTCCTCCCAAGTTCCCACCCCCTCTCCCTTCCCAAAGTAAGCGAGGTCAGGCCAGAAGGGTGCCTGGACGTCATATCAACTAAGGCTTTTGAAAGAAAGTTGTGCCCAAGGGAAACTTTGTTTCTAGGACACCTGCTCTTCAATGTGTGGCTAAGCATTGACTGTCTCCAAAGCAATTTCCAGGTGTATGCTAAACATAGTGGTCATAAGCTTGAGTGCACTGCACTTTATGCCAAAGATGTTTGGCATAAACCTACATATAACTCCACCTTAGCAGTTTGCCTCATATTATTGTCCCATCCGGCAAATCATTGTTAATATTTCCCTAAAAAGTCGGTAGCTCATAACAAATAGCTGAAGTATTTTATAAGGTTTTTGAAACAATTTGTATGTACCCTTTTATGATCAACTCTCATTATAGTGGGCACCATTAGGACCAAGATTTGGTGTCTGTAATAAAGAGAGTCTGTAATAGCAGGGGTTATTTTCGGTGATTCTTATTCCTTGGGACTTCAGCTCCTGACTGTAATAACGGGGTGTCTGTAATAGCAAGGTGTCCGCAAGGGAAGAGTTGACTGTATACTCATCTACCGGGTATTTATAAAAAGAAGGGAGAGGATTGTGTAGAAATGTATCTTTAAGCTAAGGATGCAATGTCAGACTTCCATGTTATTGAAAGATGCTAATGACGTTATCTGCATTTTTACCAGGGTATTCTGACAACAGATTTTGATGCCAAGCCAGAGAGCCTCTCTACTGTCAGAGATTCATACAGGAAGCCACAGACACTCGGAGTTCGGCAGATTGGGCTGAGGCAGCAGCTTCTTCAGGAGGAACTTATTAGACAAGTCAGGTAGAGGTTATGTCACACTTGCTGACATTATCCTTGTCTGCACGACTCGTTCTGTTGGGGTATTTTAAGATGGGTAACAAAATCAATTAGTAATTAGAATTTAAGACTTTTATGCTAGCCTATCAAAAGTATGTAACAATGCAATATAATTAGCTTAAGTTTGTAGTGTCTTGTTTGCAAGACTTTGCTTGACATTTAATGCACTTAGTAATAAGACTGCAAAACTTGCCTGACTCACCCTACAGGCACTCTGCAACGTTAGTGCTTTTCTTCTCTTGTGCACTTCTCTCAAGAGGTCTTAAGAGAAACGTCGACTGTATTGCAGTCTAGGTTGGTTTAAGTGGCTTTCCTATCATTATAGGACTGGTCAAAATTAGTGAGATTGCAGAAGTTGTTTTTACAATTTCATTTTGATTATTCTGTTATGACAGAAAAATCAAACAACAACACACAACCAGTTGTATTAGTATTAGTATTTAAGCATTCAAATTTAAAGTTTGCATGAGGTGTTGTTCTAGAGTATTCATGATATTTTCAGTGCAACTACTGTAACTACTGTAATTGGGGCCACCAACACTCTAATTACACATCGCAGATCGGAATACAGAATTTCAGCTTAATTTCAAGTTGAAGCATTAAGTATTGCGCTTGAATCAAAGTGGCTAGAACATCTCAAGTTGAAATTTGTTGTTTCTATTATGTAAGCCCCGCATTCTTTCTGTATCTAACTGGCATAGTAAGCTACCCAGGGAGGTGGGGCACTTCACCCATGTTTGTGTGTAGAGTTGCCGCTGAGGGTCTAAAACCCTAACCCTACTTAGGACAAATCAAAGCCCTAAATACCAGCCCTGTTTAGGACAACACCTTCCATTTTAGGTCACTGTTTAGGACAAATGAGGAAATAGTCAGACTTTACACGGAAATGAGGAAATACAGGCTTTAGACATTCCATCCCCCCCCCCCCAGGATTGCTATTAAAATACTGCGAGTAAGCCATGTTCAACGACACCAATCTTGCAGCTATGCCCTGTTTAGGACAAACTGGTATAAAATTATATAGTACCCTGTCTTGCCGCATGTCCCCATATAGGCCTTATAAGTGAGTACACCCCCCCCCCCCCGCTAAGCTATAGCTTAAAGCTATAGTTGTGATGTACATGTAACTTAATCCTTAATGTACATGTTAAATCTATTACGTTATCTAGTGGCAGGGATCTCAGCAAGCTGGATTGAGCTTTTCTAAGGAGATCCCCTTAATATTATTTTAACATTACCAAAATTCTTTTTCTCCATTAAGTGCTGAAGTGGACCAGGAATTTAATCCCCCTCCTCCCACTGTAGAGTATCTCTCCACAACAAAAAAGGATTTCTCAAAAGGTTGGTTTGCTGCCTGTAAATCCTGCCCACAGGTTCATCAGTTTTTACTTCAAATTTATATTAAATACCGTCTTTTCGATGGTAAATTTTCCATGTTATTCTAAAAAACAGATCAACTCCATTTTTTATGGTCGACACTCTTAATTATGGAGCAAAAAAATGACCTTACAAAGTGTTCAAAACTTGGCAGTGAAACAATCCATCTTTGGCTCGTTGTTCCACTTGAGCTTTGAACATTTATTGATGTCAGTTGGGCCACAACATTGTAGACCACCAAAAAATAGAGTCGATTTGTTAAACTGATGTTATCTTTTTCATACTCTTTGCAGAATTCACCCCGATTGTCAAAGCACCAACAAGGGTGAGGCGGATATATAAACTTTATTTATATAAAATTTCATGTCTCATGATCAGAATGGATTTAGAGAGAAACTATTAGTAAGCTTGCACTTTGATTAGCTGAAAGCAGTGTTTCTAATAAAAGCATTTATTTCCGTGTTTCTAAAGAATAGTAGCACGTTTAGTTTACACTTGTCAACGGTGCATGTTTTGTCAATGAGAGTGCGAGTTGTGCCAAACTTCTACTCTTTAATTTGTGTCACTGCAGAATCAATCAATCATGTTTAGCTTTGTTGTTTCTTTAGTGCAATTTTAAAAATCGGTAAAAAAAATTGTGACTGTGTACACATATGAGTTAGAACAAAGGAAGATATTTATATTTAAAAAAAAATGTGATTTGGGGTTAAAGCACTCCTCTCATGCTACCTTAAATGCCCCGACTGGTTCTTTTCTAAAAAATATAACTATTTGTTTTTTAGGATCATGATGTAAAGACTGAGCAACCCGCGACATTCTGGCTTGAGAGAGCTGAAGAGGTTCATGTAAGTATTAGATGTGAACTGAATTATTTTGCTACTAACTTGTTAAAGTGTGACCATTTTTTTTTTACCAAATGTGGTAACGTTGCCATATTGGATTATACAATAAAATCGATATCAGTGTGCAACAAAACTGAGGCAACGAGGCAAAATTTGCCTAACTTGTAATTTGCTCATGTGTTGGTAATGATTACGTTCATTCTGTTTAACTTTCAGGGTGTTTCTCAAGTTCGAACTAAAGACACGCCATTCCGTAAAAATGCTGCATTTAGTACACCAATTGACGAGTACAAGGATGCGCCTAAACCGGGGGAACAGTGGAAGTTTTAACAAAGAAGTTATGAACCATCAAATCCAATTTTAATCAAGTGTAAATATCCTAGAGTTGTAATATGTTTACCTTTTTACCTTCCTATTCAATAGAAACTTTTACATTAAGTCACTGGTTACGTTTTACGAACATAACAAAGAGGCTGAAATGGAAATTGAGGTTTAGAATTTTTTTCAATTTGTAAATATAGATCTAAGAGTTCTAACTTGTAACTTTTGCGTAGTCTTCTGACCTGATTTAAGGGCCACTTTATATTTAAGTCACTGGTACTGTTTTACGATTATAAAGAAGCATTTGATTTTTTAAATTTTTGTTGGAAATAATCTGAAAGCGCTCGGGTGAAAGCGCAATCTAGAGACGCTAAAATAGGCATTGAAGGGAATTCTGTGTGAGATTTAGATGTTTTCTTTTAATATCGTACTTCTGTAAGGAGATTTGACTTAGCCTCGGTGAAAAAAAAGGTTAATAGTGTAATGTACGTGTGTAAAAGTGTAATACTGCGTACGAAACGACATTAACAGGTCGTCTTTTGGAATTCAATAGATTCCAGCAGCAACAACAACAACAACCACAAAATAATCGTTTACGTGAGAAGGTGGGCCGCATGCAGGGTTCGTTTGCAGCGACACAATCAATTCAGACAAATCTAACACACTGGAGATAGAACCGTAGCCTGTCGAGGCCAATTACTGCGCCCTGGTTTTAGTAACAGCGTTTGCCCATTTGTGCGTACGCGTGAGACTGGTTGCGGTAGCCAAAATGTTTCAGGACATGTCTTAGCCTTGATGGGACCAAATGGAAACGAGCCGCAATGGTTCCGCAACGTTGTTAACTCGATTGCACATGCCTTTTGAAGGTGCAAATTACGATCTGCGTTGCTGAGCTATGCTGAAGACAGTATTTACTTACATGGGAAATTTGCTCTAAACCACATCCTCCCCCAGTAGATAGATGCAGCATTTACTTAACGATAGTTTTAATCTTGCAAGCCAATCATTTGCGTTGTCATTAAAATAACCACCGACCAGAGCCTGGGGTCAGGTCTGCATGAAAGTGAGGTTCAAGCCCTTTGATACTTGAGGTTTTGTTCTCTCTCGCTGAGTACTTCGCATTGCGTTGTTGCCGCTAACACCTTAAGGGGAGCACAAGACCATCTATCGTCACCTTAATTAATGATGTTTATTTATTTAAATTACATAATTTACAGCTAGCGTTTAAATTGATATCTCATTCACTTACACTCTAACGCTAGCTACAATTCTCCTTAGACACCTCAATTCTTTTAATAAAGACCGTTCGCTTGAACCGGACAGATCTCACTCGTGTAACACATTTGGTTCATGCTTTTAGCTGTGCGCACATCGAGTTATGGATGCTAGAGTTGCACTCAAGAAGCTAAAGTTGCCCTCGGTGAACTCTTACGCTTCTCTCGTGCTCTGCAGACTTTCCGCGTGCATCCATAACTCGATAGGCGCACGCTAAAGCATGAACCAATTTTTAAATATCAGGGAAACAATCTGGACACGTCATTCTGTACCCTACGGTGCCCGATACTGTACAAAAAAAGTTTTCACGACGCATGTTGAAGGCAGTGCATAAATAAAAGTAATCGATCGACTTGTCTAGATTACTTCTGTCGCTGCTAGCACAAACATGACGAGCGTTGACAGCAATGAATACACAACAAAAAATCTCCGCGGTTTGCGCGCGCTCAAAGGAAGGTTCCTCCGGCTAATAGAAACAGGTGGCTATTTCTAGTCCTTCCACCCTCACTCTGCGCCCTTTCCTCTAACTCGCGCGCCAAACTAACTAACTACAAAATGGTCTACAACTTGTGCATCGAATTCGCGTGAACAAACGCTGAATTGCATTCTGGAGTACACAGCCTGATAAAACAGTTTCGCGCTCGCCGTCATCTGTTTCCTCAGGCCCAGGAAAACTGTTTGCCTCTAAACATTGAGACCAAACAAACACACAATAGCAGCTTCATGACTTCGTAGAGTTGTGATTATGTTTTGTACCTTTACTAATGTACCAATTACTTAAAATTTGGTAAGTGTTTTTACTTTCAATTGATTTTGCATTTAAAAAGTTACTAGGAAATCGCTAACATTAATACTTTACAGTTCTGAGCTCCTCAGCGTAAAATCAGACATTGCAGCTAAGTATATTAGAGTTTCAACTGAGTCACTTTAACTGCAGATTTCTCTTTCTTTTTCTTTGTTTCTGTTTTTGCTCTGACTTGATCCCGGGCCTCGTCTTGAAGACGAGAGAAGAAAGCTGAAGATGATTTGACGGGTTTACCATTTCCCTCGTCTTTCAACACAGACACGTTTTTCGACGTTTTAATATCTTTCTCCAATTTCTGCAGCGCTGCTTTTTTAGAATATTTGTTTCCCAGACCTGGGTTAAGCTTCTCTACGAGTTTTCTCCGCTTCTCTCTTTCCACAGCTCGTTCGTGCTGCCTTCGTTTCTTAGCCCTCCGTTCTCGCTTTCTATCAGTCTCCGTTTTTTCTGTGCTTCCCATCTGTTCTTTCTTCCTTTCATGGACTTCCTCAGGAGCCAACATCATAGCATCGCTCACAGACACTGGGGCGACTTCTTCCACTGATATCACTGGCACATTGCTTACAATTTTAAGCTCTGGTTTGGGCTGAAATGAACACAATTTTATGTACAAATGTAAGGTTTATTTATTGCATTGTCCTTGTCGTTGTATTCCTGACCCTGCAGGAATCCTGTACACAAAAAGTGGAAGCAATCGACTTTTGTTAAGTTTCAAATTTAGCCCCCACCCCTACCTCCTTGTGTACAATTTGTGTTGTTATGAATAAAACTGTTTAAAGAAAAAAATGTTTGGAAGGGCCTCGTCGGACACAGAGAACGCCCTGAAACACCATGGGTTCGTCCCCAGTGCCCTCTGCCCCTGACCCTCCAAGCTAGTCTGAAACGTGAGTGCCCACGGGAGTTAGGGCGAAGAGATAGCTGACGTTTTAAAAGACTGCAGCGAAGATTGAAAACACTGCTTTATAGGAACTTGTTTCCATGCTGTCACCTACTCGCTTTTGGTAACATGTGGGAAAAAAGGCCAAGCCGAATAATTTTTTTGTTTGTGCCGTTTACACATAAACAATTGTTTACCTCCGTTTTCAAAATCTTTTCTTCGGACAGCGTTTTCAAAAACTTCCGCTTTCATTACGTTTGCAATCGTTTTCACTGGTTTTCGTGTGGCCTATAGGTGTTGCCTATTAAATACGTGTAAGAATCGCGGAAGAATGGGCGAACCAAATGGGAATACCGACTTTTCTAACTCGTATGTTCAAACGACAAGAATTACTGATACTTACCGGTTTCGGAGTGAAATGAAAGTTAGACAAGGCGTCTAGCCTGGTGAAAAGTTTGGTCATTAATTTTTTGATTTCTTCGTGCTCTTCGTTTTCCTTCTCTTCAGCTTCCACCTGCAACGGAAGTTATAGTTTTCATCCTCGGCCTATTTAGAACACATGCAAGTTTTTGGCACTGGTTTGACTTTTAAGTTTATTTACTGTACACTCGTTAACGGAACTTACCAATAATCAGTAAAATTTAAACCTTTCCCTTCCGTGGAGAAATTTGGACAAGTTACTGTACGCAAGCATGTCTTGATTTCGTGAAACTTTTGATTTAGCAGTACTTTCCGGTGGTGCTGTTTATTAAGTGACCATTCAAACGAAAGAGCTCTGTCGATCAGTACTTTCCTGTGTAATGATTTTTGTACTGTAAAAGGTCGTTCTCACCGTTTTATTTTTGTGGACTGTGAAATCCTAAAAAGTGACAACTAAGATAAAAGCTGTTGAGCAGTACCTTTCTGTGGTACTTTTGAGTCGACGTCAGTGGACGAAAGCCTAGAGTGTGACCATTCAAAGAAACTCTATTCAGCAGTACAAGTACTTTGCCTTTCTTTTCACAATTTGCCAAATTAGCACCCTGACATAAGAGGTCAAGGGAAAGAAAATCTTAAGGTGACGTTAGGCGGGACGATTCGCTATAACGATTTTTAGCGCAACTCAGCGCCGATTTTAAATGTATGTTACATGGGACGCTTTTTAGCGCAACAGGGGCAGGTAATTGGGTTCTGGAATGGCGTTGCGCAAACATTTACGACAAGCATGTTACACGAAACAACTTGAGCAAAATTCGTGATTTGGCGTTGCAAGTTTTTGAACCAAAAACTTGCAACGCAAAAATTGCGCAGAGATCGTCCGCGAACCCACGTTACACGGCATCAACTTTGAGCACTGCACTAAAAATCGTCGTTGCGAAATGAATCGTCCCAAGTAACATCACCTTTATAATAATTATACATGTAATGCATGCCTTATGTGTCACTTAAGGCACAGAGAAGTAAGACTGACACAAATCAGTAATAAGTCTATTCTGCACCTGTGTTTGTTTGAGGTACTCTTGTTCATAGATTTGACTGAGGCTCAATTTGCTTTTTTCCTGGTCCAGTGGTAATTTTTTCTTGTACTCATATGGCTCAGTGACAGGCTTCACTTTTCGTTCCACATCATCCCATGCCTGCAAAAAAAAGAAAAAAATTAATAATAATAAATAAAAGCCATCATCAACCAGGGGAATCAAGGGAAGATCCAAGCAAAAATTTTTGTTGATGGGTGAGGGGGGGATCTGAATGTGAAGGGGATCACGAGGGGATCCCAGGAGAAAAGAGGGAGGGAAATGTAAGAGAGAAAGGAAAAAAAAAGGGGTATGAAGAGGGATTCCTAAGATGGCAAGATGGCAGGAAGTTAGCCTGTTCCAGTCTCTCAGACAGAAAGAAAATTAGAAAGGGAACTCAGAAAATTAGAAAGAGAATGTAAAACTACGATGTAAGATGCGCAAGATCTGGGAAAAAGGAGGCAGTGGCGACAAAAGGAAAGGCCTCGTCTCTATGCAGCCCCCACATGTTTTTCGTGCTCGTTTTCTCAAATTGTGCTTTCCCCACAATCTCGGAGCCTGAAACAGGCTAGCAGGAAGTGGGAGTAATAGGTAAAAATACACAACATTGTATTAATAATATTTTGCAATATATCAGAGGCTGGATCAAACAAAAACAGGGTGGGAAACATTATTAAACAGAAAGGGAAGTTTAGACCCCCCTGTCTACCCTCCCTGAACAGCAGGGGTGTGAATGGCAGCTTTTAAAAGCCAAAGAATGGTAGCTCAGCTTTTCCAAACTTATTTAACAATTGTTAAGATTTAATGGTATTAAATATTGGTCTACCAGTCTACGCTTCATTCTTTCTCTCATTTCCATTTTTCAGATAATTTGCATGTGTTAAAAAAAAGTAAAGATTTGAAGGAAGGAGGAAGGGAATCCTGACCCTTGTTTCTTCCTTCTAGATCTGCCACTGGTTAGCGTGATCATGAACACTTCGGCTTCGTACCAAATGTGTGTTAGCCTGGGACTGAATCCTGAACCCAGCTTCTTACAGGACCAGCTGTTCAAAACTCAATGAATGTAAGGGAATTTTTCAGGACTTGGTTTTCCTTTCTCAAAGAAAAAAACAAACAAACAAAAAAAACAATTTAATTAGAGTATCAGGACCAGAGGTTTGTCAATCATTAACAATGACTATCAATATCTTGAAAAAATGCAACAAACAGGAAACAATACTATTTTTAATTTGGAGAACGTTCTGTTGCTCTTTTTTCTGTAATTTTTAATCTAACTTGGTTAATTCTTGGTGGGGAAGTGAAAATCAGTCGCAATGATAGTGTTTGTAACTCAATATTTAACCTTCAGTACTAAGGCTTGATAGAGTCACAGCACAATTTAACAGAGATAAGCATACGTGTACCTCATCTTTGATCCTTTGCTTCACTATATCCTCAAGGTTTTGAGTTGTTTCCTCTGTTATATCTGGGGCTGCAACAAAAATTGCAAATCAGTGGGATGCCTGTGGTATGACCATAGAGCAGTACTTTCCTACGGTACTTTTGGGTTTTTGGTTTTTTTTAATTTTATTTATTTATTAATTTATTTGCTATTATGTGCTTGGGTGCCATTGAAGTGAAAGGATTAAAAAGACTTGCAAAACTATGGTCCGTACTTATTCTTGTGGGAAAAAATTGCAGAATGTTCTTACCAGCAGTAGTAGTGTGATCAAAGCTGAGATCTTCTTCCAGCAAGCTGTTGATTGGTCGCACACTGCCACCTGCTTCGCCTGACATCTGCCAGGATTTCTGAGCTAAGTTGGCTTTTTCCAGCTTCTCAATTTTCTGATTCAGCTGAAAATAAAATCACAAAAAAAATAAAAATTATTTTATATGAAAAAAAAAACAAACAAAAACAACAACAACAGCAATAAACCTGCATCACTGCATCAGCCACAATACACTGTGACATAATAGTCTTTTAGTGGGACTGGAATTAAGTAAGTGACATTCAGTTGACATTCATATTTAGCATGAAATTTAAACCTTTAAGCCCCAACAGTGATCAGCATCAAATTTCTCCTCATCATATCAGTGCATTGTAACACATATAAATCATGAGAATTAAGTAATATATTGTTCTCCAAAGATAACTTGGACTGACGCTTTAACAAGACCTCCCAATCAGTACCCAATGAAACGCATGCAGACCAGTAAGGAGAATTTGTGTAATGATGCCGGGGCTCAAAGGGTCAAAGAAAGAATTCTGAGTGCTAGAAGGGAATAGAACCCACGACCTTAATTCTGAACTGGTGGTAACTCTGACTGCTAAGCTGCAGGGAGATTGGAGGAGTGTGATTGTGCTAAGGGGAAACTTGGACTGGAAGTATCGTAGTCAAAACTGAGAAGAGGCAGAGGGGATGGTATGGTGTTTATTTTATCTCTTTTCAGTTATAAAAATGCACATCTTTTCATTCAGTTATTTGAGTCAACCTAATTACAGGTTAAAACAATGTTCAATATCAATTACCCTTTTCATTCTGGAAGAAATTTGGGAAAATGATATTTGATGGAACAAATTAATCAAGTGCCCTCCAACCTTAGGAATTGAACATCCATGGATGCTGGAAATCATTATATAAATTGTTGTAAGCTTTACCTTCTGTTGCTTCTTCTCAAAACTGGACATTGTTTTAGGCTGCTCTTCATCACTGTCCATTTCCCCCTCACTGCTACTTGCGACAACTTCATCATCCTCGAATTCCTCTTCCTCATCTTCCTCATTTTCAGCTACCATCTCATCAGCTTCATTCTCATCTTCACCTTCACTGTCATTTCCACTTCCTTCTTTTCCAGTTGTTTTTCCATCAGGAGGATCAAAGAAGTCGGCATACTTCACCTGCCCAGGAGACTTTCCTTTCTTCTTGCCCTTTCTTGTTAACTTCCTTTTCCTATTCAAGTGTAAAGAGAAGTATTGAACTGGATTTGGGACTCATTAGAGTAGCTACTTTTCCACATGGACTTAACCAGAGGGTGGATAGATATACAGTATATAAGCCCTATTCAGACAACTTTCCACATTTACATTACATATTAATTAAAAGCAGCTATATCACAGTATTTTTATTCGTTTTTTCTGATCTGCCAAAATTACTTTCACATTGAAGGAACCCTCAAAATAATAGTTTCCTAAGGTAAAAAAACACTTAAGAAGTAACAATAAATCAAAATTAAACTCATCACCAATAAATGAGTGTGGGGAAAGGTGCCTGAAAGCTTGGTGGAGCCACAACTGAGAATAAATTAATACCTTGGAATAAAGGCCCTTTATTCCTAAGGTAGAAAAACACTACAGAAGTAACAATCAACCAAAACTAAACAACGATAATTATGACTAAGGGAGATTAAGATGGATTACGAATGACTGGAAAAAATTGGGCCAATTTTTCCAAGATGCATTTATCCGTGATTTAGCTCCTTTAATGCTTCAGTTTCTACATGACATTGCCTCCAACCTGTATCTGTTCAACTGTGATGTAAAAAATAGAGAGTTTTAAACATTACCCATGAAAAGAGCTATTGTTGAGCATAGCTCACCTGCCAACAACAATAATTATTATTTTACAGGCCTGTGTGTAGACATCTCAATAAATTGAAACCTCTAAAAAACGAGCAGCCTCATAACTTTTTTGCTGCTCCTTGGAGGAAAGTGGCCATTCTGAGGTGGTTACATAAAAAAAGCACCTTAGAGAATGCATCAGTGGCTAAGAAGAGAAAAATTGGCCACCATGGAAAGATGGCTGTCGCTGGGAGCTGGTCATTAGCAGACAGAATAAGGGAGAATACTGTAAATGGAATTGTTGTTTGTACAAGTCAGAGCAAAGTGTAAGGTAGAAAAAAATTTCTCCCCTTCACTCTTTTTGGCTCCCTGGATACATTTCTATGGTTGTCATACTTTCAATTAAAATAAAATTGCTATTGTGCAAACAATAACCAGGCCCTGATAACACGTGCTATATATATATATATATATATATATATATACAAATAAAGAAAGAAATTGCAAATAAAGAAAGAAATTGTTACTAGTAACAATTGACTAGTAACAATTTCTTTCTTTATTTGTATTTTGCTCTGCATATTTCTGCATTGAGCACTCCTAGGATAAGTGAAGCAATTTTATTTCTTGTTTATTCGTTTATATATATATATATATATATATATATATATATATATATTTATTAAAAACTGGACTAGGTATATTGGATTTCTACCATTCTGATTGGCTGAACGCAGACAAGCTATCAGCTCATATACCTGCTGTGACCAAATAGGGACAATGAACACTCAACAACAAAATGAACAAAGTGAGCTGGAAGTTTTTTCCTCGCCAGCAACCCGGCGAGAAAAATGGACAAGAAAAATCACTTGGCAGCGAATTTGAATTAAGCAGAAATTCCAACAGCGTCACTAACAGCGTCGTCTAACACAAGTCAAAATTGTTTGAAGAAACTGTGCAGAAAAAGAAATTAGAAATTTAAGCATTGAGCGTTGTGTTTACAATTAGTTTCTTCCATCGATCGTCACGTTGATCATTAAAATTGAACAAACGGTAGGTTTTATCAGGAAGCCTTTCCACTTCAAAATATCAAGACAAGACAAAATAAAGGACAGTGAAATGGGGCAGAAGCATTTAATAACAACTGTCACACATTCATGACGATTCGGTGCGAAAATCATGAAGCAGTCTAAACAAGTACTAAACAAACTACAGCTGCAAACTACCAAGAAGGCCGAAGGAAGGGCGAAAATTTTGTTCGGCCTTAACACGCAAAATTGACACTGGTTTACCTGCACTCGTTGTAGCTCTGTGTTCCAACAGGTCCAAATACTCAGATAGAAATCAGATGCCATGTAAACGGAGTTGAATCGCTTTTCCAGTTGTTTGAATGTTGTTTTTACCATTCCGTCCGCAACCTCTAAACCGAGAACAACTGCATTTTGTGCTTTGCATTAAACAAACTATGATGGTGAATTCTAATGTTCCTCGCTACAGTAATCTTGCTTCTGAGCTGCATAGAAATTACTTCTTCAAGTTCAAATTGGTTCTGTCTTCATTTCGATCAAACACGCACATGATGGCTCCGTTGTGCGAACAGATTACAAACTTGTTCTGTTTCAACTCCAGCAGCTAATATGGTGAAATTGTACAGCTTCAATCCGCTTTGAACGATGATTACAACAATGTTTCGGGAAAAATCAAACATGTACCATATTTCAGAGCCAATAATTAGAAGATTTTTTTTCCCAAACTTGTGCCACTTCGTTCACTTTCGAGCAGTTTTCATTGATTCATTCAGCTTTGCAATGAAACGCTGCAACACTTCGCAAGGTTTTGGCGCCTTTTTCGTTCAGTCATGTGATTGATTCTTGCTCCCTTTTTATCCCTTTTCTCATTTTTCTCTCTTTCTTGATTTTTTTAAAACAAAAATAGTAGTTAAGTTTTTAATAAAACAATTATTCTACTCGGGCTTGCTGGATATCAAATGATTATAACCAACTCGGCGCTACGCGCCTCGTTGGTTATCTATCATTTCATATCCAGCGCGCCCTCGTAGAATAATTGTTAAATATTATATATATATATATATATATGTATTAGTTGATTTGCAGAACTGCTGTCAGAGTGCTCAATAGAAAAACTAGAGCATAAATATTAGAAGACAGTCTGATCAACTGAAGATTAGACTTGGCATTTTTATTACTAAAATAGTTTCGTACCGCACAATTTGTACGGCACTCATCAGATAAAATTGCCAAATGTCAACAAAAGATTATCTGAAATCTCATCAGACGAGGAAACCTTCAAAGAAGCAGCAGCACCCTACCAAGAAGCATTGCAGAAAAGCGGTTATTCATAGACCCTAAAATTCACCCCACCACAACAGCAGTCACCAGAATCAGCCACCAACAAGAGAAAGAGGCAGAGGAACATAATATGGTTCAACCCACCATTTAGTAAAAATGTGCAAACTAACATAGGAAGAGAATTTCTAAATTTGATCGAGAACTGCTTCCCACCTAACCATAAATTAAGAACACTTTTTAACAAAAATAATCTTAAGCTGAGTTACAGTTGTTCACCTAACATAAAACAGATCATCGATGGACACAACAAAACCATTCTAAGACAGAACACGCCACCTGAAGAAAAAACACCTCCCAAACCCTGCAACTGCAGAGAGCCAAACAAATGTCCTTTGAAAGGAGAATGCTTAGTCAAGGAAGTAGTGTACCAAGCCACAATCACCACGGCTGAAAGCACAGAAACATACGTCGGCCTCACCGCCACGGAGTTCAAAATGAGTTGGCGAAATCACCAAATGTCATTCAAACACGAGAATAAAAAAAATGATACCGAGCTAAGCAAACATCTATGGCAGCTAAAAGATCAAAAGAAAGACTTCACAATCTCCTGGAAAATCCTAGCCAAGGCCAAATCTTATACCAATCTTGCCAAACGATGCAACCTAATGTAATACCGAGAAATTCGATATTTTATATAAACCGGACATGGCAACGCTTAACAAACGTAATGAGCTTGTATCAATTTGCAGGCACAAGCGAAAGTTTCTCCTTAAATTCAATCGCGTCCTCAAGGACCAATCATAAGCTTACAAATGTACATTACTATTGTTCTTTAAGTTTGAATTTTGTAACGATCATACTACTGATGTATATAAACCCTAGCGATGCGACAGTGTATATGGAATTTAACTGATGAGTGGACCAACCCTTTGTTGGTCTACAAAACAGACCTGTATTAAAGTCCATATGAAACGATATTGAGTAGAGAAACATTGTTATTACCGCTCCATCGTTGTTGAACACTATTCTGGATTTATCAGTGTGGAACTCACCTGAAGTCATATATATATATATATATATATATATATACCAGTAGATGGACAACTCAATGAGGGCACATATATATATATATTATATATTATATATATTATATTATTATTATTATATATATATATATAATTTTAAATATATATTGAGGCTAAGATATGTACCTTCCAAGAAGTGACTCTGTAGCACCAAGAGCTTTATTCCAATCATCGTCCTCATCGTCATCCTCATTCATGTTGTCACTATCAATGTCCACAAAGTAATCAATAAGTTCACTGTCACTCTCTTTATCGTCATCGTCATCATCATCATCATTCTCATTTTGGTTTATCTTTTTGTTTGCTCTTTCAAATCTTCTGTCCTCTTTGTCCAAAAACTGAAGCATCTCAGAAAGTTTAAAGAAAGTGTCATCTACCTGAGACTTTTTTGTTGAAGGTTTTTGTTTCTTGTTGTCTTTACTAGCAAGGTTTGTTTTCTTATTGTTAACATTATTAGAACTCTCATCATCATCATCGTCATTATAATCGTCATCTGATGGGGCATCACCATTTTCACCATGACTAGATTCATCCTCAATACTTTCATTTTCTGACTCACTTCCCAATGCATGTCTTACAAATCCACTGGTATCTTCTCTAACGATTCCATTTTCACTGCCTTGCAACTGATCTCCTTTGACAAAATCACCTCTCCTTGCTGACAATAGTGAAAGCTTTCCCGCGTTTTGCTTAACACTCTGAACGTCTTGTTTTCCGAGATTCAACAGAGGAGTATTTTGCAGCTCGATTTCTTGCCATATTTGCTCAACATCAAATCCGTCCACAAGGAGCTCTTGTAGCGGGCACGTGCTTGCAAAAGAGCGACTACCATTTGGTTCATCTTTTTTGCAGAAATCAAATATTTGCTTCACCATATTTATATTTTCCTTCTCAAGAGAAGACGAAGGTTTAAGGTACGTTTCTGGGTGATCGGAAGCGTTTTCGAACTGCGAAAGCAAAGACACGAGGGAACACATTTCGTTGTTGTCGTCCGCCATGTTGGACGTTCCAGTTCTTTTCAAAGGATTTGGTAGAGAAAGATCTGGGACGAGCGCTGTCATTTCTTTCATTTTCCCAATGGCCGATGCGGATTCCGACGGCCACGATTTGACATTTTCTGAGCCAAAGAATCCTAAAAGAGAGGGTTTAAAGGGGAAAAGAAAAGGTACAGATTATTTCATTGCTTTTGTGTTTGTTTGTGTAGCAATTCTTTTTTGATAAAACCATTTTACACGCTTCAATTTCGCCGCTCGTCATGTTCTCTTCCCTGAGATCGTCGCACCCTTTGCTGGCGATACGCTTAATTTTCAATTCAAACAGCGAGCCATGGTAAATAGCCATGATTGACTGAGACACCTTCAGGCATCCAGACGGGGATGAAAATGTCTGTCGTCTTCTAGTTTCCGGCATGAAATCGATAGTGTGGTTTAGTATAGTCTAGTTTTCGTACGAATTAAATGTTAATCTCTTGAAGCAACGTGCATGTAAGCTTATTCATACCGGAAAGGCTTGCATCAGTGATGGTATAAAATATTTTAATGCTCTTATAATGCGAGGCTTCTGTCATTTTCTTTTGTAAAAGATAAGATTTGTTTCCCTGACTTCAGAAAGGGCAGATTTTTGAAAAGCAGCCGATTTCAGGAAAAATCAGCGAACGTAGATGTAAATAATTATTGTATTAAACACCTAAGGTATATTTTGATTGCAGTGAGGTTTCTGCCGGCAACACGCTGATAGTTGATTTCTCCGAGAAAGAAACTGTGGCTTCACTATGTTAATTTTTGTCAAAACGTAAACTTGAGGTACTCCTTTCAGTAAACAAAGAATGAGTTGTTTAACAATTATAGACTTTCCTTTCTTATCCACTTGATGGAATTCTTTGATGAACATACGTGCTGCGACAAATATCGTTATAATGTTTTATAAACTACCTCTTGTGCCTCTCTGACTGTTAAGAACAGCTAAATATTTGCATTGGTATATTATTAGGAGAACAAATTTCTTGTGAACTTTTGTTTGAACAGTACTTAAACTGGACATTTTCTTTAAGAACATCAGTTGCTCATAATCGAGTGAGCTTATATTTTTACAAAGTATTTTATGTGCATCATAACTGGTATATGTGACACTGAAAAAGAAATAAAAACTGTAAGATAGTCTTTAATCTTTTATTGTAATAATTGCACTAGTTAGAAAACTAATCCAGCAATAGAACAGGTCAGTGGCTAGCTAGGTACTCAATATGCACTACAAAAATTGGACAGTACATGCAGCTACAAAAAGTTGACAATTCCTTCAACTACAAAATTTCATAAGCAATTGCAATAATAAACAAACAAATAAATAATAAATTAATAATGGTCATGTGGTTACAAGTAAATCAAGGAAAATTATGAAAACCTATCTGAGCTATGCAGAAGGCCGAGAAGTAAAACTTGGACAATACAATAAACGTTGTTTAGCGTCTTCAATTGGTGAATCTTTTGTATTGTTTTTAAAGGTAAGGTAAGGTAAGGTGAATACATATTTTATTGTTGGTCTTTGATTGGAAAAAGACCACAAGTCTCCCAGTAACTCAGTGTCTCAGGGTCTCAGATTTTTTCTTTGTCCCATGTTCATGATATACTATATATAACACCTCTCTTAGTGGTTACCAGTAATATTATTTTAATTAGGTTGCTGTAATTGAGAATCAGAGAAGGGAATCTCCAACTGCTATACTGTCAGGGCTGTCATTAAGGGCCGTAACCAGCATTATTATATACATACCGAGATTTACGCGCCAAAAAGCATCGAGATAAAAATAGTCTCTTCGCGCTAGAGAAGCCAGCTGATAATTGGTCATACGATTTTTTTCACTAGTGAAAAACGACGTATCGACACTCTGATTGGCTATATCATTATTTCCACTAGTGAACAAAACACCGTGCCACTCGCTCGCCGCTCCTCTTGACTCACAAATAGCACATTTCTAAGAGCTTAGGCACATTTTTCTTTAGAAAGATGGTTTCAAATCAGACTAACGGTTTTCAGAGCCTAGATTCATCAGTAGAAGAGTTCATAGACGGACAGGAAAATGAAAACACCAAGAAAAAGACCAAACACAGTGTTGCTCTTTTCCACGAATTTCTTGTTTTGAAAGGCGAGACGAGACAAATGGACGAATTGACTCCTCAAGAGCTAAACAAGTTTCTCAGTGAGTTTCTTATAACGGTTGGCAAAAAAGAAGACAACGAGGAATACGAGCCTAATTCCTTAAGGGCATTCTTCGCTAGCTTTGAGCGCCATTTGAAGAAAAAAAACTAGGGACTTTGCCTTATGAAAGACGTCCAGTTCGAGCAAACTCGGAGAGCGCTTCAGTCAAAGCAAAGGGATCTAAAACGGAAAGGCAAGAGCAACAAGCCTAATGCTTCTGCTGCTATAAGTGAAGAAGATATTCAAGTTCTGTATGAAAAGGATCTCTTGGGAAGTTCCACGGGAGAAGCACTTTTAAACACGGTGTGGTTCAACAACACAATCCATTTTGGGTTACAAGGCTGCAAGGAGCACAGAGAAATGTGTTGGGGAGGCGTAAAACTTTGTCAAACTTCCACAGGGCAGGAGCACCTCGAATTCAATGAAAGAGAAACCAAAACTCATTCAGGAAACGATCCTTGGAATGTAAGAGCCAAAAATGTTTGCTGTGCCGAACAACGAGAAATGTCCAGTAAAGGCCTACAAAGTCTATGCAGAAAAGCGACCCGCAGAAATGAAAACCGACGATGCACCGTTTTACTTGGCAGTAAATAATGTAAAATCTGGCTCCGGCAAACCTTGGTTCAAAAAAGCTCCAGTCAATGTAAATAAGCTTAATACCTTAATGAAAAGAATGGCACAGAAAGCCAGACTCGGGCCAAACTTCAAAAACCACAGTGGCAGAAAAACTATGATTCAAACTTTAGTCAACAACGGCATGCCGCCAACTGATATTATGCAACTGTCAGGACACAAAAACGTTCAAAGTATCACTAGCTACTCTACCGTCTCACAGGAACAACAGTTGAACATGTCTCGCACTCTCACTGGACTGGGTTCAGGAGAAATAGCTCCCCAGTCTGGCTGTTGTATTCCGGAGAAAAGAAAGCACGAGTTTGACGAACTCACTTATCCAACATTTCGTCCAACTTTTTCCCTTGCTGCTTTCTCTTTTTTCGGGTGCTGTTATAAACGGAGGACATATTAGTGTGGCAATAAACACTTTAAAACAATCGCCCACACTTTCAGTGCGAGAGGAAAACCCTAGCAAAACTTATAAAAGAATCAAACCTCTTGATTTGGATTCTGACTAGTGTTTGTCAGATTCTGACAGGTTCTGATAAGCAACAAAAAATGAAGTCTCAGGTTTTCACATCTGCATTTCAAATTTTGAACTTCTGTAGAACTATTTCGACATATTTTCAGGATGTCTTATTTTAATCTAACTAGTTCTGCCTTTTAACGGCATTTTTGCTTGATAATTTAGAAGGAAGCCATTTCAGTGCAACTCTCGAACTGTGAGGCGGCTTGACTGCGCGTTGTTTTCCTTTGAAAGAAAATAAAGATATGTTTATCTTTGAGTTCTGTTTGCTTATGAATCTCAGTATGTATATAATAAATAAGTTATTTCATGGTTAGTTTGCTTGTACGATTTTTATTCACTCGTTGTGTAAAACAAACTCAGTTTTGCACAACTTGTGAATAAAAATCGTATGCGCTCACCAACTGTGAAATAACCTATAAACACCTGTTACAGCTGAGTATGCTTGATGGGACCTAAGTGTTGTGAGTGAACTTGCCTCTTGTTGGTACAATTTGCTCACAAAGCAACAAGTTTGTTACGGGTGTAAAGATCAAGGCAACAGGTGATTTAAACTTAATGACAGCCCTGACTGTCATTGCATGCAGTTTTCCAGACTGTTGCATGATCAGTTGATAGATAGCACATACCTAGCCACTCAGAATGGAAATATGTTTGTAGTCTGCCCTGTATATAATGTCCTTAGCTCTTTAGTTGAACTCCTGAGGAAAACAGTAATAAAATGAAGACAATAATAATTGTTGTTTTCCCCAAGAATTTTACTTAAAAAACTACAAACCCAAGTTTTCTGTGAGCAAAATAATAGTCAACAAATTCTGTACAGCAAAGCTGACTATCATTAAAAGAAAATGTGTTCAAATAGTCTAAATGTTTTTGTTGATACTGACTTGCAACTAAATGTTTGCTTTTGGGAAACAACAACATTAAGGTCATATGAGGCAAGAAAAAATTTCAAGAAATTTTCTCGAAATTTTCATAGCACATGCAATCGTTGTCTGTCAGTGAACAGGTGATGAAGATTTAGCTGATCAATTATGATGAGTTTCTACTAAACCTGGTTTATATGTCATACATTCTTGACTTTGTTTTAGAAAAAAATGCCATAGAGGAGAAAGAAGGGCAAAAGAGAAAAGGCACAAGTAAGCCTGGTAGGGCTGTGATTGTGTCTGGAACAAGTACTGAGCCTCCATTTGATGATGTGCCTGTGGATCTGTCATCAGATGATAAGGATTTAGTCATGGAGTACTCAGGTAAAATCATCATCATCATCATCATCGTCATCATCATCAACTTTATTTAAGTGTCAAAACTTCTAGCAAATCACAAGTAATTCACTAACTGGGGACACTGAAATTAGTACATATGTGACCTCTCATGCGAAAACATTCCTAACAGCTAGCCGTTCATATGCCGTTCATCAGCCGTTCGAACAGGATGGGAAGCCATTCACCAGCGGTTTGAATGGCTCAAGGTATCCGTTCCAAAAAAATCATCAGCCGTTCGAACGGCTCAAGCTATCCGTTCAAAAAATTTCATCAGCTGTTCGAACGGCTGAATTATTGGTCTAAAGATACTCTAACAACTGAAATTAGCTTAATTCCTTCTTTGTCATCAAACAGGACACTTTTGACTTTGCTGATCCCAGTAGTATGTTGGAGGCATGTCAAGGAAATATCACTTAGCTCATTATAAGTCTCGAGTAGCTCATTGATCATAGCATCTGAGTTGTTGTGAATTGTTTTCTCACACAGTTTACACAATAAGAAGGTCTTCGGTCATCAAAAGGTCAACAATTTGTTCTCGGGAAAAAGAATCTACATCCAACCTGTTGTTTTTTTGCATTTTTGATGAGATAGATTTTTTAAAGACATTTCTGAGTAAAGATTTCACCTTTGGGCAAACTATTTTTGTTCCGTCCTAGGTGAAATGTTTAGGCAAATCTTTTCACATTGACAGTTATTGTATTTAAGTGAAAAGAACTTTACAGTGATTTTGGTGATATTGGGGAGAATTAAATGATGGAACTTTCATACCAGTCCCTTATGATAAGAAATCAGGTAGTGAAACCCTTGAGTCTTTCAACCTGACCTTGAAGAGGATCAGCCATCACCATTTCATTCTAAAAGATGATAATATAAGGATAAATGTTGCCATTCACAGCCTTCCATTAGCTTCTTTAGGGAATGTTGATCTGTTTATCAGCACTCTTGTGTTTTTTATTCTAGAGATGACTGTACACCGTACTAGAAATAAACCCAGATATTGGCCTTATACAGTCACTTATAATTCATAGTAAATTGTTTGATCACTGAAAGAAGAAATTTCTCTGGTGCAGTGAATTACATGAATCTACAGTAGGTGAGAAGTAAACAGACTTCTGTTGAAAGATTTCAAAGTATTCCTTTCTGAAGATGGCAAAACATGTTCACAAAATTGCCCGATATTGTTTGAATCTCAGCCATACCTAATTTTCCAATTTAAAACCCATTAAGCGTTTCCTTATCAATATAAATGATTCAAGCAATACTGACACTGTAAATGAAATTTCATACCTCTTAACCTTTAAGCCCCAAAAGTGATTGGCATCAAATTTCTCCTTGTAATATCAATGCACAATTAAGTGCACAGGTATCAAGCATTAAGGAAATAATCACCAGGGATGAATTCTTTTGATATTTAATCAACTTCTCCCAACTAACACTACAACAAATGTATGGAAACCAGTTAGGAGACTTGATATGCTGACACTGGGTTTTAAAGGGTTAACAACATGCACATTTGGACTAATGTTTAGACATGTACATTCATTTGTGTGTTGTGAAGGACTGGGAAAAGAAACCTCAGTCTATAATTTACAGTCTTAAAGTTTAGAATCTGATAGACCATAAAACAACAAGTACATGTAAATCATGGAGAGATTTTTGTTATTAAGTCAAGTGGTGACAAGAAGGCCAATGACTTCTAGATATTATTGTTCTTGTGGAGATTATTCACTGTATAATTTTGGTAAGTGTAAGAGTGCCTAATACGTACTGGTACTCTCTGGATCCTGTCCTGTTTTCATTGTGTTTTGAGTACATGCATTTGTTGACATTTGGACTGAACTTTTCACCAAACAAGTCCATTTTCTAGTGCACAAGCAGTTTGAATACTGTAAAAATGTTATTTGGAAAGAACTTACTGTCACGTGTATTGAATCAAGTCAGGTTTTGATGTCTCCCTCTGTAAATGTGCATGTAATGTTCAGTTTAAAAACATTTAAACCTTTAGAAACTTTATAACCTTCAATATATGTAACACAGGGAGGTACAGCATAGGAAGGTCAGGGCCCCTGTGATTGACTAGTGCAACCTCACTTCAAGTGTTGTGGTGCTAACTTTTAAGTCTGTGGATAAATTCTTACTAAGAGGCTGTTCAAGTACTTAATTCTTACTAAGAGGCTGTTCAAGTACTTTCCAAGTGACCATTCAAGTGAATGCTGTTGTATGGCAGTTTTCTGTAGTAAAAATACTGTTTATTATACTGCCCAAGGTGTTCTAACTTTTGAGTCTCTGGATGAAATCTGAAAGCATAACCATTCAAGATCAAAGCTGATAAATGTTGGTATGACTAGAAATTTTGTTCAAGAGGAGACTATACTTGGTATACATGTATGTTGGATTCACCTTGACACTAATATTGTCCTAATATTGTTGTATACGTTTTTTTTCTATAGATATGTATGAACCATCAAAAGGTGCTGGTTTTGTTGACATTCAAGAAGGGGATGCTATATCAGAAAGCAGTGACACTGAGATTGTTGCACACTCTGATGAACCGATTCAATATGACAATGAAGCTTCCTCTAGTGAAAGCAACAGTGACGATGATGATGGAAATGATGGTCCTCCGCCACTAAACAGTGACGATGACGACGATGACGATGATGTTGATGGACCCCCTCCTCTTGATACTGACGATAATGCTGAGAACACAGACAACAGCGAAGAACTTCCCACCTCTCCAAACACTGGAAGCAGGGAAGAACTGAATTCCAGAGGTGCTGTGCATAGTGGACGAAGACAGGTAAAAGGGTCTGAAGACTCTGAGGGTGATAGCGACAGTGAGGGGGGTGGTAAAGAGGCTCCCCCTCCTCTTGATAGTGAGGAGGATGAAGAAGAAGCTGAAGCACGTAATTCTGGTGCAGAAAATGTTGAAGGTTCTGTTGTCGAGACTACGGAAGATTACGTGGAGAATTCACCTGTGGAAGATATTGATAATGACGATGTTGATGAGGAAGATGATGATGATAATGATGAAGAGCACGATAATGATGATAATGAAGAACATGATAATAATGACGACATTGATAACGAGGAACGTGATGAGCATAATCACAGTGACGGTGATGATGATAATGATGGACCTGACGATGCTGGTGACAATGATAATGAGGTAGAGGAGGAGAATGCTCAAGTAGGGCTACATTCCTCTGAGGCTGTAACTCATGAGGTTGAAAACCCAGATAACAGTGAGCAATCTGATTCAGCAGGAGAAACGGAGAGGCAGATCCCTGTTCAGCGTCAATCCAGTGAGGAGGAGGAAGAAGAGGAGGAGGAGGAGAAGGAGGAGGACGAGGAGGAGGAGGAGGAGGAGGAGGAGAAGGAGGAGGAGGAGGAGGAGGAGGGGAAGAGGAGTGGTCAAGATGGTGCACTGGATGACGCAGAAGAGGCACACGTAGCAGCTGTTGTAAATGCAGAGTCGAGCAGCGCTGTACTCCCAGATGAGAATTCATATAATGATCACAAAGATGAAGAGGAATCTGTCGTTAACGAGGATGCCATTAGCAACAAACTTCCCGAGAAAGACAGTGTTGTGTCTGGTCATCATCAAACAGTTAGCACTGAAAGAGAAAGTCCTGATGTTGATAGCGACCAGGACAGTGGTGAATCCCCGGAATTTGTTCCTGACGATGACGAAAATGAACTAGAGTGGGATGTGGAGGATTTTGATCTGCCTGAACACAAAAGCAAAAAACCATCCCCAAGGGTTAATTCTGCAGAACTAGAAGTTGACAAGCTCAAGAAATCATTCTTGGACACTTTAAGGATCGAGGCAGAGCAAACTAAAGTTGTTGAACCTGGACAGAAAGCTGAGTCGAAGAAAACAGGAAAGGTTACTAAAGGTTTAAATACTAAAAATAACCAAGTTAAGGAGGAGAAAAAACAGGTGAAGGAATTTGCAAATAATAAACCTGCTCAAGATTTCAAAATTGCTCCTGGGTCTGCCAGAAGAGTAACAAGAGAGTCTGAACCTAAAACTGAACAAGTTAAAGTTGAAAAGAAAAGTGTTAAAGATGGCGTTAAAAAAGCAGCAAAACATTTGGCGTCTTTTGAGCCTGTCGTCAGTACGACAAAACCTGGGAAAACTAAAACTAAAGCTGTAGATAACAGTCTAGAGAGAGCTGATAAGCAAAAGACTGAAAAACAAAGGAAGGATTTGAAAGAAAGTCCAAGAATACCCGAAGTGATAGCTTCAGAAAAGAAAGCTTCAGCAAAATCTGTAAAGGCAAAATCTGCATCAGCTACATCACTTTCTGTTGAACAACAGAGAGGTCAGCCAACTTTACCAACAAAGGACAAGAAAAAGCCAAGACCGGGTAGCGACATTCAAGCTGATTTAGATTCACGTAAGGACGAACCAAGTGTGGCTGCAGGCCAGAAAAGGAGAGAAGCAAGAAAGCCACAGAAAAGTGATAGCGATGCAGCCTCAGTAACTTTAACAAGGCAAAAACCACAAAAGACAAGCTCTTCTGAGTCAGTCTCCAAACAAAAGAAAACGAATACTGGTGTTTCGACAACGCATAAGGAAAAAGAAAAGGCCACAGAAAGAACTGAAGTGAAACAGTCAAAAGCTAAACGGGCCTCCCGCCCCGTTAAGTCTGTTGACGAGGAAGATAGGCATAGCCATGAAAGTAAAAGACACAGCAAGGAACATATACCCGCAAAAAGTGCAGTTGGAGCAAAGACAAAGCCCAAGGGAAGACCCACAAGTAATGGGCACCTTTCCAGTTCACAAGAAAAGCTTTCATCGCACTCTAGTCGGCATGATCACGGTGTTAGAGATCATGGTGTTCACAGACATAGTGGCCATGGACATGACAGAAGCAAACACGTGTGGCTGTGTAGAGATGATGAGATTCATAAGCTCATAGCACAAAAGGCATCCTTGTTAAAAGAGTATGAATCAGGAAGCTTGGCTGGGAGAAAAGTTTGTAAGTAAATTACCGTATATGCATTATGTCTTTGAAATATTATGTCGTTGAACTAGTTAGCCTGCGCGCAGACGTCTCCTATTTCCTTTGCTTCACGCGGAAAGGAAATAGGAGACGTCTGCACGCAGGCTATGAACTAGTATTATTGGCAAAATATTGCTCTAACTAGTTCTTGCAAGTTTGAGGGGCACCCAACGGTTCGTTTCGGGGGATATCTATTCGGAGGTCCTAAGATATTCAGATTTAATTGCAGTGAAAGCTAGAGATTTCTTTGGCGAAACATCACCTTAGACTTTCGTAACAAGAGGACTTAAAGTTCCTATTTTTTGCGGAGGGACAAATATGACGTTTAAGGTGCAAAATAAGGTCAGCTAGCATTTTCGGAGAGCCATCAGCAGCGCGGAAATTCGACGGATAGGACTCTGTTTCCTAAAATTTTCTGCGTCTAAATTTTCGGCTAAAAACGCCGAACAAATCAATCTGTATTAGCTTACACAGATATGCCTTTAAAAAGTTCTGAAACAATCTAAGAAAGCAGAAAATGATATTTCAAGTATTTTGTTCAAATTTTCTTGTTGGGTGGCCCTGAAGTTTACGGACCAAGCGAACGTGAGGTGCACTTAAAACTTGCAAAAAAGAAAGAGACTAATATTCTAATAAGGACCAGACAAGCTAGTTCAATAAAGGTATTACTGTTACCGCTTTTTCACACATCGTCAATGGCATTGTACGTCTATATTGGCAAACGTATGAACGACAAAAAGTTACGTATAAACATAACAATTTCTTTTCATCCCACTTTCGGATAAGTTCTGCCAAAATGTACACCAGACACAAGGAGTGAAACTTCTTACTTGACCCTTTAAGCCCCAATAGTGACAAGCATCTAATTTCTCCTCACAATATCCTTACTTGAACAAACATACAGGTCACAAGAATAAACGAAATGATCACCAAATATGAAATGTCTTGATGTTTGTACAAATTCTCCCAACTAGTACCATAAGAAACATATGGGGAACACTAAGAAGAACGTGAATAATGATATTGGGGCTTGATGGGGTTAACACAAAACAATTAACTAAAACCTGTGAAGTAAAACTTGTGAGCGTTCCATCTTATCGTCCTACTGTGTGTACACGTATCGGTAGCAAATTTGGACCATTTGGGAACCAATACGAATGGTTCTTTTTATTGTCGGCCGGTTGAGCGGTATAGTATGGTTGTAGGTCATGGCATACATGGTAGGCCTTGGGTAAACAGATTCAGCATTTCCTTTCAGTGCTGTTGAATCCCACGAGTTATACACGTTTGGGCTCCCTGTGGAATGATGTTAAGTGTTCCGAAAGATGTTGATCGTGATGTTGAATGGTGTCAAATAAAGTTTGATTACCATTAATAGAAAAGGATATTTTGTTTCAAATGTTTCTTTTTTCCATTAAACCTGATTAATCAACCAAAATCTGTCTCAAACGAGTAAGACTTGTCATGACAAACGATTTTAGATTGTTTGGTTAAACATTCATACAAGAAAATTGTATTCAACAATGTTGGATGATGTGGAGTGCCTTAGACCAAAACTGGAGCGGCAGCGATACACCGATGCATCGGTGAACCGCGATATTTTTTCCCGCGATACGAATATCGATATTTGAATAAGATATCGCGATTTCACGATGCAATAAAATATGCTACGTCAACAAATTTTTTAAAACACTGTCTTTAACATTCCTCACCCAAGCTATGCATTTTAGCCGGGCGATGTCGCAGCTCTTACAAGGTCTTCTCTGATTTGGTGAGAAAACAATACTCCAAACAACAAAACAATGGACCCTAGCCCCGAAAACAATAGAGCTGCGTGATACCAAGGTCCAATGAAATTAGAGGTTGTTATGAGCTGCGGGGCTACTCTTTTAGCCCTTGTAAGGCGATTTGATGTTTTGTTATTACAATGTCAAATTTGTTGTTGTTTTGGAAATAAATTATTTGAAAGTAGTTAAAGTTGCTGGCAACTAGTTTTTTCACGCACAGTAGTGTATCGTATCGTGGCACTCGTATCGAGATATGTATCGTATCGTGGGAAAATGTATCGTTGCAGCTCTAACCAAAACCTTAGCCAAAAAGTTTTTTCACAGTGCTCATCCAACTCACTTGGACAGGTTTTGTCTTAAATTTTTGTAAATGGGTTGGACAAATAAAAAACGAACTTCAAGACGACGAGACGGACAGAGGTAATTATAGGCCCTTATCTATACTAAGTATCCTAAGCAAGATCATGGAGTCATGCGTCAACGACGTAATCGTGGACCACGTGTTCAACATCAACCACTTAGTAACGGACAATCAGTGGGCGTACCGCAAGGGTCATTCCACCGAATTGCTCCTCGCCCATTTAACGGAAACCTGGAGGCATGCCGTTGACTCCGGTCTTGTCGCAGGCGTTGCATTCGTTGATTTTAGGAAAGCTTTTGACTGTGTCAATCATGAAATTTTATTGAACAAGCGGCTTCAGTGCAGATTTGGTATAAGTGGTCCCCTTTTAGCATGGCTAACAAGCTATCTCACGTCAAGATCACAGTATACGGTCCTCAATGGACAGAGATCTAGCCTTAGCCACGTGACATCCGGTGTTCCACAAGGAAGTGTTTTAGGGCCAACGCTATTTTTCCTGTACACCAGCGACCTAGTTGAATTTGTCCAGTCAGCGACTGTGTATATGTATGCAGATGACACTACTGTTTACTATATTGGAGAAAGCATAGATGAAGTCTCAGCCACCCTCAACCAATCATTAAAAGAATTGTACGCTTGGTGCTCTATAAACAGACTTACTCCTCACCCGAAAAGGTCGGAATGTATGCTTATTCACAGAGGATCGTTCACTGGTCCTCTCCCTCCCATTTTCCTCGGAGGGTACTTCCTAAATTGGGTCAAATATAGCAGACTGCTGGGCGTTGACATAGATAACAAATTGAGCTGGACCTCACATGTTAGTGACCTGAAGAAGAACTTTGCGAACAAATTGAGTCTCATTGAGAAGTGTAGGTTTTTACCTAAGCATGTTCTCTTAAACCTATACTTTAAGGTCATAATTCCGTCAGTTACGTACGGCATAGCTGTTTGGGGAGGGGGGGGCATGAGCCCTCCAAGACGATTTCGATGCACTTGAAAGATTACATTGCAGGGCGGCAAGGATCATCTACAACTTTCCCAAGGATATGCCATCGGCAGAAGTACTTGCTCGCGCTAAATGGGATACTTTAAGAACTAGGTACGAGTTGTCGATTCTAAGGCTCATCTATAAGATGTTCCATAATGTCTCGCCCTCCTGCATGTCAATACATATCTGAAAGTTTCAGTCATCGTACAATTTGAGAAGAAGCCATCTGATAGTTATTCCATCTTTTAGAACAAATATCATGAAATCTTCAGTAGCCTACAGAGGGGCAATTCTATGGAATCATTTACCAGGAAAGTGCCGCAAAGCAGTATCTCTAGGTAGTTTTATTAAAAATATTCATGAGCAGAATGCAATTAAAGACATTGATTTTAGTAACCTGTACAGTAAGACGTTTAGATGTTTTTAATCGTTTCATTGTCGAAACATCCGTGAACTTGTTAGAAAGAGTTAATTTAAAAGTATTTTAAGATTTTTAGTGTTTTATTCGAGTGTCTTTTAAACTTATTTTAGTCGAAAATTTGTGCAATTATATATCCTATACACGACCCCTCAAGCCACTAAGCTTTAAATGGGAGGGGAGGGGAGGGGAGGGGTGTTTAACCCTTTAAGCCCCAATATCCTCATGTATATTCTCCTAACTGTTCTCTGTATACTTCTTATGTTACTAGTTGGGAGAATTTGATTAAACATCAAGACATTCCATGTCTGGTGATTACTTCCTTTATTCTCGTGACCTGTATATTTGATCAGCTAGTGATATCGTAAGGAAAAATAAGATGCTTGTCACTCGGATTTTAAAGGGTTAATAAAGGAAGAGGGACTTTTATTAAAAAATCTGGCGTTTTGGTGGGTATTAGAGAAGGGGCTTTGTAGAGCTTCATGGTATGCGTTGAATAAGCGAGACTTTTTTGAATAATGTTATACATGGAATTGTTACTTGTATTTTTTATGCTTTACTACTAGTGTTCTTGTTTAACTGTGTGCTTAATTTAAGTTTCAGGGCACAAAAGTCGTTACAGGAGAGATGAGGATCCAGCTGATCTCCCAGACGTTGGATTTATAAGTGGCAAACAGCCGAAAAGACAACAGACGCGCCCCTTGAGCGAAGCTTTTCCAGACAGGGCCCCTTACAGTTCACAACGAAAGGATAAGCGCCGGTCACTGCAACTCCACTACTCTGGATCCTCATCAGATGAAGATGAGCACACCAACAGAGTTGTTGGGTCAAAGAGAGGAGGCACGTTTGCTGTGGGACTAGCAGCAAGAAACATTGAGCAGAAAGAGGGTGGAGACAGCGATGGATCAGATCACGAAGAAACGTGCGAGTACTGTGCAGCAGAGAAGGTAAATGTATAGCCCGCATGCTGGGCGCTTAATAGGGGAGGGAGTGGGGGAATTTGCGCTTGCGAGTAATTACCCCATTCCCTTCTGTAGGTTGATATTTCAATAAAGATAAAGAGTACCATTCTTACCTTTCGGCGCTTGCCACGCGGGCTAGCAAATGTATATCACTTGGCAATATTGAACAGATTTTTTGAATGTCTTTTCGGTTTGAACAACAGTAAATTTATTCTTGGAAAACGTAAATGAGGTCCACTAAAAATGGCAGTTCATTGGTAAGTGGGTATGAGCTCTGAAAAATAGCATATTTTAAATTAAAGTGAGCATCATACAAGATTGCAACAGGGTGAAAGTTAATGATCAAGAAAAGAAAAATCACAATGCGGCAGCCATGCACAAGCTTGATGACAATCTGGCATAAATACGTTCAGTGTACTTACAATTGCCTATGAATTTTTCTCTCTGCGCAATGAGAATACGAAAATCTGGAAGGTTTTTTAGGATTTTTAAGCACCGTCCCTTGCTCCCGCAATTAAAGTTAATTTCTAGTAGTTGTCTCTGAACTGTATACTAACACAAACAATTTTATTCTTTTGCTGATTTTGCTGCAAATTTATCTTTCTATGCTATAACTAATATAATAATAATATTGTAAAAGTAACAAAATTAATATGAATCTATGTGTAGTTTTCTTTGCTAGTGAAGCTCATGGAATATGAAAATCAAGTGAACTGCCTGTAATCTAGCTTTATCTCGCTAAGCATTTATCTTCTCTCTCTTTTTCTTTTTTCTTCTGCACTTTGTTTTCTTGACTCTCTTGCCTGCTGGTGGTTGGTAGATGTCCTGGGATGAGTATGTGAAGAGTTGTAAACAGGCTGTGACGCAGCGACAGCAGAGGGATGATCCTTGCTCTCTTCCTGTTCAATTGCTTCAAACGTTCCGCTTGCCCGGAGCTGACTTTGATTCCGTAAGTCACTGTTACTTGACGCGGGTCTCAACTCTATCGAAATAATGGTGGTCCTCACCGGCATTCCAAAGGCTTATACTTGCTGGGTGTCGCTGATCTTCAGAATTGTTAGTAAATGAGAAGTACAGTGAGAATAAGAACGAGAAAGAGAGTTGACGAGAGGTTTAACTCTCACTCTCCTTGGGCGCGTACATCTTGTACTTTCTAGCCGATTCTCATTGACTGTCGTGTGTTGTCATGCTCAGATTTACATGAGAGTTGCGGAGTCTGTGGAGTTGAAGTGGGTGATTCTCAGTTCACTGGGCTGTTACTAAAACAAAAATTTATGAGCGGCAAAAATAAGTCAATTACAAGATCATAGCGAGCTTTTGAAAATCATTCCATGGTTCCAAGCTTTCCCATATTTTGGATGTTGATTATTTATGCCAAAATTTTAAACTCAGACTCTGCAGTCGGTTTTTTTTTTTTTTCTTTTTTTTTCAGTTTTAGGTGTATTTTGGCAACAAAGGGTTTCCTCACCCTCGTTCGGGTGGAGACTCCCCGTAGCCACATACACCCCGGGGTTTCTGGTACTAGACCGTGCACTCTTTGTCCAAACTGAATGTCCCTATTCTTAATTCCTCACCGACTCTTTTTCTCGTTTCACCCCAAGCTTCAGGCGTACCTCTGGTAATCGAATAATGTAATGCTGTACATTAGTTCATCTTCTTGTTTTTGGTTTTTTTCTCTCCTTTTTACCGCCATCCTGCAGCTCTCTGTCAACTGTCAAACTGAATTTACTGTCCGGCTCTTTTTTGCTTTTATTCCTTCTTATGCCTAACTCAAAGCCTTTGTCCAGTTACGTACAACAAAGCTCTTGTTTAAAGGTCTAGGGTAATGTATAATATACTTCATGCAATACTCTCTTGGTTCAGAGATGATTCTTGGAGTGATCGCGTTAGAGTCGATGTAAGCGTGATTTTACTTGAGGTGAACTACAGAAAATGTACATTTATACGAAAAATAGTTATTAGAATTTGAAGCCGACTTGCAGACCTGAAAATGGCCATTTGACTCCGATGCTTGCGCGGGGCTTTCCTACCCTTTCCAGTGCGATATTCACACTAGCAGCAGGCGTTTTGTTGTCATTCTACATACGTGAACTTGGTGTTAAAAGTAAGGACTGTCTTGCATTCTATAGGTCCAGATCAGATCAGATCAGATCAGTAGGTTACGAGGAGTGGATGAAACCGCGAAATTAAAAACACGAGGATAATTTTTTTCTCTGTTCTTGGAAATAAATTACAGTATTTTTCTAAAACTGGGTCAAGAAATAATTGAGTTCGAAAGCTCTGTGTACCTCCACACATATGCGATTGCTTTATGCTTGACTATCGTTAATCGGCTTATTTTCAGTTTATGCTTAAAAGTACAATTTGCAAAAGAGTGGTAAAATTTCTATTTGGAAAATTTTTGAAAACTGGCAGCTCGAAAGTACTGTTCAGTGGCCTTGGTTGGAGTTAGCCATGCGTCGCTACGAGCAGTCTCATTCTTCTCTTATTATTTTTTATTTTAGAGCGAGAAGATCGAAGTGCGATGGGCGAAGCCGAGGGCCTTATTTTTACAGTTGATTGGCATAATTTGTACCTTTCTACTCGTGCGTAGGATCTGAGGAATACAGGGTGGCAGTCTACCGTGTTTGTGGCCTCCATGAATGACCATACAAACTCGGCTATAAAATGCAAATTTTCCGGTTGGTGCCGGTGTTCAATCCGTTCAATCAAAGAATTAACAAGCCAGCTCGTGAGACGTTCTTCACTTATTTCCAAATAACAAGGAAGTTATCTCTTAACCGCAGTTTACTTCCAACATCTGCCGTTTTTTACCGCATTGCTTTGCATTTGCTCCGGTTACTCAAAATGAGAGGATCAAAGAAACCAGTGTTTTGAGATGTTGGTCAGATTTCTCTTTACAAATGAACTTTCCTGTCCATATATTTGTAAAATATCGCAACAGTTTTCGTGGACAGGGTAGATTTTCATTTTAATCTTGTTTCTAAACTGAATTGCTCAATTATTTTGACTGGGAGAATGTGTTATGGGTACCTATTGATGGGATAAATAATTGAAACCCAAACCGCTGCTGTGATATGGTGCATTCGTACGAGCGTAGTCTGTCAGCAACCAAGAAAGTTTTAATTTCTTCACAAGGAAACACCGAATCTCGCCATTTTTAACTTCAGAATTTGTTCTCGTTGTTCTCGCTCCTGACCATGTTCAAGAAAGTTTTCATTTCCCTCTAACCAAGTCCGGCGCATTTTATTTGACTCTTTTCACAGACAACTTATGTATCTTCATCAAACTTGCATTCTTGATGAACTCCATAATTTTGTATGTTGTGTGAGAGCTTGTTGTTTGTAATACATGTGTGATATTTGCCCTCCGTGCTTTAATTCTCAGTGTCGTCTTTGCTTCATGTTGTATGACTCTATATTCTGATGTGTGCTACATTTCTTTTTCTCCTAGGCTGCCGCGCTTAAGGCTCGTGAGCGAAATCCAGGTAAGAAAAATCAAAGAAATAAATTTTCTTTTCTTTTTTTTTTAATTGTCTTTGCTTCTTAACACGAGCATTAGCAATATTACTGTTCTTTTTTTCTTAAAAATTTAAAGCGTTCCTTTTTAGTTTGGGGAAGTCGATAGTTTCATTAGATAGTGCTATCAGTATCTTTCCCAATCACAGTGTCAATTTATAGAAAAAGACTTCCATCGTCGTAATCAAATTAGTTTGCATTAGCCTTTACGTAGTTACGGTGCCGTCGTGATCGAGTGACTGTCAAGTCATTTTGTACCAGTTTTAAAATTCCTTTTTGACTTGTCTTGCCAGTGAGTTTGGTGATTTTGTGCGCTTTATCCAATAATAAAACTCCCCTTCGAGAAACCTTGTTTTTAGAACAAACATTTGTCACGCTGAGCTCCCAGAAAATGCACGTATTTTGATCAATAATTTATAACTAGAGATCTTAAGATCGTAATTAAATGTCCAAACTCGCTCCTAATTAAGTTAACTAGATACATATTGAAATAAAAACTCGTTGTGGAAGTGAAATTTTCGGTTTCTAAGGTTAAGTTTTGAGACTGTGCACGAAAATCAAAGGTGTGACAATTCAAGTGAAAACTGTTAAATGATCCTTTCATGTGGTATTCTTTGCTTTCAAACGTATGTTTATTTTTGCTGGTTAAACCAGCGCTAAAATTAAGTCAGTGTAGCTTTACTTGATTCCTTGATTCGGTCTGACGAAGGGCTAACGCTCGAAACGTCAGCTTTCAATTTCTCCACGGTGGCCAATTTACCTTATCGTCTCAGTTGATAAATCCAATGATTTGTGTTTTACCTCCCCACCGACGCAGCTCTACAGTTTCTTTAGAAACTAACCCCCTTGTTAGCTTTACTCGGACGCAATAAGTTATTCGAACTCCAACACGAAAAATGAAGACAAGGTAGAATAAACTTTATTATTCCACTGCTGCGTCATTTTACCATATAAGGTCAAGAGAACGCGCAAAATATGACTCGGTATTACACAGTAAAATTATGTATTGCACCGTAAAATCCAGGTTTCAAAGGTTTTCTGGCCGAAGGTCTGGAAAAAACAAATTTTGACGTGATTTTTTCAAGTGGAATAATAAATCTCTTATTCGGTGGCTTAACATATAATACGTGCCAACATTTTGCTCATTGCTTGTATTTTATCCTCGCCCCTTCGGGGCTCGGAAAAATACTACGCAACTCGCAAAATATCCGCGCGTATTATATGTTAAACCATCGAATAAGATGTATATATTGGCCCAAGTCAATTTTTTCAAATTGTATTTTATTCCCATCCTGGCTAACTGAAGCCGAGAACATTTTTTCAGTGCACTGATAAAATACCTTGGTCTTACAGGGTCTCACGGTCATGGAATTTGAAATTTGCATCACAGGCCTGGAAAAGTCATGGAAGTTAGAAAAATTTGTTTGGCTCATTCAAAGTCATGGAATTTCAGATCTTTTCCAAAATTGATTTAAGCTGATGGTTGAAAAGTAAAGAAATTTAGGAAACTTTGTGTCAAGCACCAAAACGTTCGGCCAGATGGGTATTTCACTCATTCTTTTCACTAGTCGTCTTGTCAATTTTGAGTTCATGGTTTGGATCAAAAGTCATGGAAACGTCATGGAAAAATCACGGAATTTTCTTCCCCGGTTTCTGTGTGAACCCTGTTTTAGGATTCCTTTGATGCAAACTTGTGTTTCGGCTTGACTTACTTTTGCTAAAACCAGTGTACATTGCAAAGTGAAATTCGAAATATTTTAACAGATTGGACTTAATCATTCTGTGGAGTCAAAGAGTTAAAAGGACGAAGCAGCACTTGTGCTACACAGTTTCACTGAATCATATTTGGAAATATAAAGACAACTGTCGCGAAACACGAGTGACGAACTGTGCCTTCACCCCTCCGACACATAGCCGACCAAAAAGCCGGCAAAAAAGGTTGCAAAGTTTTTTTCGACTGCTGTACTATAGCAAGAAACGGTCTTTGGCAAAGTCTGATAAACTCCGTACGGTATATACCTAATTCGATAAAGGTTGCTTTGGCAATTGGTCATTGGGCATTTGCGCAATTGCCCCATGCCCAAAGCAACCTTTATTGAATTAGGTATATGCTATATCGAGCTTGCCCTCTGTACTTTCGCAGGTATAGTAGAAAGAGAAGCACCGAAACGCGCCCGATGCTTCCGCGGCGCGCTATGTGCCTATTTGCGTTTTCGCGCGACAGAAATTTCATGCGCACGCGCATCTCGCTGGATTGTCATAATGTCTTACCCAGATCTCACTGTCATGTAAAGAGAGAAGATCTCGATAGTAGATTAGACGGTATAGCGTTCACTGCTTTGATATTTGATCTTTCCGGGAACGCTTCAGTTTTTTGTAACTTAAGTAATTTTTTTTTCTCATTTAAGCGGAAAACCTGCCTTTTAAGTGAGCCGCCATATCTTTGCAGCCCGGTCTTTATGTGGTATCACGAAACCTTTTATTCCCGGTTACGACAAGTTTCTTATTACAAAATACCGAAAAACAAACAGTTATCGTGAATGGACTGCTTAGTAGAGTTAAATTGAATGGTCACGCTATAAGATTTCCTTTAACTCGAGGACTGACTATCGGATAGAAAGACTTAATTTTTTTCTTTGAATTGTGTCCAAACTGAAAGACATTTCAGGGTTTTTCGTTTGTAAATGAACATAGTGTTTCTGTTTTGAATATGTCTATTTTTTCCATTTCCTTAAAATTCTTATTTGAAGTGTTGCCTCATCTCGAAGCCTTCCCCGTGCTGTTTTTAAACATTTACAAAAGCGATAACAAAAGAGTTGTCTTCGAAAAAAATAATAAGTTCACCGTCTGTTCAGCAAAGCAAAAGTTGGAAGTAAAACAAAATATTGCGTTCTCAATACATTGCTTCGAAGAGGATCATTTGCAGGCTATAAATATGTAATTGTAATGTCCAATTAATTTTTGTCGCAACGGAGCAATTTAGTCTAATTGTAATGAAAGTCAAATATTTAGTCAGTCTGCATCTAGTTGATAAAATCTTTTGAAATAGCTTCAGATGATTTTAATTAAGATCGCGTGTGGGCAAAACACAAATTTGAGGTTGTATTTATGACATTTATTGAAAACCAGGTTAAAGCGAAAGTGTTTTTGAATGAAAATCCCCCGCTGCGTTTGTGAATCTGAATCGACAAACAAACTTGAAAGAATTGTTTTCCATTTATTTATTTTATTATCTTTTTCAGCGATACAGGAATAAACTTAATAAAACAATTTTCCTTCCTTCCTTCCCTCCGGCAAAGGAGGCAATTTTTTTTTTCTAAAATTGGAGATTTGGCGCTTTAAATAGTTGTTTTTCTAGTTCAATTTCGAAACACCCTTTTGTCTACGCTTTCGATGTCTGAAAAAGAAATCTTGGAAATTTCAACTAGGCATAACTTTATCATAAAATCGCTTCCACGGTGAAGGTAATTATAATTGCTATCTGCGCAATTTTTTCCTATTAAATAAATAGTCTGGAACGTTCAGTTCGAAAGGTAATAAGTATGTTAAATGAGTTTATTTAGGAATCTACCCGTTTTTTGACAGACAGCTGGCGGACGACATCCTCAATTAGTCGTGTTTTGCTGTTTACAGTCGCTAGGGAATTATGAATTTTTTCTTTCGTTTGCCTAGACGTGTATTTAGTCCTAGTTAGCTGAGCACTGTATTTTTGCGAATACATCCGGAAATCTGCTCCATATCCTTCTTAAGAATTTTTTCCTTGTATTTTCATGCATCTTGCACATAAATATTTAATGAGATGTAGTCCGTGGGCGCCCGTTGTCGGATCTATCAAATATTATAGGTCGGAGTATAACAGCCAGCGCTAGTTGAATTTTCTTTGTACGAAATTGAGTTTGTGTCTGGTGGCCTGCGTGTGCCAGTTTTGCGGTGCAGCTGACAATTTTGCGCGGGAAAAACAGTTGTGAGCCGGTCGACACTGATGTTGGGCTTAAAAACCTGAAATGGTTTCTGATATTCATGAGTTTAGCATTCCGGAAGTGAGACTGTTCTTCCGATTCTGCGAGCACAGCGACAGCGATGTTCTTCCCATCGGTACGCAGCTAACTTCAGCTCACCTCTTTACCTTGGTCCAATTTGTTTGATATCTAGTCAAGTTATTGCCCACCAATTACGGCGATAAAACTGATTTGCTGTCAGGCGAGCTGCAAGCGAACGCGCCAGCAACAGATGTGAAGGATTTTTGGTGTTTTAAAATGTAATGTTTCATTTCCTCCTTTTCGTTTTTGTGTCTTTTTAGCTTGGGAGGGGCCTCATCATCCGCGGAATCTTCTTCTTGGAGTCGTCTATGCGGCGAAGGTAAGTCAATATGAACTGGAAGAGACTCAATACAATTCATGTGGTTTGCGGGTTACGATAAGTCGAGCACATGCAGAAATACAGTTTTCTGTCGGCTTGGATGTGACATTCTACGGGAAACTTCAAAATGGATATGTCGTTGCGTGAAAATTTTTCATTTTCGCGTTGACTTCGCGGAAAGTCGTTGATGTACTCAAGAAGAAGAGTAGCTTCTTGGAAGGAAGTCGCAAATCAACTCCAAACATATTTGTTTATACCCTTTAATCCCGAGCGTTAAAATCGTTATATTGTTACAGCGCTGTATCTCGCCTTTTTGTCAACCTTTTCAAACTTAAACTCTTGGGTAAATCACTCAGGAATTGTCGTTGGAAATTTTTATTTGACGATTGAAAATCTTTTGCATTTTTTCTCAGTGCTTTGATCTATCGCGATCATTTTTTCCTTTGAATTTGCATTCGAAAGACGTGCTATTGTGTTAATTGACAGGTTATTCTATAAACACATCGATAATAAAAGAAAACTTTAAAACTTTCAATTTGTCTCGTCGTTTCACGATCGAGGATATGGTGTCTTATGGTGATATGGCGTTATAACGTTATGAATCGATTTCTTTCTGTGAAGGGTTATAATTTTCTCTTAAAATATTGTGCTTACTTCTAATATGCTGTTGGCAGATCGATCCAGTTAGTGTTCCCAACGTTCTCTTGTTAATCTGTCTGTACAGTAATTCTAAGATAAGGCTAGATAGAATTGAGAACAACAAACAAAATTGAACCTTTTGTGATAGTTTGATGGACATAATATTTGACTTTTTATTGATGAACGATATTTTCTTGAGCAGATGATGTTCCCTGCCGTGAATTATGACATAAGAAGATAGTCTATTTATGTTCTGATTGGCTTAAAGCCATTTACCATATATCTATGAATAAAAATAAAAAAATTATTTGAGCGTTTATGTCATTAAAGAAATAGAAAACGTCTTTTCCTTGTTTTCGTGTAGCAAAAACACTGAAGTCATTTTAAAAAGAACTCGAAATGGCTGTAAAACACGCGCCGAAGACGATTATTTTTAGAGCATTTCTCGTTTCCCCTAAACTTCCATTTGTGTCACCATAATTCTGTGGAAACTGAAATGCGTTTTCTGTTTCTTAAATAGAACCCGGGTGGTCTCGCTTTGATTCTAATTTTTAATGCATGATTTTACAACAAAGAAAGAATTGTTTCACTTTCTATTAGCTTTTTTCTAAGGCCAAACAAAAAAATCGTGTGGTTCCGTGACCAGACCGACCTTAGGTTTTTGTATCCGATCCGAGAGAATTTTAGTGCTTAACACAAGGTGCCTCTTTTGTTTTTATTGTAAGCTCTAGAATTTCCCTCGAGCATTCTCTCCTAGATTTTCTCTTTAATAGGAGCCACAGTGATTTCCCAAGATATCATATACTGGCAGCTTTTCTCTAAAACATTAAATTATATTTTGATCTTATTTTTCCGTTTTCGTTTCCTTTCAGTACCTGGGCTCATCGCAGATTATGTCGCCCCAGTCTCCAAATAAAGCTGTGCGGATGCAACAGGCCCAGGAGGCCGTGGGACGAATTAAGGTGAGAGAAAGGGTTAACTTGGTAGTCGTACTGCTTTCAACAGCTTAGTATTGTTCAATTGGTGGATTGAAAATAATGTGTTTGGTTTGGTGTAGTGTTTAAGAGGACTGTGATTGGTTTAAAATGTGCAACGTGTTCTAAACCAATCAAAACGAGAGTGTGTGCTGTTTATTAACCAATCCGGTGTAAGCGAAAACTACTGCTAACTTGACGTATTCGCGTTTTCCCGCGCTTTGCACCACTCCTGACTTGGCTTACTCGGGTTTTCCCGCGCTTGACACCGGTTGCAGTTTACTGGTAATGCTAAATGGACTGAGTGGAATACAATTCAGGGCGTAATCGGGCGAGTAATTTGAAATGGACCGAGTGCGTAGGGCGAGGACGATTTGAAATAACGAACACGATTATCCCTGAATTGTAGAACACGAAGTCCAGTTACCAATTAATCGTATCTATGAGAAAATGCGAGATTAGAAAATCCACGTGCCCTTCGAGGATATATTCTTAATTATCAGTTTTGCAAGTAGTGGAGAAACAGCTCTAAGAAGAACCCATTTCAATGCACCTGATTGACGCGCGCGCAGCATCCGATTACAGCTATCCAATTACAAATAGTTCAAATCACCCTCCAATTACGTTTGAATCAATCACAATCGAGCATTTTGTTAAAGGTACGATATAAGTTCTAGTTGGTTCATTGTGTCAATTGCATGGGCTGTTGCTATTGCTATTAGCCAGCAGTGATTTATTATTACACTGGTCACAACGTCTGCTCGTGACCAGGATGTAGTATTCGTAATAGCGAGTGTCTGACATAGCGGGGGTGTGAGATACACATACATTCCCCATACGGTCATGCCGACTCTGCTGTACAGCTACTGTTAGCTTTTTACTCATTTAGTTGGAGCTGGTTGTGTGGCTGGAGAAAATGTCGGCTTTTGCCCTCTGAATTTGATACCTGCCGCTGAAGAGCAGATTTCAAATTTTATTTATGTCCTTGCAAGAAAGGTAGGTATTAACGAAGTTAATAGATTGCGAGAAACTATACAAAACCGGGATGATCTAGTGGCAATGCTCCTGGTCGCTTCATGTTTTGGATTCCGATTATAAGTCTTGCTTACTACTTTATTTGTTTGCTGATCTACGCGCTGATGGTTTGTACTGTTTGTTTGTTTGTTTGTTTGTTTGCACGGGTGTTATATGTCATCTTGAGAGTCAAGTGAGACCTTTATCCTGTTGTTAGTTAGCGGTATAAATTCGGTTTGTTTTGTTGTTTAATAGGTGCCTGAGGGTGAGGACCAACCCACTACTGATGTGGATCTGTTTATCTCCACCGAGAGAATCAAAATAGTCAACTCTGCAACAAAGGTCAGTGTCAAAGGTCTTGATTTGTGCAATGACGCAATTAACCCTTAATAAATTCCGTTGATTCTGAAAATTTTCTGTTTTTGCAAACCACAAATAGTAATTTTTTTGAATTCAGAATTTCAGCAAGGTTTTTGATTAATTTTTGGTGAATAGTGAACAGTTTTTGTCTACCACGGTTTCACAGATGTCAAACCCACGACTTGTGCGTAGTTTCCACCATTGCGTAAAGAAAACTACAGAAATCAAGGAAACTTTCACTTTAACCGCAAAGCTTAACTTCACCGCCAACCACCGCTGTACTTTTCTGAAGGGTCCAAGCACCGACCTTGATAAACGATCTGGCGTCGTTTAGTTGGGTTAAACCCAGACTTGACTGTCTTTAATTTTGACGAGTTTCTCTCTGTTAAGTGTTTCTTTCCCTTTTCTCTCTGTCCACAGGAAGTGATCTTAGACCACGCCCTTCGCACGGTATCGTTTATCGCTGATATCGGGGATGTCCTTGTATTGATGGCCCGGCAACCCCCTGAGGAAAACACCAATCAGGTAGCTTTAAAACCCTCACAGATACTGGCCAGTGTTGGCACAGCACAGACCGACCACAAGAACATCAAGATCACCTGCCACGTCTTCCAAGCTCCAGAGGTTTGTAGTATAACGTACTTGAGCGAATTGTTCGCGTGCTTACGTTTCTGTTAAGGCGCAGTAATTGTCCGTTGAGTTTGAAGGTAATTGTGAATTTTCGTTGGTGTTGTTCATGCCATGCTAATAACAACATTCCGTGTACACGAGGGATAGTTTGCATGTTAACAGAACAGAAAGACCGCCGCTGACCTTCGATTTCTCGTTTGTTTTGGAAGATGGTTTGCTAAGTGTCTTCAGATTACATACAGATTAGTTAACCCTTGAAGCCCTAAGAGTGACGAAAATGAAATTTAAATTTCTCTTTACATTCTCGATACTAGTTCAAACATTCAAGTGATGAGAATAAAAAAATTGATCACCTAGGATAAGATGTCTTGATATTTAGACAAATTCTCTTCACTAGTTCCATAAAAAAATGTATGAAGAACAGTAAGGAGAATATGCATTTTTATATCAGGACTTAAAGGGTTAACCAAGGAACAATTGAGCCTAAGCTCTGAGGTCGCACTCAAGCTTTTTAATGCCAACGTAGATGAGTAAACCTCACATGTGTAATTTGAAAACGTAGAGTTAAACGTGGGAAAAGTAGAACAGCTAAAAAGGGAACCTTTGAGGTATGCGCTGATTGCGCAATGTAATTTACTCCGGGCCCTTTATGCTTTTCAATCCGTCCTTGAAACAACAAAACAGTTAGTTTACGCAATACACATTACCGGTTTTGTTGGTGCGGTTTTCAGTTGAGTGTAATCAAACCAGAACCAAAATACTTACTCTGACCAATCACAACAAGAAAAAACAAAACATGAACCAATCAGAACTCGAAGCAAATACTATTGGTTGATGTCAAGCGCGGGAACACACGTGCAAGTAAGTCACGGTTGGGTTGATTTTGGTTTTACATCTGATTGGTTGAGAAAGTAGCGCGAGCGATTTTTATCAGTTGCTAAGTGTAGTGAAGCAAAACCAAAGCAATCACGTGTTACTTTGACACTAAATTGAAAAATCGCTGTAATGGCCTTTTAAACCCTTTAAGCCCCATTAGTGACAAGCATCTAATTTCTCCTGACAGTATTACTACTTGATTAAACTTACAGGTCATGAGAACAAAGGAAATGATGACCATGATCAAATGTCTTAATTTCTGATAAAATTCTCCCAACTAGTAACAAGAATATAAGGTGAATAGTGAGGAGAATATGGATGTTAATACTGGGGCTTAAAGGGTTAACCTGAACGAACAGATCTCATGCTGTCGTTATCTTTTCCAGGCCCAGGTGATAGCTAAGAGCATTGGACAGGCGTTCAACGTGGCGTATCAAGAGTTTTTAAGACAGAATAGTTTGTCGGAAGATGTCGTCGAGGACGCTGAGTACAACGGAGTGTTGGAGGCACAGAAAATACTCGGCGAGGATCTTTCTTTGTTGGCTGACGAAAATAGCGCTAAAGAAGTAAGTTTTATAGAACTGGTTTCCATCTTCCAACAACACTTGTTACAAAGGCAAACTTTTCAAGGTGTTTCTTTAAATGTGCTTTTCAACTGTCATTGTTTGGATGAAATCAAAAGTGTGTCCATGCAGGTGAACGCTACTGAGGGCGGTACAGGTTGGTCATCGTCTAACCATACAAATGAAAGTTACTGAGCAGTGCTTGCTGTGAAGTCGTTTATTGTGTTGTTCAAAGGGATATTAACTTTCGAATCTGTGGAAGTGTGATCATTCAAATGAGAGCTACTGAGCAGTATTTTCTTGTTAAGTAGTGTTTATTATGCTGCAAGGTGTTTCTGTCTTTTGAGTCTGCAGATGAAGTGTGAGCATTCAACTGAATTCTGTTGAGAAATGCTTGCTTTTTTTTCGAAAGGAAAATTAGGACTTCATTCAATTTTGCCTTCACTCCAGGGGGCGTAATTTTTAGCAAGCGTACTCGTCTTCCGCTTGTTTCGTCTGATTCCCATTTCTTTTCAGGTCATTGTTAATAAAAAGCCCCATGAACATCTTGGTGTCATGATCGTGGAGTCAGGCTGGGGATCCATGATCCCTTGCGCCATTATTGCACATCTGGCAAAAGAAGGACCAGCGGCCAAATCTGGCAGGCTCAATGTTGGGGACCAGATCCTCTCGGTCAATGGTACGAGCTTGGTCGGTCTTCCTTTGCTGGAATGTCAAAATGTTATCAAGGTGAGAAAACAATGGGGTATTATTGCGCGAGGTTTAGACTAATTGATGACTTGGAATTGCTCATCGACAACATGCACCTCATCGCTGAAATAAGTCTTGGTTGAGTTAAAAAGGTAAAACCGGAGAATCAAGCAGGGTTAATTGCTTTTGGTTTCAGGTTAATCTAAGTTCGAGTTATTGAGGTGATTGTCTACTGTGTTGGTAGCGGCCCAAGCGCCCATGCTGTATTCGTTTGGGACCTGCGAAGCTGCGGGAATGTAGCGGACCTCATTTTTCAAGCAAGTGAAACCTCTGCTTACACATTAAACTTTGCTAGATAACACTGCTTGGTGAATTGGTTTTTGGGACAGCAGAGATGGCGCAGTGGTGAGAGCACTTGCCTTCCACCAATGATGTGGCCCGGCTTCGATTCCCGGTCCGGTGTCATATGTGGGTTGAGTTTGTTGTTGGTTCTCGTCCTTGCTCCCAAGGTTTTTCTCCGGGTACTCCGGTTTTCCTCCCTCCATAAAAACCAACATTTCCAAATGCCAATTCGACCTGGACGTCAAGTGTTTACACATGAGCCTGGCTCGGGAGATTAGGCGACTACTCCCTACACTGTGACGTTAAAATTTGATTTACCGGTTTACCGATGTACTATATTGCCCATGTTCTTGTGTTTTTTGTTTCTTTAGGGCATTCGGCCAACCACCAAAGTAGTGATGAAAATTGTGTCGTGTCCTCCAACCGTACAAGTGGTGGTCAACAGACCAGATACAAAGTATCAACTGGGATTCAGCGTGCAGAATGGCATGGTAAATTAACTTTATTTTAAATAAGTGTAAAGAAGATCATCGCAGTTATTAACGCAACTTATGCAGTTGCGAAAAGAAAACCTGAAAAAATCAGGCTTGCCGGGATTCGAACCCTGACCACTGCGATACCGGTGCAGCGCTCTAACCAATTGAGCTAACAAGCCAACTGGGAGCTGGTCATTAAATTGGTTCGTAATATACCCGGGAAAGATGAAGATGAAATTATGAATATATGAAACTCATATATTTGAACTGCGGAATGAAGAAATAAGTGTAACGAAGATCCTCGCAGTTATTAACGCAACTTATGCAGTTGCGAAAGGAAAGCCTGAACAAATCAGGCTTGTACACATCTGCTACATCTGCATCTTAATGAACAATGTTATTCCTTACCATACTGGTAATATTTATAAACATTTGCTGATTGAAGACATCTGTTATTTCTTGTCATTCCCTGTAGATCTGCAGTCTAATGCGTGGCAGCATAGCGGAGAGAGGAGGAGTTCGAGTAGGACACAGAATAATTGAGATCAATAATGAGAGTGTAGTGGCCACATCACATCAACACATAGTTGAACTCTTGGCCACTACAGTGGGTGAGGTATGTTTACGCCGTGATGCTGCCCTGTGTTGATCACGTGTTGTGTTTCTCACGTGCTAGCTGTGTGGTCACTTCAAAACACGAGCCTTTAGTGTGTTGCTTTGGTGCTGTGTATTTCGTACGTGCTATTCCTGTATTTAACGCGTGACTCTGTGTACTTCTCACGTGCTGTCCTTGTGTTGCTCATATTCTTGTGTGTGTTACCCGCGTGCTGTTCCTTTGCTAGACACGTGATTGTCGTATGCATTTCTGTTGGTCAGTTGTTATGTGTGCTATGGACGTGATTCCTTTGGTTTTACGACACGCAATTGAAAAAGGGCAAGAACGTCATGCTAGCCCACATGTAAGGCACTAATGTGAAGGTAAGTGAGTACAAGTGAAGGGAAGTGAGTACAAATGAAGTAAAGTGAGTACAAGTGAAGGAAAGTGTGTATTAGTGGAGGTAGGTGCGTTAATCAGTTGGTGTATATATTCATATAGGATTGTAATGTTATTAGTGCCTTATATGTGGGCTAGCATGACGTTCTTGCCCTATATGTGGGCTAGCATGACGTTCTGGCCTGAAAAAGGCTCTATTGGTCACTTGCTACATTCGAGATTAGGGAACTTAAGCAAACACGACGGCGACGGCTGACGAGAACGTCACAAAACAAAAGGTTTAATTAGCAAAACAATGACTCTGCACGTGCGATACAGATTTCTTCGCCGTCCTCTGCAAAACAACAACGTGAAATGACCAAATTCGAAGTTTTATGTAGAACGTGAACACACGACAGTGAATTTTCTTTTTTCTACCTGAACTGTAACGCCGTCCTTACAGAGTCAGCTCCCGGATTATTCGGCTACATTAGACAGATTGAACGAGTTGAAACTATCACGAAAAAGTTTGAAATATTGGGAAGTCACTTTTAAAGTGACGTTTTCCTTGGCGTTGCCGTCGTGGTTGCTTAAGTTCCCTATTGTTCCTACCCACTGTTCACGAGTTAGCCACGTGTTTTTTTGCTTTTCGTGCATGCGTCACACGCTATCTCTGTATTTCTTACTTTAGCGTAGGATTTCAGTGTTGTTCTTGTGCTGTTTGTGTTTGTCAAATACATTTTTATATTTTTGCCCTGCTTATTTTTTTCAGATTCGCATGAAAACGATGCCTGCCTCAATGTACCGTCTTCTGGTTGGTTTGGAAACACCTCAATACATCTGAGCTTAACAGAGAGATGGCCCGGTCCACACCTAAAATTCAAGCGCGACGTCAGTCATGCAATCAGGAAACCTTTGTCACGCAGTGGCATAACTTTGATCACGCATTTCATCCGCAAGCCTTGAGGTTATAACGGAGGCGTATAGAGGTTTATGTTGTGGAGTTTGAAAAGACGGCTTGGCACAGAATAAGACAGCATCTGGGAGTAAGCGCTGAAAAATATTTTAAGTAGTTAGGCATTCAACAGGTGCAAAAAACGGATCGGTACAAGAGGATTTCATCCTCTGCGCGACTTGATAGACACGAGTCTTTCCATGCCGCCATTTTTCCGCTCGTACACGCACGTGCGTCGCTCTCTGATTGATATGTCATGAGTTAAAGATGACTGCTTTTTGTATCCAGGGTAGTATAGAGCTATTTATAGACACGATTCTAGGATCTCCCTTGCCCTGCACTGTTGGAGACAGTTATTTAAGTTAGTTCATTGGACAATATTGTGTAGAAAACATTTCCATTGTAGATATGGCAAGAATTGTTTTGTATTCTTAAATTAGGGACAAATGAAAAAAAAAGTAATTATTTATCGAGGTGGAAGTTGCTGTCTCATAGTTAGTAAGCCTGGTTTATTAATTGTTGGTAAGATAATCGTATCTATTACATCTATAACAAAATGTTCGGTTGTGATTGGTTCTCCGCGCGCCTATTTGATACGTAATTGAATGGAGAGTGATCACGTGGATGTCCTGTCCAATTTGAACTTTTTGCAATTGGATAGCTGTAATCGGACAACTACGCTGCGCGTGCGATAATCAGGTGCACTGAAATGGATTCTTTTTATAACTGTTTCTCCACTGCTTACGAAACTGATAATTAAAAATATATCCTCGCAGGGCTCGTAGATTTTCTAATCTCGCATTTTGTTGTAGATACGATTAATTGGTAACTGGACTTCGCGTCGTACAATTCAGGGGTAATCGTGCTCGTAATTTCAAATTTCAAAATTACTCGCCCGATTACTCCCTAAATTGTACTCCACTCAGTCCAATTAACATTACTTATTATGCTATTAGCGCTGTGATTAAATAAATAAGTTGCTTCACTAAACTTCGGCCTGGGCCAAACCGATTTGACATTGTATTCAACGCCCTTTATCACTCTTGAATTCGGCAAGTTAAACGCTTTGGTCACCCTGTTGCATAATGTTTGTTGAATGGTGTTGAACAAAGTTTGATTGGCGTCAAACATTCGTAGAACAAAGTGATATCCAACGATGCTGGATCATGCTGAATCTGTTTGACTGAGGCCTTCGTCGTGTACATCCAGAAACCCATCACCGGATTACAGTTATTCAATTTTTAAGGTTTATTTACGTCACGAGACTTGGCGAAATCATTTCGATTCTCTACACAGATAGAAAAAGATTTAAGGATGACGTAGAATGTCTAGAATGAATAAAGTTTATCTTGGTTTATACAAGTGTGTTTCGAGTTCATTTTCTTTGTATCTTTAGTAAGCAGTGTCCTTCAAAATTTGCTTCCAATCCGTGATGCGCAAAGCGAAAGGTGACCAACTCGACGCTTCGACGTGACCACTTGATATTTCGTTTATGTGCTTTAAATATCTAATTTTGTCATAGACCGTTCACAGGCCTTCAGTTTTACCCCAAGATCGTCAAGCGCGCGAGCGAAGCAAAAAAACGGTGACGTTTTCATGAGCGGGACTAAAAACAAGGGGTGGTATTTAGATGATGGCAATCTAATCCCCGTCGAAATCGCAAGCACCCCACCGTAACGAGACGTGTATGGTGAATCCACCGTGAGAATCGCATTGGGCCATACGAGCGGGACCTATACTGGGCACCAGCGAAATTTTTGCCCTCATCGGCTGGGACCTTCACGAATTGATGCTAGCTATTTCGCAGTATGACAAGAAGAACCAAACGTACAGCAGAGGCCAGGGTGCGACAACAGAAAGAATGACACATAACAAACCGCATGACATGGAGGAAAAACACTACAAGAAAGAAAATCAAAAGACCCTCTGGGCCACGCTCGTGTCGCATTGGTTGGGGGGGAGGGGAGGAGGTTGGGGGGGCCCTGAGGTTTTTCTTTGTCACACGTACAAAACACTGAATTCTACATCTGTCATAACATTTTTCGAATTAAACTGATTAAGGTTTGCGAAGTCAAGAGAATCAACAAAGGTCTGTGGCTTTGTATTTTGATTTGTGCCTTTGTACCAATACTAGAAATTTCGTCAAATCAGCTACTACTCCACTGATGACTCGACTGCTTTGCTCAATGACCAGTTTCTTCAGTAAATGGAAAGATGTGTGAATTCTGTCGTATTAATTTCCAAACAAGAAAATGTGAAAATAAACTAGCAATCTCGAAACTAAAGATTCATTTAGCCCCGGGCGTTTAGTTGGGCATCTCCTTTCGCCAAGAGGTTCTTGGGGGTTTTCATTTTTGCGGTCTGTATCTTTTTTTCTTTTTGCAATTTCGAAAACAGATCCCGCAAAATTTATTTATAATACCTAATAGGCAATATTTTTAAAATGTTAAGAATTCACGTCAGTAGCTCATGAACCTAGCGACTCACAAATTAACTCCAGCTTGCAAGGGCCCGTCTTTGATAAATCGCAGGTCTTAGCTTGTTTTCACCGCTAAATATTTTGATTCAATATTAACCCAGTGTAGATTCTAGCGTTTTGTTCCCTCTTTATATGAGCTAGATTTCAAATGAGTGAATTGGAATTATCTGTCTGAACTTAATGACAAACTTTCCAAAACCAATAATGCGTGTTATCCAGAAAGGGTTTTAAAACGTCTCAGGAAGTTCAAACAGACTGAAGGCTGATTTTGCCGTTGAGCACAGCTCTCCACCCATTTCTTTGTCTTGTAAATTGTAAATTATAATTTTGTTAAGACTGATAGACGAAAAAAGCATTAGAAAATGTGAAGAAAAATATGACTAAGCTTATGTAGAACGAAGAAACATTTTCAAGTAATATATCAAACACGAGAAAGAGTGTTTCATCAGGATATCCAAACCCCGAGAAGTGAGTTGAAAAAACGAGGCGCAGCCGAGTTTTTTTGACCGACTTCGAGGTGTTTGGATACATGATGAAACACTCTTTCGAGTTTTTGATATGGCTTCTCAAACCATTCATAAATCTAGGAGAAATTCAAAGCAAAAGTTCGCAAAACTTTATGCTAATTAAGATCCGGTATCCAAACCACCGTCACGGTAGTGATTTCCTTTGTTTTCTCTTTATGCATTATTAATGAGTTTGAGAAGTACTTTTGAAACGCGACACTGTTATTCGAATTACAAAGGATAGAATTTACTTCAGTTTCTTAGTAAGTTCCGTACACTATTCCACTCCTAAAATTACTTAAGGATCATAACGGGACCAGCGTGAAAAAAAGAAAAAAAAAACAAAGAGAAAAAAAAACGGGGATCATTTCAGGGTGGAGATCGATTCGGGGTCTATTTGGGGATCTTGTCGGGTTGGGAATCATTTCGGAGTCGACATCATTTTGGGGGCTGTGCAGTTGTCCTATGGAGCTACGTAAAGAAATTACGAGAAAGAACTTGCCACATTTGTCAAAATGACAACTCTCATTGCGAAAGAAAGTACATTCACTGTGTAATTCAGCGTTTCTGGTTTCACGACGAAAGCCATTTTTAGACGAGAGTTCAAACAACGAAAAGCAGCCTACACTGGGGTATAAAGCAAACAAATGGCGGCTGCCAGTTCATTTATTGAGCTATGCAAATTTCAACTGACATATCCAAAGTATATTTCTCCATAGCAACTAATGCCTTGAGTAAGTGTTTTGGGAAACACGTCACAAACTGAAAATTCTCTTAGTCCAATCACAAACAAACTGACCATTCAATGAAAAGTTATTTATTTATTTAGCTTCGCCTAACAAGAAAACAATACATATACACATATTTTCTTTTTTTTCCGCGTCTTGTTTAGGAGACACTGCTAGTTGTCAAGATGAAACCATGGCAACAAGATGGGGTTTACGTTTGTTTGCGTTCGGTCACTTTGGTAACGGGAAAAACAAAATGTTGTTTATTTCGATCCGCATTTGTTACTTGTTTTGATTTGAAACAGAAAGAACGAACGTATTCTATTTTCATTTAATTAGCAGCAAAGAGTTAGGGCTTGAGAAAAAAAATCCTGTTTGCAGCATTGGCTGTTTACTTTACTGTTTGTTTTGTAACCAAGGCGACGGTTTACACTGCTTACAAACACTGTTGGCCTGGAAAACAAAAAAAAATTAAACAGAAAACCATCCATATAACTTAAGCGAAATATTTAAAATGCAACAACTCAATCGAAAATTGGCAATTTTTTTGTACTTTGAGACCAGGTGGTTTTACCCTTTTGTAAAAGACAAAGAATATGAAGAACTACTTAATACTTCATCAGAACACCGATGAAGTCAGTTACCATGGCGACCAAATAGTTTTCAATGAAAAAATTAATAGCTGTGTTAAGTTACCATGGAAACAGTCCACATGACAACCAATGCTTTCAAAATATCGCAGTAAAATGTCCTTATTCGATTGGTAAATTTGCCAATCGCACCTTTTGGGGTTTCTTTGATGTCATCAATCTCAAAACAAACCAAAATGCTTGTTATGTTACAGTCTTAGTTGCTATGAAGCAATTACTTTGGGTATTAAATCAGTACAACATAAATGAAATGAATAAACGATCTCGACGCCATAATTTTTCTGCTTTACTCGCCCCTTGAAATTAACTGTTCGCTGTTTGAGCTCTCAGTTGGAAAATGACTTTGGTTGTGAAATCAGAAAACGAATTCGACGGCAATTTGGTTCGCAGTGAGACCTGTCATTTCGACGATTGTAGTGAGTTATTTTTCTTGATTTCTTGAAGCATAATGGAAAATCTGGTACGCAGACTGGGAACAGGAAATTGCACAACTTGCCTCAAAATCTGGTGACAAGAATTCTTACTTATTGTATAATTGGAACACCACATTTACCGCGGATTTGTGGAAATATGTTAAAAATTAATAATAACAACGTATCCCTTTATTTCATTTATTCTCTTATTTCTGTTTTCCTTTAAAGTTTTCAGCAGTGTTTTGCCAGCCGCTCCTAGTAGACTGCTGAAGTTTGTTCTTGGCATTTTGTCTGATCCTCGGTACTCCTCAATCATTGCATGGGAGGGAACAAACGGCTAGTTCACCATTATTCAACCAGACGAGCTCTCATCTCTGTGGGGCCAGAAAAATGACCGAAAAAACATGACATACCAGAAGTTTACTCGAGCGCTGCGTTATTACTACCACAAGAATGTTTTGATCAAAGTTCGTGGACGGAAATACACGTACAAGTTTAACATACCCGAGCTTCAAAAGCAGTACGGTTATGAAGGGATAATGTTTTCCCACACCACAATCGAATCTTCTGGCAACAGCAGCTGCGAGATTCCCGTCACCAGTGAACGTTTTTATTGTCCATTCACAGGCTACAATTTCCCTGCTGTTGATGTGAGTTTTTCCATTTGTGCTTCTACGACGCACATGCCGCGGACGCCAGTGCCATCTGAAAGACAGGACTTGTCTTCATCGTCTAATTCATACGGAGATTATTTCTCCTATCGTTTTTACTCCTAAGTTCTGACAATCAAACTTAAACGACTAAGGCTTCTTTTTATTACGACTGAACGTGTTGTGTATAATCTTTATACACTCATAATGAAGACAACAGATCTAAAGTTAACAATTCAAAAAAAGTCTGATTATAAGTAAGTGTTTTTTGTTTAGTGTATTTTAACTATAACGAGGGGCACCGCGCCAGACATTAACAAGCAGTGGCGTTTTTTAGGTGATCCAGGGCGTTTTGTGATTTCAAACATATTTCGAGTTATTGGATTATTTCACTAGTTACAAATGTTCACTGGAAAAAACTTGAAGAAAGCGTTATTTCTCCCTCCAATTCCCATTACATTTCTAAGAAGAATTAACCCTGGCTAGTCAAACCACCATCTTGGAGAACAGTGAAGAGAAAGGGTCCTGGGAGCAAGGTTAAAACGTCATTTTGATCCAACCACTCCGAAATCTCTTGTAAAAATTAATTCTTAATCTTTAAAGTCTTAAAAAACTTCGAAGCTGACTGATTCCGCCGCAATTATTTAGTGGTTGGCCCAATGTAACTTTGACAAGTTTGAGGCAGCTTTGTAACAAGGCACGAGTATTGTCAGAAGTCTAGTTAAATATCGACTCGGCTTATGTTGCATGAGAGGCTTATAAAATTATCAGTGATAATTTAACTTGCGACCTAAATAACAAGCTCAAAAATAAAGTGTAGTTTTCAAACGAGTGATGAAAAAAAAAAAAAACGAACCAAGGCAAAGCAATTACTGTCATAAACTGCGACTTTTCGTAATTGAATTGATTCGTTTATTCCTATATTCGTCCCTATATACACAATTTAGTCTCGTAACTTCGTATATCTCGATCTCGCACGTCTCGCTTCGAAAATGGACAGATCAAAGTCTAAAGTACATACCACTTATCACAAGGTTCACGTGTCAATCACTTATAACTGTACAAACAAAACAAGTACATGTATCTCGTTACACAGATTGCGAAACTGTTCACCATGGGGTGTTTACGACGAATTTAACACTCCCCAAAGTTTATTCACATCGTGAGAAACTTTCAAACTTCGCTTAAAGAAAATAAATCAAAAAATGTCCAAGTGTTCATGCACTGTTCAACTGTCTGTTGATTTCTCCAACAATCGCCGCGGTTCGTCGGGGTCTCGCAGTATCATTCGTTACTCTCGTTTCATCTGCCTGAGTTCCTTCGGGCTGTACAAGTGCTGGAACCTTGACTTCAATCGGTATCAACTGCTGTAAGGGTCTTCTCAAGAGTGCAGGTCGTTTCGAACTGTTTCCAACCTTTACAACAGCTGCTCTCACTTCGCCGTCTTTTCCTGGAATAAGTTCCTCCACCTTTCCTATCTTCCAAAATACTCTACTTGTGGAGTCGTTCTTGAGCAACACGATGTCTCCAATCTCAATCGGTTTCTTGTCGCTACCCCTAGACACGGCTTGCGCTCTCTCCTTTAAACTTGTTAGGTACTCCTTTCGCCATTGCGTGGTCAACTGACGGAGCACATGCTTGTGGTGACGTGCTTCCCTAGTAAGCGATTGATTTGTGCTCACGATTTCGTAATGAGACGCGTTCGGGGTACAGGTTATGCGCCGCCCATAGATTAACTCTGAAGGAGTTAACGGGTAAGAGATCGATTCTTCGTCATCATATACATAGGTAATTGGCCTTGAATTGATCACTGCTTCAATCTCGACTAGAATAGTGTTCAACTCGTCGAATCCAAGTGTAGCGCGTCCAAGAACTCTCTTTAGCGGCCTCTTGATACTTCGCACCAGACGCTCCCAGTATCCTCCCCACCACGGAGCCTTTTCGATGATGAAATTCCATTGGATCTGTTTATTCGTCAGGTAACGCCACACCTCCTCTGATCGGATAATCCTTTGTACCTCGCGTGATGACGACTTGAAGGTCTTAGCGTTGTCTGAATGCAAAGTAGCTGGCACTCCTTTTCGTCCCGTGAATCTTCGAAAAGCCAACAGAAATGCTTCAACATTTAGTCCTGACGTAAGTTCTAAGTGTATTGCTCGAGTCGACGCGCATGTAATCAGGCAAATATAGACTTTCTTCGACTCGTTCTTGGCACCTTCAGAATTCTTGGTTGCGATAAACAAAGGACCTGCAAAGTCGAGACCTACATGGGTAAACGGTGGATCTTCGGAAACTCTGTCGCTTGGCAAATCGGCTTGGGGAGGAGAACTGTAAGGTGTCCCCTCGACTTTCCGACAAATGACACATTTCCGAATGAAATTCTTCACTGATTCACGTCCACGGAGCACCCAGAAACGTTCTCGTAGTGTTGTCAAAGTGTCTCGTATCCCATTGTGTTTAACTGATTCGTGTGACTGCTTGATCAGAAGCTGAACAAGGCTATGTTTCGCGGGTAATAAGACTGGATTCCGAGTGTTAGCAGGTAACGACGAATTGTTCAGTCTTCCTTTGCATTTGACGACACCATCTTGAAGGAATAAACCAAACTGTGACACGTAGATTGGCGGGATAGACTTCTGATCTTTGCGCGTAAGAAATTCAATCTCTTTGGAGAATGACGTTGCTTGTACCGATTTGATCCAAAGGGTTTCTGCTTTCTTTAGGTCTGCGGCGCTTAATCGTGTTTCTTCTTTCTCGTTTCGAGCTCGATTCTTGAATCTCTTTGCAGCTTTGATAACCAGGGCTGTTACACGCAGCAGACTCGTGACGTCGTGAAATCGCTTGATATCAACTAGCTGGTCGATCCTTTCTAGCATGGTGGCTGATGTGTTCACAAGCGAGTGAACAGTAGCTACTGGAGTCTTGACAATTTCCAATAGCGCAACTTCATCTTCAGCATTTGTCGGTTCACTTACTGGCCATTCCGACTCCGCCTTGTAAAGAAATTCTGGACCGTTCCACCAAATTGCATTGGTCGACAACTCTTTCGCGCTTAAACCCCGTGACGGCAAATCCGCCGGGTTCTGTTTACCCGGGCAATGTCGCCAGTCGTCCTTTGAAGACAAATTACGAATTTCGTCTACACGATGTCGGACGTACTGTTTCCAAATTCGTTCGTTTTTTATCCAACAGAGTGTAGTCATCGAATCAGTCCAATTGATTGTTTTCAATTGTTTTCCAGCCGAATTGAATTTGTGAACCAGTCGTGCGAGAAGAACCGCTCCCAATAACTCCAGGCGGGGAATTGACTGCTTCTTTAAAGGTGCGACTCTGGACTTCGACGCAACCAAACGAACATCAACTCGGCCATCTTGATAGAGAGAACGCATGTAAATCACTGCGGCGTACGCGCGATTAGAGGCGTCGCTGAAACCATGAAGCTCGATTTCGATTGGACTTGACCGGAAATAACAGCGCGGGATTCGTACATTGTAGAGGCATTTCAATTCTTCAAGTAAAGTGTTCCAAGTGAGAAGCAAAGTTCCTTGTAATTCGCTATCCCAGTCGATTTTATCCAGGCAAAGTTCTTGAAACAAGATTTTCATTTCAACAGTGAAAGGTGTTAGAAATCCAATAGGGTCAAAGATCTTTGCTGTCAGCTTAAGGATTGAGCGCTTCGTCGGCGGAAGTGAGCTGCCAAATTTGTACAGTTCCTTGAGATCGAAGAAAAATTCGTCAGAAACAGTGTCCCAGTTCAGTCCTAGAATTTTGACAATCGTTTCGTTCTTCGCTTCGGAGCTTCCAGGAGTGGTCGAAGATTTGGCGTACGACTCGTCATCTTCTGTTGTCGGTTCTTGGTTCGATTTGCTTTCACCGCGTGGATTTTCGCAACTCTCGATCGCTCTTAATAGGGAACGCGAATTAGAGTTCCATTTCCGGAGATTAAAGCCGCCTTCGGCCATAATTTGCTTGGTTTACTTGTAAATGACCAGGCCTTTGTCATCGTTGTCGTCTCCAGTGAGCAAATCGTCCACGTACAGGGATTTCTCGAGTAACTCGGCCATCTCGGGCTCGCTCTGCTTGTACAGACTCAAGTGGTGTGAAATTGTCGCACCCAGAATTGAAGGCGAAGGTCTCAAACCGAAAACAAGCCGGTTGAAACGATACTCAGCGATTTCTGGTTTAGCGGCGAACGGATCATCGTACCATAGGAAACGGAGCATGTCACGATCTTCTTGCTTGATGCCAACCATTAGAAATGCCTTCTCGATGTCTGCGGTGAGAGCGACTGCGTTCCAACGAAACTTGGCCAGCATATCGAAAATATGCGGAATGTAATTCTCGCCAACTTCAAGGCAGTCATTAAGCGATCGTTCCTCCTTCGAAGATTTAGCAGATCCATCGTAAACAACGCGTACCTTTGTTGTTTCGCGATCTCGCCGGACCACTGCATGGTGAGGTGAGTAATGAACGCTCGTTACGTTCAGTTGGTTTGCGCAATTAGATTTCGGCACCCTTTCGACAATTCCGGCTTCGCATTGCTGTTGAATAATCTTGTCGTAATCGCTCAGTAAATTCGGTTCGTTCCTTAGTTTATGATGCAGGGATCGTAGTCTTGACACACACATACCATAGTTGTTCGAGGTCGGCGCACTGTCTTCTTTCCAGGGCAATCTTGTCTCGTAGTGGCGACCATTGAAGGAGATATCGGTTTGCTTTGCGATATCGGGTACCTGTCGTTCGATCTTGGAGTCGTCTAAAATTCCAGAACTCTCGGTTTCCCAGAATGTTTTCAACATGTCTACAATTTCGTCTTTGTCGTTACCCTCGTAAAAACATGGACCGCCAGAAATAATTAAATTTGAGACGGCATTTGACTCGTTTGGAGAACAGGAAACGTTAGTCGGACCTGAGAGGAGCCAGCCAAACTTGCTGTTTATTGCCGTTGGCCCAGAATGCCCACGAATTGTTTCACCAGTGACAATATCCCAATAGTGATCCGAGCCGATGAGAATGTCAATACTGCATTGACTTTCGGAGCTGTCCGCTAGCTCTAAACCTTGTAAGTGAGGATAGTCGTTGATGTCCACACGTTTCGGTAGTGGCGAACAGATAACAGGGAAATTGAGCGCTGTGATCTCCAGATATTCGTTCTGCTTGTTGCGAAGGGGCAAGGTAACAACTTGACATCTCTGCTTTCGGTAAACGTTTTCTCCAAATGTATTTAAGTGGAGAGTCTCAGATGACATTGGCTTCAAACAAAGCTTCGACTTGAGGTTGTCGGTTACATAGGATCGCTGGCTACCATTGTCGAATAAAATTCTCACGGGTAATGATCGGGAACCATCTTCGTTTGTAGCAATCGCGGTAGCAGTTTGTAGCAAAATGCTCCCCTTGGCCTTGGTACTCGAAATTGCTGTAATCGTGCCTCCCGAAGCGCCACGCTCTTCTTTGTTGATTTGCCCGAGTTCGTTCGGTGGTGGGCGTGGTGGTTGTACATGCTGAATTGTTCCAAAACAAATTGATTGATGATGCCGACCTCCACAATGTCGACAGGCCTTAGAACTTCTGCAATCTTTCACATGATGATCGGGATACAGGCACTTGAAACAACGTTTCGCTTCGATTAGGATGTTTCTTCGATCCTTTGGATCAATGACTTTAGTACAAGATGCTGAATAATGCAGGTCGTCGCAGTAAACACAACGCGTTTGTGAGGTGTTGTTCATTTGATCTCGCTTGCCAATGAAGAATGAACTCGTGGTTGGATGCTTGGGATGCCTGGGTTGTTGAAACATGATTTGCTTTCTTTCTTCCTGCGCTTTAACTCCCTCGCTCATTTCTCTCGCTTCGACTTCTTGTTTAATGATCTCTAGAATTCCATCCATTTTCCAAACGGAACTTTTCGTTTCCCTTGCGATGCGCACGCGAATTTCGCTCGGGAGCTTAGCCATTATTACCGGAATCAATAAACCGCCATACTCATCAGAAGCGACACCCAGGGAAGACAATCCACGAACATGCACGCTGATCTGGTCGTAAACGAACCTTAAGGATGTTGAACGTTCAGTTCCTGAACAGTTAGGAATCTTTAGCAATTCATCCATGTGCGCCGAGATAATCTGTTGAGGCCTGCCGAACCTCTCTTGTAAAATTTCGACAGCAGACTTGTAATTGGCGTCGGTCAATGATAATCCTTGGATTGCTCGCGATGCTGGGCCTTCGAGAAGGGAATTCAAATAATTGAACTTATCTACCGGTGAAATCGCTTTATTTTCGTGGACGGCCGATTTAAACGAGTCCCAGAAACTGATCCACTTTGTGATATCCCCGCGGAATTTCGGCAAAATCAACTTTGGCAATTTAGCCTTGACTTGATTTGTAGGAAGCGCTGGTTGAGCAGTTCCAGGTAGCGCTTGAATTAACTCTGCGAGTGGGTTACTTTCTTGTGGCTCTACAGTGGTCTTCCGAGAAACATCGCTTATTTTCTTCTGGCAGTTGATAGCCTTCTCCACATACTTCTCCGATTCCTCGATCTCCTGTGTAATTTCTTCTAGGATGCACAAGGATAGAACTTGTTGATCGATTTCCTCGAGAGTCTTCAGTTTTGCTTCCAGCAATCGACTTATGACCTCCAATTGTTGAACTTGTTCGCTAGAGATATATGCTTGAGCTGCTTCATCTCCAAAAATGGCGTTGGCTTTGTTTACGTTTTTAGTTACAATGCCACGTTGCGCTCCCCGGATCGATCGTAATCGCTCCAATTTTTCCTTTGCTTCTTCGCTCGCCATACTTGTACTCGTTAAGAGGCTCGTTGCCCCACGTTGGGCGCCATGTCATAAACTGCGACTTTTCGTAATTGAATTGATTCGTTTATTCCTATATTCGTCCCTATATACACAATTTAGTCTCGTAACTTCGTATATCTCGATCTCGCACGTCTCGCTTCGAAAATGGACAGATCAAAGTCTAAAGTACATACCACTTATCACAAGGTTCACGTGTCAATCACTTATAACTGTACAAACAAAACAAGTACATGTATCTCGTTACACAGATTGCGAAACTGTTCACCATGGGGTGTTTACGACGAATTTAACAATTACTCTTACGTATCACAACACATGCATGTAGCACAAGGAACAAGTCAGAACTCAAAGCATCATGATACAAGTAACAGTGAAGTAACTAGCGTCAGGTCGGAATAAACGCTTGCTTGTAAGTCGCAATTAATTTTGGTTTTACTTTGATTTAGAATAAGGTGCATTTTTTTTGACCAGTCAAAGATGTAGAAAAGCAAAACCAAAACAAACTCAAATTTATTTACTTTCGACACTCAACTGAAAACAACTCAGTCTATGATCCCAGGGGGGTAACTCCGAGTTTCAAGTGACGAGGATGATCGAATGGGGGCAAAAATCAAAACCCAAAAAAATCCCTAGAGCTTCCAACAAAACTCGAAAAAACCCCTGGACCAAAAATTAACCCCCAAAAAAATCCCATGCCGAATTTCCGAGCCTTTATTTCCAGAAAGGATTAAATGATAAAAAGAAAAAAACACTAGAAATTGAATGTTTGTGTTTGTTTATATTCATCAAACCAGCTGATTTTATCTTTTCCTCATCTGTTAGTCATTCTAAAAACACTAGGGACACCCAAGCTTCTGTTTCAACAACAAGATTATGAATGACAACTTTGAACAAGACCACCCGGGCAAGAACAAGTTTGGTTGTAATTTATTCACAGAACTATGCGGTCGGGATACGCTGGCACTACCGCGAATCTTCAGATTGTTTTGAATACCCAAAAAAATCCCTACTTAGATCAGTCCACCCAAAAAAATACCTGCCAAATTTTCCTACCCCAAAACATCCCGGAATCGAAAATTTCAAACCTCCCAAAAAATTCTTCGATCATCCCCGTCACTTGAAATCCGGAGTACCCCCCCCCCGGTCTATGATTCAAACCTATGCTAGGACAGAGTACTCTTTAAAGTTATCGGGCTTGAAAAAGGTGGTTTTAATTCGTCGTGGTCAGTGCAATAATAATAAAGATATGTGGTTACTTGAGTTGTAGTTCCTAGCGTTAAACTAAGCATTGAATTAGTTAAACATGACCTCGGACGATTTGTCTGTTTGTATGTATTTTTTTTGCGGTTATAAAGTTGCTCGGCGCTACTGAACTAAACAATGCTTTTGGTAGTCCATGTTTTACTCAGGAACGTCTCGTTTTTAGGCTTTTTAATGTAGCACTTTTTCAATCTTACAGATTTGTTCTACTCGGAATTTTTGTTTACAAGGTGAACATTTATCTCGTAAGAGGCCAAAATTTAGGGAATGCAATTTTATTTCATTGGTGTTGCCAGTTAGGTAGTGTGGTAGCAACAATGATCGCGGCCCGCTCTATCTACATACAATGTTTGCAAAAGTTTGGCAGACATTATAAAGCAAAACTGTACAAAAGTTTGAAGCCTTTGAGCAACAAAAATTGCCCGATGATCTACTGTTTAATGGCTTCAGTTTTTGACTCCGCGACGATATTTGTCATGGGTATATAGAAGGGTACCAGTTTGATAAAAATTATTGTGTCAAAGGGTGAGGTTTAAACCTTGGGCCGGAGCCTCCCCGGCCGTACAGTGAAATCGTCCTTGTAGCGAAGAGACAGAGGACGTGATTAAAATGATGCCCTCTGCATAATTGAGAGAACTTGGTTAAAATTCCGTGTCACGTTTTGCCGTCGAGCATCTTTGTCTAAACACTTCCTTTAACGAGCCTTATTGAGCTTGATTGCTTCACTCGGGGGAGTCTTCTGATACCTTCACGTAGTACCTCATTTTTTTTGTAAATAACAAGCGTCAAAAGTCACCTTTTCTATTGGGGAATCATCCCCGTCTATCCTCTATAAAGAGAGAACCAAAACATTTCAAAGAGTACAAAAATACACTGTTTAGAGATTATATTTTGTGCAACGCTTCACTGCCTGAAAAACAAACGGACAGACTTCTCTTGTTTGGCGATAGCCTGTCGCGTGCACGCAAACTTTCTTTCGGCTCATCAAAGCCCACTGGTAATCGACCTTTACGCCACTGGCCGATGCATGAAGCCAACTGCGAGCAATACAGTGAAATGCAACCGAGGGACTTCGTAAATATGTCCTAATTGAACCGCTAGCAATTTACGTTGTTCTTCCCTATCAGATATAACCTTGCATCTTTGCTGTCCAAATTGCGGATCTAACAATTTCATTTGCGTCGAAGTAATTAGTGCGTGATCAACAAGCTTCAAGTATACGTTTTCTTATTCCAAGTCCGGATATAAATTCATCGAAAGAAATGAAGAACCTTTTTCACACAGTACTGAATTAATGCATCAGTCAATTCCAGCAGTGCCCATCTTCCCCGGGCCACCCCTCCCCCCGGGCATTAGCATTTTTTTTTTAAATGGCAAATTCCCGGGGGTGGGGACAAATAAGTCTGTCAAATGCCCCGGGTTAGGATCAAAAAAGAAGGCAAATGCCCCACCCCCGGGATCATCTAGAAAGCAACACTGCTCAAGATTTGATAAACTGACAACAAGAAAGTGTCACTCATCATTAATGCTGGTTTCCATATCATCGCTATGATCGCTGCAATCGCTGGAAACAACATTCAGCGACCGTTGTGATCATATGGATACCACACTTCAGCGATCGTGGCGATCACATCATTTCACAACGATCGCTGAAGAGTGGTTTCTATATGATCGCAACGATTGCTGAACGTTGTTTCCAGTCATTGCAGCGATCATAGCGATCGTATGGAAACCAGCCTTTAATTTCAATGCTTTTCGGTTGTTTACCCTTGCATCTATCCTCCCTTTGTTTAATTGCTTTAACATCACTTTAATATCAATAACAGGCCAAATTGTGTACAAGACAGTTCCTTTTGGTTTACTCTTTGGTTCAATTATTCGTTCATTTACTTGATTTTGACGTGCACAATTCATGTGTTTATTTTTAAAATAAGGTAAGAAATGCTTATTTTATAAATACAATAAGTTATTGATGAACTGAAAATGCATGATCCGTATAAAAAAGATCGTAAAAGATTTTTACGAAAGTGGTGATCTTGGAAAGCTTTAAAATCCATATATTACATGCGAGACCAAAACCTAACGAGGGTCTCAAATACCCCGGGGTCGTCCTGGGGGTATGCAAATGCCCGACCCCCGGGCAGTGATAAAATTTCAAATGCCCAACCCCCGGGATTGAAACGTGAGCAAATGCACGGCTATTGCCCGGGGGGGGGGGATGGGCACCGCTGGAATTGACTGATGCATAATGCAGAACTGAATACATTATCGGTCAACTGACATCATAACAGAACCGATCAAAACTATAAAGTCCGTGAACAAAAGTACGATGTGTTGCCAGAGACACTTTCGTTGTGCACTTAAAAGACCTAATCAGTGTGTTGTTATAAACTAGAGTTTCCGTGTCACGTTCATTAATATTAAATTCCAAGTGTTACGTTTTGGCATCCGGCAACACTGTGCATCTTTTAGACTTCCTGTTATTAGAGCCATGAGAGTCTTTAATTATATAACAGATAAATTTCGACAACGAAGGTATTATATCGATAAATATCGACGTTCGAGGGGTTTATCCAATAAATACCTGATGAATAATATCTTAGAATATGTTACATCAACGAAGAAGAGAACAAAAATGCACTTTGTAGAGAGTGTATATATTCTTTATGCAACGCTCCATAGCCGGAAAGACAAGTAGAGGGACTTTTTTGTTTGGCGAGATAGCTGGTCGTGTATTTACGCAAACTTTCTTTCGGATTGTTGAAGGGCAAGTAATCGATCTTTACGTGCACACCACCGATGAATGAAGGCAAGTCAGACAACCATGGGATTTCGTACTGAAATATGTCTCATCTGAACCGCTGGCAATTTCGGTCACCGTACCTGTTTCATGCCCAAACCGCAGAATGTCACAATTTCAATCGCTTCAAAGTAGTTAGTGGTTAATAATTTCGTAAAACCGTTTTCTTTTTGAATGCCCGGATATACGACTAAAAATTGCAATAACGTTGTCATATAGAAATGAAATGAATTGAAAGAGAAAGGAAAAAAGCCAAATATTGGAATAAATTGGCATGCAAACTACATTCAGGGATTCACTCTCTTGAAGGGCTAACGCTCAAAATGTCGGCTTTTGAATCTCTCAGTAAGGCGGCCAGTTTACCTTATATTGACTCATCAAGTTGAAGTACTTAAATCCAAGATTGCCGTTTGCGTGTTTAATTTGTTGCTATTTTACTTTTTTCATTTTTTTTTTTCGTTTTGTTTGACAACGTTATAGCAATTTAATTTCATCAAAAGAAAAAAAAAGGGGGGGCCTTTTAGAATGCATCATAATACTTAACGAATAAGGAACTGATTACATGATCTGCAAACTAAAATCAAAACAAGACTGATAGAAACTAAAAAGCCAGTTAACAAAAGCACAGTGTGTTTGTAGAGATGCCCTCGGTGCATTTGAGAGACCTTAGTATGTGTTATTATGAACTGGAGATTCCGTGTCACGTTTATTAATATTAAATTCCTTGTTACGTTTTGGCATTCAGCAACATTTACATCTTTTAGACTTCCTGTCATAGAGTTATGAGAGACTTATACAATTATGTAAGGGTTAAATTCCGAGAATGGAGGTGTTATGTAGCCACAGCAACGTACGTTCGAGGGGTTTAGTTAACAACTACCTCATAAATACTACCTTGACATATGCTTCATTAAAGGAAAAAGAGCACAAATGAAAATGGCTATGTAGAAAATAATTTATGCAACGCTCCATGGCCGGAAAAACAAGTAGAGAGGCTGTTTCCTTGTTTGGCACCAGTGTGGTCGTGCAATGATTCAGGGGCGGTGCCTACTATTTTTTCTGCTCTTTGAAGTGCAATTAATCGATCTTTACTCCACTGGCTGATGGATCCTGATCCATGAAGCCAAGTCAAAGTGACATGATTAAATGCAACCAAGGGATTTTCAGTTCTTAAATATGTCGCAACTGAACCGCCAGAAATTTGTTTTTTTTCCCTATAGCATAATCTTGCATGTTTGCTGTCGAAAATGAGGAATCCCCGGGCGGAATCGCGTCAAAACAGTATAGGTAGTCAAGAAGCGTAACTAAACGTTTTCTTGTTGTCCGGAAATAAAATTTAAGTCCGGATATAAATTATGAAAAGAAAAAGAAGGGGCCTTTTACACCACAATACCGAATGAATGCGGACTCACATCACATTGCGTAAACAGAAAGATGACTGTGCGCCCAGTTATCCTGCTTTTGGCATAGGATGGAAAACTACAATCTTCATCTTTAATCCTGGACTACCTACATAAAACCTTATACTGCAGCCACGGACTCGTTTACTTTTGGGAGAACACAGGTGTTCCTCTCCAGGACGCAACTTTTGAGCCAGAATATTTGATTTTTAAAGAGCATAATAAATATTAAGCTTTTTAGATTTCTTGCGGGCCCTCTTTAAGGTCAGAAAAACAAACAGAGAGATTGTTTTCCTTATGTATCTTGTTCGCGATATTCAGCAAAAGTCACAACATCTGAGCCGTGCTTTTTACGTTCTTTCTTTCGGCTTGTTGAGGCGCAATTAATTGATCGTTTTTGGCCATTGATGCACGTCACCGTATATACTGAGTCAGATTAAAACAATTAAATAGAACCAAGGTGATTCATAGATAACAATGTTGTAGAAGACTCGGAAGTTTGTTCTCAAATGAGATGTCGCAACTGAACTGTCAGGAATGCTCTCCATGACTGAAATGAATAAGTGTAGTCCCTAAGCCATTACCAAAGTACGACTGCGTTTCTAGGGATGCCTTTGGTACACTAGAAAGACCTAATGTGTAAACTAGAGATTCCGCGTCACGTTCATGGCTATAAATTCCGTGTTACGTTTTGACATCCAGAAACATTTACATATTTTAGTCTTCCTGTCATTACAGTCCTGGGAGTCTTCTTCAAATATACATCATCAAATGCTTCATTAAACGAAGAAGCTGTTAAAATCGTCCACATCGGGGGCAGGTTTTCGTTTCCCCATCCCCGGCAAGGCGAGGGCAAAACTTATTTCGTAACTTTTACAGCCTATAAAAAGTCAAGACTGAGAGGGATTTCATAAAAAAAAGCCCACTGCTTTTCGAACAGGTGCAAAGAGTTATTTTAGCGAAAAAATATTTGGGGGTTAGGTGCACTTTAAAATCGCAAGCTAACTTTTCTCTAGATCATAAACACAAACCATCGTGCGTGCTTGTTAAGGGATTAGAGGTCAATAAAAGTACGTGATAATCCACCAGTTCTGGGAAAATGAAAAGGAAAAATGCTGAAACAAAGTTACGTTCGAATTTTGCTTTCCACTTCCTCTGGAAAATGAGTAAAGATAATCAATCTCGACTTTTAAAATCAAAGTTCGAATTCATCTTTTCACTTTGAACTGAATAATCAATCATTACCTTCTTATCCACCAAAGAAAATAAAATTTTCTTGTGGGTGAAGAGAAATAAGACGTGATTAAGGTGCTGACCTCTGTGCAATTGAGAGGACTTAAATAAGATTCCGTGTCACGTTTTGGCAGCAAGCATCTTCATCTTAACACTTCTTTTCACTAATAAAAGAATCGTTAATTAGTTGTAACCAGTAGCTCAGTTCAGTCAGTAGTTGGGAAACTTAGGGCAAAACATACAAATCAGCATCTTCAGTGCGAGCTAGCAGTAACTTGAGCTTTTTCACTTGCATTCCTTTTATTGACAAAGGTATGTCTTGTTTTGTATTAAATGAAACACTCACATTTACGCGTAAGACACCTATTTGCAAGCGATATGTTTACACTTAGATTACTTTTACATTTTCACATTCACATTATCTTCACGTTAAAAGTAGTTTACGTTACCTAAATCGTTTCACTTTTTATACCATGAGAGTATGTGGAGGGTCGAGGCCACGTCAGCACATTCTTTTGACTACTTCCGTGAGCTTTGAAGAATGGGTGTATAAATTGACGTCAAGTGACATAAGTCTTTTGGATTTCCTGTTGCTATTGAAACAAGTATTATGAAGCTGGAACAAGTAGATCAGTTCAGTCAGTAGTTGGAAGTGTAAAGACTAGTCTCAGACCAGCGGTATTAATAATTGCTGCTCTTTTTCAAGGTATGTCTCGTTTTGTGTAAATTGTTTTGTAAAGTTGTACAGTTATTTTTTCCAGTCGTTCCATCGGCTGGAACTGTGTTGTAGGAGTTTAAAGCGAGAAACTTTAAAATACTGGAACATCGAGAACAATTTGTGGCCAAACCATCCCATTTTAGTATCAGCTGTACTTTCTCGGATATCATTCAGTTAGTTACTCTAGCTGTTTTTACTCAGTCAGCATTCAAACGGAGTTGAGTTTTACGAAATCATGCGTTATTTTCTTTCCGCATTTGCCTTCTTTATCTTAGTATAAACACCAGTAAAGCACAAAACTGAGTCAGTGTCCCTGCCTTGAACCCTGCACCTTCAGATGCATTTATATTTATGCAGACACCCGGCATGACAGCTCAGCACTTACTTACAGACGAAAAGATGTATTTGGGAAGAACTGTCATTAATCACCTGAAAGAAAGGAGAATTGCCCACGAAGAAAGATCATAAAAATTAAATATAAGTATGAGTTTCTTACACAGTATTTAAGCTTATCAATTTGTTTTCAGTTCAGAAAGTCAAGTATTTTAGAGGTAGTAAATTTACGCGGGTACTTTAATTACGGAATTTATTGACAATTGTCAAATTTTATCGTTACTTTTGGGGTGACACAGAACGGCGTTCCTTTCCTCCAGCCAGTGTATTTGATTTTGAAAGAGCGTGGTAAGCTTTTTAGATTTTTTTGCCCCGCTACTAAATGTTCGCGCGAAAGCTAGCACAAGTCATAACACCTGAGTCGTCGTGTTTACGTTTACTTTCTTCGGCTTGTCGAGGCGCAGTTAATTAATCTTTCGTCCACGGTTACACTTTACTTTATATTCTGAGTCAGATTAATACGATTAAATACAACCAATAGTTTCGTAAATGCCTATGTTATAAAACGGTTCGGAAATTGTTTCTCAGATGAGATGTCGCAACTGTACTATCTATCGAAAATGTTCTGTATGAATGAATAACTTGAGTCCTAACCAATATAAAAATCCGCCAGAACCAATGAAATCTTTCGCGTGGTGAACAAAAGTACGATGTGTTTCTAGAGATGCCCTCGGTTCATTTGAAAGACTTATAAATATGTTGTGAAGAATTCATAAACTAGAGATTCTGCGATACGTTTACAGTTAATATAAATTCCTTGTTACGTTTTGGCATCCAGCAACATTTACATCTGTTAGTCTTCCTATCATTAGAGCCATGAGAGTCTTGTACAATTCTGGGAAATTAAAAGGAAAAAATGCTGAAACAAAGTTACGTTCGAATTCCGCTTTGGCCACTTTCTCTGGCAAATGACCAAAGAAAGATCAATTTCGAATTTGAAATTTTGAAATCCAAGTGCGAATTTAACTTTTCACTTTGAACTGAATAATAAATCAAATACAGTTTACCTTTTACCCGACAAAGGAAATTAACCTTTTATCCTATAAAGCAAATTAAATCGTTCTTGCAGCGAAGGGAAATGAGACGTGCGTAATTAAAGAGGTGCCCTCTGTACAATTGGAGAACTCAGTTTGATGAGATTCCTCGTCACGTTTTGGGGGCAAACATCTTCATCTTGAAACTTCCTTTCACTAACAGAACAATGTTCAGTTGTAACAGCTAGATTAGTTCAGCCAGCAGTTGGCTGAAGGCCATGCATATTACTCAGAATCTTCGGTGCGAGCTACGAGTAATTTGAGGATTTTTCAGTTACATTCCTTTAGTTAGCAGCGAATAAGTCTCGTTTTGTAATATAAACATATTTAAAATTACTTCTCACATTTTGTGTAGGATACAGTTATTTTTAAGAACGATTCTCAGACCTACGTACACTGACATTACCTTTTACATTTACTTTTACATTCACATTTCGTTCACCTACGTTACTATAGTCAAGTTAATGTTACCAAAATCGCATCTTTTTTTTCGGTTGTTTCGGGCTCAGAGGTTTACTACAATGGCTATTTTCAAGATTTGCATTACACGAGCACCCCTTCTTACATATTTCACACTTTATTAAACACAGATCCAAAGCATACGATTTTGAAACAGCACAAAGATACACTTTCAAAGAGAACGCGATATTTTATGCAACAGGCTCCATAGCTGGAACAAACCGCAAGCGATCCACATCCTGGTTGTGTATTTGTGCAAACTTTCTTTCTGCTCGTTGAAGCGCAACTTGTAATATAATCGATCTTTACTCCACTCATGACTGAATGCATCACAGTGATGATGATTGCACTGATGATTGGGATACGTTTGCTTCCCAAATCGCGGAATCTCACAATTTCAAAGGCGTCAAAATAATTCATGATCAACAAGTGCAACTGAACATTTTCTCTTTGTAAGATTGGTGTCACCCCTAAGTTAAACTGTCAAACTGCCTTTTAAAGGCCTGCTAGGCTCGCATGGATCCACAGCAACTGACTTTGATAATGTCATAACGAATAATTAAAAGGACTTCAGACGAATTAACTGACTGACATCAATTTGTAATCGGAAATTGTGTCATGTTTACCTTGCGTTTCTCTTCATTCAGTGAATCGGCTTTGACCATTTTGGCTTTTTGGTATTGTAAAAAACAAATTAATATCAGTTTTTATAAGTCTGAACCGCCTTGTTGATCAGAAATTTGGTCATAAAATTTTCGAAGTTGCTGGGGTTTGGCTTGTGGATCCACAGGAAGTTTGACAATCATCTGACAAAAATTATAAAAACTGACAGTCAATTTGTTGCAGGTCAAATTGGGTCAATTTGGGACGAGTTCCCTAGTTCCTGTTACATAACTCCATTCAATTTCCTATGGGAACCGAAATTATGTAATTTTAATTCAAGTCTATGATATAAGAACCTCGGTTTTATACTCCACTGAAGATCCTAATGATCGAAAACGTTAAGCATTCTAATTTTAATTTCATTTTTATCGGAATTTTGATCCATTTTATTAGGCGAATACGTCTGTTACTGTCAATTTGTTAATGCTATATTATACTAATTAATGTTTTGTTTACGTGATTGAAAGTCTTTGTTGTGACTTCCTGTCATTAGGGACCTTATGCACCATTAAACACGATGGTAGTCCCGAGGAGACCATCTACATAAAGAACAGTTTACGTTAATCTAGTGCGCGATTTATATATCTCTTCTAGTTCAATTTCTCTAAACTGGCGGAACTATCCAAGAGCTGAATTTGTAGGCTCCACGTTCAATTTCGCGTCTGTTCACGTTTCCATAAAACCCCAATTACGGTCATTTCACGTAGCTGTTTTGCAACGGACGTAAAAGAGATGTACGCGAATACGTGACACCAAGCGGCGGGGGTGGGGGAGGGGATAGAAGCGAGGCCTGTGACCGAGAAACTATGTTCTCACAACTTGCAATGCGGTCCAGTCAAAACGTCGACAGCGGTGTTCGTAATAATAAATATTTCCGATCGACACGGATCGACATAGCCATCAACGTATTTGGAATAGTTTTCAAAATTTATTTGTATTTTGTCGGGAGAAAGTAAGTGGTGAGCGGCTAATCTCTCATGGAACTTACTGTCAGTTTCGTACAAGAGAATATTCGATGGAAGCGACGTCGATGAAGACACTTCTGTTTTTGCACTTGTTGCAGTGGCGAGTGGATCAGCTGCGAGCTGTACGGCAGTCACGTTTCGCTTGTTTATATACTTGGAGAACAGGTTTGCGACAAACGTTTCAAAGTTGAATGTTAGAATTAGACAATTCAACGTAATTAAAATTCTTACCAAGAGAAAGCGCTTGAACTATTCTTGTACTCCGCGACGTAATTTTGGTCTTTGTCTACCGCTGAACTGATGCATGTACATGTGATAAATAAAAATATTGTCAATGTTTCTTTTTACATCTCATTCTGTAACGAATTGATAGCATAAGATGAGACAGTTATCGCTGTACTGAGTTTGGATGTTTTCCTCCAGCGTGGTCTAAATAAATTGCAACGAGAAATGTGCCAAAAACATCGATGGTAATTAACAAATGCAATCAAACTGCTATATGGAAACGATACCTACGCACAAAATACGACTTTTATTATCAATAATCCAGTTATGTGTTAACAAGATCATTTCACAGTTCAATACTTTGAACCCGATCCCAGTTTTTAACTCATCTTCAGAAAATTCTATCTGATTCTATACCGTCGATCAGGGCAGACTGGATTGATCGAAGCGCTGCTGTTCTACTTTGCGACTAAAAAACTCCGAGAGTAAACTTTTGTCTTCATGAGAAGCAAAAAGCACGTAAACATGATGAAAGTGTAAAATACGATCAATTCGTCAATTACCTTAACAAAAGGACAAAACCGAATCCGCCGCCTTTGGCCGCCATAATTTTTCCCTTCAGCTTCAATCTCGTTCCCAGAGTCCGCTTTACCCTAGACCAGCGGTCGGGAACGAGGGACTCTGGGATAAAGCATTTCGGATCGCATTTTCATTGGCTGAAATCTGAGCATGAGCAGTTGGACCGGAAGTGAAAGCAGCTATAATTCGTCCCCAGATTCCCAGATTTGGCCTCCGTTCCTAGAGCCCGTGTTACCTTTTCCAGCGGAGTCTTGAGACCAAAATGCCGGACAAAATACCATTGAAAGAGTGAAAGCTTTGCCTGGAGGTGTAGAACTACAGTACGTTTGAAGATGTTGTAATTCCGGCCCTATAAGACATGCGATAGATTTGTTTGGGGAAAAATCTAAGAACGAGAACCTTTTAAATGTTCCGGAAAAGTTGACCGGATTAGTTTTTGTGTATGGTGACGGACTTCCGAGAAATGAAAGTTGCAGCAGCTGTTGCAGTCGTGCAAAACACTTTTCTGAATCTGGGAGCGAGGTTGTTTAAGGACTTGTTTGTGGCTTCATATGAAAAACAAGAAAGTCCCTTGAGGCTGTAGAGAGAGGAAAAGCCAGTCAGAGTCCGAAGACAGAAGAACAATGACAATCGAGGAGAGGTAAACATCATGCTATCGAACTAATATTATTAACACCTCCCCAGCCATCACAAATTTATCTTTTGAGGCTGGAAGTCCTCAGTGATATAAATAATGCTTTCACAATTTAAAAAATTAGCTTGTTCTGTTTGCATAATTTTCAAATTCATTTTTTTATACATTCCAAACTGTCCCTTTTCTTATACTTCAAACATATAAAATACACTTACAACTTCAAAGTATTGCGGTATTGCACTTTCGAAGGAAAACAGAACATTTATTATTTTTTGCTAACAACTGAACGTTAATTTTCATTGTCTTTTTCCATAGGACAGGTTGTATTCCTGGTCCAAAGACAATCTGTGGAAAGGTGTCAGATTCTATCACATCCCATTCACCAGATCTTATTCCTGTTTTTGTTGCTTTAATGTTGAACCTAATAAAGCAGCTGAATTATTCTCTGTTGGTCAAGTTAGTCTTGTGACCAAGAACACTAGTAGCAGTCTATGGGAAGAGAATCACTGAAGCACCACCACCTGTAGAGCCCCCATCCCCTGTCTCTGCTATTCCTACTAGTTCAAAAGAAAACTGGCAAATGAACTATGTACTTTAGGTCATGTAGCTGCGACTGCTTCTGATGCAGTTGAATGACACAGAGACAGAAGGTGATGGGGAAAAAAGTCTAAGGAACTGGAAACTTCTCATGTTTTATTTTAGGGCACAGCCTAGGGGCAGGAAATATGCCTTTGAGGCTATGCATTTTATAACATTTGTCATAGGTCCTTTACAGTGAACACATGGCACATCATATTCTTCATGGTCAGTTTGTGAACCCCAAAGGTGGGCAGGGCAACGATTTGTGTGGTGCCAATGACCTTTAAATGGAACATGGTCAAGAATGATAAGGGTGTTCTGAAAGCAATATGTGGGAACAAAACTCTCAAAGCAGTTCAAAGATCCACTTCTTCTAGTTAACTGCTAAACGAAACATCAAAGCAGTATGACAGGGAAAGCAACATTTCCCCAAGTCAGCAAGCCATACTTATGCATGTACATCTGATGATATCAAAGAAATGATTGAACTTATCAGCAGTCAAAAGCCCTTCGAACATCAGCCAGGAAAGAGTCTTCAAAGCTTCCCTTCCATTTCTAAGAGCCCTTTAGATCAGCTAGACATATTTGCTTTGCACTCCTAGTTAACTAAAAACAAGAAATGACTAGAGAGCTAATCCACACAGCTGCGATGACTCAGGAAGACGAAGAGATCATTTCTCTAGATGAAGGATTTGTTTAATCTCAGACAACATAAACATTAATATACATTCCCTAGGGCATCAGCTTTCTTCACTATGTTACATCACTATTGGTATTACTTTAAATTTGTCAACTGAATAAAATTTATATTTTCAGTCCCACAAAATGAGGAATTTCACTTGCATAGTGGATCACATATTGCTGATACAGTGTACATGAGTACTTTCCACTCTAACTTACAGTATAATAGGCACTTCACACCAATGAGGCAATTTTTGTGGTGGAGGGGGTGGGGGTGCAATTAAGCCCTACTAAACATTCAAAAGGTCCCAATAACAACATGGAATCCCAAATGACTCAAACTACAGTTATTTGCTTATTAGTTACCCCTGCTCCATAAAATTCTCACTGAAATATTACTGTTATTTTTGTTTCCCCTGATGGTTCACACTATGGAGATTCTACTGCACATGTCTTCTTGGGAAGGTGTTCGTGAATAATACTGAAAAAATCTGCAGCCATATCTTTACTGTACACTTGTAAGATGGATTCCTTCTTTTGTACGGAGATAAGGTCTGGCAAGTGTTCAAGGACCAAAGAAATCATTTCAATCGGAAACCCACTGGACAGGGCCACATTGCGCACAGTGCTTCTCCCAATATCTTTTTGGAGTTGAAATCTATATTTCTCCATGTCTTGTTTGATTTTAAGTTTGGCCTCAGAAGTAAATAATTGGGAGTTACCATCATTCTGTTCAGTGAGGGTCATCTCAGACTCATCTTGAACACTGAGTGCCTCAACCTGTTCAGTTTGACCGATCACAGGATTCTTGTTTTCCGGTAAACGCTTTATCCCAGAGTCCCTCGTTCCCGACCGCTGGTCTAGGGTAACGCGGACTCTGGGAACGAGATTGCTTCACCTTCCGAGTTCCGTTGGAACATGCAACATTTGCGCACGCGCTGGAGGCATATCCGCTGACTAGAACCTCGCAGATTGCTTTGCAAGTTGTGAGAACATCCGTTTGGATTTCATTTAAGAGAATGTATGGGAGGTTGCTTTCTCCCCCCTGACGTGACACACTTGCAGATCCACTTAAACCTGATACAGCGCCGTCGTGTTTACGTCAGGTCCTTTGATGCTTCTGTATTAAAATAGCGACAGGACGTCTTAAATTTAGACTTGCTATTATTAGCGACGTTCCGGGTCGCCAGCGCCGTCGTGTTTACGACGTGAGGTCTTTGATGCTTCTTTATTATAATACCGACAGGAAGTCTTTAATTTAGACTTCCTACTAAATACTAGTGAAATAAAAATAGGTTGGAACTGTAGTTTAGTTCAGTCAGTAGTTGTGCGGTGTGAAGTCAGATTCTCAAGCTAGCATTTAATATTGGTGATACAGCTCTTTTTGAAGGTATGACTCATTTTGTTAGTTATTTTGTACAGTTGACTATAGTTATTTATTGGTCTCCATGCCGGTCCAGAACTGTTTTGTATAAGCAGCTTAAAGCGAGAAACGTTGAAATACTGGAACTTGTGGAACACTCCTTGGCAAACCACTTCCATTTTAGTTGTATCAGCTTTAATTTTATCTTTACTTTGTAAAGGTAACAGAGATGTTCCCTTCCAGGGAGCAATTATTGAGCCAGAGCATTTGATTTTGAGAGAGCATGATAACCTTTCAGAGAATCAAAGATTGTTTCTACATCGGAAAAACAAACAGGGATATTGTTTTCTTATTCGGCGAGCAATATACATTTTTCGCGAAGCAACTGTAGCAGAACAGTCACAACATGTTGATTAGTCGTGTTTTTTATTTTTTTTAAATCGAGTTTTGTTGACTGACTTTTGCACTTAAAGTGTACCTAATGCCAAAATATTTTTTTGGCTAAAATAACTCTTTGCACCTGTTCGAAAAGCACTGCGCCTTTTTTTATGAAATCTGCCTCAGTCTTGACTTTTTCTAGGCTGTAAAAGTTACGAAATCTAGCCATCATCTGTTACACGAGCGAGCTAGTGAGGGATATGGGTCCATTCCTGATTTGACATCACAAACTGATTTGCATCTCCTTAAGGCTTTGTAAACATGCATGCAAAGCAGTTCGTGACGTCAAATCAGGAATAGACCCATGCCCCTTCTGATTCGGTCGAGCGACAAATGATGCTTAGTTGTTCGTAAGTTTTGAAGCCCCATAAAAAAGTCAAAAACTGCAAATAATGGCGAAATGTTTTTAAAACAGGTGCAAAGTTTTATATTAGCGTAAAAAATATTTGGGGCTAGCTGCACTTTAACACTTTACCAACTTCATTTAAAACACGAAAACGTCAGACAAAGCAATTGTCTGCTCACTTGATATTAATTTCCTCAAGAAGAATGGATTAAAGTTATTTGGCAATACTACGAAGAACATTATCAGTCTAAACCGCTCATCCCCACTTCAACTCTTGAGGAACTCTTGAGACTGATCCTCAAACAAAACTCCTCCCAGTTCAATGGCTATTTGGAGACACACGGGATAGCAATGGGTACTAAAATGACAGCAGCAGTCTGAGCCATTTTTACGGCTCATGTTGAAAAACAGCTACTCACTGCAAGTCCCTACAAACGCATTCGCTGGAAATGCTTTATAGACTTTTATAGATGACATTTTCCACTCAGTGTGGAATGCAAACGAATACGAAATCAACGATTATGCTACTTTTGCAAACAATTTTCACCCAACTATAAAATTTACATTCGAAATGTCATCTTCATCTGAACGCATTGTTTTTCTCGACACTGAAGTCTTTGTTTAAAGGTCTGCGTTTCGCCAACAGCAAAATACTAGATGTCCAAACAGATTTTAAGCCCACAGAAACTTTCCAATACACGCATTTCTCCTCATGCCACCCTCTCAGCGTTAAGAAGGGAGAAAGGAGAAACATTGCGTCTGTTGAGAACTAACTCAGTCAACTCGATCGAGGCTAAACATGACTGACATCAATTTCTCATCAAGGGAAACGGCTTTACAAACTAAACCCCAGACATCTAAAAACCTTTTGCCCTTTGTTACCACGCACAGTTCGGACCACTGGCACCTCATTACAGACAATCGTCAGTTTGCTACAATATTTCCTGACATCACCACTGTCGCTTACAAGGAATTTTCTCCTCTCCGTTCTGCTTTTAGGCGCAGTGAGGCAAAGCGTATACACTCTTTTTTTATATATATAGAAGAAACTTTTTTATAAGAACGTTGAGTCTGAAATTGACCCAGATTTTAAAAACATGCTAAGAACGTACTCAAGCTGAGACGAAGAGACAAAGCAGTAATTTTATTCAGTTCTGTATCCGTTTTTGCATGGAGCTAAAAACACCAGTGATAGTAACAATTACATTTATTTCTATCGAATCACATTTTCTTTGTTTTGTTTTTGTTTTTGTTTTTTTTTTTCAATGTAGAGCTCAGACTATACTATCTTGTCATTCTCATCTGTGGAAGAGTAATAAAGTGGATTTTGCCTGAGAAGAAAAAACAACAGCATATAATTATGTCGAAGAAATTTGACATGATACAGCGCACAATGGGCGTTTTAAGGTTTCCTGGTCATATCACGTTTATATCAGTTTTCTGAAATTCCATACCACGTAACTTAAAAACGTGCTAAGAGCGTTTCAGGCTCAAATTGTGAAAAAAAAAATAAGAACTTAACATTCAGTTTCGGTTCCAAGCCTCAGGCGCAAAATTCGACGTTCTTATATATATATATATATATATATATATATATATATATATATATATATATATATATATATATATATATATATATATAGATATATATATATATATATATATATATTTATTTATTTAACAATTATTCTACGAGGGCGCGCTGGATATCAAGTGATAGATAACCAACGAGGCGCGTAGCGCCGAGTTGGTTATAATCATTTGATATCCAGCAAGCCCGAGTAGAATAATTGTTTTATTAAAAACTTAACCACTATTTTAAAAAAAATTCAAGAAAGAATGGGAAAAAATGAGAAAAGAGATAAAAAGGGAACTAGAATCGATCACATGACTGAACGAAAAAGGCGCCAAAACCTTGCGAAGTGTTGCAGCGTTTCATTGCAAAGCTGAATGAGTCAATGTGAACAAAGTAGCACAAGTTTTGGAAGAAATACTCTAATTATTGGCTCTGAAATATGGTAAATGTTTGGTTTTTCCTGAAACATTGTTGTAATCATCGTTCAAAGCGGATTGAAGCCGTACAATTTCACCATATTAGCTACTGGAGTTGAAACGAAACAACTTTGTTGTAATCTGTTCGCACAACGCGGAGCCATCATGTGCGAGTTTGATCGAACTGAAGACAGAACTAATTTGAGCTTGAAGAGGTAATTTCTATGCAGCTCAGAAGCAAGATTACTGTTGCGAGGAACATTAGAATTCACCGTTATAGTTTGTTAAACGCAAAGCACAAAATGTAGTGGTTCTCGGTTTAGAGGTTGCGGACGGAATGGTAAGTTAAATTCAAACAACTGGAAAAGCGATTCAACTCTGTTTACATGGTATCCGATTTCTACCTGAGCATTTGGGCCTGTTGGAACACAGAGATGCAACGAGTGCAGGTAAACCAATGTCAATTTTGCGTGTTAAAGCCGGCCGAAAAAAAAAACTCACCCTTCGTTCCTTCTTGGTAGTTTGCAGCTGTAGTTTGTTTAGTAAGCTTACTTGTTAGACTGCTTCATGATTTTCGCACCTACCGACTCGCCATGAATGTGTGATAGTTTTTATTAAATGCTTCTGCCCATTTCACTGTGTTTTATTTTATGTCTTGTCTTGATATTTTGAAGTGGAAAGCCTTCCTGATAAAACCTACCGTTTGTTCAATTTTAATGACCTACGTGACGATCGAAGAAAGAAGTTAATTGTAAACACAACGCTTAATGCTTAAGTTAAATTCATATTTCTGCACAGTTTCTTGAAACAATTTTGACTTGTGTTAGACGACGCTGTTGGAATTTCTGCTTAATTTAAATTCCCTGTCAAGTGATGTTTCTCTTCCATTTTTCTCGCCGGGTTGCTCGCGAGGAAAAAACTTTCAGCTCACTTTGTCATTTTGTTGTTGAATGTTCATTGACCATATTTGGTCGCAGCAGGTATATGAGCTGATAGCCTAGCTCCGTTCAGCCAATCAAAATGCTAGAAATCCAATATACCTAGTTCAGTTTTTAATAAATATATATATATATATATATATATATAAAATAGAGCGTAATGCAAATTTTCGAACTGAGCAAACATGTTTGATGTTTACCGTTCACTGAACTGCAGAATGAAATGTTACTCTCGAGATTAAAACTTGACTGAGATTTCAGTTATACTCCTTCAATTGACTGCTCCTTAAAAATGTTGTTAAAATGTTGTTTAGATAAACAGGAATTACTGGAAGAATGAGTGTCAAGTAGTTCGGGACGTCTTAGTGACTTATTGACGTCAATAGTGAGAGAAACAGTTAAGACTTCCTGTCGCTATTGAAATAAGAATAAGTCGGAAGAACTAGTTCAGTTCAGTCAGTAGTTGAGAGAGTGAAGTTTAGCTCAGGCCAGCAGTAACATTGCCAACCGACAGATAAACAGGAATTACTCGAAGAATGAGTGTCAAGTAGTTCGGGACGTCTTAGTGACTTATTGACGTCAATAGTGAGAGAAACAGTTAAGACTTCCTGTCGCTATTGAAATAAGAATAAGTCGGAAGAACTAGTTCAGTTCAGTCAGTAGTTGAGAGAGTGAAGTTTAGTCTCAGGCCAGCAGTAACATTGCCAACACAGCTCTCATTGAAGGTATGTCTCGTTTTGTATTGTAAATTATTTTGCGCAGTTGACTTTAGTTATTGGATTCCGTCGGCTGGATCTGTTTTGCAAAATGAGTTTAAAGCGAGCAACTTTGAAATACTGGAACATGCGAAAACCTCCATGACCAAACCATTCCATTCTAGCCTGTAAAAGCTTTAATTTCTTGGACATCATTCAGTTGCTTTGTTTTTAGTTACTTTACTTAGGAGTTTTTTTTTTCCCAAAATCAGAATTTTCCTTGGCGTCAGTTTACTTTTACAAAAGCATGTGTTAACTTCTTTCCGCATTTGCCTTATTTCTCTTAAATTTAAACGCCACAAAAGTACAGAATTATCAAAGTCCCTGCCTTGAACCCGGCCAGTCACCCGGCAAAACAGCTGCTCATTTACAGACGAAAAGACTACAAATTACGATCACGGCCTCTGCGGTTTGGCTGTGCATATATATTGGCCGTATCGGTTTATGAAACTAGCAAAACTGAAGCCGAAAGTTAGGCCTATTAAAACTGACGAAAATGAAATAAAAACTTATAAAATTGCTGTCAGGTTGTTTTGCTTTAGGTTTTTCATGTTTATTTTGGCGATTTAAGGCTCGGCGAAGGCAATGTTTTCAAAATAGCGGTTGGACTCCCTCAAGAACCGAGCCGTTTGTCCTCGAAAAAGGATCATAAAAATTGAATACATAGTTTGGTTCACAGCATGTAAGCTTATAAACTATTTTTCAGTTCAGAAAGTCAAGTTTTTGAGAGCTGGGTATTATACGCCAGTTCCCCTTTACTTGCGGAATTTATAAAGTAAAACAACTGTCAAATTTTATCATTACGTTTGGGGGTAACACAGGTGTTCCTTTCCAGGGCGCAATTTTCAAGCCACAGCTTTTGATTTTCAGAGAGCATGATAACTTTTAGAGAATTATTATTTTGCACCGTTTTAAGGTCGGAAAAACTAACAGAGAGATTTATACTATTTGGTGTGCAATGTGTCTGTTAATTGTTCGCGAAAGCTGACACAAATTGCAGCTTGCTGAGCTGAGCCGTGTTTTTTTGCGGAAAGTTTTTTCCCGCTCAATCTTTCGTCCACTGATGCACGTTGCCATAAATCAGAGCAATACGATTAAAAAAAACCGAGGAGTTTCGTAAATAGCTGTTTTGACCCTAACGTGGTAACCTTTTCGTTTTTGATGCCCAAATCGCAGAATCTCATAATTTCGATAGCCTCTTTGAGAAACAAATACTAATCAAACATTGTGACTTAGCGTTCTTTGGCGTGAATAAAGCTTGAGGCAATTTTGTCTTTCATTGTTCTGATGTCGTTCTGTCAGGTCAGCCAACCCCACCTCCCTTCAAAAATCTCGCATCCGCCACTGTATAAGCGATTGTGTATTATCGACTCGCTCTCTGTCTTTCAATACAGTTGCATTTATATTATCGAGTGCTGGACTCGTTCGGTGTTTTCTCTTGCTGTTGGCGCGACTGTGGGCGAAACTTTTCTCCATAGACTACACGGAAACAGCATAATGAACAAAAGTTTACCGCTTGTTTCAATAGAATGTCGAATCTAACCAATCACCGTTAAGTGTGGGTGCGTTGTATGTTAGTTTCGATCATAGCATGAATGCTCATTCAGCAACCTTGAGCTGAAAGAGCAAGGCGTGAAATAAAACGGTGTTCAATTCCGGATCCCCAACTCAGTCTTCGATTTGCCAGTGCTTTCCCACTACAGAATTTGTGCTGTTAAAGTAGGCCAGAAGTAACATTGTTTTATTAGATAGACAAGAGTGTTTAAGTGGAAAATAGACCACTCGTAAAGTTCACATGAAACTGCATCCGGGGCTCGAGTGGCGTTTTTTCCATGTATCTCTTACTCGATGAACTACGATAAAAAAGCTGATCTGTGCAAAACCTTTTTTTCCTGGTACCCCAATTTTTATTATATGACTGACACGAAATTTTCTTCTTGAATTTACAGCAACGATGTCGAGGATAACTATGCTCAAAAACTTTCTCAAGCCACGCCTCCTGTCGCCTCTTCACAGACGACTTGAGTCCCAGTTTTTACAACCAGAACGAGTCACCACCAGCCTGGAGCAGGAGAAGAAGTTTAACATTTTGTTTTTCTCAAACAAGCACAACAGTCTCAGCCAGAGGATGGCTCTGGAGTTAACGAGGAGACAACACAATATCCGCGTACATGAGATCAATGACCCAGAAGAGATGGTCCAGCTAGCTGCGGATGTCCAGCCTGATCTTATCCTCTGTCCGTTTCTCACCAAACGAATCCCAGAGGACGTATTTTCAGATCCCAGAATCCCTTGTTGGATCGTGCATCCTGGAATCGAGGGTGACCGTGGCGCGAGTTCCATCGACTGGGCCTTATATGATAAGGAAGATGAATGGGGCGTGACCATACTTCAAGCAGTTGAGGAAATGGACGCAGGGGATATCTGGAGCACCAAATACTTTCCAGTCAGGCGACGGAACATCAACACACTCACTAAATCCAGCTTGTATGTGAATGAAGTGACACAAGCTGCTGTCAAAGCTGTGCTTGAGGCCATAGACAACTTCTCAGAAGGAAGAGCTCCCAGACCTCTCGACTACAACAGTCTGCATGTGCGAGGCACCGGCCGGCCAAACATGACCAAGGCTGACCGCACAATCAACTGGGAAATGTCTGCAGACGAGGTGGCCTGTCAGATACGCATGTCTGACTCATCACCAGGAGCGCTCGGCTATTTCCAAACCACCGATGGAGCTGAAGATTCGGGATGGACCAAGGCGTTTCGGCTCTTCGGAGCGCACTTGGAGAAAGGAAGACTCAGATTTCTGACAGGAAAGCCTGGTGAGATACTGGGTCAGCACCATGGATCTCTGTTGGTCAAGTGTGGCAGGGGAGCTGTTTGGGTGTCACATCTCAAGAGAGACAAGCTCAAACTTCCCGCAACCATGTGGCTAAAAACCAACGCACCCACCATCTCAGGTCCGTCCACTCTACCAATTCCACATGGCGCTCATCCCAACACATTCCAGGACATCTGGACTACCATGACCCCAGATGGCGTCTGTTTCGTGCACTTTGACTTTTACAACGGAGCCATGAGTACCAAGCAATGTGAGCGCCTTATCACCGTTCTAAATCAGATCGAGGAGAACGACTCGTGCAAGGTGATGGTGCTAATGGGTGGCAATGATGTGTTCAGTAACGGCATCCACTTAAACGTCATCGAGGCAGCACAAGACCCAGCGGACGAATCTTGGAACAACATCAACGCCATTAACGATGTTGTGCGTTGCATTTTCACCAGCAAAAAGATCACGTTCTCGGCCCTGCGCGGAAATGCCGGCGCTGGAGGAGCGATGATGGCCCTGGCCAGCGACTTCGCGTTTGCCCGTGATGGGGCTGTGCTGAATCCGCACTACAAGAAGATGAAGCTTTACGGCTCAGAGTATCACACCTACTTCCTTCCAAAGCGCGTGGGGCAGGAAAAGGCCAGCGAGCTGTTGAATAATGCAGAACCAATCTTGGCCTGCGAAGCCGCGGACATCGGTCTTCTGGATGGCTGCGTCGGGGACGATGTCGAGGAGTTCGAAAACTGGGTCAAGCATCACGCATCGTATCTTGCCCGCTCACCTTTGCAGAGGCATCTTGTTCGGGAAAAGAACATCAAAGCAAGCAAGGAGGTGATGGAGAAGATTGAGTCATGCCGCACAAACGAACTTTCAGTAATGGCCAGAAACTTTCGGGATTCGGAATACCACCGGGCCAGAAAGAACTTTGTGTATCATTAAGACACATGGTTAAGACTCTCTAGCATATTCTCCTGTTAGGGTCCTGTTGACCGTAACTTACAAAAATTTTCTCCTGATAGGAACTGTAAAAAATAACATCCCATGGGATAGTACTGCTCAGTAGCTTTCATTTGATTTTCACCTCACGATTGCTGTGCTCAGAAGAAAACTGAGGAATTTACATCTAAATAGTACTCGTAATCATCTTTTAATCATTTTCAGAAGTGTGCGTTATATTCTGTAAATAAGAATGATAAGATTTGTTAGGGGACAGTTAACTGCTCACAGGCTCAGGTACTTTAATTTCGATATGGTGACACTTTAGGATTTCAACGCCAAGTTTGCTTTCCTGAGAAAAAAAATGAGGAATTTGCTTAAAAATGGTACTTGTAATCATTTTAAAATCATTTTTAGAAGCATGCGTTATATTCTGTCTAAATAAGATGGATAAGAACTGTAAAAACGAACATTTCATAGGATAGTACGGCTAGTTTGATTTGGTGATTGTACCACTTACCCGGCAAAAATTTTTATGTTACAGAAAGCAGAAATCGCTTGTACTTTCTGCAACATGAAAGTTTTTGCCTGCGTTATTAAGGCCATGTAATAGGGGCAACATATTAATAATAAACTAGAAATACGTGACTCGCAGAACCTCGCGAAGCTCAGGCACGGGTGCACCACAAAATTGAGCGATGGGGGTGGGGAGGGGATAGAATTTTGCTTTAACTGGAGGTGTGGTTGGGTGGCCACAATGGTCCCCAATTGGGAGTTAAGATCGACATTCTGGTTCCCATTCGCTTCCATGTAACTTGCATCCAATCCTCTGTCATGTATACGAAAATACGTTCAGCCCCTCCCCCCTCCCCCCCCCCACCTCTCTTCATTCTGACATAAGGTAAATTGCTCTCTAGAGAGGACGTATAGTATTGCTGTGGACCTTTTGCCCAAGACAATATGTGTGGTGTTTCTGTTGATTTTGGGTGAGAGTAGGTTATCAGAAATGCAGTTCAAATTCCAATTGGAACTTGTTATCTCCAACATTAACCCGGCCATTTCCTTTCGATTCTCTTGTACTGTTTTTGTTCTATTTACTGGGTATTGACAAGTGTCAATAGCTAAAACAATGCATTATTTCCCTTGACTGGTCGAGATACTGTAGCAGGAGTCTCTTACTGTTGAAGAGTGATGTGGTGCATTAAAAAAAATTATCCATTTTTACCCAAAAATTGAAATGAGAATAATACAGAATAATGGCAAGCAAAGCACAGAGTTTCCTATTGATGTTGTAGCATGTTTATTCATTCCCCCAACATACTATAGAAATTGGATTAGATAATTGTCACAATAATATAATACATTAACCCTTCATGCCCCAGTGACCAGCATCTCCCTACAATAGCAATGCTTTAATTAGGTCATCAGAATTAAGGAATTGATCACCAAACATGAATAGTGTTAATGTCAGTAGAAAGAAGTTCTCTGCACTAGTACTACAAGAAATGTATGAAGACCAGTAAGGAGAATTTGCAGGTTTACATTGGGGCTTTGGGAGGTCAATTGGTGTGAAAAGCAAGAGTAGCTAATTAAGTGGGGGGGGACAGGGGGGTTTGAACCTCCCGCTTCCCGTACCCTTTAATCCCGGTTCCCGCCCTGTATTTTTTGGCTCCCGCCCCTTTGCATTTTTTCGATTGCGAAATATTGCGCAATGTTGCGTAATTTTTCCCTTTTTCTCCCGCTTCCCGCCACCTTGGGAATCCCGCTTCCCGCCCCCTCTTCTCCCGCCTCCCGTACACCTCCCGCCCCCTTTTCTCCCGGTCTCCCGCCCCCCTGTCCCCCCCCCCAATTAAGGGAAAGGGTGAATGTAGATTATAGCATGTGAAACCTTCAGAAGTAAGACAAACTTTCACATAGACAAATCATGTTGAAGGTGATCAGGATCTCAATTCCCATGAATTTGGTGCTTGTTTGTGCACTGCGAGGAGAGCTGTGATGCTGGTCACTGTATGTAGCATGAAATTATTATCAATAATTAATTTTAAGCAGTAATGTTTGTTTCACATCAAATACATGCAGGTATGTACCTATACCCGCTACACATTTTAAAGTGGTAATTGTCAGGCAGAGCAATACTTGTAAGTGCATTTCCAAACCAAATTGTGAACAGAAATTGTCCTTTCTGATCCATCTGAATATTATTAGTTTTTTTTTACTATTAACAGGGTCAAATTATATCCATAACGGAAAACAAAAACTTTTATAAATCCCTACTGATCCAATATGAATTATTTCTTTCAAATATTTTTTCGGGAACGTCCTAAACTTAAAGTTTAAATTTTTTTTACTGCTCATACACAAATATGCAAGTTGTTTGGGGAACTGAAACCTATTTTGTGAATAATTTCATTTCTCTTTTGTAATCTGTAATTTTGATCATACTTAGAAAAGTAATTATACGTTAATAATAATTACTGGTACATCAAGAGTTAATATAATGGTAGAGAGAGGAAATAATTTTGAGCCAACCTGTTCAGTCACCGTCCGTTGGAAAGGTATATTTCTAGCAAAAGTATTTTGATGATCGTGTGTTTTTTCCCGCCTCTTGTTGCTTCTATATCAAAATCATTTTGTCGAAGCACTTCTTGTCGGTGTCACCGGTCCTGATCGGTTTCAGCACACGTTTTCTCGAAGAGTTTGTAGCCACTGAGTTCATTCTTACCGGTATTATTCAATTGGTGTGACTGAGTTATAATATTCGAAGACCTTGCTTCGATTCTCGCGTTGTTGGGGAATTTCGTTTTGTCGCAGCGCTGTGCTATCAAGCTAAATTTAAGCTACCTTATGTATGTTCCAAGATTTCTCGCCTGTGATTATTCCAGTCTCCTGTTTTTTCCTTCTGATGGCTTTAGTCTTCGCTAGGCTATCATCGGAAAACGATGTTCTATACCCGTGCTTTCTTGTCGTCGACTCTTTCGCCTTCGTTGTTCGCGCTGAATTTCAAGTCGGCGTTCACGCTGAGTTTCAGTTGTAAATCTCCCCCGGAATGGATTTTCAGCCACTTGTTAAATCAGGCGTTGCTTGCTTGTTCACAGACGATGAATAAACATATCAGCACCCAAATGAACGCAGCGAAGCAAGCAGGAAATGAAGAAACACGCCGAAGAAACATGAGAGTGCACAACTGTCAGCGGTCGCGATTTGGTTTTGTTGCTAGGCAACTGTGCGTACACCATCGAAAGATATACGGGCAGATCGAGATTTGACCGCCCTAAGCGATCCTCGCGCGAACCCCACGCGACAATTTTATAAACCTCGCTTCGCGAGGAATAATAATAATGATGATAATAATAATAATAATAATAATAATAATTTATATAGCGCTGTTTCTACAGGGTATCCAAAAGCGCTTTACAAGATTTAAAATTAAATAATAGAATTGACAATATTTACAATTAAACAAAAAAGAATAACAATTTATGTAATGCAGTGTCAATTAAAAAGTACGCTTAACAAGAAAGGTCTTCATTTTAGCACTTCTTAGGGTTCAACAATGTTGTGTTGCAAGCTGAGATTGCTTGTTGCACCTGTTACCATCTCCTCAACAAATATTCAGCATTTCTTTAGCATAGAGGGACCAAGATTGACAACTTGAGAAAAAAAAATTTTTTTAAAAGATAAAAAAAATAGTTTGGTTATTCACCTAGAAAGTCAAGTTTTATTTGTGTTGGTCATTAAAGTTTGGAGTGTCATCAACTTTCGAGAATTATCTATACCATAAAATTTGACCTTCAATTTTCTGAGAAACACACTTAGGTTTTCCTTTCCGGGCGCTGCATTTTTTAGCTAGGGCATCTGAGTTCTGAAAGGGCATGATAAACGTTGTACAGAATTATATATTTTTTGCTCCGCTTAAAGGCCGTTTCGTTCCATCACGTTTTCCTTTCCAAGTTTATGTTACCTAAATCATATCTTTTTTTAAAAGTTGTTTCTGGTTCGGAGGTTTACTAAAAAAGCTATTTTCAAGATTGCGTTACATGAGTAGTGACCTTCTTACAGATTTTACACTTCACGTGTGTTCACGTTTCCATAAAACCCCAAATAGGGTCATTTCACGTTGTTGTTTTGCACCGGACGTAAAGGAAATGTACGCGAATGTGTGACACACGTGCAGATCCACCTAAACCTATTATTAGCGACGTTCCGGGTCGCCAGCGCCGTCGTGTTTACGACGTGAGGTCTTTGATGCTTCTGTATTATAATACCGACAAGGAGTCTTTAATTTAGACTTCCTATTAAATACTATTCAAATAAGAATAGGTTGGAACAACTATAGTTTAGTTCAGTCAGTAGTTGCGCGGTGTGAAGTCAGATTCTCAAGCTAGCATAATATGTGGAACACTCCAGTTGACAAACCACTTCCCTTTTAGTTTGTATCAGCTGTATTTTATCTTTACTTTGTAAGGGTAACACAGATGTTCCTTTCCAGAGAGCGATGTTTTAGCCAGAACATTTGATTTTGAGAGAGCATGATAAACCTTTCAGAGAATCAAAGATTGTTTTTACATCGGAGAAACAAACAGAGATGTTTTTTCCTTTTTGGCGAGCAATATACCTTGTTCGCGAAGCAACTGTAGCAGAACAGTCACAACATGCCGATTGGTTGCGTTTTTTACGCATACTTTCTTGTAGCTGGTCAAGGCGCAGTCAATCAAATTTTCGTCCACTGATACACGTCGATCGCTACAAATCAGAAGCGAAAACATCCGAAGGGTTTCGTAAAATACTATCGGTTCCAGAACGAATTCAGAATTTTCTTCTCGCATCAGAACGGATATCACACCAAAACTGTCATGAAGTAATCTTGCAATTTTTGGTGGAATATTGATCATAAAGTGTAACTAAACGTCATTTCTATAAACCCCAACAAATGGCTCGTGAAATTGCCATTTTACGTCAGATGATAGCCTCCCACGAAATGGTTTTTTTTTTTCTTTTTAAAACAGTTTATTGATTAACACTGACTTACAATACATTACAATACATAGCTTACTTACAATTACAATACACTACAATACATAGCTTACTTACAGAGAATAATTTACGTTACACAAAGGGCATGCAGAAACTAAAAAAAAAAGAATATATTACAGAGAACAGGAAACCTGGGTGCCTACTTTTGTTGTTATTATATCTATTATTTCTATATGTGTTTATTTTTATATATACTTATTTCTATAGTTATTGTTACGGATTACAACTGTATCTGTTTCTTAGATTTATGCATCTCTATCTGAATTTTACTTTCAAGAACGGCCATGAAAGCTTCCCAGTAGTACTCTTCTTCTTTTCTGGAGGCAGTGTAAATGTAATGTTTTGCGATAATCAAGCAGAGGTTTAAACCAAGTCGACGAGAGAAGTCATTGGCAACACCGTAAATGATCATGTTTTCATCAAGAGTTATTGTCTCGGAGTTTTTGAAATTCCACCAATTAGTAAAATGAGACCAAAAGCTCTTAACTTTTGAACAGGAAGCGAAAAGATGAGCTAGTGTTTGTCTTTCAGAGCATAGGTGACATTTATCGGTTTCTTTAAGTGCGTCTCTAAAAAGTGTTGAGTTTGTTGGCAGAATGTGATGTATAATTTTAAATTGAAAGATGGCAAGTCTGGTGTCCTTAGTAACTTTGAAAGGAAGGCTATATATGAGTTGTATTGTTTTTTCATTCAAATTTGCTTTTACCATCCTTTTTTCGGCAGTAGGTGTTACAAACTTTTTTTTGACAAAGAATCGTGTAGCCGATTTGCAAGAGAGCTTATTCAAAGGTATTCTATTGTTATCTTCACCATCCAAAGGCGCCTGGATGTTTCCTTTTAGGATATTAACCCATTCTCTAGGGATTGAGTGGCATACTCCATGATACGTAAGAAAGTTAGCTTTGATTTTAAATCTAGAGCAGAACTCAGGAAAAGATAGAAAAGCATTGTTTTGGAAAATGTCTTTGATTTTAATGACTCCGGCTTCATGCCATTTTTTGTAATAAACAGAAACACCACCAACTTTAATGAAGCGATTGTTCCAAATAATTTCATTCAAAACTTGTTCTTTGGTGTTAGGAGAAAAATAATTTATTTTTCCCCACGCGTAGAGAGCTTCCGAGTAAAAAGCAAGGGGTATTTCAATTTTAAGTGCTTTTAAGTCAAAATTACATTGAAGTAGAAACAAGCCTCCAACATCCCTTAGGTAGCTCAATGGTATGTAGCTCCAACTTGAAGTTTCATTACTGTCGTTGAGTCTTTTTATCCAGGAAACTTTAAGTGCATCGTTGATTATTTCAAAATCAGGCATATCTAGTCCACCTTTTTCTCTCGGGCCGATCATAGTCTTTTGTTTTATTTTAACTTTCTTGTTCCACACAAATTGGGTAATTGCTTGATTTACCATGTTGACAAATTTCGAAGGAAAGGTGAGCACTGATGTATTATATACGAGTTTAGAGATTGCGAGAGATTTTAGAATCGTTATACGGCCATATAAAGTGAGGTTTCTAGGATACCATAAGTTGAGAAGGCTTTTCATTGAGTTCAGTTTTTGTTCGAAGTTTTTCTTATATGCAACTTCATCATCATGTGAAAAATGAATACCTAATGCGAGTATTGAGTTGGAAGGCCAAGCTATTCCAAGGGGCTCTGTTGTATTGTTTCTGTTCGCGCCCAACCACATACCTTCAGTTTTGCTTTTATTAATCTCTAGGCCTGAACATTCCTGGAAGTTTGACAATAATTGGAACAAGTTATTTGCAGATTTTAGGTCAGAGACAAAGGCAGTTGTGTCATCGGCATATTGAGAAAGCTTAAATTCTTTGTTGTGTATATTAATTCCTTGAATAGTTTTGTCAGTTCTTATTGCATTGGCTAGGATTTCAGCACATAGGACAAATAAAATACCCGAGAGTGGACAGCCTTGTCGAACGCCTCTCTCAGGCATGAAAAACTCAGACGCATATCCGTTGTTTATGAAGCAACTGGAGCAATCCGTGTAAAAGGTTTTTATCCACTTTTGAATGCATGGACCGAAGTTAAAAGCTTGTAGGGTCTTGTGAAGAAAATTCCAGTCGACCGTGTCGAAGGCTTTCTTAAAGTCAATGAATATAGCCAGCCCAGGGATGTTTTCTAATTCAGTTACTTTCATAATATCCATAATGAGCCTAATGTTTTGACCAATATAACGCTCTTTAACGTATCCGGTTTGATCATCGTTGATTATTTTGGGAAGAACGTTTGAAATCCTATGAGCTATGGCTTTAGTTGCAATTTTGTAATCGACATTAAGTAGTGTCAGCGGTCTCCAGTTTTCAAGATATAGTTTGTCCTTACGTTTTTTTGGTATTACTTTGATAATTCCTTGTTTTTGCGTTATATTCAAATGTTGATGTTCGAATCCGTAGTTTAGACTTTGTACCAACTCTTCACCCAGCATCGACCAAAAGCGTAAATAGAACTCTACTGAAAGTCCATCGCTACCAGGGCATTTGCCCTTGGCGCACTGCTCTAAAATGTGAAGGCATTCCTCGTTACTGAGTGGGTGCTCTAGTTCATTTTTTCCAGTTTCATCTAGCTTAGCAAGATTAGGATTCTCAAAGAAAAGATTGTACTTCGAATTGTTGCACGGTGCTGCAGTATATAGATTTTTATAGAACATCTTTCCTTGTTCTAGGATATCGTTCGGAGTAGTAATTTCTCTATCATCGTTTGTTTTCAATTTGGAAATGTGCGTCTTAAAATGGTGCCTTTTTTCTAAATTCAAGAAATATTTAGTGTTTTTTTCGCCTTGTTCATGCCAGCGTGTTCTACTTCTTATTATTGCGCCTTTAGTTCGATATTCCGCAATAGCGTTAAGTTCAGCTCTAAGACGATAAAATTTTAAAATGTTTTCCTTTGAACGCTCCGTCTTCAGCAAGGTCATCAAATGGTCAATTTGAGTTTGAAGGTTTTTTTCAGCATTTCTGCGTTCTCTATTTTTCCGTTTTGTATACTGGACACAAAAGCCTCTCACTTCCATTTTTATCATGTCCCAGTAGAGACCTTTATCCTCTAGATAATTGTGCTTTGTTTTGAAATCTGGTATCTTGTTAGAAAGTTCCTGTATGAATTTTTCATCGTGCAGCAGAGAGTTGTTTATTTTCCAAAAACCTGGGCCTCGCTGAGTATATTCTTTTGATTGCAGATTAAGGATAATTGCTGAATGATCAGACAATGTGTAATGAACAATTGTAGAGTCTTTCACAGAGTTTGACAAGTCTTTTGAAACCAGCCAGTAATCCAGCCTGCATTGTACTTTTAGAGAGTTGTTACGCCACGTGTATTGTGACTGATTGGGGTGTTGACTCCTCCATACATCTTGTAGGTTGTATGTTTTGCATAAATTTTTGATCTCGCTAATTACTGCTTTTTTTCTTTCAATAGAAGTTCCACCAGTTTTGTCTAAAGGTGCTAGGGCGCAATTAAAGTCGCCCCCAAGAATAATTTGCATATCAGCGTATTCTCGAAGGGTGTCATTGAGCTTTGAGAAGAATATTTTTTGACTGTTATTGTCGTTTGGGCTGTAAATATTGCAAAGTAGAAACGTAGAATCATACAGCGAGGCTTCTAGTAGTATATACCTTCCGTTTTTATCAGCTATAATGTTTTTAATGCGAACATCTAATTTCGGATTAAAGAGGATTGCAACTCCTTTTGAGTGATTTGTCCCGTGACTGAAGAAAAAATTCCCTCCCCATTCTGATTTCCACATTGCTTCTATGTTTTCCGTAGAGTAAGTTTCTTGAAGGAAGATTACATCAAATTTATAGTTGTGAAGCCATCTGAAAAGTTGTCTTCTTTTTCTTGTTTGGTTTAAACCTCTTGCATTGAGTGAGCAAAACGACGCTTTAAACGGTGTTGTCATATCCTGATATTGTGTGATTCTTTCTTACTGAAACAGTTGTAATCCGATTTGTGATATTTAACATATTTGGATTGTAATAACATGTTGCTATCCTTATAGCTTGTTTTTAAAAATGTGAACAAGACATAATGGTTTCTTATAAGATTGATTGAGTATAATTGTTTACTTGTAGATATTACTGTATTACTAGATAGTTGCCAAGAAACCTGTAGAAGAAATATTAACATAGAAACGAAAATCCTAAGAACTACAAAAATACAAGACACACGTGAACGACAGAAACGTGCCAGTTTACGTGCCAGCACGGTGAAACTACTTTGCCGAGCGCCGAGTCAGCAAAGGAAGGCAAGGGAGCTGTATGATTATTAAATAACTAAATAGAAAGACTCCCTTGAATATATAAACAATGGCGAGAATGCATCTAGGGAATATGTCGCAAGCACTTTGCAAACGTAATTAATGCACGAAAGAAAGAAATACACATTTCGACAAGTAAGCAGAACTAAATAACCGTCAGTAGACTGAAGCCCGAAAACTTTAAATAAAAAAGCAAGAAAAAGAAACAAATATTAATAGAAAAAATTACCAAAAAAAGAAAAAAAAACTAGCCGATTTATGTTTTTAGAAATAGGTTAGATTTAATGATCGTTGCCATGTTTTGAAGGCAGCAGATATTCTGGAATATTGTCAACTGTGTAGCTACTGCTGTTAACAAAAAGTTTGTTACCTTTAATGAAAGCCCGAGATATGTTCAGTTCCTTTGCTTTCCTGAGCGCCGCTCTAAGTTTCCCTCGAATTTTTGCAGACTCTGCGGAGAGATCTTTGTCAATAAAGACGCTTGACAAAGCGGGGTTTTGGAGCAGCTCTTTTCTTCTTCCCCAAACAGCGTCTGCATCCATTCTTGAAACAAATCTGACCAGTATCGGGCGTGGGCGGTCTCGAGGGCGGTGCGCCTGATCACTCGTTGTTGTATCACTTTGATGACTGCTCGCTGCGGGAAGATTCTCTTGTTGTTGTTGTTGTTGTTGTTTCCCGACGCGATGAATAGCATGATAACTGATCTCGTTCGGGTCAAGTCCAAGAGCGGTTACGACTTCCTTCACTTTGTCACAGCATTGCTCGTTCGTTTTGCCTTGGTTTTCTGGTATGTTGAGGATACGCAAATTTTCTCGCCGTGAGTAGTCTTCCTGTTTGATGACACGGTCCTTGAGACCATTGACTGCCTCACTTAATTTAGCATTCTCGCTGAGCGTGCTCGCCATTTGTTTCTTGATTGATTCGTTCTCTTCCTTGAGAGTGTTGATCTCAACCCACGCACTTTCGGTCGATTTTTTTAACTCATCCAGCTCGTTTTTAATTGCTAAAATGTCTTGCTTGAGTTCTTGTTTTAACTCTGTCATCGCATCTTCCATTTTGGTGAATCCATCGTCTATTCTCGTCTGGATGCTAAACAGTTTTTCTAGAATCTTGTCTTCTTCGCCATCTGTGGAACTAGAGCCTCGCGGTCTTTTCTTGTCTTTCTTATCTTTCTTGGACATAATCTCTCTAGGCGAACCTATTTTAACGTCGCATGTGCTTGAAGATTTTTGGCTTTGAAAACTGTGCAAAGTAGCAGATATTATCGTAAATTTAAGCGTAAACCCGCCATCGTGTTGAGGAGCTTACAAGAACCGTCCGGTCGCCATGACAGTTCAAACCTCGTTTTTGAGTGGGAGGCTGGACTGATCACTGGCGATGTTGCATGACCATCAAGACCAACGCATCTTCTATCTAGAAATTTAGCGTCTCTTTGAATTGTGTTTCTTGACAAACTCTGCATTCTGGCCCGAGGTAAGGGGGAACGGGGGGCACTTGACCCATGTTTGGGTGCAAGGGTGACCCTAGGACATAAACATGCGGTATGGCCAGTACCTTACGCATGGGCACAGCCATATCACCCGGGCAGTGGCAGCCATGGACAGCTGTTTCGTCCTTGTTAGGACTCATCAGCATGGCATAGCCAAGCGTAAGGATCATAGTCCCCGCCGTTTACTGTCGTGGCGAGTGCAGAAGCACGCCTTTAAGCGAGCTCCACAGTGTCAATGTGGTAGCTGTGGCTGCGACCGCACAAGACAGTCTAGGCAATACGTATGGAGTGTGGATCACCTGAATTAACAGGGATGCGAGTGTGACGACATAAAATGTCAAAATAAACCATCTGAATGCAATGGTCGCAGTAAACGGCAGGGTCGATGAACTTCTGTGAGACCCTTATGCCTGGCTATGCCATGCTGATGAGTCCTAACGAGGACGAAACAGCTGTCCATGGCTGCCACTGCCCGGGTGATATGGCTGTGCGCATGCGTAAGGTACTGGCCATACCGCGGAGTTGTGTCGTGTGACCATTGCATTCAGATGGTTTACTTTATCAACTTCATTTAAGACACGAAAACTCCAGACAAAGCAATTCTTGCTGCACTTGATGCCTGCTCACTTTACACTAATTTCCCTCAAGAAGAAGGGATTAAAGTTATTTGCCAATACTACGAAGAACATGATAAGTCTAAACCACCCATCTTCGCTTCAACTCTTGGGAAACTCGTGAGACTGCATGATCCTTAAACAAAACTCCTCCCAGTTCAATGGCTATTTGGAGACACACGGAATTGCAATGGGTATGACAGCAGCATTCTGAGCCATTTAATTTATGACTCACCTTCAAAAACAGCTACTCAGTCGCTGCAAGTCCCTACAAACCCACTCTCTGGAAAAGCTTAATAGATGACATTTTCCGCTCAGTGTGGACTACGCATTGTTTTCCTCGACACTAGAGTCTTTAAAGGTCTGCCTTTCGCCAACAGCAAAATACTAGATGTCCAAACACATTTTAAGTCCACAGAAACTTTCCAATATACGCATGTCTCCTCATGTCACCCTCCCAGCGTTAAGAAGGGAGAAAGGAGAAACACTGCGTCTGTTGAGAACTAAGTCAGACAATGGAAACTTCGAGTCAATGAAACGATATTTTCAATCCCGTTTACTCGATCGAGGCTATTCTCTAGAACTCACTGAAACTATTTATATGACTGACATCAATTTCTCATCAAGGGAAACGGCTTTACAAACTAAACTGACCCGGAAGACATCTAAAAACCTTCTGCCCTTTCAGGTTACCACGTACAATCCGGAACACTAGCATCTCATTACAGACAACCCTTATAGTTTGCTACAATATTTCCTGACACCCCCATTGTCGCTTCCCGAGGAAATTTTCTCCTCTCCGTTCTGCTTTTCGTAGTGAGGCAAGGCGTATAGTGCAAATTTTCGAACTGAGCAAACATGTTTACCGTTCACTGAAAGTAGTAAAGGGGGCCCAGATAGGGATTTTTCCCACGGTAATTTGCATACACACCCCCCATACTGGCTTCTGATTGGTACTCGTGGTTGCTAACCGGAAGGGCATCCTGCTGACCGTGGGTTGCTAAGGGGATAGCGGGCTCAAAACCGCTGACCAGTTGGAAAAATGGATCGCGGGCTCAGGCAACCGGAAGTCACCGGAACCGGAAGTGACGTCACCTAAACCGGAAGTCACGTGGTTTGGAAGGGGAAACCGCGGACCAGTATGAAAAATCGATCGTGGGCTCAGGAAAACCGCGGAGAAACCGCAAAAGTCCAAAGTCCAACTGGGGCAGCGGGGGTGATCCTTGAGTCAACAAAAGACACGGTGATGTTGTTAAAAATAGTTTTAATGGTTTTCAACAAGTCATTGAATGAGGATCCAAGGCTCTTCACGATAATCCATCGCATACTGATGATGAGAGTTCCATTCGACCGGAAACCAAGACCGGATGGTACAAAGCCAAGAAAGGAAAAGATGAGTGGACGGCTTCCAAGTCGACAAGCAAGCAGCAGCCACAGATGCAGGGTTCCTTGATGAGGGTTCCATTTGATGAATTCCTTTTTGACAATATGGGTATTCCTATTAGTTCCTATTTAATGAGTTCCATTTTGATAATAATATGAGGGTTCCATTTTGATGAGTATTCCTTTTGATAATATGAGTGTTCCATTTTGATGAGTGTTCCATTTTGATAATAGGAGGGTTCCATTTTGATGAGTGTTCCATTTTGATAATAGGAGGGTTCCATTTTGATGAGTGTTCCATTTTGATAATAGGAGTGTTTCTTTTAATGAGTGTTCCATGATGTGGCAAACGTCCAAGGGCATTTTACCATTAGTTCTAATAGGCTCCACAATAACTTCCAGGGATGGGACGACTCCCTAGCAAGGATGCATGCATGCCACACGTACAGAGTTCAGCGATGGGTTGCCATGACACTGCTCTAGACTCCTCAGGTATGCTACTAAGAAGAGGCAAGCAATACCAATGACTTGGCGTACTCTTAGGAAAGAAGTCCCATGTATCCATAGGGATAGGTAAGGAAGGTTTGCGGATCGACGACTCTCTTGTCGTACACCAATTGGTACCATTTGTACTCGGGGAAGGTGTAGAGCTGATAGGTTTTGGGGTTCCGGAGAATCTAGTGGGTTTTGACGACTTGGGTCTGACGCGGGTGCTTTTGAGGCTTCTGGATTTCGTCGAGGACGTTCTGTCGCATGACGTTATAGTTCAATTGACTCTTGCCTTCGTTGTTGAGGCGGAAACCCCTCACTTTGCATTCGACGTGCCCCTTGTGGGTTTGGTAGCCATAGTTCTTGGGACCCGCCGATACGAATTCCGTAATGTAGTCGTCAGAGGCTAATTCGCTCGTGAAGTCGCCGAGGTAATTACCCAAGACCGGGTTGGCTTGATCCTCGTCTTGCAGGAAGATGATGGAGTCCGTGTCGTAGTACAAGACCCGTTGCCCCAAGGGTTCGAGGGCGGCATAGAGTCGGAGTCGGGCCCAACAGGTGGTGAAACAGGCCACAAAAATGTTCAGGTTGGGTGACACGGGGATGTCTTCGTCCTGGTACTGGTAATGGGCCTCCACCATGTCGTCATTGATAACGGAGACGTGACGAACGTCCAAAGTACTGGTATCCAAGAAACGATGGAAGGCTTGAGGGTCATTAAATTCTTGGACTTGGGTTTTGTTGAGGCGTTGGCCAAATTTACCCCACATGGAATTGAGCATCATTTTAGCTAGGGTACGCAACCCAGGATTCTTCTTAATCTTGTCGTACTCCAACCGGATGCCTTCCTGCTCGAAATAGTTGTCTATATAAGTTTGTTTGTCTTGTTCAGTCATGTTCTCCTCAGGCCACCCACTCGCTTCTTGTTTGATTTTTAACCAGGTGTTGACGTAATCTTCGAAGAGCCCCTGGCAGGTCTCGTCAAAATGCCAGACCTCGTAGATGTACTGGACTTGGTACCCGAGCTCGACGGCTTTGGCCAATTCCGGGCTGCACCATGTGCCGGTCAGGACCCGCTCTTGGGCCGTATGGATGCATTCCACGGATCTGTCCCAGGGACGTTTGGGCATTTCGTTTTGCACACACGTTGCACAGAGGGGAAACAGGAGTTTGCCGTCATGGCGGTAAGGCAGGACCGGATGGTACAGTTCACGCGGAGGCAAGATTTGACATTGGATGAGACCAAAGTACTGATGGATGTCGGTGTGACCGGGGGTGGAGATGAAACGAGGATGCCCCTTCGGGTAGACACAGGTTTTGTTGACCCATGGGTACAACGAGGTCACATCGATGTAATGGATCTTTTGAGTGGGGGTGACATGATGGTACAACTTGACGGCATTGGTACGCCCTCCACAGAACGCGTCGCGTGGATTCAAGGGTGCCGTGAATTGAAGCTGGGCCACAAACGTACGGATATCCGAGGAGGTGTCTTTGAGACGAGCCCATTCACATTCCCACATTTGAACGACCGTGTACCCGAGCTCTTTGAGCCGTTGGATCTTTTGTTGGGTGGTCTCGTAGACATCTTGCATGGTCCGATCAAAGTGGCGTACATGGGCTTCGTGGCGGTTTGGATAATACGTGGGGCATCCATGGGTGAAACACCCTTGAAATTCGTACACGGTCTGGGTGTCGTGGCAGTACCCATCCACGAAGCCAACAGGCGGGATCCGAACTTCGCCGGCATTGCCAGCATGCTGAATGGGGTGTTCTTGGGCACACCAGGTGAGCCATTCCAGGGCGACGCGGGATTGATTGATGGAGTTGCGCCAACCACGGACGGGTTCACTGGCGAGGCTGTTAGGGATCATCCGGTTCATGCGTAAATCCCGGTTGCAGGCAGAAGCAATGGTGACATGCTCAAAAGGGTTGAACCCCGTCAGGGTTTCAAACAAGCGTTGGAACGTCAGACACCCTTCTTTCAAGAGGCGTACATCCGATTGGCAATAGGCGACCAATTCTTTCTGAAAGTCAAACACTTTGTCGCGTTGCTGTTGATGCCACGTTTCCAGAGCCTGCTTGCCTTCGGGAGACATGGTTTCAGGCATGTAGTAATCGAGGGCCGGGGCGGGTCCCACGTACGTTTGGTGGTCGGGGTGGTTGAACTTGTGCGGGAAGTACCCTTTGCAGAGTTCTGTCAAGCCAAAGGTTTTGGGAAAGGCGGACAAAGGCATCTGGAAAAAACTCAATGAATCGATGAAACGAAGGCGATCGTGTTTGACTTCCAAGAGTTTACACCCGTTCCGGAGCTGCTCGACGATCCGGTTGTCGCCATAGTATTGATGAAGGACAAAGTAGCCGTCATATCCTTGGAAGTTATGAGCGAGGACATTGACTTGTCGTGTGTCGTTGAGGGTCAAGGTATCTAACCATTCTAGAAAATCTCGGACGCAATGCTCGCCGGGGAAACACATGGGTTGGTCGTTGTCTTCGGTTTCGGCCACGACGAGATTGGCGATGTGTTGTTCCTGGGGTTGCATGGCTTCAATATCAAAAAACACATGCAAAGGGGGCAGCTCGTCGTCGTCCTCCGGGACGGTTTCTGTGGTTCCAGGCTCCTCCGCGGCGGCGTCGGCTCCTCGTTTGGCGCAAGGGCCTCCTTGCTGTTTCCTCTTTCTTTTCTTCTTGTTGGCTTGAGGTTTGGGGGCTGTTTGAATAAAACATCGATGCGTTTCCCCGTCCACGTACTCGTGGCAGGAGGGGCAATCGATATACCCGCATTGATGCTTTGTAATCTGGTCTAATCCAACGTTCTGTTTACGACAGGCAGGACAGCGACGACGTTGAGAACAGATGGTGGACTGGGGGTTGCTGGCGGGTTTGCCGGTCGGATCCTTGACGAGATGCATTTGGAAACACGTGTCTCCGAAAAAGTCCCGATGACATTGTTGGCAACGTCGGGTGGCTTTCTGGCCTCGAGGATAGGCTGTCTGGAAATCGGGACACTCTTTTTGACGACAGGCCCCGCATTGCTTTTTCTTGTGGCATCGATGGTGTCCCTCGGTGTTGTAGGGTTTCCAACAATGGGCACAGACGTAACTGGCCCCGAAAAATCCAGGCAACTTGGTGATGACATCGTAATGGCCTTGGTGATGCAGCAGGATCAAGGGGTTGTCCTGAAGGGGACCAAAGGTCGTGATGTGATAGGAGCGATGGGCATCCACCAACAGGATCTGGTAACCTCTGAGGGACGGGGCTTGACTAAAAGCCGTCAAGGCGTCGTAGCTGCAAGGACCTGGAGGGACGCGAGCGTCGTCATGGAACCGCAACGCGAGTTCCCTTTGTAGTGGTCCCTTCCCTTTGCGAATCGATTCCCAGTTCGAGTGCTGGTCCACTCTGGCCTTGGCGACCACAAGGGCTCTGGCACAGCAGAGTTCATCTTTATTGTTAATTCGGATGATCGATTTGGAGTTCCTGGTTAACAGGTCCATGGTGGGATGGCCGGGTTTGCCACGACGGGGTTTGCCGGTGCCTTGAGGCGCATGATGAACTTGCGTAATGGACAATTGAAACGAATCGTCCATTTCAAATTGTTCGTTGCTGTTCAAGGCTTGAGCCAAGCGATCGAAGAGGGCTGCCACACGGTCTCCGCCTTCACGCCATTCCCCCGCGCGTAATCCCCACCCCTGAAAATTGTTATGGAGTCGATCGGATCCGATGGTAAAGTAAAGGCGATCTTGATCGTGGAGGTCAGGCGTGGTGGTTAACACTTGATTCACCGCTTGACGTAAACCCTCTTGGAGAGCTTCCGTGATGTTTTGATCTGGAATCAAGTTCCCCCTTTGACGTAAACGGGTAGTGAAATGGCGTTCACGCACCCCCATTCGACGACTCGTCCGATCGACAAAGGGTTGGAGTTCAAAGTCAAAGGTCCCGATCGTGGTATCCAACCCTCCTGCTCCACTTTGTATCGAGGTATCTCCTGCCCCACTTTGTTGAAGGAGCCGTGTTTGAAAGGCATGTTGTCGTTCCAAATGGTCCAACATGTCATGATAGTCTGCTTCATCATCATCATCACTAGACAGCTGTAGTCCGAGTAATTGGAGGGCCTCGTGTTCTGGCGGCGAGGCCATGATCAGATGACTCAGCTGGCGGTCGGGGCTCTGTTTTTATAGAGAAAAAAGGGTCACGTGAAGAAGAGCAGGAACCAATCACAAGCAGGCCCCACGGGGCCTCTGGGAGGGGTGGGACGGGGTGGGGGGACCCCCCTCCCCCCTCCCTAGTTGGGGTCCATGGGGCATCACGGGAACGAATAAACCCCTATAAAAGAAATCGAACCGCCGGCTGAGTCATCTCAAAATGGAGGTTGCTCAAGACAAGCTGTTAGAAACATTCGAAGAATTTGAACTGGATTTGGAAGTAGAGGAGATTTTAGATAAAGTCAAGGGGGAGTTGGTGCTGGACTCAAGTGTCACAGCCTTTGGAGAACAGCTCAAGCAGAGGGAGCAGCTCAAACAGGCAGCTCAGGCAACCCGGGCAGCACGAGCCACCCGCCTCAACCAGCTGTGCTACCCTCAACACACCTGCGACTGGTTCGTCGAGGGGTTGGACTATTGTTGCTCCTATTGGCGGTACCAATTTAAACGGCCAGACACCCCTCCGCCAGTACCGCCACCCTCTCCCAATGTCGACCGAAAAAGAGTTGCGCCCCCGCAGAGCCCCCTACAAGTGCCAAGAAAGCGCTGCCGAGCCCAAACGGACAGCCCTCCGAGCGACCCAAAGAGCCCGGCGGGCGGAGACTGACAGGTGCTACCGGCCGCATCGACCCCAGCTCCCCATGTCGACCGAAAGAGAGTTGCGCCCCCGCAGAGCCCCCGTCAAGTACTACGAAAGCGATGATGACAGCCCCAAACGGCCAGCCCTCCGAGCGGCCCAAAGAGCCCGGCGGGCGGAGGCCGACAGGCGCTACCAGGCAACGCATCGAGCCCAGCGGTTGGAGATCCAAAGGCGTTTCCGGGCAAGGCACCGAGAGCGTTTGTTGGAGGCCAATAAGCGTTACAGAGAACAACATCGAGACCGCATAAGGGAGAAAGACAGGCGCTACTGGGCAAACAATCGGGAACGGATTCTGGCGCGTCAGCAACGATATCGAGAGAGCCATCGAGAGGAGGTGAGGGAGAAACAGCGACGATATCGAGAGAGCCGTCGAGAGGAGTTGAGGGAGAAAGAGAGGCAGCGTAATGCCCGTCGTCGGGAGCTGGTGAGGGAGCAAAACAGGATTCGTCGAGCCCGTTTTCGGACGAAAAAGAGAATGGAGAAGTTGATGACGTTAACCATCCCCCTGACGGATTGTCGGACATCCATGCCTGTGACGGCGTATGTCCAAGCCTTTTGTGACTCGCTGGACACTGGGGATACGAACGTATCGCCCCCGGAATCCTTTCTTCAACTCCTTGAGGAGGACGGGCCTACGCGACTTGATTCGGGGACTATGCAAGTCAGCGAACCCTCTGACTGTAACGATCTTTCATTTTTGCAGGATTTATTGTCACCCGACGAGTGGGAGCAGGTCATGGACGATGTGCAGGATTTTGATGTGGAGGCCTTCGTTGATGATTGGTTGGAGGACATGCCGTTATCCGACGAGGGCGTCGATTTGATGTATGATTTAGTGTCTTAACCCTCGTCTTCGTCATTTGGCAGAACATTCAATCGTGGCAGAACATGCAATCGTTTCCGTATTTGGCAGAACATTCAATCGTGGCAGAACATTCAATCGTGACATGGTATCATTGTGGTAGAACGTTTGGAATCAAAGAGACATTTTCATTTGTTTCCAACATCCTGTTTGAGACTACAGAAGACTAGGGAACTGCAGAAACAGGACCAATGAGACATTTTCATTTTTTATTACTCAACATGGTATGGGGTGTCATTAAAGTTTTTTACAATTTTAAACGTTTCTTGGCTTGCATGATTTTTTTGACCACCCGTTCCGTCTTGGTTTTCTTGCCGGGTAAGCGATCAATGGCTTGGATCATCTTGGTATCGGCTTTCCATTTGTCTTGCAAATTCTTGGCACGGCTGTAATCAATGTCGTGTTGTTTCGCAATCTGGTCCAAGCGATTGATCCCGGGATCCCCCCGTTTCAGACGTTTGGCTAAATGGGTGCCAGGGCCCATGTACTGATACCCAGGCCAATGAAATTCTTTGCCGGTTTTAGCAATCTATTTTTGGACATCCAAGGCCCCTCCACGTTGACGGCGTTTCCGTTGGGTGCCCCTTCTCCTCCTCTTGGTGCGGGGTGCCATCTTTTAGTCCGTGTTGTAATCCAACCGACGCCGTAACTTTTTGCCTTGGTGCCAATCTTCCCACCCGGGTAAGGGTTTCAATCGTTCCACTTCACGGGAGACGCCTTTGCCTTTGCCTTTGCCTTTGCCTTTGCCTTTACCACTCTCGGCTAACTTTTTTTCCAACGCCTTGCGCTCTTCTCGAATGGCTTCTAAACGCGACCGGCTATCCCCTCGACTGGTGGAAGGGCTCCCTTTCTTGACAATCTTACTGGTGGTGGCCACTCCTTTGCCTTTCTTGGTGGTTGGGGTAATGGATGGTTTGGGCGTCGACGGGCTCCCTTTTATCATGCGCTTCAACCATTGTTCCACGGGGCCGGTCACCAAATCCCCGGCCTCTTCCTCTTCGTCTTCGCCAGGAGGTGCACCCGGGGCACCCACTCCTACGCCTCCGGGAAATTGACGAATGCGTTTAGTTAACTTGGTTAATTCTTGACTCAACGGTTTGGTTTGAGCATTGACCACGGCCGGGGGCAATTGAGGATTGGCTAACAACACATGTTTTTGGGCGGCGAGCGTGGCGGCTTTGTTCAACAAGGCATTTTCGGTGAGTTCTCCTTTGTAATATTGAATGAGTTGTTCCAAGTCCTTGTGGGGGATCATGTAGACCTCGTCCATGAGGGTTGACTACACTCAGAGCAAAGTTCCCCGTCTTCTATCTGACGACAGCTCTCACAAAGACGGGCCTTTAAGATGTGCCTGGTCTCTCGATACAACAGGTGATATTTATGCTTCCAATAATGACACTCGTCTTTCCACTGGTCGGTGGCCCGATTGGCCTCTTGTAACAGACGCATCCACGTGGCAAGCGTTAACGAAGACATTGACATAACACGTGATGGAGTCCTTGAAATAACCCGCGTCCTTTTTGTTGAACCAACCACTGACGACGCTTTTTGACGGAATGTCGACGACGTCCCAAATCGCGTAGCACCTTTTTATAGGGTTGAAGTTTGGCCAGCATGGGGGGTGTGACGGGAATCTTGTTTTTTAAGAAGTTCAAGACCAGTTCGCTCACCGCATTGATTTGATCGGCATTGGCATGTTGTAACAACTCTTGACGTTTGGAACCATTGGCTTCTTGTAACATGGAGCGTAAAAACGGGAATTGACGTCGAAGACGTTGCATCTTATCGGTGACGGCGACGATACCGTTGATTGGCTTTTTGGATCGTGCGTTTTATACGTTTATCCGTTTCCAAGGCCACGGCTTTCCCCAATCCTACCATAGCGGGGACCAATAGATTTAAAAAACCACCTCGTTGACGACGTCGTCGTCGTCTTCTTCTCCTCACCATGAACGGTTCATCAACAGACGTTGAAGGGCTTTGTTTTGTTTGATGAGGTCTTGCGTCTCTTTATAGCCTTGACGGGTATTGCGTTTGAAATCGGACCACCAACCCCCACCTCGTTGACGGTAATGTTGTACATTATCGGTAATGCCTTTCAAGGCTTGACCGCCTAATTTGCCTAAAGCGAGGCCAAACCCAGGCGCTGGCCCTGATAGAAACATACTCATGCCATGGGCAATTTTATCCACCAAACGGGGTTTACGACGCATTAAAGCCCCTCCTCTTTGTTTCCTTTTTCTGCGTCGTCGTCGTCGTTGGACGGCCATGGTTCTAAGAGTGTAGGACTGGGAGGGAGCGGCTTTTTATCTGTCCAATACCCTTTGGGTCTCAAGGGACGAGGACATCCGTCCACATAGCATTGGGCTTCCACGGGTTGGTAGACAAAATGACCATGGTACTCTTGCACACATCGTTTGGGTAAGGGAGGAGTGAAATCCACAATGGTATCATCCAACGTTTGCATCTTGATTAAAAACCGTTCCAGGTCCTCCAAGGGAACACCCCGCCCATAGGTTTTCAATTCGGTCAAGGCTTTGGCATAGGTGGTAAACGCAAACCGACTCATGGTCACTTTAAATCGGTATTGTTTAAAATCGGCCCATCCTTTGACCACGGTGCCCACCGCCGCCAAACAGGCCACCAACGTGCTGTTGTCCAACAGGGGGCCGGCAATCATGCCGGCGGCCATCAGGAGTAACGCCAGGCCATTGAACAAGGCATTCATCCACTTGTAATGATTCAACATTTTTCGATAACACCACCATTGTTGATGGTAAAAGGCATACAACGAATCCATCCGTTGTAACAATTCGGGTGGCAAGGGGACGCCAGGACGTCGGGATCCATTCAATAACGACACGACGGTTTTCATCCTCACGGCGACACCCGGGACGAAGAGGTTTGTACACTAGGTCGTCCTCCCTGTTTATAAGCGGTCACAATGCTATTGGTCATGGTGACATTAGCAATTTCCCGTCCTTGGGCCAATTGTTCTTGATCTTGTAACAGCATGCGTAAACGTCGTTGTAAATCGGCTTGACGCAAGGTACGTGGTGGTGTACTATCGCTCCAAGATCCTCGAAAGCTAGCTGGATTGGAGGCAGGTGTCAAAGGCGACGTGGGGGTATTTCGTCGTCGTCCTCGTATGCGTCTCGGTCGTCGTCCCCGACGACCCCCACCACCACCGCCGCCGCCGTCACCACCACCACCACCACCGGCGCCACCAGCACCTCCGCCACCACCACCACCACCACCACCGGCACCTCCGCCACCGGCACCAGCACCAGCACCAGCACCAGCACCACCACCACGTCCAGCACCCCCACCACCACGTCCACCGCCACGTCCACCACGTCCGCCACCACGTCCGCCCCCATTACCCCCAGCACCCGCGGCTGTTCGAGCACCCGCCGCCGCCAAGGGTACGCTAGGAGGAGTCGCAGGCGTTCGAGCCCCAGAAGACTCCGGGGTGGTCTGGGGGCTACGGAAGGATTGACTTCCCGAACTTCCTACCCCGGCTGGGGTAGAGGTCTGTACAGGGGGTGCACCACCCACATCGGGCCAGCCCGCGACTGTCCTGGGAGAGGGAAGATTTGACAAAAACTCATGGAGGGCATCGGGGCCCATTTCCTCCATGGCGACGTCGAGAAGGCCTTGGTCTCCCGTCAAATACAAATCTTGGAAGGCCCTTGGGGACATTTGATTGCTGGTGGTCGCCCCGACCCCAGCGGGGGTCACGGTATCGTAGGCTTGCGGAGGTTGACGGTCATCGGCCATGCTCACTCTCTTTTCCGGTTCCAAAGGGGGTGTCGTGCCTTTATACTCGCTTTTGATAGGTGCGCGTCCATCCTTCGTCTTTTAACAGGTGACTCAACAACCGTTGTTGATCGGAGGAGGCCGGGTGTAAATCTAACATCAAATAGCCATACGGGTGCATGGTGGCCTGATGAAAGGTCTCCAACGTGTCTTTCCAGGTGGTGGGAAACGATTGCAGCATCACGTTGCGTACCCCCAATTGATCCCGGGGATTCTTGAACGCCACAATATAATGCGCATTGCGGGATATACTTTTGGCATAGCGCCCCACGGGAAACATGTCTTGGCACAAGTAGAGCACCGTCACCCCTTGATGATGTGAATGTTTGGTGAATAAATCCAACACGCGTTTATCGTGACTCCCTTCATCCATTAAATCATCCAAGACGAGGACCCCCTGTCCTTGAGGAAACCATTGCACTAAGGCTTGATGATCGGGAATCCCTTCGTGAAACACCACCCCACGATCTTGCATGCCTCGAAATCGATCTTGCCAGGCCCCATAACAATAATGCACTTGCGTCGGGGGACTTTCAAACAACTCGGGGTTGTCTACCAAGAGTTTTTCCGTAAACACGGTTTTGCCACATCCCGAAGGCCCCACCACCAAGATAGAGGAGGGAGTATGAAAACGAAACGGTTTCCCCGTTTGCATGATGACTAACTACCCATTTAGAAAAAAAGGCACCTTTTTATTGGAATCGGTGGGACTCGAACCCACGCCCGATCCCCCAACACCTGTTTTTTCGGGGGGATCCAAAGGCTCTACCCACTGAGCTACGACTCCGACACCATGTTTTTTCCAACAAATTTTATTTAATCATTCCGTTGATGATACGGATGACAACAAAGTTGATACCATCTGGCTTCTTGGCCTACAATCAATTGTTGAAGACGTTGACCGGCTTGATGGTCATTGCTGACATAATCATGATCCGAAAACTCATTTAAAAATTCTTGCAAGGTCCGTCCACGGGCTTTGGCTTTCAAGTACAACAAGGCGTAATCGCCACAACTCTTGCTTGAGATGGCTTGGAGGGACTTGCCATTGGTCACCACATACTTCCAATGTTGGACAATCCAATCTCGTAACGGGGTGGCTTGCACGTACGTGTCCATGGGCAAAGCATAACTGTCGAGGACTTCACACACGTTCCCCTCCGTCCACACCGCCAACCAATGTTGTCCCGGTTGATCGTGCGGGTCCGTATTCACAATGTACCCTTGGCGTTGGGTCTTGACAGGACGCTTGGGTAATCGATCACAGGCCACCGTCCCATAAAACATCGGTTTCAAGTGGGGGTCGTCTCGGGCTAAATAATCCAATTGCACATTATTCAAGGCCACGTGTTCCATCTTCAGTGCTGGTAAATGTTGTACAATACGGCTCCGTTGCTGTCAATCTCCAGCAAGTTCTCAAATTCTCCATACACGAGCACGGTTATATTGGTAGCGGGGGCAGCTCCAAATTCCAAGACCAGTTGTAAATTCCCGGTTTGCTTGGGGTTGAGGGTTTGACTGTCAGCACATCCATTGGCCACATTGTCAAACATGAACAAGGTACAATTTTTAGCTTGGCCCCAATCTCCTAGTTCTACCATATTGCCTTTCTTTTTACACCAAGCACCACTGGCTTGCAGAAAACGGAAGTACCCCAAGTTATCTCGGGTGCCATTGTTGTGCACCAAGTGCAGGGTTTCATAAGGGTACTCTTCTCCTTTGACAATCTTTTTCATGGAGGTCAGCCCAAATTTCTGGAAGCAGAAGGGATCTCGGGTCACATCCCCATTGAAGGCGCGGCTGTCCAACAACCCTACAATCAATCGGTCCGGTATTCTGTTTTGAAACAGGTTGGGGATATCAAAACGGGTCAGGTTGCCTTGCATGCTGAAGGTGCGGATTTCACTACGGACGGTGGGGTAAGCAGCCACTTGGCCTTGATTGTGTCTTTTTTCAGATAAACTCCTGTAGATGGCGTCATTCAAACGCAGTTGACAGAGATGAAACCGTAGTTTCACATCCCCCTCCATCAATCGGCCAGCGAGAGCCACCCCATTCAAAAACAGGTTCGGACCATTGAAATGAAATTTCATCTTGATTTCGATGCCTGGTACCAACAATTTGCCGGTATGAAACACTTCCAAGTGCGGGGTAAACACTAGACTGTGGGTGGCGCCTCCAGCATACTTGGCCACTTCAGTTACCATGGCGGCCAAAGCTCCTTTGTGATTGGCACTGAGAGCCACCCAGTGGGCATGTCCTGCACCAGCATTCGCTGTGGTGTTGGTATTGGTGGCGGTCCATTCGGGTGGGAAATCCACTTGATTGTACCAGCCTTGGGGTCCTAACACGGTCTTGCCATCTTCTCGGTCATAATTCAGCAAGGTTTCCAGGTACGCTTTGTAATGGTAGGTGTCGGATTGAGGACTGATCAACGTGCCATTCAAATGCAAGTCAATTTGTTTGATGATGGAATGGGCCAAATTGTTGACGGGTCACAATTTTTGAGCAGCGTCCAAGTTATCGTTCGTGCTTTTCTGCAATCTCAATTCCATGGTAAAGTAACTGCGTCCCAAATCCACAAAATCGTCTAACCCCGGAATGATGAATTCCATCGGATTGATACCCGTGGTCGTGGGTTGAACGGTGACCATGCGATAGGCATTGATGCTAATGTCGGTGGGTGGCACCTGGAAAAGCCGTAACGCGGGATTGACTGCCCCTTCGGAACGTGGGTGAGCCAGGGCGGATTGCATACCGAAGTCAGACATGTTTAACGTCGTCGTCGAGTACTGGTACCCCGCCGTCGTCGTGAGGGGTTTTAATACCGTCGTCGTCGTCGTGCTAAGCGTTGTCTCAAATCAAACCCGGGTAGTCTCATCACCTCGGGACTCAACCAGCCGCCACGTTGTCGTCGCATGAGTTTCCAAAACGGATACAGGCCTCCCCATTGAGACAAGCCCCGATCACTACGAATCCGTCGAGGTCGTGAAGGCACGGGGTCCATGTTTAGACTCCCAAAATATCTCGCGCACGTTTGGTTTGCTTGGGAAACAAGGCACTGGCTACCCGCACGGCTTGTTTCACGTTCTTCTGATTCAAGGCTTTCTTGGCTTGTTTGGTAATTTCTTTTTTAAGGACGTCTTCGGCTTTGCGTTTGATCCCGCGTGTTAACCCTGCATTCAATCCTCTCTTGATATTACTAGGCAGTTTTAAAGGATTTCGCGTGCTTTTAAGGCCTTGGAACCCCCCACGCATGACCTCCCTCATCAGGCCGTTGCCTTGTTGATCATACCACTCGTCGGTCCGAAATCGTGTCAAACTTCCCCCTCGCATGGTTGTCTTCTTTGCTCTTTCACCAAGGTCTATGCTTCACGTCACCCCCTTTGTCTTTTTATACCCCCTCTCATCGGCCTTTCTTTTTCTTCCGAGTGGTCGCTGCTTCCATGGCTTTTTTACCACCGTAACCCGCCGCACCGCCCACGGCTCCCAACGCGGCGGCCTTCCCCACAGCTATTAAAGCGGGCACGAGAGCGGCCAGAGGTAAGAGACCGCCTCGTTGCCTTCTTCTTCGACGTGCTCTTGTCTTTGGCATCTTTGATGGACCATCCCCTTTTTTTTTTCCTTTTTATGCCTTTTGGAAGTGCAAGGTGACCAGGGTGTTGCCTTTGCCAAACCGGACCAACTTATCCTCGGTGCCAGACGTTTCGGTGACTTGCATTTGAATGATTTCCACCACTTCATTACGAAGCGGTAGGTAATGAATGTGCAACGGTTCAAAGTACATGGTACCTCTGCCTTCCCGCTTGTAATGGATTTCTCGCAACAAATCGGTCACGCGATTGCCGACCACCGTGCTGCCTGCCACGTCCGAGTACACGTGCAACGATCGCGAGGGTTCACCCACCACCGAACGAAACGCCACATTCAAGTTGGTGAAACGCCACCCACAACTCATACTCAATTGTAAATGATCCGGTAAAATCGAACGCACCGTCCAAAAGACCGGGTTGTGCTGATCGTCGTTTACATCGTTCCAATCGTTGCCAACGGGTTTTGTCATGTTGGGGATTTGATCCCCCATGAAGTCTTGCTGTAAGTTCGGCCCCAAAATCAGTCCACTGCTAATTTTACGTAACCATCCCATCTTGACCGCCAACTTGGTGTAGATGTACAGGGCGGGCGTGTCCGTTTTGCAATGGCAGACATTGGTGTTGTCAATGAGCAGATCCTCGCCTTCCCACTTGAACTTGACGTAGGTGTGTTTGCCTTGATCGTTGACAAACCGACCCCCTTGAATCGCCGTTTCGCGGCGTCGTTGTTCCAAATGGGCAATCGTGGCTTTCATGAAACTCACCCCATCCACCACCCAATCCAAATGTTGAATGTCATTAATGAGGGTTTCAGCCGTCCCTCCTCGCGAGGTCATTTCCCCGTCTTTTCCCCCTGGATTGGGATAGTCTTGGTCCCAGGACGTCGATAGGATGAACCCATCTTTTTGCACCAACTCGTACAAATTGACGTGCGTATCCGGTAAGGAAATGGCACTCAACCCCACTTGCCATCCACCTCCTTGTAACCGTAACGGTTGAGGTAAACGAATCTTGAAGGAATTGGCTTGGTTGTTGGAAAATTCCCGTCGGTTGGCATGACTCGGTAACGTCACGTAGAACGACATTTTTGTCTTCTTCACACCACCACCTCCCTTTTAAAGTGCAGAGTCAAGAGGGTACGTCCTTCGCCAAATTGGACGAGATCCCCATTGGTTTCGGCCATCTGGGTTTCCACGATTTCCACCACTTCATTGCGTACTGGGACATATTGAATATGACGAGGTTCAAAGTGGGTGGTGTTTTGAGGCTGGTACTTGATTTCTCGTAAGAGATCCGTGATGCGACCTCCTACCATGCTGCTGGTCCCTACATTGCAATACACGTGCAAAGGACGCGCCGAGGGAAATTCCAACGAGGGACGAAAGGCCTTGTTCAAATTCACAAACCGCCAAGGGCACGATAGACTCAACTTCACATAATCCCCCTCCACTTTCCAAAAAAGGGGTTTGTTGGCGGCATCACGGACATCCGTCGGGGTGGGAATGGTGGAAATGCCTTGAAATTCTTGCAAGAGATTCGGACCCAATCGATACTGGCCGGGAGACACTTGTTCGATCCATCCCATTCTCAGGGCCAAGGTTCTGCCCCATGACACGTGCGCCACTTGTCGTTTGTAATCCACATTGGTGGTGTTCAATAACAAATCCCCTTCGGAGGTCCATTCAAAGGTCGGGGCCAATTTGATGCCATTGTCCTCGGTCCATTTGTTTTTGGGTTCGGTTTGTTTCGCACGGCTTTGCTCGTAACGGTACACCAGTTGATGAAAAAACTGCGATCCCGTCGACGAAGTCATCTCCTTTCTCATATCTCGACCGTAGACAGTGAGTTCGCGACGTTGATGCCACCATCGATCGTTGCCTTGATCGTCTTGGGCATACACCCGTTCGTGCCATCGTACATACAACAGAGGATGGGAATCGCCCACGCCTCCTTCTTCCGCGACCACGGGAATGGTGGGTAAGGATAAACTCACCATGCCCACCATCCATCCTCGCCCCACAAATCGGATGGGTTTCGGCAACCGGTTTCGGAACAGATGGGCTTTGTTGCCAGGAAACTCCTTGGTACTCGCATGACTCATCAACGTCACGTAAAACGACGAATTGGGGACGAACGTCATGTTAGTCGCGTCGTCGTCTTTTGGGTGGGCTTGTGTCTTTCTGGGGTGGCTTGGGTGGACTTGTCTTTTTCCTCTTGGGTGGCTGGAGAGAGGTCACGTCACCACGAGCAATCCAACTATTGTACTTGTCGGGCCACCCTTTCCACTTGACCAACCATCGATCTTTTTGACGCTTAAGAGCAGCTATCCGTAACTTTCACCTAAGACCATGCAAGATAGAAAAATCGAAAATTGCCAAACTTTGTCACAATAAAGGTCTTCCCAAAACATTTATAAAAATATAAGTTTCAGTTTATTCCGGTAAATATTTTACCGTTACGACGACTTTATCATTCCGATGGCTCGGGAGCGAGTAAAAACCACTTGAAAGTGTCACTTAAATCAACCACTCGTCTTGAATTGTGAAGACAGAAATATCAATATCAAAGCCATGTAGTATAAGTAGGATATTCCCTTCTCACGTTTACTTTGTCAAATTTGAATTTAATGGAAACCAGAATTTTTAACAGATTTTTAAAATTAAACCGTTTCGAGCGGCATAGTCGCACGCTAAAAAATGGCGAAATTCAGGACCAAAAAAAGCACTCTGGTATATGGCTTTCGCAGCTGAGACTATACTTGTTGGAATAAGCAATCTTTCCTCTACGATTTGATGAAAAAAAATTTTTGGGTAAATGAAATGGTAAATTTTGGGAGCGCTTTATCTACACTCTATTTTCCAAGCGAAGACGACCTTTTGACCTTGACAGGCGGGGAAGTAATCACCAGCGCTTTCAAATAGCACGCGCTAATTTCATTTTTTTAAAGAAAAGTTTCACAATGTTTGGTACTTACTAATTAGTAGAACCTCAAATAAAGTCATCAGCCGAAAATAGGAAAGGTTTTCGCTAGCAAATACGTTTCTTTGGCCAAGCGAAACTTTGGTTGTTGGTGATTAACATCGGCAAATTTGCATAAATTTGAAACATTTTTCTTTCACAACAAACTCGCTTTTCTGCCTTCAGTTTTTTTCCAAAATAATGGTAAAGAAAACCAATGAAGTGTCACCTAACTATTTACGAAGCAAATCTTACCTTAATGACTCTTTTCTGATGAAGAAACGTCGAGAATTCGTCTGGGCGCCAGTGACAACTGTCGAACATTTTTGGGTGGTCGCCAAAACGTTGCTGTCACGCAATATACACTGGTCTTAAATTACGAACAGAGGTCCCAACCTGGCTTTTACCGTGTTACTTTGGAGCCACACATACGATCCTCAATTTCAAAGTGTGGGGAATTTACAGAAAGACAAGGCAACAGAAAAGGCTCAATTGCTATTGAAAGTACTCAACAAATTGCAAAGTATAGAGCCGGAGAGGGGAGGGGATGAGGGGAAGGGCATATAAAAGCGACGGGATTGATCACCGGACATGTTAAAAGGACCTCATAAGATAAAAGATTTTTTTTTTTTTGCTAGCCTGTGACAGAATCTGTCCGATGTTTTCTCCTGCTCTTGTCTCCTGGAATGCTGTCTGGCTACCAGCTCTGGGCACGAGATTGTTTTTTTGGCTGCTGTTGTTTACTCTAATAAGTGCCACTTTTTCTAACTAGATGTGCCTGCGAGAAATTTAATGCTGACGGAGGTTTTATTTTTAACCATTCTAAACAGTACGAAATATCAATTAAAGGGGTATGCGAGCCCCTCTTCCCCTAAAAACATTTCTTGATAAACAAACGTAGATATTCCGGTCCACCCTAAGCCTTTTTTTGAAACCTCCGTTTTTAGAGTGCTTCAATGGCTTCCACGATAATGCCGACGACTACATATCTATAAGCGGCTGCTATGTAAATAGTCAGCCAAGAACACTGGCGTATGGTTTGAAAATGCCCTTTCTATGAACAAGCAAGTGAAATAACTGTGCAAAACAGCTTTCTATCATCTACGTAATCTAGTTAGTACCAGAAAGCTCCTGTCACACAAAAACTGCGAAATACTTATTCACCTTTGCAACTTCTCGGATCGATTACTGTAATTCTCTACTATCTGGCCTACCACATAATTTGCTGCAAATTGGACCTAAATGTTTTAATGGACACTTCTATTAAATATACGCCTAGCAGAAAACTTCGCTCCGCCAATACAAAACTGTTAGTAATCCCCAAGTACAATCTTGCATGAAATCCGCTATGGAAAGTGCGCTTTTTGTGTAATTGCACCTATACTGTGGAATAACTTATTACTAGAACTACAGCATGTTTAAGTACCTTAAAGAGTAGAGTGATGACTCTTTTATTCAGCCACTCCTTTAAGATCTTTGCTACCTTTGTGTGTCTTTATATTAGTAGATTATCATAGTAGTAACGTAAAGTTTATATAGTTGAGTAGTTTTGTTAAGCGCTATTGGTTTAATAGAAATAGCGCATAGAAATTTTTATTAATTATGTTTTTAACTGATGATCAAATTTAGGATTGTTATTGTTATTAGTAAGTGTAAATAGGTTAACTGAATTTTCCCATTAAAGTTTTTATCATTGAATTTATTATTATTATTGTTATTATTATTATTAATTTACTGTGAAGCAGGAGGGCAGCAATCACAAGACAAAACAAGGCTTTGCAGCAAGGAGATGTACGGAGCTTTCAGTCTAGCTGTGATGCCTTCAACGTTCAAGTCAAAATGTTCACAAGCGGCCCGTAGCATTGCCACACTCAACCGATTCAACTTTCCGTTCTTGTGCATGTTGCACAGATTGTAAGTGTCAAACACGATTGGATGTGGGAGTTGGACCTCTCTTAAAACCAGCGCTCGGGTGTTGTCATACGCCTGTTGCTCTTGAGCTGCTGCCAAGTCATCAGTTTGGCTCTCCAGGTCGCCTTCTGGATGTGTATGACGCAGTCTTGAGGATTTCCTCGAGAAAAATGACTGTATTTGTTGAGCACTCAGAAACTCACCGGAGGTAAACTGCCTGGTCCCGTCTTTGTTTCTGGCATACCGCATATCACGTGCAACGATTGCTGGATCCAACTTGTGACCCGTTTCTTGCCCTAAATTAAATTTTTCGTCCAGATAACGTTTCTGGGCATCATTGAAGCGAGTAGCTTTTTTTGTTGACTTTAAAGCCCAACCCTCTGGAGGAGATCTTGCACAATCTTGCGAGATGATGTCGCCTTCAATGGTTGCTTGGCTGGTTGTTCCCTCAAGAAGTTTTTGATGATACAACTTCTTCGCCTTGTCCAGTAGGGTGTCTCTTTCGAGAACTAGCTTGCACTTCCCAAAGGAGAGGTGTTTCTCTAGGGAAGAGTAGCGCTGATATACCTTTACACAACCCTCATTTGGGCATGAGAATAGGCCACCTGAAAGGTCATCGGAGGCCCACTCATCGGACGGCTCCTCCTCCGAGTCTCTCCCTTCGTCTTGCATGGTGGTACTAGTGGTTGGACGTCCTTGCTGAACATCAACGAAATCTCCAGATGAAAAAGAACTTTGGAAACCGCAACCCTGTAAGAAATCTGGATATAATATGTATAGGATAGTAAGAATACGTTGATTGCAGTCATTTAGTAAAGTCAAACAATTCATAGAGAAAACAACAAGGAAGCGAACTATTTGCTGCTGCCCTTTAAGTATGCATATGGTGTCTCAATTAAGTTCGAAGTACTCTTCCACCGTTAAAAATACATCTGGTGACATGGAGAAAATGGGATTACTATGAGACCTTAAAATTATGGACGTCAAAGAAGAAATGGGACAAAGCATCATTGTATTGTTAGATCTCATTTACTGCAACTTCCAAAGTATTGAAATCGTCATGTTAATAGCAAGCGAAGACAACGTTGCTGAGTTCTTGTTACTAGGTCACTTCTGATCATCGATGTTTGATACCTGTTCACTTCCACTGACAAACACTTATGGTATTTGGCTGTTTACTTATTTGCTGAAGGGCTAATGGTGACAGCAGAATATGAGGGATATTGTTGTATAATAATTATGCTTTAACTAATTAATGCGTAGTGTTTTATCACATACTACCTTTGATCCGAACTCCTCCTTCTTGCACAATCTTCCCTTTGCCAACTTGATACGCTCGCCAAGCTGTAATACAGCGCTCTGCATAATGGAAGTTATTTTGGGAGCTAACGCCTTCCCATTTAACCTGAATCTGAGATTCCTTCTGTCCAGGGGTGGACCCATCTACAAGAGCAATGCGAGCGCCTTTCACTCCACCGCTAGACAGCATGGCAACTTGAAAGTGCTGCGCAGTCTGCACGTCGTGGCCTTCGTTGATGTATCTTCTTACATGGGCCTTGATGGTTGCGGCCTTTCTGTCGCAGGCACCTTTCCCACCCTGAGGATCACTGAAGTCTACCCGTCCAACTGCAATCCCTGTTCTCTTTGACATGAGACTACAGGCTGCTAACATAACGGAACTGTGATAGCAGCCTGCATTGTCTTGGCGGAGAAATGCGGTCAATAATTCAGGATGCTCATTCTTGAGGGTACGGAGAACATGCTCAACAATTCGCACTACCAAAAGGCTGTCTTGATTGGAATTCTGTACAATGTGTACAAATGACTGGCTCTGTAGCACTCCATGTTTCCTCCGTACCACCACACTAATGTGCCATGAAATTCCTCTTTTACCGAACCAGTCAGACTGTGACTCTCGATACTTCTGTGGGAGGAATTTCATGGCCCAGTCTTGTGTGATGAGCACGGAGGAGTCGTCAAGGCGATCTAATATGTCTGTTCTAGCCATGTCCTGTCGAACACTCCTCAGCTGGTGAGCCTTCCACGCCTGTATTTCGTGGGCTGCATGATGAAAGTCGTATCGGAGATCACCCATCTCGTCGTCAGTTACCTGAATATCATTTAGGTAGTTCTCAATACTCTGCAGAACGTCTTTGAGCTCCTCGCATTGTGCACAAGCTTTGTCGTGGGTGTGATTGCAGGGAGTGTTGTAGGCATCGTCTTTGTTGTCATTGAGAGAATACGTGCTGCAGTGATCAGCCACTGAAGAAAATTCTGACACATGAACCTGAAAACAGATAAATCGATATTTCTATACTTATAGTGATAAAATTAACTGCATATGCTTGCAGCTCTGTTAGCCGATTTCTAACGTCGGCACAAAAACGCTGCCCGTATCCACCGATGCGTGCGCCATTTGTGTTTTTGTTTAATGGAAACGGGCGCAACATCCGAACTGGTTTGATAAAATGCGCACTTTAATTAGGAAACCTGTAGATAAATTCGCACATGGCACACACTGACGGTGCTTACCATTCTACGGCACGATGCATCTAAGATAGGCTGGTTGTCCAGCCATGGTGAGAGGGAAAAACTGGACCAAAGTTTTTGCCTAATTATGACACAACTAAATGACACTGCAAAGACCAGCCTTGAAAAACCTGATTGAAAGTCTGACGCGCTAATCATTACTCTACTGCTGTACCCTCTATTTATAGTTAAAACGCTATAGAAATTAAGCTTTACATTTATATTAGTAAAACAGTTGACCTTACCTTGTAGTCAGACTTCAAATACTGTTTGGCTGCCTTTAAAGACCTTTCCCAGCCATTCCCGATTTGCGTTGGCAGACCATGTTCTTCCAAGCGTTCTACCAGGTGGCAGAGGTCATCAAATGCTTTTGCGCCCTCTGCAGCGATATAGTCCAGCCCCTGAAGTGATTTTCGGACTGTAGCAGAACAAGCGGACAAAATGCGTAGCATGGTGTTGGAGCCAAACGGTTTGAAGTTGGTCTCTTCACAGTACTGTTGGTACTGCTTCACAATTCGCTGCGGGATCATAGTGCGAATCACATTAGGCGTTTCAAGCACTTTGCCGGAAGAGAGCTGGAGATATCGCTGACCGAAAGGGAGGTCCTGCACGACATGAGGGCTGGTTATAAAAGTAAGAAAATGGTCTAACTGACCACTTTCAACACGCATCCTCGGACTTTTATTGAGGGGCAAGGGTACACCACGCCCATACTTCACTCTATGCTGCCGAGCCATCTTGAATCTGTGTTCGGTAAGGCCTGGTATATAGTACTGGATTCTTTTAAAACTGACAAGATCTGCCATGACTGAAAGTACCTGTCTGCGTGTTTCCCAGCTGGAAGCATTGTGGTAAGTTTCAGACAGAGCCTCTAGGTATCTCTTATCTGCTGAGGATTCTTCGGGTACATGCAATGCCTTTTCAACCGAATATGAAGCTTTCAATGCCTCCCACAAATGGCCTGCATCCCCCGGTGCAATGACGTTCAACGCCGCCACAACCGCGTCTCGGGCCTTTATTACATGGCTGTTTTTGGTTCGAATACTTGCCTCCTCCCATCTTTTCTTGTATGGACCAATGCTTCCAGCGTTACAGCTTCTCAAGAATTCGTTCATCTTTAACCGTTGGACGCCTAATTTATCTGGTTTGACTTGGTGGCCATTGGAGGAGTCGCCACTACTGCTGGTGTCACTGCTTTTCTCAGGGAGGTACAAGCTTACATCTTTTTCGATAGTAAGATCTATCATTGCTTGGCATATCTGGTCGTCGTTATCACTGGAGTCTTCCTACATACAAGAATTGTTCACCATTAGTTTACCTTCCGCTCTTTTTATCCCCGTCAATAGCTTTCAACAAGGTGAAAACGCGAGCCTGAGTGAAATGAGCGCAAATTTTCCTCATTTTGTGCAACTTTCATGCGCGCTCGCTTGTTCAACTTTTCTATTACCTAACCCTGGTAAAAGAGGGTGACTGTTCCTGTTCTAGAGTGTTATAATTGAAAAATTATTAAATTGGAAAAAAACTGGTAACAGTCCTTACCGAATCCCCTTTTACAACTTGAAATGGGACGCTGGATTGCTCTACTTCGGTGGCAACTTGAGAGTCGCTTCTGTTTTCCCCTTCGGTTAAAGGAGGCATGCTAGCAGCAGGTTTCTCGTCCAATTGTTTCCTGCACTGTACGCAAACCGCTGAAATTCGAAAGTCGAATATTATACTTGATTTACTACATCGATACAATTTTTTCATGTATATCATTATTGCTAAGCATCCATCTGTTTTGAAAATTCCTAATAATTCTTTATGAACTTAACACAAGCGCCATAATTATGTTTTCGTAGTGCTATGATAATACAATATCGTCTTCAAGTAATCAAGACCTGTGTTAGAGTAGTGTCGTGTTTATTCTTAAACTGAAAAAAAAAATTAACAAAGATCGTGCAACTTTCAACAGTCTTAATCCACCTTGCATAGAATATTTCTCTAACATTTTCATCTTTTACGAAAAAACTTACGTGATGCAACAGGGACCAGAACTTGCGTAAGTTGGAAAAGTCGCTCAGACTGAGTCAAGGTTAACCCACGCTCTCCCTTGACGGCCGTGTGTGATGCCCATTCACTTGGACAGCTGCAGTTTTTCTTGCAGGATCTCCAGCGGATTCCAAACCTTTCCCGGTGTCGCGGGCATATTGTTAAACCCAAACGAACTTCATTGACCTCAAAAATGCCTTAAAAAAAAAAAACAGTTCCGAGCATCGTCAAACGTCAGAATCTATGCCAAGGTACATTGAGTTTTCCTGTCTTCATTTAGGTCAAAAGGAATATATCCCGTGGAAGCATTCATCCACCCTAGCTGCCAAATATGTCTCATTGTAACAGGTATCTTGACAGAATTTTTAATTTGAGCAGTGCAAAACTTCGTTTACCCCTCAGTTAACTCTGGATGTACCCCCAGATGGAGAGAGGGATGTTGCGCGCCAGGTGATAACAAATGTGGATACCAGGGGACATTTCGCTTCAGTAATACTGGCAAGATTTTCGTGCAACGTGTCGCGCAACAAGGATGCGTTACAAGTTGAGAGTGATCTCACCGATACACGCAACAAATCTTTATTTTTCGAAAAGTAGAAGCAACTAACGTTCTGCAACCTGAACACCTGAACACGTGACGCGGAGGTGATAATAAGCGCAACGTCGTTGCACGAATCGAATAGTCGCACAAATGTTTTCCGTATTATTTGGCCTTTAGGCAAGATTTTACAACTCCTGGTGGTGGCATGTACAGTTGTATCCAAGCTAAAGACTGAGCGCAAAACACTACATATATCTTGGTGCATCATACGAACGCGCGGGACGTGTGTAGCTCGCACGGGAAAATCCACGCTTTAGGCACCCAGCGCCAAGCGCGTTAACCTTTTTCGGAAGATTCGTGCCTTCGCGAGTTTTCTTTTTCTTGTCTTTTCCTTTCTTATTTTGAGGCAGAGAAAGAGAGCGAACAGCAAAAAGTAATTTCCAGGCTAGAACAATAAGCCTCCAAATTTTTAACAATACAGTTACCTGCTCTTGCCAGCAACAGCTTTGCTTCTGAATCTAGTGAGGTATCCGACACCTTGTAACTTCTCAGATGTCCTTTGATGTCTTTACTGCATTTCCCAATTGTAACGCACTGGACATTCGCTGGGTTGTCTGAACTAGCCCCACAACTTCCGCCAACAATTTCCGAATACCCACATGAAGCCATGGTTGTTTATGAGGTTTGACAGACTGGTGACGTTCCAAACAGTTCAACCCACGTGCAAGATTTGTGTCGGGATTTTTCGACACGAGGTATGTTTGTGACATTATGATTGTGAAAGTATTGCGCAACTTCAGGCATAATGACCGGTAACTTTATTTGGCACTTATTTTTCTTTGGTTAAGAACTTTGAGATAATTTTACATTCTACAGTACTAATGCTGTAAAGACTGGTTTGTATTTCAAAACAGTTCATTGCACTAGCAGCATTTTAGACATCTCTTTTGTTTCTCTGGAGATTCGTTGTTTACATAACTCATAACTGCTGACAGCTGTTTGCATTTGCCTGGCTATGTGGCTTTGTAATCTGAGATCACTGTGTATTGCGTGACAGTACACACATCATTCACTCAAAAATGTTCGACGGTTGTCATCAGTTGTCATGGGCGGCTAGTAGAAATCTCGTCATTTCTTCACAGAAAATGGTTATTAAGGTACGATTTGCTACATAAATAGTTAGGTAATGCTTTACTGGTTTTCCTTCGTATTTTTACTTTAGAAATAATGAAGGTAAAAAACGAATTTCTTGTGAAAGACAAATGTTTCAAATTTATGCAAATTTGACGATGTTTATCACTAGCAACCAAAGTTTGCCTTGGCCAAAAAGAAGTATTTGCTGGCGAAAACCTTTCCCGTTTTCGCCTGATGACTTTATTTGAGGTTCTATTAATTAGTAAGTACCAAACATTGTGAAACTTTTCTTTAAAAAATGAAATTAGCGCGTGTTATTTGAAAAAGCTGGTCGTTACTTCCCCGCCTGTCAAGGTCAAAAGGTCGTCTTCGCTTGGAAAATAGGGTGTAGATAAAGCGCTCCCAAAATTTACCATTTCATTTACCCAAAAATTTTTTTTCATCAAATCGTAGAGGAAAGATTGCTTATTCCAACAAGTGTAGTCTCAGCTGCGAAAGCCATATACCAGAGTGCTTTTTTTGGTCCTGAAGTTTGAAATATTTTATCGTGCGACTATGCCGCTCGAACCAGTTAAATTTTAGAAATCTCTCAAAAATTCTGGTTTCCATTGAAGTCAAATTGGACAAAGCAAACATGACAAGGATATATCCTACTTATACTACCTGGCCTTGATGTTGATATTTCTGTCTTCACAATTCAAAACGAGCGGTTGATTTAAGTGACACTTTCAAGTGGTTTTTACTCGCTCCCGAGCCATCGGAATGATAAAGTCGTCGTAACGGTAAAATATTTACCGGAATAAACTGAAACTTATATTTTTATAAATGGTTTGGGAAGACCTTTATTGTGACAAAGTTTGGCAATTTTCGATTTTTCTATCTTGCATGGTCTTAGGTGAAAGTTACGGATATCCGCTCTTAAGTACCTTTTCGATGCGAAACACGTCGGACACGTGGACTTTTTGTAAATCCTCTTCATAAAACGTGCCTTGGACCGGGGTATCATCCCATTCGTGAATCTTATAGGTCGGTACGGGGCCCGGGACCACACGATGCACCACAAACACTTCTTCGGTCCAACCAGGTAAATACCCTTTTTCAAAGGTGCGATGAATCTTGTTGAGACGCACCCGATCGCCGACGTTGAATTTAGGTTTTTTCTGGCTTTTCCATCGTTTGGCGTACAATCGTTTCCACACCGCTTCTTCGTTGTCCCACGTCACGTCTTGAGGGGCCATGCCAATACTTCGATGACGCGTGGCATTGTACCCTTGCACCAACTCAGGTAACACGTCGTCAAAGCGTAAGGTGTTGGCCGCGGTAAAATAACGATACAACCGTTCTTTCAAGGTGCGGTTAAATCGTTCCACCACACTGGCTTTGGCATCTCCTTCGGTGGAAAAATGATGAATGCCTTGCTCGTCGAGCCATCGTTGAAACGTTCGATTATAAAATTCTTTCCCTCGATCCGTTTGCAATCGGTTGGGGTGTCGTCGTCCTTGTTTCAAAATCTTCTCAAAGGCTTTCACGAGGGCCACGCCGGTTTTGTCTTTCAAGGGTTGCACCCACGCATATTTCGACAAGACATCCACGACCGTCAACAAGTAGCGTAGGCCCTGATTATATTTGGCCAAGGGTTGCACTTCGACTAAATCCGCCACCCATTGATCGTCCAACCCTCCCACAATCACGGGGATGGTAGGAAAACGACGACGTCGCGGTTTATGTAACGTGTAGGCCAAATCCCGTTCCAAGACCCGTTGGGCTTGTTTCAACGGGAGACGGTGGGCTTTGGCAAACCGTTACACGCCTCCTAAACTGCCGGGGGCACGAGGATCGTGGTAACGATTCAACCATGATGGGGTGCGTTTCTTTCGAGGGGCCATACGTTCTGGCATTCATCCCATAAGGTCGGTATGGAAGGGATGGTGTGGGGATGCGCCTTTTGAATGATTCGATACCATCGCCAGGCGTTCGGGTGGGCTTTTAACCATACGACAAACACCACCCATCGATACAGGTTACGGGCCACGTGGGTTTCTTCAAAGACGTGGAGAGGATGCGTGTCCTCGGGACATGGGGGAATCGGGATCTTGGACCCGGGTTGGTGATCATATAACACTTGGCACAGGGATTGATGGCATTGCCATTGCCCCCGGGACAAGAGAGACTCCCACGCATAAGACACAGCAGCCTCCATGGTCACATTGATAACATATTTTATTCCTACTCCTTTTTAATACATTAAAAGAGACCTAGACGGCCACAAGTGACGGTCTCTAGCCCTTTCTGCCAGTTCTCCACACTGTCACTGTGCTTGGGGGGTGGTGGCGCTGGGGCGACCATCATTTCTTGACGGTTCTTGAGCTCTTGAATTTCTTGCAACAATTGTTTCTCATAGTCTGTCAGGGGCCGATCCTCTTTCCTTCGAGGGGGCGGGCCAGGGATGACCACGCCCCGCTTGGGATACCCTTGTGCATCGCGGCTGGGTGGTTCGGCCAGTGCGTCGGCTTTCTTGGGGGGATGGTCATGAAACCAACTCCAGTACTTGGGACCCAAGGGTTGATCGGCCCACCGGAAGAAGCCACACGTTTTCTTGGAACAATTCAGAAACAAACGATCGGGTTCTGGGTCGAATGGCTCTGTTGTAGCGTGGCGGGTTCACGGCAAAAGCATTGCAAACAAGTCCACATGTCCAGCACTTCTAGATGAGGTTGACTATACACGGCTTTCATATACTCCAGAGCTTGATCTTGACCACAAAACAGCAAACAGGGTTGCATGGGACATTTCACATACTTCCATCCCTTTTGAGATTCTCGTGCCTCCAAACGCACGTCATGGCAAGGACATACCATATAGTCCACCGAACTGGGAGGATCATACACGGGCGTCAATGTGAATTGAGGTGATGGTGGCGTAGATTGCTCCACCATGTCATTCAATTCTTTCATCATATCTTCCACCGCCGCTCGGGTATCTTCCACCACCTCGCGTACCCCCGGATCACAGTCCACGGGCGTCATCGTTTGAATGGTGTTCTTCTTCTTCTTCTTCCCCTCTGGGGGATGGGTTGATTTTCTCTTCCGATCCACTGACATCGTGCTCACGATGGTCATCCGCCCCTGCCTTTTTATACCCAGGACCCTTGGCTCTCATTGGTCAGCTTCTCCTACCCATATAAGGACGTCTCCTCTTCCCATTGGTCAGCTTGTTATGACCTTATAAGGGCCTCTTGTCTTCCCATTGGTCAGCTTGCCCTATTTAAGAGGGTCCCTTGGTCTCTCGATCGTCATTCTCAGGGCCATGCCTCCCAACATCGACATGATCGGAGAACGCGATGCCTTGGAACTGCAGATTGGTCATGGCCATGTGGTGTACACTGGGGGCGCCAAAGGCACGGATGAATTGGCCGAAAAAATGGCCAAACAGTTTGGGATGCAAGTCGAAGTCCTCGTCCCCCCGAACCATCCTCGAGCCACTTTCATCACCCCGTCCACCGTGGAAGTTTTGATGCTAGCCAACCCTCATCTTCACCAAGCGGCGGAGAAACTAGGGAAACGGATGCCCAGTCATTTTTACACCCTGCAATTGCTGCAACGCAATTATCAAATTGCCAAGAAAGCCCATACGATCTATGCCTTTGGCATCATGGAACAGGATCAGAAACGCGTGAAAGGGGGTACCGGTTGGACCGTGCAATTGGCCATGGATCAAGGCAAACCCGTCTATCTCTTTGACATTCCCAGTCAATCATGGTACCGCTCGGACCATTACTACCAAGTCAACGAGAATGCCGCCACCCTGGTCACAGGCAGTCAATTTGTCCCTTGGGGACCTAAAAAGCCCACCCTTCATCAAAGCAGTGCTATCGTGGGATCCCGGGACGTGGACGAGAAAACCCGAGCCGAGATTCAAGCCTTATTCAACCGCACCTTCTGTCTCCCCGAAAACATTGATCAATTACGTCTGGAACTCGAAGACTTTCATTTGTAATGTTTTAGTTTTTTACTTTTTGAATTGTACATAGCCCTTTTTTAGTTTTTATTTTTCCAATTGTAAATAGGAGCGCCCCACCCGCGTGGCAAAGAACACAGACAACCTTTTGTAAAAAAACATCAACTCTTTTTAATTAAAACATTTTAAAAAACTGACAACACTGAGTTTGCACGTTCATCATAAATAGTTGGTCTTGACTCACAGTAGCCTTGACTCACAATAAAAACAAATGTCCCCAGAAAATTAAAAAAAAAAACAAATGTTCATTGTCCTAAACACCGACGCACAGCCTCCATGGCTTCCTTCTCCATTTGTTCCATGTGTGCATACTCCTCTCTTTGTTTCAGCATTTCTTTAAAGAAATATACTACGGTGGCCCATTCGTCCTCTTTCTGGACACGCGGCATGTGCTCCGCTAAGTAATGGTCGAGTTCTCGAAAATCTGCCAACGAAATCGGCCAGTACATTTCATCCATGGTAAACACCAACCACTTGTAAATCCATGGGATGATGCGTTTCACTAACGTCTTCTTCAGCATGCGGCAGGTGTCTCGTTGTAAACTCACCCCGTTCTCCACCTCCACAAAGCACAGCATAAACAAACGTATGAAACCGGCCACGCTCTGTCGGGTTAAACCACGCCACGCTTCTTCTCGCCTCTCGTACATATGCCTTGTGTGCCGTTCCACAGGGGTTGTCTCCCTCACTCTCCTCTGCAAACTCCCCTCACCATTCACATTCACAAAGCTCAACAGGGAACCCAACGTTCTTCTTGTTGACGACATAGCGACAAAAGTCAACATAGTCCGAACTCAAAGCTAGGAGTGACGTCCTGGGGCCTCCCTTGACTTATATACCCCGATCCGCGCAATGCCTGATGGTCTATCTAAGGAGGGGGGAGGGGGGTCCCCCCACCCCGTCCCCTCCCAAAGCATCCTGGGGGCTCCTTCTCATTGGCCCCTTCCCTCTCACGTGACCTTTTTGTTTCTCTATAAAAAACCCACCGGCCCCCTCCATCTTTCACACTCATGGATGATCCAGAGATTAGTCCAGAAGCCCAAGAAGTGATTGACCGTCTACGCACCTTGTTGACTCAACTGGAAAAAGATTTGGAGGAGATCCGCTTCAAAGCTTCTTATTTTGAACTGCTTCGTCTTCACAGTACCAAACATCTCAGTCGTCACGAATTGTGTTTATTAACGTTGAAAAACTACTACCAGTGGTAAATGAGCGACAACGCCAATAAGATCAGTCCGGAAGCCGTGCAAATCCTACAACGTCTAGGACAAATCCGACAACAAATCTTAGACCTGGTCCAACCTTTACGGTACCAACTCACTTATCAAGAAGTGAACCGACTCCGTCAGGACGGCATCATCACCCTCATCGAATTTCAGCTCTTGACCAATCCCCTCTTTGATCCTTTGGCCTGATGGCGCAACCCAACCCCTGTGCGATCTGTTTCACACCTGTCGCCAATTATACCACGTTGAGGTGCTGTGGGCAACCTTGTCATGTCGCCTGTGTCACCCAATACCACCAGAACGGTCAGACCCTCCTATGTCCTAGCTGTCAACACGTCGTTCCTCTTTCTGTCCTTGAAGTCCTCCATGAAGAATGGAAAGAAGACCCGGAGTTTATGAAACAAGTGAAGGACGAATGGAAAGACAATCCTGTGTGGTATGGTATTTGTTATGAAGACGGCAACGCCCTACAAGGATACTGGGGAGAACTGCGCGATCCCTATGAGCCCCACCGCAAAACCCTCTACTTTCTGGGTCACACCAAAACCCAAACCATTTCACGGATGAAAACCTGTATCAGCTTCTCGTAAAAAGGACCTTGGACTCATTTTTTCTACTTGTTGTCAACAAAAATGAAGGACCAATAAAGGATGTTCCATGATACTTTATTGTGATCTTTATTTGTTCATGTTCGTTGACTTTTTCGGGAGAGTTGAAGGGTGAGGATGGTTCGGCCTTGTTTGAAAGGCGCCGGCTGTCCGTCGGCTGTTTGAATGTCCACGGCAATGCTGTCAAAGATGGTTTGGCCCAGAGGAAAATACATCCGTTGCCTGGTATCAAATTGATGCTCGGTATTGCCCGCATCCAAGGTACGTAAAAACCCTTTTTCTTGATTTCCCACAATGCTCGGTGCCACCAGATCCATGTAAATCATCAATTGTTGTTGTCCTTGTTGCGGATTCACCGTGGGGGTGGTAGGAAAGGGTTGTCGACTCAAATTCGGACCCAAGAACAACTCATAATCAAAGTTGGGGTGGGTAAAGCTGACGGAGACATGCCCCCACGGGGGATATTTGGCGGGAGGACCCACCGTTGCTTCCCATTTATGGCGATCGTTGTAATCCACGATATGTTTCACCAGATAATTCTTTTCTTGGACAATGCGTTCCGTGGACGGTCCATCTTTCACCAATCCCATCAGGCCAGCCAATTTCCATTCCATTTCAAATTCCATGTTGGTCGGTATGAGCACATACAACGAATCTAATTCGGAGGCGATGCCTTTATTGGTGATTTTCACGCAGGGTTGAGCCAGGTTAAGCGCGGCTAGTTGTTGTCGTTTGGCTAAATCATCCACGTTCATTTTAGCTATATCCAACATGACCTCCATGTGTTGTTTTTCCATTTCGTACGCGATGGCAATCCAGGCTTCTTTCAACGTGTGGTAATACCCTGGCGGTAAATAGATTTGTTTCGTGACTTTCAGGGGCGCCGTGCCATCCGCCCGTTTTGGTATGTATTTGATATCTGTTTTCATCCAATGTTTTTGACTATCTTCTTGCGTCCAATTCTGCTTGGTTTGATCTTCCAAGGGTTGATAAAAACCAGGGTGGGAGATATGTACCAACGCCACTTCCCAATCATCTTCCACCAAATAATAAGAACGAGGCAGTCGTGCCGTAAATTTTTGACCCGTGCCTTGTGCTTGATCACTGAGCAGAGTGATGTAAAAACTCATGGTGACAATCCTAACCCCTTGTGGTTGCCTTTTATACCTACCCCCGCTGCCCCAGTTGGACTTTGGACTTTTCTCCGCGGTCTGACTTCCCCTTGAGCCCACGATCCTTTTTTACCCCCCTGGTCAGCGGTTTCCCCTTCCAAATCACGTCACTTCCGGTTGCCTGAGCCCACGATCCATTTTTCCAACTGGTCAGCGGTTTTGAGCCCGCTATCCCCTTAGCAACCCACGGTCAGCGGGATGCCCTTCCGGTTAGCAACCACGAGAACCAATCAGAAGCCAGTATGGGGGGTGTGTATGCAAATTACCGTGGGAAAAATCCCTATCTGGGCCCCCTTTACTACTACTGAACTGCAGAAGATTGAGATTAAAACTTGAGATTTCAGTTATACTCCTTCAATTGACGGCTCCTTAAAATGTTGTTCAAATGTTAAGAAAATGTTGAGAAAAACAGGAATTATTGGAAGAATGAGTTAATAAGCCTGACTTCAAGTTCATTATGTTGGGAAGTCTTAGTGACCTATTGACTTTAATAGTGAGAGAAGTCGTTTAGACTTCCTGTTGCTATTCAGTGAAATAAGAATTAGTCTGAAGAACTAGTTCAGTTCAGTAAGTAGTTGAGAGAGTGAAGTTTAGTCTCCGGGCCAGCAGTAACATTGCCAACACAGCTCTCATTGAAGGTGTGTTTCGTTTTGTAAATGATTTTGTTCAGTTGGCTGAAGTAATTGGATTCCGTCGGCTGGATCTGCTTCGTAGAATGACTTTAAAGCGAGCAACTTTGAAATACTGGAACATGCGGAAACCTCCATGACCAAACCATTCCATTCTAGCCTGTAAAAACTGTAATTTCTTGGACATCATCCAGTTGCTTTGTTTTTATTCACTTGTCATTGCACACTTCAGCATTCATTAGGAGTTTTTCTTCCCAAAATCAGAATTTTCGTTGGCGTCAGTTTACTTTACAAAAGCATGTGTTAACGTCTTTCCGCATTTGCCTTACTTCTCTTAAATTTAAACGCCACAAAAGTACAGAACATTGCTTAGGACCCAGCGCCTTCAGATGCATTTATGTTTGTTCAGCCAGTCACCCTGCAAAACAGCTGCTTATTTACAGACGAAAAGATACATCACAGGCCTACCCCCGATCCCCTGTTTGCGTGCTGAGCTGTGCTTTTATTCGGGGTCTGGAAGGGTATTCTCGGGATCCGGGATTTGACCAAAATACATGTGCGGGATTCGGGAAAACGAAAAATATCTTGACAGGATTCGGGATTTGACTGCCACCAGGGAAGCCGGATTCACCAAAATTTGGGCACGGGATGCGGGATTTTGTTGCCTGTCTGTCGGGAATTCGGGAAATCGTCACGACCCAAAAAAAGTTATAGCGGCAAAAGCGAATCAACCAGGCGAGCGCAAAATATCAATCGAAAGGGCCAATCTACATCTTAAATTGATTAGCTTTTGCAGAAATTAGTCTGTTTTAATGTATTTGGGAAAGAAGAAACGAAATTCGGGATAGCGATGAAAAAAGTGCGGGATGCGGGATTCTCGTGAAAAAGGAGCGGGAATGCGGGATCAGGACCCCCCCTTCCAGACCCTGTTTATTATGGCCGTATCGGTTTATGAAACTAGCAAAACTAAAGCCGAAAGTTAGGCCTATTAAAACTGACAAAAATGAAATTAAAACTTATAAAATTGCTGTCACGTTGTTTTGCTTTATCTCTCCGTGTTTATTTTGGCGATTTAAGGTTCGGCGAAAGCGATGTTTTCAAACTGATAACGGTCGCACTCCCTCATGTCAAGAACCGAGATTGTCCGCGAAAAAAAAAGGATCATAATAATTGAATACATAGTCTGGTTCACAGCATGTAAGCTTATAAATTTGTTTTCAGTTCAGAAAGTCAAGTTTTTGAGACTTGGTTAATTTACGACGTCTCTCTACTTACGGAATTTATAAGCAACTGTCAAATTTTATCATTACGTTTGGTTTGGGAGGTAACAAAGGTGTGCCTTTCCCTGGAAAAAAAATTCAAGCCACAACATTTGATTTTCAGAGAGCATTATAACTTTTAGAGAATTATTATTTTGCACCGTTTTAAGGTCGGAAAAACTAACAGAGAGATTGTTTCCTATTTGGTATGCAATGTGTCTTTTAATTGTTCGCGAAAGCTAGCACAAATAGCAACTTGCTGAGCTGAGTCGTGTTTGTTTACGCAAACTTTTTTTCCCGCTCGTCGGGGCGTAATTTCTCAATCTTTCATCCACTGATGCACGTTGGCATAAGTCAGAGTAATTGGCGATTAAATACAACCGAGGAGTTTCGTAAATAGCTGTTATAGAACCACTCGGAATTTTTTTTCCAAGTGAGATATCAAAACCGAACTGTTAGGAATTTATCTGGTCCACCCTCATGTGGTAATCTTTGCGTGTTTGATGCTCAAATCGCGGAATCTCATAATTTCGAGAGCCTCTTTGAAAAACAAATACTAATGAAACAGTGCAACTAAACGTTATTATTTTTCGAAAGTTCGGGTAGATCTTCTATAAACGAACAAATGGGCTCCGCTTAACACTGTCCTTTTACGTCAGAAGCCCGAATGAATGCAGGCGGAACATGACGTTGCATGAACACCAAGAGCAGAGAAAGGAAACAGGAACTTGCTATCGAGTAGTTTAGTGTTTTAAATATCTTAAAATTATTACATTCGTCTGCGAACTCTGCATGCTGGTCGGTTTAAGTCATTCGAAACCCATTCGAAACTACAATCTTGGACAACACTAGTTCAGTGAGACAACACAATTAGAGAGCGTATTTCTCAATTTCCCAGTATGGAAACACCGACAAGATCGCAGAAATGCTTTCCCTCCCCCCTCCCCTTAATCAGGCAATGTTGTTTGGAAGGACTGAGGAGTTATCAGGCGGTTTTTGGTGGCAAAGCAACATTGATAAGGGGGAGAGAGGGAAAGATTTGTTGTGGTAAGTGATTTTCACAGCCAAAGTTCTCATTCATTCCGAAGTGTCTCAACAGTTTTGTCCGAGATTGTAACAGTAAAAATATTGATTCTTGAAAGCCTGACTGAACTGTGTGGTGAACGGGCCGTTTGGTTCCCGATTGTAGTGGCTCTGTCCTCGTGTACTGGTATACAGGGACAGAAACAAAATACTAAAGAATAGACTGTTGGAAATACACTGTTAGCGGAATGTCCTTAGTAGAGCATATGAACTGTCGAACTGTGATTTCACTAGAAACATTTAGAGACTATTTAAGCATGAACTGAAGTTATTTTGAGCGTACTGTTATCTTCTTAAGGGGGGTAATTACCGGTTAAACCAGTTTGGTAGGTTGCGATTCTAGAAAGTTCTGTCACCTTATGTAAGCGATTGTGTATTTCTCTCACTCTGTGTTTTTGAATCAAGTGCTGGACTCGTTCGGTTTGTTTTCTGGCTGTTGGCGCGACTGTGGGCGAAACTTTTCAACATAGACTACACGGAAACACTAGTGATACCTGAAAAACAAAGAACATATAATGGCCGGCCGGGATACAATGTCAAGTCCTATAAAGACCCTATAAGTCCCTCGTGTACCGGTACTTTTCATTTTAGGGACATAGAAAACGACTGCACTGGTCATCCGCATTAGGCTGTGACGAATTTCGTCCACGGTTTCAAATAAATACTGAAATAAAACTCTGAGATCGGTACCAAACTTTAATTTTTTTTAAGAGTAAGCCAAGTCTTATATAAGCATGACGCCAGCAACTATGACGACATCGGCAACAATCGTCACTCCAAATTATAAATTCACCGCATTCTCTGAATTACTTCTTGATTATTCCACCCAAAGTGGAGTTTTGTCTTTTGTTTTATTTCAATGGGTGGAACTTTCTGGCAAATCTTCCAATTTAAAAGAGGAAGTAAAATTTGCTGTAGTGTATTCGCTTTCATAAAGAGACACAAAATAATCTGACTCTGGTCATTACTCGTTGTGGTGCAGGTGGTGTTTATGAAAACGTTGCCGCAGCTGTCGGCTTTTACCATCAAAGCTGTCGCCTTTGTTACTGCAACACTACCGCTTAATAGCCTTTTGTCTGTTATCCTTTTGTTTCCCCACTAAAGTGCTCTACTTTAGTGCTCCATTTTCCCCACTAAAATGCTTGGTCTCCCCCCCCCAAAAAAGTCACTAAAATGCTAGTACGTTTTTGGCTGAATTTTGTTTTGAATTTCGTGTAAGTCTTCATTATCTCTTAAGGGGCCACAAAAGTGCTCGAGTAATGCCTACTGCTTTTGCCTCACTAAAATGCTCGAAAAAATGCCAGCATAATGAGCAAAAGCCTACCGCTTGTTTCAATAATGAAATTGTGAATATATGAAATTCGTATATTTGAACTGCGGAATGAAGAATTCATTCTTCATTCCGCAGTTCAAATATATGAATTTCATATATTCATAATTTCATCTTCATCTTTCCCGGGTATATTACGAACCAATTTAATGACCAGCTCCCAGTTGCCTTGTTAGCTCAATTGGTTAGAGCGCTGCACCGGTATCACAGAGGTCAGGGTTCGAATCCCGGCAAGCCTGATTTTTTTCAGGCTTTCTTTTCGTAACTGCATAAGTTGCGTTAATAACTGCGAGGATTTTCTTAACATTTAATGTTTCAATAATGTCGAATCTAACCAATCACATACAGCCTTAAGCGTGGGTGCGTTATATCAGTTTTAGTGTCGATCTTAGCATTGAATGCTCATTCCGCAACCTTGAATGGAAAAAGCAAGGCGTGAAATAAAACAGTGTTCAATTCCCCAACTCAGTCTTCAATTTGCCAGCGCTTTCCCACTACAGAATCTGTGCTGTTAAAGTAGACCAGAAGTAACATTGTTATACATTGTTATACAGCTCAAATTGAAGGTATGTCTCGTTTTGTAAATCACTACTAATTATCTGGTTGGCTATAATCCTGTAGCTGTAATTTTAAACCATTATCGTTTGTTTCCATGCATGGAACTGGTTGTAGAAGTAGTTTTAAGTGAGAAACTTTAGCATACTGGAAGATATGCTGAACACTGAAATGTAACAAGACATATCGAAGCCCCATATAAGTCTTTCCTGAGCAAATGTCAAGCATGCCGTGCAATTACTTACGTAAAATTTTGCACTCGTGAAAATGAACCTACAAGGAGAGAGAGAAACGAATCTCTGAACCCGATGGCAGATTGGAACCCACAATCTCTTAACACTCCAATCCAATAAAAAGAATACAAGTTCGGGAAAAGAAATTATCGCCGGGAAAAAACCAAGTTTTAGTGGCTTATTACAGGAATCATGCAGAAATTCACAAAGTTTCGGCATAGCTACCTTACCTAAACAAATAACAAGCAGATTACGTAACAAGGATACATCGACACATGCCTCTTCCCAGTCCTGAAGTTGAAGATAGCTTCATTTTTCTTCTTTTTTAATTTTATTTAATTCGGATTTTGTAGGTGCTGTTATTTCACACAACTACAAATTATTCGACAAACCACTGCCCTCGGCAATAAGATGTATTTTGAGCACCACGTGCACAGCTAACTTCTAAAAGGACCAGCTATCATTTCCATGCCGTGTTGTAAACATGTTTGCGACTGTAGTCATAGGGGAGGTCAAGGGAGCTTTGTGCTTTCACAAGATAAGGGACGAGGAAACGTATAAAGGAAAGGTTGATATTAAAAGTCTGGGCAATCAAGATTAAGAAAACCATAACAACTTTATTATATCACAGAGAAAGTAAGTTGATACAAGAATATTTCCATCCGCATGCAAGTAGAAAACTAATCGAGGCGCGCAGGGGAAGAAGAAGAAGAAGAAAAAAGAAAGAAATAACAAATATCATACAAAACTAACTTTAAAGAATAACTAAAATGGAAGCAGTAATTGTAAGATTAATGTTTGTAAACACCAGTATACCTGTAATCTAACATGCCTTAATCTAAAAGTGTTCGTTCAGAAATTTTTCCTGAAGTCTAGTGTTCAGGGAGGTGTTGGCCAACGCTCACAGGAAATCCCGGCGCAAAGCTGTTTACAGCGCGCCCTACGTGACGTACACAATTAGTTAAGAGCAATGCCATTGAACTTCTATCACACTTCACACAACCAAAGTCAGTACCAATCCTTGTACCAACCCAGCCTTTTGTTTACTCCTACCTCGATGGACTTTTTTGGGTAAAAAGATTTTCGCAGGCAATTTTTAGGCTTGATAAAAAGCGTGCAAACCTCACAGTTCTTAATTTTATGTCAACAGAATTGCCACTTAGTTTCACCTACAAACGTAGAAGAATTTTTGTCCATTCGGATATTAAAAAGGACTTTTTTAAGGTTAAGTCCTGGCTCACTGGAATTTTATGGGTGTTCAGTTTTAGCCTAATGGACTTTTTTTAACTATAAAAATTTGGCCTCATTCTTCCCGTCACTAATATGTCTGAGCTTTGCCCCCCCCGGATTAGGTAGCTATAACTTTTGAACCTGCCGATGAAATCCTTAAGTGTAAAGCGAAAGCTATTTAATAAGCCTTACTTTCCCTCTGCGCTGTTTGTTTGTTTGTTTGTCAGGTTGTTCAACGAAATCAAGTTGTTTTGGATGTTCTCAAAGCTCCTGCTCGCTGCCACGCTCTCCTTTAGCTTTTCTAGTCAAATAGCTTTTGTCCCAAATCAGCTTAAGCCTCTTAAATTGCTGTAGTATAAACGAAGAGATTATGTGCTTATCATAATCTCTTGAGTAAACATGTTTTCTCGCGCTTTCCACCCAGAAGGAATTTTCAATTTAAAATGTCACTTGAAAGTTAAGAGAATGCAGATTTGTTAACAAAATATATGCAATGTTACTAAGAAACCAGATGAACAACAAAAATCACGTTCTTCACCCGCGAGCGCGTATCTAGCGAAGTGCTCGCCAAGTGCTTGATCTCGAAGCATGATTGAGACTACTCCTTTCAGTTTATCTTCTTGACCCCTTTCCCAGTTTTTCCAAGCCTTTGATTTATTTTATCATTTTCTCCGAACCACAGCTGGTTCTTGTCCACAAACCTTCGAGCTTTTCATCACTAAGGAAACCTACGCATGCGCTCGTCAAGATACATTTCTTTTAGTCCATGCAAGTTAACACGCATATTGGTTTATTCGATTGTTTTAATGACGTTTTCAGTGTAGATCGACACGGCTGAGGGCGCAGGATATTCTTGCGGAATTACGACAGCCGATCAACTAGAGCGTCAAAGTAAATAACTGTTTCACAACAAAGCCATTCCTTTAAAACAATGATCGTCGAAAAATGTGGCAGTTTTACTCATTCCAGGTCCCTGGTACTGTCTCATGCCCAAGCCACCGAATTTAATCATGATAATTTCAATGACAAAATGAAGACTACAATAAGGTCGAACTAAACATTTTCCCTTCGTTTAACGATCAAAACAGCGTGAGCACAAGGGATGGACCAGTATATATATATATTTTTTTTTGGGGGGGGGAGGGGGGGCTGGGCAATTTTTTTTCTGCAGAAATTTTTTTCGTGACCAAAAGCTTTGTGTGAATTTTATTTCACTAGATTGCAATATATTTCCGTTGCTTTTTCCCGCTACGCATGATTTGTAATTTTTCTGCAAAAGCTGTGCAGGGATTTTTTTCCGTCTTTGCCCCCCCCCCCCCTTCGAAGATAAAATGGTCCGTCCCTAAGTGGGGCTGTGATCATCACTGGATTGTTTACATCAGAGATAAGAGTGATAGATCACCGATTTCCCGGGGTTATAAACCCTCTCAAAAACTCTTTTCCATACCCCAAAGTTTTCCTTCCTCTGGTTGACGTAAATGTGACGTGATTCCAACTTTTGCGTCTGTTTATGAGTGTAACCATTCAAATGAAACTCAAAAGTGTGGATTTATGAACTGAGTCGATGAGGCGGTAAATTGGCCACCGCAAAGAAATTGAAAGCTGACGTTTTCGAGGGGAGTGAAAGCTGACGTTTTCGAGGGGAGTGAATTTCTTTATGGGGCCAATCAACCGCCTCTTCCACTCAGTTGATAAATCCAAATCCCCCATGTTCATTCAAATGAAAGCCACTGAGCAGTACTTTCCTGTGATACTGTTTATTGCGCTGTACACTGAGGTGGTTCTAGTTTAAAACCTGCAGACAAGAAATCCAGCATTGTGACCGTTCAAATAAACGCTACGTATAAGCAGTACATCTTCTGTCACTATCTACTGATGCTTTAAAGATGAGTCTGTGGTTGAAATCCTTGAATGTGACTCCGGTTCAATTGAAAGCTATTGTGAAGTACCTTCCTTGTGATACAGTGTTTAGGTTTCTAAATATTTCACAAAATACAGTTTCCCATTTCGATCCTTCAACTGCGGACAAGGAAACCATCAGCGAATAAATATAAATGTAACTAAACGTTTCTTTTCTGCATGGACGAAAATAGCGGAAATAAGCCCTTCTCCAAGTTACGGCATACCACATGCAGTGTGGTGAATCCACGCTTTTTAACACGTAACGACGTCAGCTCCTCGTGCACGAAAAACTAGTAAGTTACGTTTTGGCACATTGAGTGACGTGACTGAACGCCCTTAATTAAAACAAACACTTGGGTATATTCAGGCATGCTAAGATACACCAAAACTTGGCGGTCGGCCTGCGCAAAGGTTTTTGAGCTTTGGCCTGTTGGAGATGATTTCTAGCTGTTCTTTTACATGAACAGCATAAATATTGAACACACATGAAACGCTTCACGGATCAGTTCGCTTACACTTAGTAACCGGAAATTGATTTTGGTAAATGAGGTTTTCTTAAGTTACGAAATGAAATGAGCGCTGTAGGCGGGGGATATAAAAGGCCGGTTCTTGTAACGTAACTGCAACACCTACGAGATATAGCGAATCTCTTCAGAGAGTTTTGTAGAAACCATTTTCGCTGGATACTGGCAAACCTTTGGATCGCTTGTTCAGCCGACGACTTTGAAAAGAGCAGACAAACAAACAAAAACAAAAAACCATAGAGAGGTAAGCTTTAAATTTTTAAAATGAAACATCACATGTTTACAACCGAGTCACCATAGATCCGATGAAGAGCTGAATTGCGTCCGATCTAATCGTATTTTAATTTTCGAAATTGGCATTGATTTCCCAAAAACATCGAAAAAAAATGTTGAAAGCTCCTCCACAGCTCCCGACTGACTGAGTCAGTTTACTTTTTTTTATAAAATTTGTTCCGAGGCCAGGTACACCAATTTGGAATTGCTGTTCATGGTAACTGTTGTGAAATTGGACGAAATAAGTTGTGGTAAACGGATTAACTTGAAGTTTACTTTTTAGAGCAGTTTTCTTGGTTTTCATCAATATCATAAAACATGACTTTGCTTGCTTTAACAAGATCCAAAAGCAAAGAAGTTAATCGGTTGGCTGTTATATCGAGGTTCTGTTGCTTAGTTTTACTGTAACTTTAGCCGGGCTGAAGAATATCGTTCGTTATACTCGTAAAGAGGTTCCAAGGGGCTCATTATATCCAGATTCCACTGTGCAACAAGAAAAAAAGATCACGAATGAAACCAATGTTCCTTTAAAATTAGTGAGAAGACTCTTTCGCACCAGGTTTTACATTATTATCATACTTGGAAGTCATAAAAGATAACGAGAGTTTTTTGACATTTTTGAGAATTCCTGTCTTTCGGGGTGCCACAAAGCAAAGCGATATATTGACATGAAATTTTCCTTGAAGATTTGTCTCAATGGTGTGTAGAGTAGAGGAGCTTTGTGACGGCCTTAGTTTTATAATTTTAATGCATGACAGCACATGAAAACCAGCCTTCAGAGTAGAGATCTCTCAAGTACGACAAGTACACTGTAAATTTAGCCTCCAAAATGGGGCCGTTTCGGTGAGTAAAATACAGTACCATTTCTGGGGCTTACTTGGCTCTCTATTTCAAGGCCCCATTGACCCTATTTACAGGGGCTGGGCCGGCACCAAAGGGCCAAATTGGGTCCCACTGTGGGCTATTTCGGCTTTCAGTGGGGTTAGTTCTGTCCCAGTTTGGCTGAAATAGCCCCACAGTGGGCTGATCAGCTCCAGGGGCCTCAGGGCTAATTTGGCATTTTGGGGCTGAAACAGTGTACGTTTCTGAGCAATTTGTCCTTTTTTGTGATCAAGGTAATTGTGATATCAAAGTTACAACTCTGCTGTTCTAAATAGTATTGAACAAAGGTGGTGCCGGTCTAATAAACGAAGACCCAAGACCAAAAACCTAACTCGAACCATGCTCGAAGACCTGAGAACTGACACCAGAGACTCAATCGACCTCGTGCCACTCGGCCTGTAATTAACCCTTTCAGTCCTAACGGTGACGTAAATGCAATTTCTCTTTACATTATCGCTACTTGTTCAAAAATTCAAGTGATAAGAATAAAGAAAGTGATCGGCCAAGGACACGATGTCTAGATTTTAAGACAAATTCTCCTTACTAGTTCCAAAAGAAATGTATGGAGAACAGTAAAGAGAATATGCATTTTCATATCAGGGATAAAAGGGTTAAGCCAGGCTCCTTCCTTTAAACTTTGACAGGACAAATACTAATTAATTCTAAGGTCTTTGCTCCCAGGTCTTTGGTCTTGTTTTATAGACATCTTGAATTGGAAAGACTCAAGCTGTGTGATACTCTCTTGATGTTTTCAAGTTCTCTAAAGCCATCGTGTGTTCCAGCTCTTTGGCATTTAGTTAAGTTTTAGGAAAAAGATTGTTTTATCTATGACATTTTCTTATAGCTGCTAAGAAAATTTCGTTCTCTTTTAAAATGATACCTCACGTGTTTTATGCTACAATGTTTTCTTATTCTAGGAGCGAAACGAAAATCGTTCCTGATTCCATGTTAAGGTTAAGCTGTGGTGATTATTAAATCTTGCTTCTGCTGACACTGTCAAAGTGAACAACGGTAGCGTCTCATTGATGCGTTCAACGGTGTGAAATTGGCATGGGTATCTCTTACTTGATGATCCACGATAAAAAGCTGGTACCCGAATTTTATTATACGACTGACACCAAATTTTCTTCTTGTGTTTACAGCAACGATGTCGAGGATAACTATGCTCAAAAACTTTCTCAAGCCACGCCTCCTGTCGCCTCTTCACAGACGACTTGAGTCCCAGTTTTTACAACCAGAACGAGTCGCCACTAGCCCAGAGCAGGAGAAGAAGCTTAACATCTTGTTTTTCTCAAACAAGCACAACAGTCTCAGCCAGAGGATGGCTCTGGAATTAACGAGGAGACAACACAATATCCGCGTACATGAGATCAACGACCCAGGAGAGATGATCCAGCTAGCTGCGGATGCCCAGCCTGACCTTATTCTCTGTCCATTTCTCACCAAACGAATCCCAGAGGAGGTATTTTCAGATCCCAGAATCCCTTGTTGGATCGTGCATCCTGGAATCGAGGGTGACCGTGGTGCGAGTTCAATTGACTGGGCTCTTTATGATAAGGAAGATGAATGGGGCGTGACCATACTTCAAGCAGTTGAGGAAATGGACGCAGGAGATATCTGGAGCACCAAAAACTTTCCAGTCAGGCGACGGAACATCAACACACTCACTAAATCCAGCTTGTACGTGAATGAAGTGACACAAGCTGCTGTCAAAGCTGTGCTTGAGGCCATAGACAATTCCTCAGAAGGAAGAGCTCCCAGACCTCTCGACTACAACAATCCGCATGTGCGAGGCACCGGCAGGCAAAACATGACCAAGGCTGACCGCACAATCAACTGGGAAATGCCTGCAGACGAGGTGGCCTGTCAGATACGCATGTCTGACTCATCACCAGGAGCTCTCGGCTATTTCCGAACTACCGATGGAGCTGAAAATTCGGTATGGACCAAGGCGTTTCGACTTTTCGGAGCGCACTTGGAGAAAGGAAGACTCAGATTTCTGACGGGAAAGCCTGGTGAGATACTGGGTCAGCGCCATGGATCTCTGTTGGTCAAGTGTGGCAGGGGGGCTGTTTGGGTGTCACATCTCAAGAGAGACAAGCTCAAACTTCCCGCAACCATGTGGCTAAAAACCAACGTATCCACCATCTCAGATCCGTCATCTCTACCAATTCCACATGGCGCTCATCCAAACACATTCCAGGACATCTGGACTACCATGACACCAGATGGCGTCTGTTTCGTGCACTTTGACTTTTACAACGGAGCTATGAGTACCAAGCAATGTGAGCGCCTTATCACTGTTCTGCATCAGATCGAGGAGAACGACTCGTGCAAGGTGATGGTGCTGATAGGTGGCAATGATGTGTTCAGTAACGGCATCCACTTAAACGTCATCGAGGCAGCCCAAGACCCAGCGGACGAAGCATGGAACAACATCAACGCCATTAACGATGTTGTGCGTTGCATTTTCACCAGCAAGAAGATTACTCTCTCGGCCCTGCGCGGGAATGCCGGCGCTGGAGGAGCGATGATGGCCCTGGCCAGCGACTTCGCGTTTGCACGTGATGGGGCTGTGCTGAATCCGCACTACAAGAAGATGAAGCTTTACGGCTCAGAGTATCACACCTACTTCCTTCCAAAGCGTGTGGGGCAGGAAAAGGCCAGCGAACTGTTGAATAATGCGGAACCAATCCTTGCCTGCGAAGCTGCGGACATCGGTCTTCTGGATGGGTGCATCGGGGAGGATGTTGAGGAGTTTGAAAACTGGGTCAAGCATCACGCATCGTATCTTGCCCGCTCGCCTTTGCAGAGACACTTTCTTCGGGAAAAGAACATCAAAGCAAGCAAGGAGGTGATGGAGAAGATTGAAGCCTGCCGCACAAACGAACTTTCAATAATGGCCAGAAACTTTCAGGATCCGGAGTACCATCGGGCCAGAAAGAACTTTGTGTATCATTAAGAAAGTTATTGTGAACAGTCTGCTTAGTCTATTCTCCACCTAGGATCCGAAATGTTACCGAAACGTACATAAACTTTCTCTTGGTAAGAATTGGAAAAACGAACACCCCGTAGAATAGTGCTGCTCAGTAGCTTTCAATACAACGGTAACACTCAAGTTTTTCATCCAGACCCAGAGTTGGAACTAGCTTGTAGCACAGCATAATAAACGGCATCACTGAAAAGTACTGAACCTATTTGAATGGACACACTTAATAATATAGAAAGCACAAGACTGTTGTACTCAAAAGAAAACTGAGGAATCTGCGCCAAAATAGCACTTGTAATCATTCTTGAGAAGCGTGTACCATACTGTGTAAATAAAAGAAAAATTTAATTTCAGCGGTATGCTGATTTACAAAAGCAATTTACTTGGAAAGAGTTACTCAAGCAGGCCGTCAAGTGGCAAATGACACTCAGAAAATAGGAAAATAGGAATGACAGTGGCTAAAAAATAGGAAAAAATAGGAATTCTCACCCCAAAATAGGAAAAAAATAGGAAGTTTCCTTTGAGTTTTATCCTCTTAAAGGGGCACTGTCACGGGCAATCTGCTGCGGTGAGTTCAATTCTGTACGAAAATCATTGCTTGGTACCTTTAATTGTACTAAAAAATGCTCCTGCATAACTACGAAGATAACAAATCAAATTTAGTAGGGAGAGCAAACCATAATAATTTGCTTGCGATTTTTTCAAGACGCAGCTTGAGAACTTGAAAAAATTGGCTAATTTTTTCAAGTTTCAATACATTCCCATCCTCGCCACCCATAACAACAGATGACAAATGTTCAGTGCAGTAATATAGTCCTTGGCAAAAAAACAAACAAACAAACAAACAAAAACTAGACCGTTATTTTTGGGTTGACAAGTTTTAGCTTTATGAAGTGATACTACAATAGCGTGACAGTGCCCCTTTAACACTCCCTGCCCCAACAGCACCTATGTTCCACAACCCAATGCTTTAATATTTAAGACACAAAGACATACATCCTCGATGTAATTCACACGAATGTGCCACCACTGCAGTATAAGCAAAAACAACTTGAGTGTGACCAGTTATGTTACCAAGCACATCTCATCCTTCAAAAATTACCAGATTTCAAATTTCATTATAAACTTAACCAGGTAGAAGGATAGGCAACAAGATTTTTTTTACAAACATTATGAAAGTTCACTGTTACCCATTGCACATCTTTATTACAATAACGTCAACAAAGATTTGTGAACAACCAAAAAGTCATGCCCTTATGCTTTTGCTCGTTTAGCAGTTTGGGTAACCTTAGCTTTGCCCTTTTTCTTGGCAGCATTTACTGTTGAAGACACGGCCTTTTCTAAAAGTTTGTGCTTTTTGTCAGTCAACATTTTTCTCTTTTCTCCAGTTTTCTGCAGGCTTTGCATTGCTTGGTCTCGCTTGGTCTTAGCAGTGTCAGGCATCAGTGTGGCTACATTACACTTTGCTTGTTGAGAGCTGTTGCTGAAAGGGCATCATGTAGTTTTGCTGTTGCATCACCCAGTAATTCATGAGCTGCTTTCAATTCTGCTTTTACTACTTCTTCCTCTTGCATCAGAGTATCCTCACTCTCTTGGAGGGACTGTCTTGATTTATCCATCTCTTCTTTTGTTTTCTTGGCTCTTTCAGCTTCCTGCTTCTTTTGTTCAGCTTCCTCCCTCTTCCTCTCAACTTCTAGTTTTTCTGCCTTTAGTCGTGCCTGGTATGCAGTGTGAGCTGATCGTACAGATCGCTTCAACTCTTTTGCGATTGCAATGTTCTCAGGTTGACCATTTACTGGATCATAAAACCTGACTGCCTCCTTTACAGTGCGCAAACCTGTGATTGTCACTTCTCCTAGTGCTGATCTCTTACTAGTGACCACTATTGCATTTATCGACAGAATTCTTTCACACTCGGCATTTGTTTGGGCCAATGGAAGTCCAGATTTGATGACTAGGGGCAGAGATTGATACCGACTGATACCATCAATTGACTTTAGCAGGAACACAGCATTCCAGTAATGATCAATCTGCTGGTTAGTATCCAGTTCAGATACCTCTTGATCTGCTTGTAGCAATTGTTTGTAGCATTTATCAATTTTATTGATAATTTTATTTCAAATATTTCAAACTGTTTCCATGCCCCAAGTAAAACCCTTAAAAATACGAAAAAATAGGAATTTCTTCAAAAAATAGCAGAAAATAGGAAGCAGGACAAAAAATAGGACAATCTAGGAAAAAATAGGAACTTGACGCCCTGCTCAAGGTAAGTTTTTGGGATTGTTTTTATTGTTTTTGGGGGAAGGGTAAGGGTGGCGGAGAGGGAAAGGAAGGCGGGGGGGGGGGGGGGCAAAAGACAGCAGCATACATTTGAAGTAGAGCTGACAAATCTGAGTGAGGGTCCTAGACGAGACGTCACAAGAACCTGTTAGCTTTTAGTTTATGTCTGGGTACACGGCTTTCCTCCCTTTACACACACAGCATTTCTAAATTCCAATTCGATACGGGAACAGTGGGTAAAGGCTACGCAGTTTGACGTCCGTTCTCGTGTAGTCCCCTTCCCAATTTTGGATAAGATTGAGTGGCATGTGACACCACTGACATTTCACGACGTTTGACGAGAAAACATCGGTTGTCTTGATGTGGCAACAAATTCTCAGCACGATGCCTATCAGTAAGGAAAAATGTACATCAGAGATGCGAACTTAAAGGTCACAAAATCGCTTAACAAAGTCAAAGTTTATTGGAGAATATTTTCCCTTAAAATAGAAACCATACTAATAAATAGCGGACAACAAACATGGTTTAACTACAGTAGACTGCATGAATAAACGAGTGCTAAAACTTCTACAACAGGCACGAATGCTTGAAAAAATTTCCTTACAACACCTAACCGTAGGTAAGAGTTCCTTAATTGGAGATTCTTACGTTAAATTGCTTAGAACATTTCGTACCACTTGCGTTTATTTAAGTTTTTTTTTTTACGTTTAGATTAGAGTCGTTTTAAGACTTTTAAAACTTCGGATACAATCATTACGTTAATTCTGTTCACAAGCTTTCCTCAACTCCCGTTAGCAGCCAGGAACAAAAATGCAGGCTGTAATATGCAAATTCGGTTTAGTTTTTACCGCCAAAGTAAAACACGAAGCAACAGGCCACTTGCACTAAGACGTCACGTGACCTAACATTTTTATCGAACCCACACTTGAACTGGGGACTGCGAATATTCTTCAAAATCCTTCTAGCGGTTTGTCGTTTTTTTGAGATTCGAGAACCTGGAGGCATTTGCACTCCAACATAGCAGCTAAAACTGCAGATGCTTGCCAATTACAGTCAAATTTAGGATGGAAAACACTATGGCAGCTCATTCTTCATGTTGATTAGCAAAATATGCTTTCGAAATATTACTCAGAGAACCTTTTTTTAGACAATTCCTTCTGGTTACCTGACTAGGTCTGAAATTATCAAGATTTCTGGCCCAACAATGATGTCATCTTGTTGGGAATATTACCCCCTAAACGGCTTCAGGAGTCAAAACATTACAACTTTCATGTTACTAGAAAAGAACTCACATGACCTTTAAATTGGCAAGTGGCCTGTTAACGTCTGAACTGCTAAACATGTTAAATTAAGCCAGGTTTATAGACTGAAAACTAGAGAATACAAATTTTCCCAAGGTTGAAGAAAATCTACTACCTACTTGTGGCTGAGAACTTTGGAATAATAAATACCAATAAGCACCTTCAACCTTAAACAAATTTGAGGCCCTGTTTTAGAAATCAGCCAACCTAACACTAGCAACTACCAAACCAGCAAAACGAGCACGATTTGGTCACTCTCACAAAATTTCCAACGATGACATTGAGAGCTTTATGAACTATCGGAATCTCACCCTCAAATCCAATTAATATAAAATGTGCCCCTACCATAAATTTGAAAAAACCTAACAGTGCATTTCATTACGAACAATTTGTGCTTAAATACTTCAGACCCATACAAATAAATGAACGAGACATGTCACAACAACCGGGGAGAGTTGTATCACTGTGTAACCCTGCAGGAGTGATGTTTATGTTATGTTATGTTAAGTTTTCACAGGTTAACCATAGCCTTTACATCAGAAGCACAACTCATACAATGTACGAGTTGTCTCAGCAGTCAGTGAAGACCCATCTTAAAACATTAGGACTAACACTCGATAAAGCACCTCTAAGATGGTACTCCCGCCAAGTTTAGACCTAAGTGGTTGAATAGAATCTGAACTGATAAATTGTCTTTGAAAATTGTATGTTTTAAATGAGTATGAAGACACAGATTTCAAAAGAGACATTAACATAGGCTTTTCTGGTTTTGGATACTATTTATGATATGTTCTTTCAAGTGACACACCATTCTCTTTGCAATTGATTGATTTTCTACAACAATTTTGAATAGGTCCCAAGTTCTACTTGTTTTTGAAGGGGTGAATGGAGAGGAACACAGGCCGACTATGACATAGTGGAGATTAACCGTACTCCCACCTGGATGAGATGCTAGCCCATCCCAGGTCATCAACCCAGTAGATCACCACTTATACTCCCATTTATTTATTAGGATGAAGGGGAACTTGTGTTGTGTGAAGTTTCGTGTCAACAAAGGTTGCATTTAGGACTTGAACCATTATTCTCTTGATCTCAAGACCTATCTAAAAAGTATCCTCTCACAGCTGACTTCACTGCTATGTGCTGATCCAGACTTTCCAGACAAAAGTTTGTTAGGTATGATTCACAGTCAAATAACCACGAGTCGCAATGACATCAGTTGGTACAGTACTGCTTTAAACTATGTTACCAGTCTTGTCCTGTTTCTCTTGAGACACTACGTTCTCATGTATGTGCCCAGTGATACCGAATTGCGGGCTCAAAAAGGCTAAAGACCGGGTATGTTCCCTGGCTACTGTGGGCCCTGGTAATTTTTTTAGACAGACAAGGCGACACTACCAAAATAGTTTTTTCTTGCCTACTTTCTTCATTTCCCTTGCTACTGCAAAAGTTAGTGACAGCCCCGTACAATCACTGAGGCAATAATTTTAATTACCAGTTAACTTCAAAGTTAGCGAGGACGAATTTGTGTACTTGATGTATAACAAAACAACCTGTTTTTCATTTGATAGCGGAGCACTTTCATTTCTTAAGTTCAAGGTGGTACTAGGCGGTTTCTCAGTGAAATAATTCATGGAAGTCAGAGCTGGGAATTGTTTGGAAAACCGGGGTCTGCAAACAACAATGGAATTGGCCCTAAAAAAGGGGTGTTGAGAAAAGAATATTACTGAGCAACTACATGCATGTCCTACATCTACTTTCAGCTTGTCAACCTCCATGTACAGTGCAGTAGTTCACGACAAGACCTTATACACCAATATTCTACTGACCTGCAACCTGTACAATGTAGATGCACTGTGAATTATCAACAAATGATGGCTCTTGCCATATGAGTCTCTTACAAAACATTATATTTTAAGTTACAGCATCGCTCAAAAGTAAGTTACCAGTCGCGTCTCGTTTCGCGCGCTATGTAAAACGTGTCTCGTGCTATGAGAATCGTGCAGCGCGTGACGTGATTCCCGTCTCACAAGAAGTGGTAACTTATTTTTGAGCGGAACTGTAGACAAGTGGCGAAGGCCTTGGACATGGATAAAAAAGTCCTGTTATTACCTATGAATGCCAAATTATTATAAATCCTGGAGGTGACCACCATAACAGGAGTTAAATGTCGAAAGCCAAAACCAAGCATAGTCAAAATAGAGCTACACATACTGCACAATTATGAATCCTATGGAAAATTACTTTAGAGAATGTGTTAATTACTGTTGAGATGTCCAAGCTGCATAACCTTATGAACAAAAATTTCATCCAATTCAGTGTCCATGTTCCCGTATTTCATAATTTTCCTACAATAAAAGAGAAGAACTTAGCACATCCAATGTAACACACGGAAAATGTTGTCACTAGTTAAAATTTTGTGAAGGTACACTGTGCAAATGTTAGTGGGTTAGACTTGAGGCTTAAGTAACCCTTTTCTTCCTTAACCCTTTAATCCCTGACATCAAAATGCATATTCTCCTTACTGTTCTCCATACATTTCTTATGGAACTAGCGAGAAGAATCTGTCTAAATATCAAGCCATTTTATCTTTGGTGATCACTTCCTTTATTCTCATCACTTGAGTGTTTGAACAATTAGTGATGATGTTAAGAGAAATTTCATTTTCGTCACTGTCAGGGCCTAAAGGGTTAAACAAATCCATGCCTAAATGGGAGCAGGTTTAACATCGTTGTACCTCAAATTACCCGTGCCTTTTTGCTCCAAATCATGATGGGCATAATTACATGTAGATGATGCAGAGTTGTGCAATGTTCTTATGTCTTTTGATGTCTTGACCCTTTCACTCCCAGAGTCAGTTAGGGAGACATTAAGGTGATTTCCTTCAATTGCATTGCGCATCCTTTCTGCGCATCATTTTTTGCGTGATTAGCGCGCAAACCATCGGAACTTAATAGGTTTTCTATGAAAGCTGAGCAGTTCAGAGAAGTAACAGGTCGTTTTCTCCTAAACGAGTTCAGTCACCCCCATTTTTAAATGCATAAATTCAAATGGCACACGGTTGAGTACAATATATCGTGATTTTAAGAAAAGTTAAAAATTCTGCTTCGAGATATTTTTATTTTAATGCCGAAAAGAACACGTCTTTAGGTACAGCAGGGTATGTATGCACGCGGCAAATTCTTTAATTTTTTTCATACCCTTAATTTTTGTTCAATTAAAATAGTATCCAATGCAAGATAAATGTCTATTCTGTTGAACTGCTCCAAAATTTCAATACAAGCAATGACTTTTTAAGGCAATTATAGTTCTCATTTCCGATTACTAGGGTTTCTCAGGAAAACCTTGCAGGTCGTATAGTTGCTATCAATGGTTATCCATGCTGTGCCAAAACAAGCTCAGTGACCCCTATTTTTTATTGCATTTTTGACGTGTTCTAAACATAATTACCAGCTGGGCCAAGGCATAGAAAATTCTAAGTATTCCTTCTATTTTGATGGAATCACCTTAAGGTGATTCTAACTTCTGAGTCTGTGGACTAAATCCTATGTTGTGACCATTCAAATGAAAACTTGTCAGCAGTACTTTCAAATGGTACATTTTATATTTAAGTTTTTCAAAATGAAATTTGATATTTGTCTTGAATTTTGATTTTAGACACTCTTGGGAGTGAAAGGGTTAAACAAAATTTTGGTGCTAACTTTGAAACATCATGTTCCTGCCAAAAAGAAAACTTATGATTGTACATCCTATGTTTTTGAAAACAAAAATGAGACTTTGAGATTGTCATAGCAAACATGCTCACGACCTCTGATAGAACTTGTCTTGGAAAACTCAAAATTGAAGAGATAATTAAAATTAGTACTGCAATTTAATTAAAAAATGTAACAATTTGAAATACGAACTTCCCACCATTTCGAACTGTTTTTAATAACAAATGGCAATAACAAACCAACTAACTAACTAAATAAATAAGTACCCAGTATACTGTTTTGTGCACCATAAAACCAACCCTTTAGTTAAGATGTAAGGGACTAACAGCTAAGTCTGTGTCCTATGTAAGGTATTAAATAAGCCACTCACCTCATCAAGTCTTTTTGCTTCTTCCATGTCATCAGGAACGTTTCTTGACATGCCAAGTGGCCCCAGCTTCCTTGACAACTAACAAATTAAGAGTCAATTAAAACCAGCACCAATGCATTTTCAACTGTACACATACACTAACACTAACCACATAATGTCAAGTAAGTATGGTTGTCCAATAAGGCTCAAACTCAATAAAAATTCAACAATTACTTTAAGACAAAAAACTTATGGATACCTGGTCTATATCTTAGATTTCTTGTATTTAGAGTTTTGTTTGAGAATATAACAAGAAAGCCCATTGGGCATTTTAACCGGCCATTCGGACCCTCCCCCCCCCTAGGTTTCACAAATGTTCGCGCGATCCTTTTTTTTTTACGAACCGGCGTGACGAAAAGTGTGATTGTGTGACACAAATTTTGACTATAGCGGTACTGGATGACGTAATGTTTAAACTCTGATGACTCAGCTTATCTTTCTTATCGCTTTATTTGTGCTGAAAAACACAAAATCACTCAAACGTTGAATGTCGATATGAATTCGTCCACAACTGAGAATGCTCACACAGGGACGACGAAGTATTTACTGTTGTGCCTAGACCTTAAATACAAACAGTGAACATAGCAGTAGAATCAAAATATAACGCTTGATAAACACGAGCTCGAGCAGATCGTCAGAGTATGGGGCACGTCAAGGCATATCTTATGACGTGATGTTTAAATCCAGTTTGCTAACCCGGTAATCCCCTTGCAAAAGTAAACAAGCGAGCGGGGACGAAAGTCGCCCACGTCTTTGAAAGCTAACGCGCCTGTCGAGCCGCAATCGATTTCGCGCTCACTCGCCTGTTTTTCTTTTCCTTCACTATCGACCTCTGAACGGAAAGTGAGGCTGCTCGTAGCCTTTAGCGAACACCACACGAAAACCACACAAATCCGTCGATAAAATTCAGATATTTTCGTTCTTTCAATGCAAAAAGACTCGTAACACCTGCCTTATTAATTAATCTCCTTATAAATGACGATTCCTTCGTATCAACTTCTCGCCTCAAATAAACACTCATTTCTCTCCGTTCACAAGAACTATCATGTACTGATGGTGCAATCAACTAATATTGCATCATCATACTAGTACCAATTCCTTCTCTTCCTAGCCCACGCCAGCAAAACGCAACTGTCCTTTTTGTCCGCTGCGAAATACAAGTTAGCCAATCAGAAACCTTACAATCCACTTCGCAACCCCCCCCCGCCCCCATAAAACGCCAAGGGAAACTGCCTAGAATTGACGTGCCGAATTTCTTTCAGATCGCGGAGTTTTAGTTTCCTTCAGACTTTTTTGGTTTACTTCGAAGATTTAAAATGTGATATCGACTTCAGCGTAATGAGTGGAACTATTTTTACAAACATAATGTGTTTTTCCAATGAAGACTTCGGGTATTATTTCTTCTCATCTGAGTGGCCATGTTCATTTCTCACACGTGTGAGCGCAACTAATTAAAAGTATTTGTACGAGTTTAATATGTTGGTGGAAGTACAGCAACACTGAACAGGTGAATGTCGGTTCTTTAATAATGTGACTGATGGACTGTGCTTTGCCATTGTTCCTCATTTAAGTGAAATAAATCGAGCGAAATCTTTCGCGCCGCTAAGCGTACCGCATGTCTGGGACTCCGGGACACATAAACAATAACATACGCGTGCTTCGTTTGAGTCTCGTTTCTCCCTAGCCGTTAAAAAATAACATAGAAGGCGACCAGTGTCAAATTCAGAACCTAGTGAACTCTTTATCGGATAAAAAATTCTAAACCGAAGAAAAAACTTACAAGGGACCAAATAAACAACTGATTGCAAGTTACAAAGGCAGCCAATTTCGAACGTGCCTTGCGCTACAAAGTTGTCTCTTTTTTACCTTCTCCGGGTTCCGGGTTTTTAAGATGTTAGCGCAAAGACGTTCTTGCGCTTACTTGCGGTCCAGATATCTTACCACAAAGAAGTTCTTGCGGTTTTAACTTCTAAACGCAAAGACGTTCTTGCGGCTTGCAGTATTCAAGCGCAGGCATCCTGCAAGTAGCCGCAAGAAGTTTTCGGCTTGCGGACGCAAAAAGAAGTTCTTGCGCGTGCATTAGTTTTGGGCTGTACTGTACAAAAAACCCCAAACTTAAACAACCCTTCGCCGTTCATATCTTAAATACTGTAAATTAAAAGACAAAAACATAGGAAGGTAACATTTAGAAGACTAATATGCGCATGCGTCTTATATAAGACAGTACCGCACTTGAGTACCCGTACCACAAGCTTTACAGCACTTTCTTCGCATGTCAAGCCAACTTGCTTTCACGAAAAACCGTGTCCATTTTATAAACCGGCGGTCGCCATCATGGCGACGGCCGGTTAATTATCAAGCAACCAAGAGTGATCGTTTCACCAGAAATATATCTTGAATTTTGTCAAAAAAATCTGCGATGCCCTTTTTAAACTCTATTCTCGGAGTTGGATTTACTGATGAAGTTTGATACATTAAATCTAATAATAATAATAATAATTATTATTATTATTATAATAATAAGTGTAATTGTTTATTAACCACATTGGCAGTCTAAAGACCGCATTACTATGGCAATCAGTAATTGTACACATAGCATTACAATAATGAACACACTAAATCTCATCATGCAGTTATTATATACACACAGTAAACACCATGTACATTATGTACATGTAGCATTGAATACCAGCATCACTGCTGGTATCCAATCATTACAAAGTCATTGAATTGATTAGTTTTTACAGAAAGCCTTTGCTATCTGAAGCTCTGACTCGACTACAAGCTGCAGCCATGATCCACAGAAGCCTGGGGTAACTTAGCTGTTTGGAGTTGGATAAACAAAATTTGGAATGCTTATTGTTACAATCCCACATACATGATACTTACCATGTCTTTGTGAAATTTGCTAATTTCATCTGGACTTTGAAGTCGACCTTCATCAGTCATCTTTGCATCCTCACGTTCCACCCTAGAAGAGTCTCTTGGGCGCGGAACCATAGGGATTCCTTCATCACGCCGTAAATCCATGATTCGTTGAACCTTCTCCTTATTATCCACATCCTCTTCAGATTCATCATCTTCTTTTTCTTCTTCCTCTTTCACTACATCCTCATTTTTCACTTTGCTCTCACTGTCATCACCTTCTCCTGCTTTGTGTTCATCTTCATTTTTCTGTTGCTCGTTTTCTTCCTCTTCAGCAGCCTTTTGTTCATCATCCTCTACGTCTTTAGGATTCTGTTGTTCAGCATTTTCTTTTGACTTCGCACTTGAACTTTGGTTTGCAGGTTTAAGTTCACCTTCACTTTGAGACTTGTTTTCATCAGACTGGATGGCATCTGGAATCTTTGTTGTCACTTTTAGCAAAGACGATGGTATTTTCTTTTCTTTACCGAGGTCATCGTCTTCCAGATTAGCTTTCGTGATACTTGGTTTAGGCTTTTTCTCTTCAAGTTCTTGTTCTTCATCTCCTTCCTTTTCTTCTTTTCCCTGCTTTTCTTCTCTTCCCTTCTTTTCTTCTTTTTCTTCTCTTTCTTCCTTTTCTTCTTTAGGTAACTTAGCATCCTTATCATCTTTCTTTTTCACATCCACGTCATGTTTTTCACTTTCACTTTCATCAGAAACCTTTTCTTTCTTCTCCATTTTCTCACTTCGTTTTTCAGCATCCTTGTCAATAGGTTCTTCTTTATCAGTTACTTTAGCTTTTGAAGCAGCTGGTAGAAAAAATTCATTATTAATTTTTATGTACAAGACTACAGGTTTGAAAACCAAAAGCAGAATGCAATGTAGCCTGCCTTGCAGAGGAAATCTAACCCTCATAATAGAGCTGTGTCACATTACGTCTGCGATGCAGGCTAGATGCAATGCACATCAGCATGTGTATAGAAGCACACATGCACAGCCAAGACAAGAAAGAAAGAAATATGGGCTCACTAACCCAAATTTACCATCTATTGTGTGGGAAAGCATTCATACCCACTCCACAGAAGGGGGTCTCAAAAAAGCCAAACTTTCTACAGAAAAGACAGCATGAAGCTAAACTAGAACTCCCAGAGTAGTGGGGGCAGAAGGTAAAACGAAAAAAAACTTTTATTTGGGCATGAGGATATTTTCTGCAACAAAACACTCGACCCAGTCTGTGGCAATATGCAAGTCTGGCTAATAATACACATGCCATCAGATTGAAACTGGTTTGTTTCCTTGACATAGATTGTCTTGTGGTTTGAACTCACATCTGATTGGTAGCTACATGATTGGAAATGTCAAACTCAAATCAATGTGTTCATGGTATTTTGATTCACATGGTAACCCAAGGTGAGGGTAATTCTACTTTTGAACTACTGGGCCATGATCACGAAATGCATGCCGTGAGGAATTTGGCAAATTTGACGAAATCTTGCAACAGATTTGACGATTTTGGTGAATTTGGCAAATTTGGCAAAAGTTCGTCATGACGGCCAACCAATTTTGCAATACGTGCAAACAGAATAAAAGTGTGGAAGGGCATATACAGATAAGCATGAGTAGAGCCTTCACGAAGAGTTGTCAGTTTTTTTTCTTATCTTACTGTCAGGAGTGCAGTTACTGTATAAATTGTTACTATATACCTTGAGCTTTTTCTGCTTCCTCAAGTTTTAATTTCATTCTCAACAACTCTTTCTGGCAAAGATCTCTGTGAAAACAACATATTAACTAATTAAAAATTTGTTAAGATAATTGACAGGAAATAAAAAATTTGAAAAAACCACAAGTTGAAAATTTCATTTCAATGATACACGTTAGATACACCAGAACAACTGAACAATCAAACAATTGACAAAACAAGGCACCAAAGGTGCTCTCCAGTGTCAGGCTTAGAATATGTTCACGTGTGGATATACATTTTAAAGAGGATTGAGCCTCTTTCGTCTTAGAACATGGAGCCCTACCGCAATGACAACGAACTCGAAAATACATGTGAGAACCTTTGTGAAAATGACCCGCCCCCCCAAAAAACCGGCAGGAATGAACAATCATTTTTAAAAATCTCACCTGTCAGCTGTCATCTTGGAAATCTTCTCCAGAAGTGAAGAATGATTTTTCTTTACTTCAGCATACCTTTTCAAGAGCTGTTCAGCTTTTGCTGTAGGAAATAGAAACAAACAATTTGACCTTACATGACTCAAGGTTTCACAGCTACAGAGCTGTACGGTCAATTAACAGCTGGCAGGGCTCAAATTTAACATTATTCTGTTAACTACCCACTGATAGTTTTCAACATTTGGTGACTAAAAAATTGTCTAGGTAACCCACAATAGTTAGTAAAAAGCTTCCAGACAACGCCTACTTGAGAAGAAATATGCTGATGTGACTGTTTCCACACCAACTTTTGTTATTTGAAAGGAAATGCGTATACACTGTACATGTAGTTAAAATGAACTGAGTTATAAGCGTCATGATAAAAATGTACACAAAAAAGTTACGGAGTAAAGTTATTACAGTTTCCAATTATCAATCTCATAGCTGACTTTACATAGATGTAACAGCTATTTGTACCCCCACCTATTTTTTTTGTACATACAGAAGACTGTAATTTGGTCGGAAGAATTTCTCCCTACCAACTTGGATAGTTAATTATCCCAGAAATTAATTCAAGCCCTGGATGGTGAGCTGACAATAATGGACCAAAATGTGCCCATGACCACCAAATTCCAACTGTGGTCAGACTTAATGTCCAAATAAAAAAAAAAAAACTTTTTAATGACTATCGTTTTGCAGATGAATATCTTCTACCTCCCTTCAACCGAGAGCTGTAGAGGAGAACAGGTGCATGACAAAACTGACATTAGCATGTAGGAGGAGTGTTATCCTAGTGCAAGACTATATATTAACCTCTTATTATCCACAAATATTGTGATGCCCTGCTTTAATTGAACGATAGAAATGAAAGACAAGAGTTGACTCACATTTCAAAGTTTTGAGTTCAGATGATGAGCCGTTTACTCCTTTTCTCAGTTTCTCTAACTCCTGTTGGTAGATTTTCTATAAAGGCAAGCAGAGACAATGACATTTATGTAGCAAATACATAGACAATTACATAGCAAACCCCATTTATACCAGGTGTTTGGGGAGGAGGAGCAGGGGCAAGAGCACTAAAGCTACTACAATGAAACTTGGAGCAAGTAGAGTACATCCAAAACTGTTTCCTCTAAGGTACAAGTATGCAAAATGAGATGATAATTACATGTATATGCCATGCTTTAAAAACAGTCTCCATCTTGGTCTTCTCAATTTTTCCTTTACAATTTTAACTTAAAGTGCCTATGAACTAAAAATTTTTTTTGCACATTTTGGTAGTTTATTATGTGTTAATTCCGAAATGGCAAGAGAAATTGGATGGCAAGAAACAAAAATCCGTTTTTTTGCCGTTGAAAGTACCCAAAATGACCAAAATCGTGTCTCCGAAGACTGGGAACGAGTTGGCCGAGGAAGTGGGCCGTACGACGTCACAAATCGCGCAGAATGTTTGTCTCTTTGAGCTTCTTTGGTCTTTGTCAAGTGTTTGAGCGATGAAACTTACATTTTTCTTGCTAATATTGATATACAATGAAAGCTACCGACGACTGAGGAAAACGCTATGATTCAGCTCGAAGCGATTTCGAAGATGTGCAGTTTTTGGGTTTGCCGTCCGTGGATATAAAGCCTAAACAACGACAAAAACAATCTTGCGCGAAGCAAGATGGCGAACTGAATTGTTGGGATTGACTAACTTTCAGCTCTACTGGCTTGACTGGCTTGAAGGAGAAGCTTCCAGAATTGAATGGTCAGTACTTTTAAGTGTTAATAACGAGAGATTGACACAGCCTTGACTTTGCTTCTTTTGTTCAGAGAGTCGTTGTATGTACTTCAATTATGTTACTCAAACCGATACCAGACAAGCTCAACTTTACGGTGTACTTGTTTGTAACTTAATTTGTTCATCTTTTCAGAGGTTTTCGCGCCAAGAGAAAGATAGACTCAGTTGTTCGGCTCTTTCGAATGAGGACTTTTGCAGAGAGAACACTGATATAAACTTATTAGTTAGCAGGAAGTATTTTATACATTGAAGATAAGCATACCCAAAATTTGCTTGAAATATTACAACTTGCCTAATGGCTCAGACATCAACAGTAATTTCTAAAGAGCGTGTTTTATTTATCATAATCAGCAGCTGCAAATGATTTTCAAATGGAAGTGCAGTGCTTTTATTGTTGTAAATTTCAAGCCATTTATGAGGGAGCATCTCAAAGCAAATAAATACGAATTTTTGAGTATGGTGCTCATTTGTGGTCTTTTACTCCACCTGGAGGTGCTATGAGGATGGTGACTGTGATAAATAAAGGTGGACATTGTATGATACGCGTGCAAACTCAGACTAGTGTGACTTCAGCTTTGTCTTTGCAATAATCCATCGCTACTGACTACATGAACTGGTTTGAGTAATTGCCTATTAGACTAGCTGAGATTTTTGTCCTTCTGTTCAGCAATTTGCTTGAGGATTTTGGTTCATACCGTTTTTTGGAAACATGCTATGGCGGGTCATAGCTAGTGTGCTGAGTTCTTACTGGCTTTATGTGATCACTTATACTTTCATGATGCTGGTCTCATGTAAATAAACTTAACCATACCTATCCAGTTATACTGGCCCCAGTTGTTCAAAAGTTGGATAAATCTCTATCCAGTGGATAATGCAATTGCTTGCCCTAACACTTATCCACTGAATAGTGATTTATCCGGTGGATAGCGCTATCCAACTTTTGAACAAATGGGGCCTGGTCTGAGCTCCCTTTGTATACTGGTCTCATATGACAATAACTCCCTTGGGTCACTCTCAACACTGAGATGCATATGTAATTTGCTCCAGAAGTACATTTTGAAGGGCCATTTTCATTGAAACATACACCCATTCCGATGCCATGAAGTATGCCCTCTTTGTGTGTGTAGTTTCATTGTTTTTTTCGGTTATTCTTATTTAGGGGGGGGGGATGGGGACAGGTTAAGGCAGCTCCCTTGGATCCATAAACCCTTGATGACAGTACCCTCCTAGTACACTTACACTACCCATGTATTAGCCTTTTTTGTTGTTAAGAGATATGCTCTTTAGTAACTAATGTCTAAGAGTCTGTGTTTGATCAAGCTCGCATAAACCTTTGAATTCTCCCAACACTCTCGTGTTTGCATCAGGTTTCTGCCACGTAACCATGCATGCCACTATTAATGTTTGAAGATATGTATTTTACTATCTTGGGCACTTATTTAGTAACAGAACCCCCCTTTGTTACCAGTGTTTTTACACTGATGTGGCTATCCTGTGTATATATCATTATTATTATTGAAGCAGTACAAGATGTTTATATGCTATGTCCCTAAATAGCATGCATAGGGCGGGAACGTAGCCTATGCAGCTAATTTTTGGAAATTATTATTAGTATTATTATTATTATTATTATTATTATTATTATTATTGGGGACACAAATTAAAGGTGGAGAACAAGATCAAAAAGGCCCATTTTGCAACCTCATTATTCATTTTCTGTTAGCTAATTAGGTGGCTTGTGTGGTAGCTTCTTGGGTACAGGGAATGAGTCAAGAAGAAACTGAGACAATTCAGTTTAGGAGAAATTTCCAATACAAAGCCTGCCACAAAATGAAATAATGGGAAATGAAGGTCACATATTTTCATTGCCCGTCAGTAATAAAAATGATTAAATAACTTATGCCATAAATTCAAATTAAACCTACATCACCAAGGCTGTGCTGCAGAAGGGTCAATTAGACGGTGTTACGTGTGGTATGTGAAATTTCATATTATATGGTCCTCTTGAGACAACAGGAGGAGGGTCAGCAAGAAGAGAAGCACAAATCTGCTTGAAATGTGTGGTGTTTAAAGAGGACCAAATAAATCAAATGCAGTGGAAGCAGAATGGCTTGCAATAAAAATTATCAAGCTGAGCTGAACTGCTTCCTTTTATTTGACGAAACATGTTGTCACGGTACACGAGGGATTTAGAAATATTCCTATAGCTATTCTGATTAACTAAAACGTCTTGTCTCGTCGTCGGTCAAGTCAGTTCCGTTCATTGTTATCCCTTCAAACTCTATGGTGAACATCCAGTTTGCGAAACGTACGGCATGTGGTTTCCAAAAGAACGGAAATGTAAACAAAACTCTGTAGCACAGTTATGCGTTGTAGATCTTGGATGCTTTTAGGTAATAGTGGACAGATGCATATAGCAAAAGTTTTGTGGACCAAACATTGAAAACCCTCTTTAACTCGATCTTTAATCTTGAATTGCGATAATTGCTACTAGTAGAACTACTCCTACAGTGGTAGAAGTTACATATATTAACGTAACATTCAAATGCTGCGGCTTTTCCGAGAAGCAGCTTTGTAATGCGGGTCAAATCGAATTCTTACCGAGTCGAACACGGTTCAAATGAGTCCGCTTCTCTCCTAAATTCGATTCCTTTTGAGAAACGACACACACATGCTCTCACTGTACGAATCCTGCCCTTGTAGCTTACAATCCTGGGCCCACGAGTCACTCCCAAAGTAATTTCTCTTCTGGAAACCCTCTTGTCAGCCATAACACCCTTCTCTTCTGCGCGATTTGTGACGTCACAGCCTTGTAATGCGATCGTTTTGGCCGAGCGCAAAATGGAGACACTTTTCGGGTGCCAAATTCGTACTTTGCGGCTGGAAAAATATCCCATGCAAAGAGTTCTACTCAGCAAAACTTACATATTTAGACTGAGGGAGTCATAAACTATCATATTTAGGAGAAAAATTTTTTAGTTCATAGGCACTTTAAGAAAAATGCCATTACTGACTCAAAAGTAACCAAACTGACAGAAATTACGTGTAGAAAAATGCTAATAAGAATGATTTAAAAATGTAAACATAATAAAATAGTTACAAATTTACATCAAGAAAGAAAATTTTGAAAAGAGTTTGTATGATTTTACTTGGATACAGTTTGTATTTAAAAAGTTATGAACATCAGAGGAAACACAATCAGCAAATTTAACATAATTACAGCCCCAAATGTTGTACACATGTAGTTACTGTAAGTTACACACTTCTTAACCAACTGGTGGCTCAATCTGATCAGGTCAGAGCTAATCTTACATGAAAACAGTTTGTACAAGGATCCTCCAGTGTCATAGCACCGGGAGTTCTCATTAAGTTACTGATTAGATGGCTAGATTTCTAAAGTAGCCAGCTGGGCTAGCGAATACTACACAAAAGCTTCTGACTGTACTCTTTTTTAAAAGTAGACAGCTCAGAAAGAGAAGTAGCCAGTTTTTCAAGCACCTGCTAGTTCTTAATGATGACGCTGAGTACCCAATTATGTAGATGAACACCTCTTTACAGTGAGATAGGCCAACAATAGAAAAAAAAAAGTTATTGTATGAGACTCATAGATAAAGAGGAAAAGTTTGACCCACATTCACCTTTACTAACATGCTTAAGGTGAGAGAAATTACAGATTTAAAGTGTATATGACACAAAATTTTTTTCTTCGGTTTTTGATTGTTTTATGTTTATAAAAAACGATTCTAAGATTTAAACCGGCATCAAACTTTTCAAACATACTTTTTTCGTGGTGAAAATAGCGCAAATTTGACAAAAGTGTCGCCATCTCGCGCGGCCAAAATATCACGTGATTAGCTAATGTGATGCACTCGACTTGATAACAAAACCAACATGGCATAAAAGTGGAAGGAACTTGGGAGAGTTGGCAAAGGCTTCTCGTAGCTGAAGCGCCTAATAAGCGGTGGTTTGCGTATTCCTTTTGATGAAATCAGGGAAAGTACTCAGTATTCCTCGGGTCCAGCATTTTGGGAAAGGGAATCGAAATAACTGTGTTGAAGGATGCAAGGTTGAAACACTCAGGCTACTCGAGATTTTGATGTTTGCTGTGCATATGTTTTTAACTGGAAGATATGGTTACGAACGAGCATTGTTTTATAAGGATCTGACTTGGTAAGCAAAGAAGTTTTACTGCAAAGCCCAGAGATGCTTTTCATTCGCAAAGCAGGCCAGGTATGATAGTGTGGTCTGACTTTCAATTGTACAGGCGAGCAGAGCTACCAGTACGGTCTTAAATGAAATTTGTTTTTATTCTTCTCTGGACTTCAGTAAGACATGATATCAACATAATTTCAACGACGATCGCCCACTCCTAACATTTTTACACTGGACTGTGCATACACTGTCTTAACCTGACTGCACTGGATGAAGGATTTTAACTCAACTAAATCACCTTTTCAGCAAGACAAGAGTTCAGGATTTGTTTGACTCTTCCTGTGAGGAGGCTGTAAATGCCTCGTTGTTAGAGAGTGAAAATAGAAAGAAAATCAAGAGGTTGCTGAAAGAATTCCAGGAAAATTTCTCACTCGGTTAATTTGTTTATGAAGACAAACATTTTCTAGGAGTTTGTTAAATTCTATGGCTACAAATCAAGGTTTTTACCAATCAGGCTGAAATAAATTCCCTGCCTTTTCACTGATGACCATGACCTGTCCTGACCTGATTCACATCAGCTTGCCAACAACAAAAATCCCTGTTAATACCAACAGCTGTAACTAAGCTAGACCCATCCAGGCCTCGAGAGATCTAGATTAGGTGGTTGTTGATACTGACATAGGGCATTCAGACCCCCCTGCCCCCCCTTGCTTTTTGGTCAGATGAAGTAAACATAGAATCATTATCTCTTGTTGCTTTATGTTTGGTGGTGGTTCTGATAGATCAATAAATATCAACTATCAAAATTAAAGATCAAGTGATGATGACAGAAGGACATTCCTTCTGTTTCAATGATTGTGACCTATTGTCAACAAGAATGATATGTTACATTGTGTTTAATTTACTATTTGGAGACTTCCCGTATAGGAATACTTAGATAAATTGTTAATACCCTAATCTGTTAATACCCTAATATTGATACTCTAGATAGCAACAGTCTTAAGCTGCTATATTTGTTGAGTCAGCCAGTGATATGGAAAGTAGCATGCGAGCCGAAGTCAGTTTCAGTGCCATTTTTAAAGTAAAGCGTATGTGGATTGTAATTGCAGGATAACATGACAGTGGAAATAAATGTCTTTTCTGACCTGGAAGTACATTGCGTACGGCCATATTTCCAACAAAACGATTTCGTCCTTGGCCTTTCTCTACACTCTGTAAAAACACTTTTGCTTGCTGCAGAAACCACTGAAACTAAGGCCAGGCTGGGAATAAACTCTGGGAACTCATTCTTAAATCGAAATGAATAAAAAATCCAGCACACTCTCTATAAGACCGACCACATTCTTGCTGTATTAAAACATCAAAACAATCGGCACTTTCGGTTCTCCTTAGGTTGATGGAAACAGTAAGCTGTTTATGTGAACACAAGGGCTTTGATGTTCTTAATAAACCCTAAAAGAACTCAACAAAGAAGTCTCACAACTAAGGTGCTTCCACTGATGTACAGTCAGGATAAATCATCAACTTTGAGATCAACATCCTCACCACAGTACGAATAACGAGAAGACATCACAAATGTTTGTCGTTGTCTGGTTTGATAAGACCTAAAAGAGCTCCATTTTTTCTCCTACTTGTTCTTTCTCACTGTAGGTCTTGGAAGTTTCGAAAAGATCCCAGATACTGCTGAACAATGTCAACATTTTGAGACGATTTGTAACAAAAACACTGCGTTCACGGGAATGCGATCAAGTCAATTGATGTCTCTATGCGGTAAAATTCGGTCCCAGTCCCCGGGACAGTTTTGAAGTGAAAAATAGGGTCTTTTGCCCATGAAAAAAGAGGTTTTTAAAAATTTTAGACAGGTTTTAAGTTTAGAATAGTTTTTTATACACATCAGACTCTCGAAAACCGAAGAAAAAATTTCGTGTCACATACACTTTAAGGAGTATTGTAAGCTTTGCAAGGACTATTTGAAAACAAGATGCCTCATATCATGACCTGAGACCTTTTTCTGAAATTTTCTTAAATTTGATGTTTAATACATGTACATAAATTTTAGTGTTATTTCTAGTTTTGTAGTTTCAGTTTTTTCACAGATGAAGAGCCATTTCTATTTTAAGGTGGCTCCCTATAGTTTTATGACCGTGCACGTGCTGATGATGCGGGCTGTAGTAATCTGCACGCGCTCACATAAAATCGTAGGTGTTTCCTGATTTTTATGACGTCAGCATAGCCAAAGAAAGCAAAGTTAACAGTAAATTTTCTCGCATTTCCTTTGATGAATTTTTTTTAAATTTTGCACATTAACACTAGCCTTGGCAAGCGTACTTTTAGATTTTCTGGCTCAGCCCTTTTTAACTCACTACCTTTAAAAATCCAACAAGCTGCATCTCTCTCCTCTTTTAAAAATCTTGTTAAAGCCCACTTTTTTTCATAGCACCTAATTTACGATATTTATCTTTTTTATATACCAGTTCATGCTTGTAATTCGTTTTAGTTTTTAAACTCTTTTTATATAACTATTTTAATTACTAAACATTAGCTTTTAACTCTATTTTTATAACTATTTTAAACAATTAGATATTTTATATTTTTAGAAATTGTATTTAGCAGGGCCCCTCTGGAGACCAGCCACTGTGCTGAGTGGGCCACCCTGTATAAAAAAAGTTTTACTGTTACTGTTACTGTTACTGTTACCTTTCACATATTATTTTTTGAAAAAATTCTGTTAGCGCAATGCAGTTTAATGGTTAAAAATAAGAAATCACGTGATATCGGTGAATCCGTCTGAACGACCCCACATTTTTCCCCCTGCAAAATGTTAGTCAAAATCATTTTCACAAAATAGGAAAGTTTAAAAAAATTTCACCGAGGAAAAATCAAAATATTTAAGAAAAAAGACGAATTAATGGCAAATATCTGTCATCTTTTAGCTGCTTTTTTGCCATGACAATGGCCTATGCCTAAGAAGCAAACCTGAAAAATAAGGGTAATAATGTTGGTAACCTTACTGGTAAAATTCAGGAACAAAGATTGCAAGACAACAGAACTAGGGCTTCTTTTGCAAGTCTTGCCAGTTCGTATAGTCACTTTTGTAGAAACTCTAGGGAGCCACCTTAAATGGATATGCTGTGAATAAACCATTGTTATTATTACTATTATTACATGTATTACTGTTATTGTTATTATAACATTGTATTATTATTATTATTATTATTATAGAAATGAAAGAGCAGGTATTGCTAAAGAAAAAACCATGGTCGAATCTCAATTATCAAGAATTGAGGAATAAGTCCAGATAATTGAGCGTCTGTTATTAAAAATAGAAGAATAAATATTTTCTTGGCGTAACTTGAAATTGAGAAAATCATCAAACAAGATTTAGATTCATGAGCAATGATGGTGGTTACATTCAGAGTAAACTGTATTACTTTGGTCTTATTTCAATTTTAGTATAAGCTTACTTTTGATTCAAGTTGCAACTGCAAATCAGCCCAGTCAAAATGCGCTGGCAGCCAGCAATTTTGCTGTCTACAACAAAATATCTGCCATCTGCTTTACATTAAATTTCATTAATAACAAATGCAAGGTCTCTTCTATTTCAAATTCCAACCAAAATATATATACCAGTGTTTCTTGTGGCGAATCAAGCCGTAAATTCAAGTAAATTTATGAACATGAACGGACCTTGCATGCTGAGCAGCAGGGTTACTGGGGCCTAGGAAAGCCTTGAACATTATGTGGGAAAACGAGCCGCGTGAACAGTCAGTGGTCAGTGCTCTCGTAGTTACAAACAAGGTGGCATCTAAACAGGCTCGTGGCGACGATTCCACTGCTACTCCGACAGTTTCTAAATTCATTCGTAAGGTATCAGGTATGCATACTTAAAAAATTATAGTTAAATTGCATTTATACAATGTATTGCTCGAAGGATTTGAAGAGTTTGAATAAAATCTTCCACTTCATAAGGAGTTATCGGTATTGTTTTGACCATTAACTTACTTCAACTTTCTTTTCCCAAAAAAGCTAATGGTGGAAAATAACTGGGATTTGAAAAAAAAAACAATTTCTTAAGTAGTGTTATCTCAAAGCTATCTAATACATGTAGAGGCTGAGTTTACTCCCAAAATCAGGCCTTCTGACAGGGTGCGCGGGTGCGGGACCGAACCTACTGATTAACAAGATTCCTAAAAACTTTGTAGGCTATTTACCTTCCAAAACAATCGAGAAATCCCCACTTTCCTCGATCGCTCAAGCGGATATAAAAACAACAAGGCGTTCTTTCGCCACTCTGCACCGAAATGGGCACTAGTTTCAATTCGATCTAATTTTAGTCAACTTCAATAATCGGGTTTTGTTTTCGAACGTATTGCTTCCTTGTTCAGTTCATATGTGGGGGAACAAAGAAGAAATGCCGAAGAAATGAACCGTGGCGCAGAAATGACTGTCATTGTTTCTGAATTATTTTTGCAAAGGAGTGATTGAATTTGCAAATTGACAAAGAAACTGAATCATTAAACTTCAGTCAGAAGAAAATCATCAAGTTCTGATCTGCATACTAGATTTGATTTTTTTCATTCACGTGAAAGGCATTTTCATTCAAGAAAATGCAACTTCTACGATCTACATGTACTTGGTAAGTTGTTGAGAAAAACAAACATGCCATCAAACACTGTATCAAATCACATTTAGCATGCAATTTACATACATCTCGGGTTGTGTTTTTGCGGCTTATTATAACTTCAAAGAATTTTTGAACCTTTACAGGGAATTATTCACACTACCTATTATTAATATTATTAAAGACAGCAAAACTGCAGGGATTTTTTTTATAAAGGAACTCGTTTAGATCGGAAATATTCTACACCGAAGTTTTAATTTGGTTTTATACCCGCATTAATAAAACCCGATCGAGTTTATTGTGTCACGCAACGTGATTTTGTTTATACACAGTTTTAGTTTTGAGTCAAACTATGCTTTGGTAAGAAAAAAAGCCACAAATTGGCAACTGCTGGGTATATTTCTATCGCCAAAGAAAGAAATTTAGTCCCATTTTTCAATTATACAGAATTTCCTCCCTGTCGGGTCTGGCTAGAACACTGGAGATTGAATATTTGGTTTGTCACAAGATTACACAATCCCACACAATTCCCCGCACAATCGACGTTTTTCCCTGCACAATTTGCCCCCCAAATCCCGCACAATTTTAATTTTTCTCCCACACCCTGTCAGAAGGCCTGCAAAAGGCACCAGATACAACCATTTGAAGCCAATATTTTCAAAATTTTCCGGGTGGCATGTCCCCAGAGCCCCCAGGTAAGCAAGGGCTGGAGCAAAGGCCTTCAACCTATGCTGCCTACTACTCCAGCCATCTTACCTACTACTAAAAAACATTTTGACTGGGCTGGTAAATTGTTTTTCTCTTCTGATAAAGCCTTTTTTGAGGCATGTCTGCAAAGATTTGTAACTTGTATGTGAACAGCTTCTTGGCTTTTGGAGATTTGAGCAAGCCAAGCATTTCTAGTAAAGTAGATACAGCAAATTCCAAAAGCCAAACAAACAAGGTATGTTGATTAAATGCCACCAACCGTGAAAATTGTTTTTTTCTCTTTTCGGGTACAACTCCAATATCCACTCTTTTAAATGTGAATTCTATGAGCACAATTTGAGCAATTTTGAAACTGTTAAAGCTACAAGGAGACAAAAATAACATACACTTAAGCACCAGGCATAATATAAGCTTAGATGTGTAAAGAGCGTGTCCGACTGCACAATTAAGTTGCTACGTTACACAAAGAGATAGAAAGTTTTGCGGAAAACAATCGGATAAACTTTTTCCGGATATAATCTACGAACTAGAAAACAAGGTTTCGATACTAAGAAATCAAAACCCTTTATGACAACCAATCAACAACGATATAAGCTTAAAAGCTGGCTACATATTGAGAGAAATAGCGAATCAATAAGCTAGCTGACGTTGTACAAATTAGCAAAATTTATGCATGGGCGACTGAATCAGCCATACCTCTTGCTTATGAAGTTCAAGCAACTCGCTTTCCTTCTTTTGCAGTTGACTCCTCGTATCGCCAATCTCAGTTTCCTTTGATTTTACAACCCCTTCGATCTTTTCTTTTTCGTCCTGCATTTGAGTAAGCTGTGTTGCCAACGCAGAACCTTTCTTATCCGAAGTGAGTTTGCGGGCCGCTAACACGCGCAAACGGTCTTGTAGAACACTAACATCTCTGAGGAGCTTATTGTTCTTGGACGAAACACCCCAGTAACTGTAAAACAGTATGATGACAATGACTACAAGACCTACGAGGATGAAAGAAGGACCTCGACCGGCTCTGAATACTAAACCATTGGACGCCATCTTGAACGCTTCGAGAAGAAACTGTCCCAAAGTTCTTTGCGGCAAACACCGAGTCTGTGTTGTTCGGAGACGGGTCGGATTTGTTGTCGGATTCCGATCAGCGTGACGAGGGGAAGCGGAAGCCGATATAAAGGCTTAAGACAGAATCCATTAGCAAACTGAGTAATTGTAATTTTCAGTGGACAAAAATCTTGTACCAAAATAATTTAAAGCATATCGCATTCTTTTTTTTACATTTTTTGAGAGCTATGGATGTAATTTGTTATCTGTAATAACCCCAAAGACAATTTCTTATGGGAGCCCGAGAAAATAAATTTCAAATTTCACAAAATGAAATCTTACGCATAAAAATTCATCTATTTTACCTGTGTTTACACAATTCCTGTGAAATTTGAATTTGAATTTCACAGGCTCCCATAAGAAATTGTCTTTGGGGTTAATACAGATAACAAATTACATCCATAGCTCTCAAAAAATGTAAAAAAGAATGCGATATACTTTAAATTATTCTGGTACAAGATTTTTGTCCACTGATTACTCAATTTCCTGATGGATTCCATCTTAAAAAGTTTTGAAACATTTTATTTAGCACAAAATTGAACTCCGTGTGAATATGAGTTACTGCAACGACCCTGGCTGAGGTTCATATAAAGCTACTTCTAGAAAGTTGCCTTTTGTCACCACATTTCATCACCAAAAGAAAAAAAAGTTCAACTGAAGGTGGAGGTGGACCCAGATATGATTGGGAACAGGCGGGGAGAGGAGAGAAGTTGTTACGAGGGAACGATTGCTTTTTCATGATAGTTGCTAAGAAACTGTCACTTGAGGAAAACGTGATATCATCGTTAGGAAGCAAGCTGGCAAGGTACACTTTTTACCGCTGTGTTTTTCATATGGAAATTGCTGTTTACTTGACTCAAACAACTCAGTTAATCTTTTTTGTTGATAAAAAGAGGCAGCGACCTCCAGTGGTGAATGACTCCGTGAGTGACTTCTTCTTCTTCTAGCATTTAGTAATGTCTACCAGGTAAGCAACAGTAAAGAACTTTCTTTTCTGCTGCCAAAAAAACCTCCGCATAGGCACGACTCCGAACGTCTATATGGGCCTCAGTGAATTGGACTTCTATAATTCCCAAAATAACTGGCTGAAATACTGTAAAATCTATTTTAATTCCCTCGTTCTTTTTGTTGACGGTATGCACGTGACGCTATCGCTGCCGTATTGGTGTACAGTTAACAAAAAGGTTTCTCATTAGGCTGTTTTTACCCTGGTACATACGCCATCTGAGTTGTCATTTGAACCTCTAGGGACTGGATGTATACGCTTCATGTTGCCGTCTCTCCAGCAAACTCCCCCTTTGGAAGTCAGATTTAGTAATAAGCCTGCTTGCAGTTCCTTGTTTTACGGTTTTTAACAAAACGCAAAAGAAAATTGAAGTTACAGACGCGCTGAGATGGACATGACGGACAAACTCAAGACAAATGACATGTCAAATTTGTCTTGATAAATTTCGATTTTTGACGGCCAACGTAAACTAATTTAGTCAATTTGTAGGAAAACTGGTTCGGCACAAGTTATAACAAGAGGTATTATTGATCATTTAGACTGGGTATAAATGACACTGTATTTGCAAAACGGTTCTCTTGTTCTTCCTTAGTTTACCTTTTATCTAAACTTTATTATCTAAATAAGCCCCCTTCTCCTCCACTACCCTCTCCCAAGGGTCTGGAATTAGATAAACCCACATTTACAGAAGTTCTTTATTATTCAGTTCTCATGGAAATATCTTAAGGCTCTGAATTTTGGACAAAACGACAGTCAACGATTCAAATTTTGAGAGCTACTCCGGAAGATTAACTTAAAGCTTGTGCACTTTGTTCGAAAACTTATTCAAATATAATTTTACATATATAATTTGTCATTATCAGGTTGTCTCTTACCTCGTTTTCCAGAGCAGCATTTAGCTTATGTTTTTCTGTTTGTAGCTCCACTTTCATTTCGGAATTCACCTCTAAAGCTCTGTCTTTGACCGCTCGATCGTTGAACAAATCATTTTCTAACAACTGATTTTTGTTCTCCATATTTAAGACCTTGCTCTGTAGTTCGTCGCGTTCTCGCCGTGTTACCAAATTGTGGTTTCGTACAAGCCTCAATTGTCGCGTAAGCTGCTGGTTTGACGAAGATAAACTCCAGTAATTGTAAGTTAAAATAAAGAGCAGAAACAGAAGGACAACGAAAACGAAAGTTGGTATCCGAGAGCGAGCGTGGGAGACCTTCATCGTTAGTTTTTCGCTATGTTCCATTGACAGCACTTTCAGCGAAACACGGTAAAGCTCCTCAATATTTAACATATGCGGACTGAAACGTCCGCGTGTCGAATTCCATGGAAGAGAAGATCATAACCATGGTTATTGACTTTAAATGGAATTATGAATATTGACATTTTATTTTAATTCGAATGTTAAAAGGAGACCGATACACCACCGTTTGGGTTTGCTGAGCATGTTGCAAGTCTCTTTCCCACATGCCGTCATTTTAGTTTTGTTTACTGATAAACTGGCTTCAGGAGTAAAAATAAGAAAACAAAAACGTCTCATCTTTCCTCCGTGTTTGTGGTGTATTTGGCCGGATTTTAAGAGGGAGTTTTAGTTTCGCTGTTCACATCGATAGCTTCGGAAACCTGTGGTATTGCTTGTTTCACCTTTATAATCATGTGACATTAAAAACAGTTTGGCTTTGAACTACGTTAACAGCAATTATTCATTCTCATTTTATTTCTCATCGCACACAGCTTATCAGCAAATATCCCTACGTTTTGACTTACGAGCGCCCGACCGTGTTTCATTTTACCTCTATCGACAAACAAATTTTTCCCCTTTGTTGAAGCGCTTGCCCTTGTTTCGCAATGGACGTGGATAGCAACAACGTTGAAGCTGGATTTTTTTCTGCGCCGTGGAGGCGCGGTGGTGTAGTAGTTAGCGCATTGGACTTCAGATCTGAAGGTCGGTGGTTCGACGCCCAGTCCCTGCCACCGTCTTCTTTCCTTAGACAAGAAACTTTTCCCCACATTGACTCTCTCCACCCAGGTGTATAAAATGGGTACCCGCGACATACTGCTGGGGGTAACCCTGCGGTGGACTAGCATCTCATCCAGGGGGGAGTAGCAATACTCTCAGTTACTTCATTCTACAGAAACCGGGTTAAGTTCCGGCGTGTGGGCCTTCTTGGCTTGTGTGCGACTTTACCTTTTACTGTTTTCACGACGTAACCGCTGCAAATACTTCACAAATGGCATGACAAATTTTTTACTTACAAATCACGGAGGGCCTCTAACTTCAGTTCTCTCTTGTCCCTCGCCAAGTGCAAAGTATCTCGCACATTTTACAAAATAAACAAACAAACAAACGAACAAACAACCATAATTGTCTTTTTCTACACTGTCTTCTTTTATTAGAATAACTTACAAAGCTTTGACTAAGACAATACCGATAGTTTAAAGAAAACCTGACCTAAATACTTTACCAGTTTATAAAAAGGCTAACTTTCTTAAAACCTTAGATGGTGAAAAACGCTTCACATAAGTTAATTAAATTAAGCACTATCGGAAAATGGAATGCAAAATGGTTGTACACTTAAAATATTAAGAGGGTTTAGCACTAGTTTGATGCGGTCTAGCTTGCCTATATACATCCATCTGTTCTATGCTGGTTGAGGAGAGAGGGCACATGCATCTGGCTAGGTCATGGTCTACAATCATCGCCAGAAGTGTTGGGAAGGTTTCTTAATTTCCCTCTCATTCTGCCCCCCCCCCCCCTCCAACCCATCCCCTTTCCCTCCCATCATCGCAATTTGCTGGCACCAGGTTGGCCTACAAACGTCCAACATTGAAACGGGGTGAGGGAGGGGGGGAGGGTATAAAAAAGCTCACGTCATCTACTGGGACATGGGATGTTTTCGAACATGAATTCTTAAAATCATCTATCTTTTCACAGCCTTCTCAACTACTAATGGCAAAGGCTGTAGCTACACACAGACAAAGAAATAGGAGACAACAATGCAAAGACAAAACATTAATTAGAACTTAGATGAAGTAGCTACTGAGATCAGTAAAACGAAGGCTTTGCACCAAAGAGAAAGTGTCGGGAAAACCAGATGCAATCATTTGCCTACCACTAACGGCGTCCGAACCTAGGTAAAAGGTAAAAATGTTTTTGTTGATGCAATTGTTAAAGCGTTCTAAGACAGCACTACTTAAATAAATTTGGTGAAAGTAGACCAAACTGAAGCGCGACTTGAAATCCAAAGGTTCGCCAAACTGGTGCGAAAGGACTATATTGTTACTGCTAACAGCTAAAGGCGCAGTGATCATTTACACTGTGCTAGCAATGACATGTATTCATGAACAGTTTAAATTTGGAGGCTAAGCCAGCTGGCTTTCCCTCGACTGAAAATCTAACTACGAAAAACGTATCAAAGTGGAAAGGCAAAACACGAAGAAGACAAGGTAAAGAGCGTTAAAAGCCTTCTTTTTTCATATTATCTATGGTTATCAAAATATACCACATTCTCGCCTTTATCTTTACTACTTTTGTAACAAACGTTTTTTAGGCACAAAATATAGTATCACAGTTTAACTAGAAGTTTCTAACTAGAAGCTAAAACGGAGTTTCCAGAACTCATTATTTACCTTAATTTTTAATAGGCAAACCTCCATTTTCAAGAAAGCCTTTTTCGGCTGACTAGACCAGAAGAAGTCCCTTAACCAATCTAGGAGCACAACACTTGAAAACTGAAAAACCGCGAGAGCGATAAATTGGTGCTCACGACAGTCGAATGGAAGAAGGAGAACTTCACTGACCGACAGTTGAATTTCGCGAACATACTCCAGAATTAAATTTAGTCTGGCCATCTTAGGATAAAATAATAGCCACTGTGCTAATTATTGCCTTTTTGCAGTATAAGCATACTTTGAATAATTTAACGTGATATTTCGTTATTAAAAAAGTAAAATTTACCCACTTTTATATGGTCATGTACCGTATTTTCTTGATTAAACGCCGGGCCCCGAATAAACGCCGGGTATAAAAGAGGGAATTGTAAATAAGCCCCTCAGACGTTAATTTGATGTTAAAAAACCCTCAAGATTTAAGGGCAAGATGCACGGCTGGCAAGAAAAACGAATAATAACCCTTTCCTAAAAAGTGGCGGGCCCAAATAAACTGCTGATTCAAAGAAACGCCGGGTCCACCAAGCCAAGTTTGAAATAAACGCCGGGGGCGTTTAACTGAGAAAATACGGTAACAACTGTTGTCATACAGCCATACAAACTTGTAAACGTTGCAACTTTTAAATGCATCTTTTGATGTAAACTTTGAACCGTTTTCTGTCAAATTTTACACGAAAGCTAAAATTTCTAGGCTCTGTCTGGTGATATGTTATTTTTACAATTGGAAAATTTCCAAATGCAGTTTGTCAGCCATAAACCTTTTGGCCGAAAAACTGCAGAAAAAAAAAGGAAAGAAGTGGACGACAAGCGTCTTGAATACTAACCCACCATGTCTAAAATGTGGTGCAGAATTACAAGGTGACCACAGCGGAAGTCTTACTGCGACTAGGATTTCGTAGTTTGTTCCTCAAAAATGTAGCAGGTGAAGTGACAATTTTACCGAATCCTTCCTGATGAGAGAAGGCGTAACTGGAGCGCTTCGAGCTTCGCCTGCGAACCAGCCGCGGCTTGAACTCGACCAGGGGTACACTCGTTCCTAATCTCTTGTGCGCTTCTTGCCGCCTTACGATGTCACTCAGTGTTGGATACAGTTCGTTTTCAATGAAATAGTAGGACAAGCGAGGCGTGATAGTCACAGCCAGGACCAGAAACAAAGAGAACCAAAATGCGCCATTACCATAAACCTCGAATTGCATTCCATAGTAATGTCCCTGGGGAAAAATATTGAACACGAATTCTGCGTAAAAGGCGAAGTAGAAGACAAAATAGAACAGAATGCTTCCCCAGACGAAAAAGTGATTGATCCACGTCCAATACTGCGTGAGGAACGAGATCTGAAGAAGACAAGAAAATGAAAGTTAGACATTAAGTGCTTTATGGCAGAATTTTTCATTCCTTGCGCTTTGTATGGCGTTCTTGAATGTGCCACAATTGCCAATTGTCGTTCATCTATTCATTTCATTTTTTTTTCTTACCTCAATGTTGACAACAACCACCAAAATAGCGGCGACCACAGTACCAAAGAAAGACACAGAAGAGGTCTCCAAGCCCTCGCTTGATATTCGATCCTGGAAAACACCGTATGGCAAGAAGAAGATGGCTAAGGATGTCAAGGTGCCGTAAAACAAGCTAAGGAAAAAGATTTTCTTGTTGAACAACTGGTTTGATTGACCAGGCACGTACAAACGAGGGTACTTCAAGCAGCTTTTCTCTGAAACGTCCTGGAAAGAAAGAAGTATTGTATTTAAGTAATGGTCCTAGTAAGAACTAGGCAACCCAACGGCAAGGAATGCAGAAAGGTGTTAATTGTGATATTGTTGAAACGGTCCACCTCATTGGCTAAAACATGAAAATCCACTATCATTTCATCAGGTAGCACATTTATTTCTCTCTAGTTTACTTATTGATTCCCTTTTAGTGAAAACTATTCTGAGTTTTAATGCAGCAAAATTTCTATGTGGGAAACATGGAAAATTAGAAGCCTTTCTTGGCCATTGTTTTGGAGTCTCATGATTGGATAAAATATGGTAACACAAAAGAAATATCGCTTTAAAATAAAGTTTCAGTACATTTTATTTCAAAAACGTGTTGTCCATAGGTTGATGTATTCTCAGTAAGAAAATCTAAACAATCTTATGTGGGGAAAGGGAAATGCTGCAGAACAATAGAGGATTGCCTAGTTCTTACACGCATTGTTACTTAACAATAGTATTACTGGGTTATCTACACAATGACAACGGTCCGTCATAGAGTAAGATACATGCAGTTTTTAAATTCCATGTTTAAAAGGACGGTTTTCAATCGAGTGACAAAAGTACTTTACGTTTGCTTTGGTTTTGTTTCACCTAAGCTCTGTGATTGGTTAAAAAATCTCACGTCACTTCTTCAGCCAATCACAACAGAAACCAATACCAATCGCGACTTCAGTGCTCTCACGCGTTTTCCCGCACTTGTAGGTGTTGTTTCTCTGTTCTAACAGACTCGTACGCAGTCGCCACTTATTTATTCTTTTTCGCATTGGAATATGGGAGGCGATCAATGCGCACAATTTTCTTCCGCCCTTCTCTTGATGCTCCCCGAACTCATCAAACCCTACCCATAAACCACAGCGCGGACAAGAGAAGCGACTGGGTACGAGTCTGCGGTTTTAATTTATCAGAGCAACCTCGTCCCCAGGGTCTTCTCGCTTTTCAAAATGGCGGCGGCTCGGGAGAAGACCCTGGCACACAGCAGATCACGTGTCTCCAACGAGGATGGAGATGTATTCAAAATGGCGGCTACGGCGAAAAGGGTGAGAAGAACTGGGTACGAGATGTGGCTAAGGTGAAGATAAACAAAATGGCGGAAAAAGCTGAAGTTCAGTTTGAGAAAAAAATAGGAAAAACAGACACGTTTTGCATGTAAGAGTCTTAGGAATACGGCAGTGTTAAAGGTCTTGTTTTTGCTGTTCATTGTTTCTTTTTTGTTATTTTAAAGTTAAGAGTAATGGGTTTGAGCGTACTCTACTGCGGAACTCCGTATGCTCAAGTGAACATATTATATTTTTGTTTCGGGCTTTAGGCAATAAATTGTCTTATCGTTACATTGTTACAAATCTGTCCTTCTTAAATATTGTTATAAATCCGTCCCTCTTAACATTATATGCTTCAGCTTAAAGACGTTTCGAATATATCAGGCTCAGATTGAGCTTGAAATATAAATATTATGGAGTGAGCTTAGGCCTTTAATAGAAAATGACTCATTTATTTATTTATTTACTTACTTACTTATTTAAACTTATTTACAGTGCAACCTCGATTTAACGAAGTGCAAGGGAATGGGAAAAGGGCAGTGTTGTATGGACTGGTTAAACTAAGTTTTGATCTGGCATATTCCTGGTGCTGCTTTGGAGGCAGTGATAATCATTTTGGCTTTCTTGAATTTGTTTGTGCCCATTCCTTGTGCTACAGTTTTGCTTGTACAGTTGCAGATCTCCAGGCTTTGTCACTTTCAATATTGTTTTCTACACCTTAGTTTCAGCAAGTCTCATTAAATACTAGAACTGAGGAGATTGTTAGACTGTAAATAATGGAGAAATAAAGCATTTTAACAGTGGATAGATAAAGTCCTCTTTGCATGTTAGACCAGTGCTGGGGATAACATTCCCAGGTTTGAAAAATTTTCTGCTTAGCGACTTCAATCAATTGAGTTATCTGGGTGTAGTTTGAAAGTGTTTGAAAAATTTAAATCAATGGGAAAGAGAGGATTTCAGGGAAAAAAAGGAGAGAAAAAGATTTCATGAAGTTTTGAAATTGGAATTTGTAGTTAGGCCTTTAAGCCCCAGTAATGACAAACAAACATCTAATTTCTCCTTACAATATCACTACTTGTTCAAACATACAGGCCCTGAGAATAAAGGAAATGATCACCAAAAATAAAACTTCTAGACGTTTATGTGAATTCTCTCAAGTAGTACCACCATAAGACATTTACGGAGAATAGTGAGGAGAACATGTTTGTTGATATCGGGGCTTAAAGTTAAGAACAAGGAAAGGAATATCATAATTGACTGCTATCAACCTGGGGTGCTCTTATGTGGATATCAGTTTTTGATGGTCTCTTAAAATGATTTCCCATCTCACGTCTCTACTTTAAAACTATTCTCATGTCAATCTAAGCCAAATAAAGAGGGTTTGCAGATCCAATTAGAACACCACAAAAATCCACTAAAAGTTACAACAGAGGTTCAAAGAACTAATAAGTCATCCTAAAAAGTGGGATTTGTAACTTAAGGTTATGTGCTGATCAATTCGAATCTTCAACATCCCCCCCTCCCCTCCGGGCATACTTCAGACATTTGGCTACATGTATTTTCCTTGCCCGAGGAATAGGGAATTTGATGCCAAGGTCCTGTGTGTATCACTCGGTCAGTTGTACGATAATTCTATCAGTTGTGTATTACCCCATCAGTTGTGCGTTACTTGGTCACTTGTGTAACCTTTCTGTCAGTTGCATGTTGCAAGTTGCAGTTGGAAGTTGTGCATCACTTGGTCAGTTGTGCATTTTTCTGCCAGTTCTGTGTCATTCAGTGGGTTGCATGACAATGCTGTCAGTTATGTATTACTCAGTCAGTTGTGTACTTCCCCATCAGTTGTGCATTACTTGGTCAGTTGTGTACTTCTCTGTCAGTTGTGCATTACTCGATCAGTTGTGTATTACCCAGTCAGTTGTCTAAGAGTCGGTCAGTTGTGTTACACTCAGTCAGTTGGATGATAATTCTGCAAGTTGTTTATTACTCCGTCAGTTGTGTACTATTCCATCACTGTTGTATTACTCCCTCAGGTGAGTTTAATCCTCTCTTTCCCATTTCTATTTTTGAAACACTTGCAAACTTCACCCAGCTGCAGGTTACTCAATTGATTGAAGTTGTTAAGCATAAATTTTTTTCAAGCCTGGGAATATTATCCCCAGAACTGTTAAAATGCTTTATTTTTCCATTGTTTACCGTCTCACAATCTCTTCAGTTCTAGTGTTTAATGTGACTCACTGAATCTAAAGTGTAGAAAACAATATTGAAAGTGACAAAGCCCTGGAGATCTACAACTGTACAAGCAAAACTGTAGCGCAAAGAATGGGCACAAATAAATTCAACAAAGTCAAAATGCAGCGCCTGGAATATGCCAGATCAAAAATTAACGAGTCATTTCAATAAAATGAGTCATTTCCACTGAACTCACAGAGATGTAAGCCATGTAGAATAAATATTTTGTAGCACTAGTTTTATTTAAGGCCTAAGCTCACTCCATAAGATTTAAGATTTTAAGCTTAATCTGAACCTGATATATTTTAAAAGTCTAAAGCTGAAGCATATAATTTTAAGAAGGACAGATTTATAACAATATTTAAGAAGGACGGATTTGTAACAATGTAACGATAAGACAATTTATTGCCTAAAGCCTCACGAATCAAAAATATAATATGTTCATTTGAGCAACATTGAATCAACTAGCGGTACGGAGTTCCGCAGTAGAGTACGCTCAAACCCATTACTCCTAACTTTAAAATAACAAAAAAGAAACAATGAACAGCAAAAACAAGACTTCTAACACTAAGACCTCTAAGACTCTTACATGCAAAACGTGTCTGCTTTTCCTATTTTTTCTTGAACTGAACTTCAGCTTTTTCCGCCATTTTGTTTATCTTCACCTTAGCATCTCGTACCCAGTTCTTCTCACCCTTTTCGCCGTGGCCGCCATTTTGAATACATCTCCATCCTCGTTGGAGACACGTGATCTGCTGTGAGCCAGGGTCTTCTCCTGAGCCGCCGCCATTTTGAAAAGCGAGAAGACCCTGGGGACGAGGTTGTTAATCAAAGTAATTACTTAGTCTTTGGTTTTGGTTTAGAGCGGTTTTCAATTGAGTGTCCCTGTGTCGAAAGTAATTCGCGTTTTGCTTTGGTTTTGCTTTACTTCGCTCTGTAATTGGTTGAAAAATTTCGCGCCACTTTCTCGACCAATCAGAAGTAAAACTCAAACCAATCGTGACTTGCTCGCACGTGTTTTCCCGCGCTTGGCGCCGGTTACATGTATTTTCTTCGAGTTCTGATTGGTTCATTGGGTAATTTGTGTTTGTTGTGATGGGCTGGTGTAATTACTTTGGTTTTGGTTTTACGACACTCATTTGAAAACCGCTCTAATGATGTGTTGCACATAAACGGATTGGAAGCGTCAACAACCAAAGTTGAATTCTCTAGATCTGTTCGGCAAGTACACCGGTTTTAATTGCTTACGTTTCCCCGAAGAAGTCGCACTGTAAAACTATAAGGGTGCAATTTTTAGTTTCTACTGCAACAGGAAAGGGCAGATTTGAAATACTTGTTAAAATGAAAGACGGTTTGTAGCAATTTTCAAGAGCTGTTTGAATTTTTATCAGATGAGAGGCAGAATGATGACTAAGACAATCACTAAAACTATTCCTACCTGGTCAAGAACTGCTAAAAACACGATCGGTGCCGAGGTGAAAAACACGTTGTAAAATGAGATAAACCACGCATCATAAAGCGTCTGAAAAGAATGAATAATGCAACTGTTAAAATACCATTGCAATAAGCCTGCGAGGGCAGCGCAATCAACACTTACAGTTCACCACTCTGTTTTGATTGGTTCAGTTAAATTGAACACGTGACGGAATAGTGCTCCTCCGCGGAGGAAAACTATCAGGAAATAGTGCCCATTTTTGGCAATTTTCGCTTAAAATTTAGCGTTGTACAATAAAAACAATAGAGTCCTTCTTCTAAGGCCCTGTGTGTGATAGGTCCCTCGGAAATTTGACGTTTAAATTTCATATAAACCCTCAAACTACGTTCTCGGGCTAATATTTTATTGTGAACATAAAATTTTCCCGGGCAACCTACCGTGTGGCACTACATTTTTGCGGGTTCTAATTTTTGCGAATTTTGCGGATTTTTTCACGATCCGCAAAACAAAGTTCCAGCGCAAAAAATCTCCATCAAAAATTTTCTCCGCAAAAATTTACTCGAAAGTCGAAATTATATAAAAACATCGCCTTTTACACGTAATGTAAAATCATGTTGGTGCCCATTTACTTAAACCGTATCTTTCGTTCAGAAACAAAACGAAATTAGAACCAAAACATTCAGAAATAAACAATGACATTGCAGTTGGTCAGGAGCTCCTGAGTTGGTACATAAATTTGATAGTTAAAATCTTTAAAGAAAAGGATCATCTGATGGTACTCCACTGATTTAAGGGCATGTTGTTTACCTATATTCGAATAACGACAACGTTAGAATTCCAAATAGAAGGCAACTTCCTGAAAATCGCAAAAATTAATTCCCAGCAAGAAAAATCAGTTTCTCCCATTCGAAAACATTAGTTCCCGCAAAACACAAAAAATCGCCAATCCGCAAAATTAAACTCCCGCAAAATTTAGTCAGGTTACACGGTATCACACGACAGTGCCTTCGACAGTAGAACTCTATTGTTTAAGTAGTGCCTGTCCAGCGAAAAAACCCGGATGGAAAGTATCTATAGGCAGAAAATCTCTTCGACTTGATAGGTAACATAATGTATACCATGAAAATTCACGGGGTGATTTTAGATCGTACAATCGTACACTTATTTTTAACTGAACGGTGAATCGAACAAAACAAACAAACAAAAAGAAGTGGTTTGACTTTCGCAATAACACGTCAAACTAGAATAACTATTTCACAGTTTGCGCATTCACACCGTAATAAACTAAAGGATACAAAACGAAGTAGACTAAATATCGCCTTACCTGCGCGGAGAATCCAGTATAAAATGCGTACCACAGTTGACACAGGGTAAATGCAAAATTCTTGTAGAAAAAATAGTTTAAAAATTTACTCATTCGAAAATAAGACCACCGTCCATGGACAAGGAGGAGTCGCTGAAGATATGTGAAAAATTGTTAAGAAAAATGTGGCAAAAAAGGATTGAACAATAACAGCAACAACTACTTCAACAACAACAATAACGACGACAACCCGATTGCTTTCAAACTGTTGCTGGTGTGTCTAAGATTATTATTCTAATTCTCAAAGTTATTCCCCAAGTTCACACCAGTAGACGTTCCCTGGCGCCCGATACTGTATTTACGTTCGCATCACGTTCCCTCGAGCATTTTTTAACGAACGTGTTCTGGAGCTACAGTATAACCAACTTTCAATTGCAACGTTTTATTCAACAAACAGACTCTTTTGGCTGTGAGTGTGTAGTCTGATAACACACAAATGCAGTCAAAACGTGGTAAGAACAAAGAAGTACGCTAGGAGCCGCAAGCGAGTGGCGTGACTGATGTTCTTGTCACGTTTTGACGTCCTCTGTGTGTCATCAGAGTACACATATGGCCAAATGGCGTCTATTTGTTTTATACATTGGTTTGATATCGGTTACCCAGCACAAAATTAGAGAATGTTCTAAAAAATCTCCGCAGTGATGATTTGCGCGCGCAGCTTTTTGCCGCTAATTACGTCATTCGTACGTCTGTACTTAAATCACAAACTCTCCAAGTCCAATCAAACCGCACGTTCTACTCTGCATTCTCTGTATGGCCAGCGTATCATTATCCGGGCAACTTGGTATCAAGATACCAATAGTGGAACCATTGTATACTCCTGATTGAAATAACGTTGTCTGGAAAAAAGTGTAAACAATGAACGATGTGACATGATGGAATTCTGGGAAAACAGCACCGCAAGCTTATTACTCCGTTCCGTTTATTGAATGATCTTTAAGGTATTTTTAATTCGTTGAGAGATTTTGGAGTATATCTATCAGTTTTATTTTTTCCGTGCCATTATGATGCACACGGTGTCTGAGAATCAAAGCAGATCTTCTGCTTCCCAGAAAACCATTGGGTCGTCTAGTTCATGGTTTACGCTTTTCACAGGACAACGTTTTTTTTAAGCTTACAGCCTAAGTCTTAACACTGTCACTCATGACAAAATTTCATGAAAGGATATTTAAACTGGGCAAAGGAGAAATCACTGGCTAACACGGCCTGCATTCCTTCCTGACCACTGATTCCGACACCTATGTGGGCAGCTGCAAGAATTTAAACAAAATTACACAAATTTAAAACCGCTGTACGGGAGATTGAAATTTTTCTTTGTCCCAAGCTAGTGACAAATAAAACATTCTACCTTTCCTATTTCTTTCCGAGCTCGAAATTTACCATATTACTTTCTTTATTATCACACAGGGTGTTTTCGACATTTAAAACTGTTGTATTGGAGGTGGGGGGTTCGATTTCTGCCAGGGACTCAGATTGTCCCAAGCTCGTGACAAACAAAATATTCCCTCTTTCGTATTTATTTATGAAGTTACGAAATATCATATTATCAGTACAGTAAAGAAAAGAAGCGCCTACGTATCTTCAAAGCCGAATGTATTCCCTTAAAAAAAATAGCGCAACTCTTTCTCATTCCTGAAAAGCTGGAGGCTCCCTGATGTCCTTAGACTGAGAATTCTGTTTAGGCCCTTAAAAGATGAACTGGAACAAGTCTGTAATACTAGCAAGTGTTTGTGTGCGTTTAGCTTTACTCACGGCAAAATCATTCGTCACTTCATTTTACATACAATAAGGCCGCTCTTCTTAGGGCAGAGTCTTAACATCCTCTGTTTGTATGTTAAACTATGGTTCTTACATGGCTGTGTCAGTTTTAAAATTAGCCCTTCCTTTAGAAAGTCTACTTTAAATGGGCGAGCCAGTTAAAGACACAGCCCACCAGACCAACGGAGGAGGATGGTAAGCCTGTGCTTCAATCAATGACCTTACCTTTAATCATGCTCACGTCGTTGGCTCCGTCCCCAATCGCTAACGTCACCGCGTTGAGATTGTTTTTAACCAACTGCACAACTAACGCCTACAAAGAACAATGGAATCAAAATACCAAGGTTACCTTTTCCCACAAACTCTTTAAAGAAAATTGCCAAGTAACATGGGTGAGTTGTGTAATAGACTTTACGAAGGATGTGACTGCTAATTTCAGACGTTAAAACAACGTTTTTTGACTGGATGAACGTTTGACTTTAGCAGTTTGACGTTAAGTGTCATGCAAGTGGTCTTTGATGAACAAGGCTTCTTCTTGTAAAACTAAGAAACTACAATTGTCATCAGAAATCTCTGGGATACTTTAATAAAAGCGGCCTATTTTACATGAATTCAACTTGCCAAATCAATTTCGCCACAATATGTAATCACCCTCCCCCCACCAAACAATGTTGCGCAACGGGAAAACTGCTTATATATGGATGAGAAAAATCAACACTGCAGAGGAAGGTGGGTTTTTCTCCCGAGAATTTCCTTTGGCAATTACAGAAATGTGAAGATGTCTTAATGGTTAAGATTAATTATTAACATTATTACTGAACCAATTAATTATTAAGATTGTCCGTAGATACCTTCTGGAGAGGGGTCACTCGGCAGCATATCACCGCTTTACACATGCATGCCAACGCCAAGAATTCTTTCTTCACACTTTCATGAAGTGCAAACGCCTGAAACAAAGATAAGAAAACACCGTTTTAAGATGAGTCGAGCCAAAGATAAGTAGCCAAACAAGTAGCCTTAGAACAGACAAGCATCAAGAAAGCAGAGGGAAACTGCTAACAGGAATTCACTTACTAAACTTTTTCCAGGAATAACTAGTCCAAATTTTTCTTCGGTCTTCTTTGCCGTCTGTGAGCAAAACAAGTAATGAACAGATCCAAATAATTGATAGCAAATATTAAAGAACAACAGTTGAAGCTCCCATAAGCGGACACCCTCGGGAAGCAAGAAAAGTGAACGCCAGTAGAGCTATAGCCTCCCACGCAGTCGTTTTAGGGGGGTAATACGACTCCCCTAAAAACGACTGCGTGGGAGGCTAGTAGAGCTACCGTTTACGGGAAAGATTCTCGTAAGCGACCACTACCAGCGGCCTCTAATGTCCACTAACGGGAGCTTGGAAAACCATGGAAACTGAGCGTCCGAGGCCACATACGGGAAAGTGCAAATACAGAGTTCGTGCAAGAGTTCAAACAGGTTGTTTTCAAGGCGGACGTAAGTAGAACTATCAACTTACGAGAGTGTCCACTCAGAGAGCTTCGACCGTAGTTTGCATGTTACGGATATCATTTCCATTAACTGGCTGGTGTAGGCCAAGTAAAAGACTATAGGTTCCGTTCAAAAGCGACTAGAAGTAAATATTCCTTATGAGACGGGTTTAGTGAGTAGTATCGCGGAACATTTTACGGCTAAACTAAACTGCAAGTTGAAACTCAGTCATTACAAGGTCAAGATAAGGGTTTTCACCTGCTAAGAATCGAGTCACCTTCAGTCCACTGGACTACGAGAAGTCCCTCCTTCCGCCCAGGAAAGGTCGAGGACGAAAACATGCGAAAGTACGCGAAAGGTGGCAGCTTCGTGAAAACGCGACACGCATGCGTTAAGTTCACCACAGGCGCATCATGTTTCACTCGGCAACTTATCGTTTGCGCGCATTCACATATTGCTCTCCCTCGACTACCCTTGATCGGAAAGAGAGACTGCTACAATTCCACAGCTCAAACAATCACTTTTACTGTACAAATCTTATGATTCTCACTACACTCACTACACGCGTATTTTGGGCGAGAGCGCTGTATAATCCTTTCAATGTTATAAGGCGCCATCTTGGATTACGAAATGGGTAGAGGGTAGGGGCGAGTCAAAAAAGAGTCCAAGGGAGAGGAAGAGGTTGAAAGGGGAAGGAGCGTTTCCAAGAAGGCGGCTTACAAAAACGATCGAACCCGCAGGCGTTGCTTTCGGACACCAAAAAAAAACAAAACAAAACAAAACAAAACAAAAACACGCTAGATTCCCACAGTAACCATGACTTTGGTGAATAATTGTCGATTTATACCTCTCCTGACGCTGATATTTCCCCGATGGAGTTGTGTTTGTACGATATGACTTCAACCTCCACATCCTTGAGACTGTTGTCTTTACTCTGTATCCTAGAAGCGGGCGGGGGTGCTTTGCTCAAAATTCGATTTTTGTAATTATGAATGGCCTGTTGTACAGACTCCAGCGTTTCACCGTCGATTTTAAAAACCTCCGCCATGTCATCAGTTAGTAAATGACAAGAGTAGCCAATGTTGATGGCTGTCTCTGTAAAGAAAGGAAAAATGAAAAGTCAACTGTGTGAGAGTGGGTGCAGGAAAACCAAAGCTAACACACGTGGCCAACCAAACATAATTGTGCATCTAAGCTCTCGAGTAGTTTAAGCTATTGTTAACTTTTGGCCAAATAGTATCCTCGCGACCAAAACATAAATAACGAAGAAAATCTCTGCTTGAATGAATCTACTCACCCCCTTCCCCTCACACACCCACCAAAAACAGACCAGGGGCCCGTTTCTCGAAAGTCCCGATAACTTTTCGGGCCCGGAAAGCTATTTTACAAGCGCATTGTTTATCTTAAGAATTCAAATTTAAGTTGGTTTTTAAAGCTAAGCAGTAAAATGGTAAGCTGACGAAACAAGTCAAGCTGGTTCGTGGCCTAAATGCTACATCACCATTCTGTAGAGTTTGATTTTAAAATATAGCTCCGGGCCCGAAAAGTTACCGGGACTTTCGAGAAACGGGCCCCAGTAAACGTTTCATGGAAAAACTTGGATCCTTCACAGAACGATGAAAACGCCCCTTTCTTCTTCAGTTGCTGTTGTTGTTCTTTTAATATGTTGCGTTTTTACGTTAGCAAGAGCAATCCGTGTAGAGTATACCGTGTAGGGAAACCACCTTAGCACCATAATACCAATCTGTAGTTTGCACGATAATATCAATCTGTAGTTTTTGTTTTATACTTATCTCAAAGGGCAACGAGAAAGGCTTTACAGTAAAATACACGGTAAAAGTGATGTTACTGACCTACTTTGTCTCCAGTCAAAACCCAGATTTTGATATCTGCCTGTTGGCAAAGGAATGAGTAATGTTAGTCTGGCTATATTTGGCTAACGTTACCTTAGACAACTGAAGACACGAAATCAAACCTCAGAAACTACTCCATAGCCTTTACTTGAATGCTCACACTTTATGGTTTCATCCACGGGCTAAAACGTTGGAATCGCATTAGGTGGCTGACTTGAGGAGAGAAACGGGTGAGATCTATACTCATCGGCACTACCACACGACGTATTATGTAAGAAGAACGACGAATGGAAGGAAGGAAGGAAGGAAGGAAGGAAGGAAGGAAGGAAGGAAGGAAGGAAGGAAGGAAGGAAGGAAGGAAGGAAGGAAGGAAGGAAGGAAGGAAGGAAGGAAGGAAGGAATGGATGAATGCATGCACGCACATGTATGATTGAATGAACGGACGCATGCATGCATGGAAGGAGGGAGAGAAACCGGCGTAACCTCACTTTCAGACACGTGCGATCTTTTAAATTTCACCGCGAGTCCACACCAAAAATCATTACACGCAACATTGCGCGGAACAATTCGAAAGCAATCTTGCGAAGTATCAAAAACAGACACACCTGCAACTCTGTAGTGTGCGATATTGTAGCGGACTTTGTACCTTAAGCAATCACCTTGCGTCACTAATTTACGGTTTCGTTTCTTTGCGCGCACATGAAGTATCTTACAGCTACCTAGCTTCAACATTTCTTTTTCGTTTCTTTGCTGGCACATGCAGTATCTTACCGCTGCAAGAGTAGCGATGGTATCAGGGACATCATCCTGGAGCTTGTCTTCAATCGCTGTTGCACCGATTAAGATCAGATTCTGCTCAATTTCCTCATAAACCTAGAATAGGTAATCTAGTTAATAATTTTGCTGTTCCCAAAGAAGAAAAGAATGAACCTGATCGCGGTAAAACCCCACTTTGGGGCCAACACTGCACGAAATACTGTTTGCATGGGAAAACTGACATGCGATGTCAACTATTATATTGGAAAACTGACATGCAATGTCAAATAATTTCTGTAAAATTTGAAATCTGAGAAACATTACGAATTGGAAACGTAAGATAAAGGGTAAAAGATTATTCTTTTGAAATCTGAGACAGAACGATGAGCCAGAAAGCGTGTACTCGCGTTTTTAATTTTCCATACATTTGTCACGAACCCTTGTCTTCGGAAAATTTTACAGACAAATGCATAAACAAAACAAAACAAAACAACAACAACAAAAAACCCGTGGCCAATCGCTTTTTAGCCCAGTCATACCCATCAAATATTTCAAGACAAATCTTTTAACTGTCATCTCAAGTTTACAATTTTTTCAGATCTCACATTTTACAAAAATCAAACGACATCGGATTCGGTTTTTCCACACAAATACTGCAACTATTTCGAGTCATGTTTGCTCTATTTCAGTAGTAGCGGCTTTCACCGCGAAAATGTGTCGTCACTTTTAGCTGAAAATCAAGGTGTCACTGACTGAATAAACATCTTTCTCATATATTCACCAGGCTTAAAATTTACCATCACATTTGTATCATTGCGAATATGCCACCTATCGACATTCCAGTCCTAGCAGTATCCAGGGCGTTTGTCACATGAACCTAGTTTAATGGCCTCAGCTCCCACGAGTCTCCGGTAGCTCAGTGGTAGAGCATCTGGACTAGTAACCGGAAGGTCAGAGGTTCGACTCCCGTTGGGAGAACTCGGATTTTTTTCCGAGTCGCCTGTGTCATTTACTGAATAAACATCTTTCTCAAGGTATACATTTACCTTCTGAACTAGCTCCTCTCTATCTTCCATGGCCAAACTGAAAAATCAAAATCGAATAAACGTGTTTCACTAAGAAAAAGCTGAAGGAACACTTCGCAGCTACATGACTTCACTTATCAAGATGGTCATTTTACCTAGCCTCTTTGTATTTAGCTTCCCATTCTTTGTACATTTCCAGCGGTATGTCCTTATAAGCCGTCACCAATGTACGTAAACCTTCAGCGGCAAACATCTGAAATTAGAATAACTGACAGTGAACGAGCTGGCAGACAGGAAACAGCTTGTCTGTCAGCCTACATAGTTCTTTCAAGTTATTAGCACTGTTGCACATGCATGAAAGAAGACAGTCCTCTTTGTAAAAGGAGAGTAGAAACTTACGTTTTAAACTAAGTTATGTAAAAAACTCAGCCTTTTACCCTAATTGTTAAAAAAGCTATGGGCATCATCAGAGTCTGTTTTTTTTTTTGTTATTAGCATTCAAATAGGAAACGTTCATGTAACTAGTTTACAGAAAAATACAGCAAAAAAGATAGGCAAAGAGTGGTGGGTACACAATGGCAGCGAATACCTGTGGTTTAGGCACACAGTGTAGTCCACTTTGATGGAAATTTTGCCATGCTATTATTTTTAAAAGCCATCCTTGTTCACAGAGAATCTTATCGTTAAGTAACATAATAAATACTTGGAGGCAGGGCAGGTCGTTGTTAAACCAAGTTGGAAAGTTGTAACACTTGGCAATAATGAGAAAATAGTTTAAGGCGACTTAAGCTGAACGCGTGGATTCTGCTGTACAGCCATACATAATATCAAGATGACGTTTTCCGATCGCTTTTCATTCCACCATGCAAGGTTTCTTCTGGGAAGTTACAGCACTCACAACTTTGAATTAAAAACACCTAAGTACTGTAACCTTGAAAGGTAGTTCGTAGATTGCCTTGGGGAGAGAGTCTGTTTTGGGGGAATAGAAACCATCGTGAAACTTATGAAAACGAATGAAGACAGCTCTCTCTCCACAAGAGGAGCTTACAAACTTACGTTCAAATGTTGCATCGTTTTCGTCATAAGTGGCTTACACGAATGATCGAGAAGTTCATACACAATGGTATCTGAAAGAAAGACAACAAAGAAATAACACACAGTAAAGGTTAGCCATCTTCAAGATAACGTCGAGGGTTGAACATCCCAACAGTATTTAATAAACAAGTTTTAAAATGTTATTCATGGTTAGAAAACAACAGAGAGAAAAGAAAATTAAACTGAAAATAAGCACGATACAAAACACAAACTAACCAGCTCCTTTACAGTAGAGTCTTATCTGATCATCTCGCCTAACGATCACCTAAACACAACAAGACCATCTTGTTAGCCTTGAGTACAAAATTTCCTGTAACGTAAAGGCTAGGTAAGTGTTGTTTTTTTTTTTTTAATTTCAGCGACATCATTTTAATTTTACTTCATAAAAAACCCAGGGGGGGGTACTCCCGTCAATTTAGGATAGGTGTGTGCCGTCAAGGTTCTCAAACCCTGACCCTATTTAAGGGTAGAAAATCAAGAATTGATGACCTTTTAAAGGCCCAAAACCAAGAAATGGCACCCTATTTAAGGGAAACAAGATAACTCATAATTCTGTAACTAGGTGGTGAGGAGTGCCTATACAAGCTATAAACGTCCTTTTAAAATCGCTTTGTTAAACTTTATAACGTGTAGTACAGTTTTAACGAAACTCGAGCCTCGAAACTCGATTCTCGATTCGCGAAAACATCGAGGATCGAGGATCGAGTTTCGAGTCGAGACTGTCAACTTACATTTGCCCGGTACTGTATCTTCTTCGTTTTGCGCGTTGAGGTGGATACTGTAATTTAGTGACCCTATCTAAGGAACATCTAAGGATCACAATATCAAAAAACACCGAAAAGGATACCCTATTTAAGGACTGAGCACCTCAAAAACCCTACCCTATCGGGCGTAGGGAAGTACCCCCCGGGATAAAAAATCAATATCTTCAGTTTTTTGTTGCTGTATCGCCGAGCCTTTCCACATGAACGCCTCTTTACCGAGGAAGCTTTAGTTATCTCGGAGAGAACAAAATTCACGCAACTGTACCATTTTCACATAAACATATTTGTACATACACTTCAGGATGCATTACAAATACCGAAAAAATACCTTCCGAATGCACCGGGGAAGCAACTTACTGTACGGCGTGAGGTGAAACTGCAAGTGCGATTAGTAACAGGGACTTTTTCGGGAGAAGGGGGAGGGGCGATGGTGATATTATAAACCAAAAGATATTTTCTATTTCCCGACTGGAGGGGAGGGGGCTATAAAAACCGCGGGGGACTGAGGAGCGTGAGGCAACCACATAGTACGCCGTTTGGTATTGTTACTAACCGACATCCGCTTTCTTTCATTGTTGAAGTCCAGAATGGCTAACAACTCGTACATCTCCTGTAAAGGTCAAACAGAAATTTAAAATGTACAGTGTAGGAAACAAGACAAAAGGATGTCTAATGCAGTAAGTCACAATCTATCAAAGTTATACGTTGAAACAAACCGGTTGGTCGAGGGCAAGAAGGTCAACAGGAGCGCATAAAATTTGCAAGTCAAAACGGTTGGCGAGAAAATAGTCTGAACTGTGCTGTGATGAAAAATTTTATGAGCTTTCATTCTCGTTTGATGCAGACTTAAGTATCTCTGCTGCTATCTGCCAGCCCCACTGACCTTTTCTCCTGCCACGTCAATTGTCACAGTTGTTGGTGAACGGCCCTGAACAAATCAAACACAATGTCATTAGAGAAGGACGAACAAGAAAGGCTTCCTTCGTATGTATGAAAGATTTTTTTAAAAGGTAAAAGATAACTCTCCTAAAATCAAACAAACTACAAGTCAGAAGTTTGTTACCACAAATGTGAAACCAAAGTTCCTTGCGGCCGTGACTAGGGCTGCTTCGTCAGGGGACTGGGCTTGATACTCTAAATTACCTATCAGAATATGGGAATGAGTCAAGCTCAGAGGCAATGGAACAACAACAAACAAACTAGCACATGATGAATGAAAAAACAAATGTAAGAACTTACAAAAGAGAAACAACTACTTAATCCCAAAAATAATGGGAAAAATACTGAAAAAAGCCGAATTTACCAGCTCAAACGTTCAGTTAGGGAAAGATGGAGAGGAAGGGATGAGAGAAAAAGGGGCTTCAAAACAAAATTGGCGGTGGTACTAGAAAGCGTGTATCAATTGACATTTGACGGTATTTTTTTTCTTTCTACTTAAGGCAATGAATTCCTACATTCAGAAGCAAGGCGTTTTTAGCACAAACATTGCTATTTCACCACAAATTAAGGAGACAAACAGTTTTTACTAACCGTTGTTTGATTCCACCATAACAGTATGACAGAGTGCTAATAACCGGAACAGCTCATGGCACTCCTGCAAGACAAAATTGCAAATGCTGTAGTTATAGAATTACGTTAATTACAGCAGTATTTTCAATAACATGTCAACTGCGAAGTTAAAAATCTAACTAACAACTTATTACGACAATAACCGACGGAGCTTTAAGCAAATAAAAGCAAAGGAAATAGATAAGTTCCTCGAATCACAAGCCACAAACGTGAACTTTTGAACTCAGCGAACTGACAAAAGCTGCCTCACACCTGAGACGCCCGCAGAGATTGTCAACGGAAACATAAAATGCAACGGTTGGTTAAGTTTTGAATTTCATAGTTTGCGGTTGTTAAAAAAAATACCTGCAAACAAACGCAAAGAGAACGACACAAAAAAGGCAACTTCACTCTAACAAAACTTGGTCAGCTATTAGAGCGGTTTTCATTTCAGTGTGGAAAGTAATATTCCCGTAGTCCACCATTTTGTTGAGAAGCTTAGAGCGGTTTTCAACTGAGTATCGTGAAAACTGGCCTGCGTAGAGGGTGTAAACGGGGAAGGGGGAAGGGGAGCGAGAACACAGGAGAAAATGGGGGACTGGGGGATAGACCCCCATCTTTCTTCTGCGTTCTTGCTTCCTTTCCCCTGTTTACGCCTGCTACGCAAGCCAAGTGAAAACAAAAGCAAAGTAATTACTCTGAGCAATCACAACAGACGCCAACAACACGATGAACCAATCAGATCTCGATGGAAATACGTGCAACGGGCACCAAACGCGGGAAAATGCTGGCTAATCCCAAGAGACGCAAACAACACGATGAACCAGTCACAACTTGAAGAATACGTGCAACGGGCACCAAACGCGGGAAAATACTGACTAATCACAACAGACGCAAACAACACGATGAACCAATCACAACTCGATGTAAATACGTGCAACGGGCACCAAGCGCGGGAAAATGCTGACTAATCACAACAGACGCAAACAACACGATGAACCAATCACAACTCGATGTAAATACGTGCAACGGGCACCAAGCGCGGGAAAATGCTGACTAATCACAACAGACGTAAACAACACGATGAACCAATCACAACTCGATGTAAATACGTGCAACGGGCACCAAGCGCGGGAAAATGCTGACTAATGTAATCATAACAGACGCAAACAACATGATGAACCAATCACAACTCGATGTAAATACATGTAACGGGCACAAAGCGCGGGAAAATGCTGACTAAACACAACAGACGCAAACAACATGATGAACCAATCACAACTCGATGTAAATACGTGCAACGGGCACCAAGCGCGGGAAAATGCTGACTAATGTAATCATAACAGACCCAAACAACACGATGAACCAATCACAACTCGATGTAAATAAGTGAAACGGGCACCAGGCGTGGGAAAATGCGTGCGAGCATGTCAGATTAGTTTTGGTCTTACTTCTGATTGTTTGAGAAAATGGCGCAAGTTTTATAACCAATAACGGTACGTAGTAAAAACCAACGCAAACACGAATTACCTTTTTTAAATTCAATTTTTCTGTTTCAAGGCACGATTGGTTCATTAGATTGTTAGCGTCTGTTGCGTCTGTTGCCATAGTAATCATTACCTTATTTCCTAAGCTTATTTCATCCAACAGCGTCTTATCTGTAAACCTGAATTTTCCATCGGCATACGGATTCTTGGAGAAGTCCACCTCTGGAGCCTAACGAGCAGAGAGCAAGGGACGTAACTTTTAACCCTTTAAGCCCCACTATTAACACCCATATTCTCCTCACTATTCTCCTTATATTTCATATGTTACTAGTTGGGAGAATTTGATTAAGATCCAGACCTTTGATACTTGATGATCAGTTTCTTTATTCTCATGACGTGTATGTTTGATAAAGTAGTACTACTATTGGGGCTTAAAGGGTTTATACAGAACTTCACTTCTACTTGAAACCCTTTTAGCTTATTGTAACCATTACGCAGTTTACCACTGAGGGGGAGAGGTTCCTAGGGAAGATCTATCGATAAGTACCATACCAAAGGGTGGGATTTCAAAGCTGTTTTATTCTGAAGTGGGACACAGAACAGGTAGATGTTGCATTGTTGTAGAAAAGCTTCTCGTAAACTTAGAATAGACAGAATTAATTGTGTTCCCTTTGGAACCGATGTTCCGTGTTATTCCCAAACAGCAATACAAGTACCACGAATAGCCCCACCGCAAAGCGCCCTAAGAGGAAAAAGAAAACGAATAACAGGTTTATGAGCAATGTTATTTCTCTCTCACCTCCTCTTCTCGAATGGAAACTGAGCTAACAAGTGTCACTTCAGGATTTTCTGTACTCTCACCCTCTATATGACCTGAGGAAGGATTTTATTGCCAGATATCAATCAAAGATCACGTTAAAACAATTCATAAGCCTGGCACCGACGAAATTTGAAATACAATTTACATCGTAGGAGTCCGGTGTTCTCAGAGTAACAAAGTGTTCTTACCATTTGCACAAATCATCCTTTAGAAAATTTACGTGTCAAGAGTAAACTAACTATTCCAGGGGATGGAATTCCATCAGGTAGAAACACCAAAAAAAAATGAGAAATAGAGAATGATCTCAACCAGTGGCCCGTAAAAAGCTAAGAAACTTTCCAAACGATTGACACATTTCATCTAATTCCCAGCCAGAATTTCTGATATTTCTATGTCACTGGTGCAGGTGTCGAGAAAGCAAGCCGGCTTGAATATATTTTAATAACCAGTTTTCACGAGTGAAAAGAATTTTTTTGTACCCTATTTCCTCAATTAAGCAATGACAGTCAAATACGCGCCCATTGGCATCATGTAACCTAAATAACCCCTCACCCTATGAAAAGATTGCATGAAGAAAAGGAAGATTGAAGTAAGGGAAGTTGGGATTTACTCTATAGCTTCCTTGTTAGCTATAAGATAAATTGTCTTAAATTAAACTGAACATGGCTCACTAGGGTTAAAAAAGGAAAGTACGTGAAAATTTGAATTACCTGCCTCTGGTACCTTTGGGAGGAGATACGGTATTTGGAGCAAAATTAAGACATACTTAAAAAAAATAACTCCCCAAGGCGAACACGTTCTCGAACAAATGGTTATAGGGAATCAAAACGTATGTTTTAACATCTGAATGTTTTACAACTAGATACTGAGTTAACAAACTGGCTACAAAACAGCACCGTATTGACTGCACTGATTTTGGTATTAAGTTAACTTCCAACGGTTTACTTATCTCTCCAGTGTGTATAGTTCTAAGTTTAAGTGGTAAAGCTCCTACAAGATTGTTTATTACAGACATTGCATGAGGTCAGTGAATTATACAGAGGAAGAATTAGAAAGTCAAAGTTATTTACTATTATAAAGCTTTATCAAAACAGGTTTTCAAATGGATGACAGTTCGTTTAAGTCCACACGTGTACGATGGAACAAGGGCACCCAACGAGAAAATTCAACGAAAATACTTGAAACGTCATTTCCTGCTTTCTGAGATTGTTTCAGGGCTTTTGAAAGGGATATTTCTGTGAGTCATACGGGTTGAACTGTTCGGGTTATTTAGCTGAAAATTTACATTTTAAATTGTAGGAAACGGAACGTTGTACCCTGAACGTCTCAGCTGCTGCTGGCTCTCCGAAAATGCTAGCTGACCTTATTTCACACTCTACACGAAATATTTGTCTATCCAAAAACAATAGAAATGGCTGAATCAGTCCCCGTATTACGAAAGACCGAGGTGACGTTACGCCAAAGAAAATTACAGTTTTAGGCCCCTTTCGAAAGAAATCCCGCCGAAACGAACTGTTGGGTGCCCCTCAGTAGAAATTTAGTTTAGCAATTATAAATCCAAAAACGATCGAGTTTAACCGTAAGCAGGAAAAAAAAATAATGTAAGAAAATCTAATGCTTTTAAATTTTTAGCAATAAACTCATAAGCATTCGTTAAAATTTATAAGAAATGGTTACCTTTCAAGAAGGTGAAGATTTAATGTCTTTTAATTAAGTGACTTTGATTACAGGTATTAATTTGGCACAAAATAACTGAGAGATCTGCTTCAGACCAAATACGCACTTATTGATGGGCATCATGAATGCGGCCAAAAAACATAACCAGAAATGAATTTTAAAGTTGTTAGATTTACGTTTATCACTTATGGTATGACTTTGAGAACCTGCCTTGAAGAAGCTTCGAGTGCACCGAAAGGCTAGAGTCTAGAACGAATGCTGTTTCCCTGTCTTTCAACCCAAATGCAGGGGTGTTTGCGCGAGGCATTAAAGGTGATGCAACACGGGACGATACGCAACGACGATTTTTAGCGCAACTCAGTGGCGATCTTAAATGTATGTTACATGGGCAAATTTTAGCGCAACGCGCACGCGAAATCCGTTGGCAACCGACGTGTTAAACGGGACTATTTTTAGCGCAATGGGGGGCACCAAATAGCGCAAAAAACTGACGACAAGTATGTTACACGAAACAACTTGAGCAAAATTCGTGACTTGGCGTTGTTGCGATTGCAACGCAAAAATTGCACAGAAGTTCCTCCGCGCACCAATGTTACACGGCATCAACTTTTAGCGCAACAATGTTGCACTAACAATCTTAGTGGCCAATCTTCCCGTGCAACACCACCATAACACTGAGATAACCTACACATTAACCAGGAGATATTGCATTTCAGTCAATCTTATTGCGTATCTTAACCTCTTACGTTAATTAACAATTAGGCACAGCATTATCATTTACTCAACCAGCCCCTGCGCATTTGGATTGTGATGTGCAGGGATGACTGGCATTTTAGTTAACAGAAGTCTGATGCTTACAGTGATTAAAGAAAAGACTGACACTGTTAATGATACATACGCTGAGGCACGTGCAGAGGACAGTCAAAGAAACAGCTGTGAAACTGGCAAGAAGAGTGCACCTTGTGCTTAGACGAGTACTGCCTGACAGAACAAGCGGGATCAGGAGGGTCGCCTGCCGCAAAGTCATAGATGCATTTACAGAATATTATCATCAGTTTCATTAATAAGTTATCAATTATAGTGGTGACAAATTCAATTTTTTGTTATAAAAAAGGGTTTGTTGGTTAACCCATTTTATATGATACTGATCAATCAATATTTGGGTATTTCATTTTACAGCACATTCAACCACAACGCATCAAAATTTAGTGACTTTTTTATGAGTTGATTGTGTGCATAGTTTGTAACGGTACATAACAAGCAGTTCATAACTTTGTCTCCTAAGTTGTGATTTTCAGAAATGCTTAGTTACTTACAAAAATCATAGTCTATGGAAAAAAACAAAGTGTAGTTTAATACTTCGTTACAATCTGTTTAATGAGAAATTTATTAAATGAAGAACAGTAAAAGCTCTTTCACAGACAGATCGTGGTTATGATTTTTCGTTTTTATCCACTTTCATGCGATTTAAATCAATTCAAACCAGGTTTTTAGAGCAGAAATGAGTTTTAACACAAATAGAAAAATCAATATGACCAAATTAATTTTCCGGTAAACATCCCAGCTTACAGTCAAACTCATACGACAGGATAAGTAGTATTACTATATTCCTCTCAGTAATTAGCTCGATATTTTAGCTTTTAGCTACAACAGAGCGTAATAAACAGTCAGTTTTCGCTGTTTTCTAGGCTGATCCTATTTCAAAAAACTGGACAAACCCAGCCTTTCTAAGTGCAAAAATTTGTCCTTGGTTGTTTTATCATCATTAACTGCACTGTAAGAGCATGTATGCTAGTCCATTGTGAGTTACCCAATACACTAAATTTGTGAGGTTGCCATCGTGAAGGCAAAGTAGTTGAGTGGTTACTCGGAGCAATTGAAATGACACATTAAGGGACACGTGTAAAAACGTCACACAACAATTTAAATAAACTCATCTGAATCATAGGTCAGTCCTTAGTATCAAAATCACTAAACTTACCATATAATTTCCCATTTATTGAGCATTTCTTAAAGGTCATCACATTTTGCGTGAGTGTTCCAGTCTGAATTGGAGAAAAACCTAGTTTACTAACTTAATCAAATCCGTTGTACTGTGGAGCACATCATTTTTAAAAGCGCATTGCGGGCCACCCATTACGCCATAGGCGGGTATTAACCGTTTCACTCCCAAGAGTGTCTAAATCAAAAGTCAAGACGAATCCCAAATGTAAAAAAACTTACATATAAATAGTACCATGCGAAAGTACTGCTGAAGAGGTTTTATTTGAGTGGTCATATTATAGGATTTCATCCACAGACTCGGAAGTTAGAATCACCTTAATGTCTCCATAACTGACTCTAGGAGTGAAAGGGTTAAGTTCACGAAAGTCAGCGCCACAGTGCGCAACAAGAACACCATCCTGGCTGCCAGAGGCTACTCCCTCGCGCTCAAACACGCGCGAATTTTAGTGTCTCGCGTTTTCCTTTTTGCCGCTCATTGATTCGCCTCCGGCCGATCATGTCGGCCTTGGGCCCACGACTGTTCCGCGAAACCACGAAACCGCGAAACCTCTGGTTCCCAGGTGTACAACAACACCATCATCACCACAATGATCATTGACATTATACTAGCGACACATTTTTATCCCGCTGTCAGGATGGGGTCCAGTAATACCCTTTATTTTTCTTTCGTGTTCTTCTTCTTCTTCTTCTTCGTTTTTTGTCGGTCACTAGCCCCAGACTCCCACTTTTTCGCTCGGCCAAACAAATTTTCGTCGCAAACTTCCGCTCCACAACTTGGGCTTGTATCTTGAGTGACCACAATATATTTTGTACCCTTAGGGGAGAAAGAACAACGGCGCGGTCTAAGGCCCCATAAGCCAAAAGCAAGCAGCAGGCAGACAATAACATGAAAGCTAAGCTAATGTTCATTACGAGAGCTCAAAACTTGTCCAGTTAGGCTCAAAGGCAAAGAGAACTAGCTTTCATTGACCTTTCATTACAGCTGATCAGGCAACCCAAAGCACCTTATATTTTTAAAACTTTATAATTAGACAGAAGTGTTCTAAGGGGAGAGAAGTTGAAACTGGTTCAGAACATTTGGAACACATTTTCTTAAAAAAAAAAAGTAGCGGAAAGCTGCCATTGCATTCCCAAGTTTTGCCACAGATCTAGAGGAGGTTCCATTTCAGAGCGCATTTACCTTATCAGAGAAGATATACTGAATTTGGCCAAGCTCTTCAGTTAATGTGGTTGTCCTGCAAAAGAAAAAAAACCGTGCAACCTCTAAGTCAAGCTTATCAATTCACCTACTACTCCGGGTTACCATATACAAAAGTTAAAAGAATTTGGTGGTAGAATAGCGCAATGTATGTGTTGTGGTTCAATTTTACCTCTGGTTCAATTTTTATTTTCCTTTGTTTTTGAGTATGGTAATGTATGATAATGAGCTCAAAACAAAGGGAAAAAAAAGTGAATCAAGGATAAAATTGAACAACAACATATGCATCTATTGGAATGTGGTTTTCTTTAACATTCGGTCAACTTCACTGCTAAGAGGAAAAGGGAAAAAATTGTTGATTGTTCACTCTTGAAAGTCGCAGTTGTAATGTAACTTATGATAGAAGTATGGCTTTCACCCTGAGGTCAAGTAAGTTGGTACTAAAGTTTATGTTTTATTTGCAAGCGCTCATTCATGGCGAAGTATAAGACAGCGTTGAAATGTACCGGTACAATGTAGTTTGGACGTGATTGAGTAGTTTATCAGTGAAAGGAAGCATACCTCGCTAACGCTGGAGTATCTTTCTTGTCATAATACATTTTTCCATCCCAGTTTATCCATAAACTTTGACCAAGGCGAATTACTTCCACACTGTTGATAAGATCATTGTGCCTTAAGAAAAACATCTTTACAAGACCAGTGTGAATTTAACAAAACACATCTTTGGAGTAAATTTGCTTCACTTCTCCAGAAATACTAATAACATAAGGTACAATCAGTGGATAAGCCTCTAGAAATAATTACATGTATCTTAAGAATATCAGTCTTACGGCTTAAGTTTAAAAATTTTTTACCAATGTCCGTAATCTCGAGACAACAATTGTTTCTGAAATTCAACAAATCCACGCGTGATGTGCAGAGAGCTAACTTGAGTATTTTCTTTCTTACCTTATCTACAGTAAATTCTCTTTTGTACCTCATCTACATCCATAGGCTTTTTACATAAGTAGCATTTAAAAATACTGCCTAGATGGGAAGGTTCCTATAATTCCTGCATGGCAGGCACTTAAGGACGGTGCATCCTTTTGATACTGCGCATACCTTCTGGGCATATCGAAATATTCGGGTTTGCCTACTGATACAACGCTATTTTAGCGGGTTTTTGACAATGTAAAAAAGGCAGATCTTAGCAAGAGGTATCAAATTCCAAAAAGAAAAAGGGGGGGGGGGTAACCACGTATTTTTCAGAGATAATTGAGCTTAAATTTGCAAAGAAAATCACATACATTCTTTGTATTTTAAAGCTTTTTTGGAATTAATTATTATGGTTGCTAAATTATCTCTGAAAATGCGTGGTTACCCACATTTTTCTTCTTAGATTCCAATAGGTCTTGTCAAGATCTGCTTTTCCGCCATAGTTATACCCCTTGCAAAATATCTCTCTGTATTAGGACCTACTGTCCCTAAAGGTTCAGAAATGACTTACCTTATATACAGTGAGATTGGAATGAGTGTGTTGAGCACCATGACAAAAGACGGCCAGTGGACAATTCCAATGATAACAACACTGTCTTTGTAAAAGTCTTCCCATGGCAGGTACACTTGGAAATGCTGAAAAAGGTTTGTCAATTCAACTGATTTATTTCAGTTTTTACACAATCCATATTAAACCAGTGCTATATATTATTACTGAATCTTGGATGTTAAAAATAATAGTCCTTTGGGTTCAAGCCTGAGAAAACAGCTGACGTTTCGCAAGGTCGCCACTTGAGCCCTCGCAAAACTACGTCGGAGTAACGAGCACAGAAATTCCATGCTGATGACGTGCACTACCCAGATCTTGGAAGTGCTTCTGATTGGTTGTGCCGCGAAGGAATTTTCTTTCAACCAATTAGAAGCACTACCACGATCTGGGTAGTGCACGTCATCAGTATGGAATTTCTGCGCTCGTTACTCAGATGTCGTTTTGCGAGGGCTCAAGTGGCGACCTCGCGAAACGTCGGCTGTTTTCTCAGGCTATTTGGGTTCTTGCAAGTAGATTTAGCCTCAACAATTAATTTGAACTGGTAACTAATACGTGGGTGAATGGGCAGAAAGAGAAATTGCAAATGAAAAGTGATGCGACTATATTATTTTAATGACCAACTTGGAATTTTAATTTGAACCCTCAATCTTAATGCCAATGTGCACATTTGATTAACCACCTCAAAACCACCAACACTGTTTTGTAATTATGCACGTTTTAAGGTGAAAGAGTAGTTTACATGTCTTGAGTTCTAAGTCATAAACTACAGCAAGTTTGTCCCACATAATCTATCGGCCATGAATGACACTAACGAGCTGAAGCAGCCATTGTAGAAGAGAAAAAATAAATTATAGAGAAATAATTTGTTCAGTTTATTTCCACACGCTGCCATGATTGCCAAGAGGTTAAGCGAAGTCACTTGAATATTGAGATATAATTAACTTCCCACTTTTCCTTCGTGCATGCCTACTAAAAGATTTGAATACAGACCTTCCCAATTAGCTCCTCCCAGACTGTGGTTCCGATGGCACAAACAGTACAAATGATGGCCAACACAAGAGCAATCTAACAGGGAAATCGATCGGTTCAGATGACTATAAGAGGACGCTTAATTAACCCTTTCACTCCCAGAGTCAGTTATGGAGACATTAAGGTGATTCTAACATCCGAGTCTATGGATGAAATCCTATGGTGTGACCATTCAAATGAAACCTCTTTAGCAGGTCTTTCACATGGTATAATTTATATTTCAGTATTTTACAAATTAAATTTGAGATTTGTCTTGAATTTTGATTTTAGGCACTTTTTGGAGTGAAAGGGTTAAAAAATATACAACAAAAGACTAGATCATAAACAGCTCCTTTATATTCTCTGCTCATTAACAGTCACTAAAAAACTGCGTTAGCAATATCCAATACAGTGAAACCCTGTATAACAATCCCTATTTAAAGGAGCTTCGTCACGGATAACGCAACTTGAAAAAGCTGGCAAGTTTTTTCAAGTTTGTCATGCGTAATCCGTCTTAATCTCCCTCAGTCGTAACCATCCTTGTTTAGTTTTGGTTAATTATTACTTCTTTGGTGTTTTTCTACCTTAAGAAACTATTATTTTGAGGTTTCCGTTAATGAGAAAATAATTTTGTCAGATCAGAAAAATAAATGAAAATACCGTGACACAGTTCCTTTAAAGAAGACCCCAGTATAACGAACCATATTCTTCAGCCCAGTCATGCTAAAATGTATGGAAAACCTCAGTCCCTTGGCACTTCGTTATAACGCGTTTCAACAGATTTGCAACACATGTGGTCACTGTACATTAAAACTCCTTTCCAAAATCTGTGAAAGTTTGAAAAAGTTCCCCAAAAAAACCACAACAACAGCACTTCAACTCTATGTCATCTCTGTTTCTGGTGTTTACACAGCCATTACAATGTACACCATGACTTGAAAATTTCAAAAGTGACCAATCGTGCACATGCTTACAAAAGAATAAATGAAAATAAACACAAGACATCAAAATGCCAAGTTTCTCAAAGTTTGAACAAAAAGGAATAAAGTCATAAAATGCTATAACAATGCGATAAGGAACATCAGGGCAGAGAATAAACATGCCAGGGGCACATAAGTTTTGATGGTAAAGTACAACGACCCAAGGTTTCAAAGATAATGCACCCAACTTGAGAACTGATCAAACCCAAAAAGGGATTGTTTGTGGTCAACACAGCTCAGCATTCACTCCTTTATAGAATTTTACTTTTCTGAAGGTAGATGAATTTATGTTATATGTACATGTACAGTGGCTTACCCATAAGATCAGACTATTGACCAGCTTATCCAATCCAGTTCTTTTGAATTTACTGACTCCTGTAAGATAACAAAAACACACTTTGAAGTTTCAGGTTCAGGACAAACTGAACACAGTCATGCAAGGAAGCTAATATCATACCAGTATTCATCATGAGTTTCGTGTCATGTCCAGCATATATCACTGCTCCATATACCCACTTAGTGTTACGCAGCACACAGCCCTGATGAGATAAATAATGCCTTCTCAGTTTTGAAAATGTAATGTAAATGGGAGTGAACAGATGAGACCTACGGATTAAGACAGATTCCACCCAACATTTGAGCAATAAGTGCAAAACTTATTTACTAAAAAACTACTCATTGCATGGTAACATCTTGAATACTATTTGAAACATCTCACTTTAATTTGCTTCTCTAAGTGACCCCGCAATTACATTCTCAAGTGTTCTTGAGAAAATTAATGTCAAATCTTGTAAAAATATGCAAAAAGCAGGTGCCATTTTGTTTCGAACTGACATGGAGCGTCTTTTCAATGAAAATATGGATAATTTCAAATTCAATTTTCTCTTGCGGGGTCAGCTTGGGAGCTTAAGTATTGACAATTTCTTCTTTTTTATTCAAAATATTACAATGAGCAGGTATGAGTATTTTGTTGGTAACTTTATTTTTGCACTTATTGTTCGAACATTCAGTGGAAATCGTCTTAACAACTTGTTTTACTACTAGTTTCAAATAACAGGTCATCTCTGGAGTTGACCTCTGGAGTTTCTTGACCTGAGAGCCTAATTTCAAGGTATGAGCCTATCACTTTTTCCCAAAAACTGAACTCCCTCAAGTGAAGCATGAATGTTTTCTTTTGTTCTCTGTGTTAACATAAAATAAATCAACCATTAACCAGCTCTCCTGCTGTTCTATTTGCTTCGGTTTAAAGGTATCAGCCACCCTTCGGGACCGTTTGTGCGTGGATCACTCTAGCTCTTGTCGTTTTTATGAAAAACCCTATAAACTATACATTTTTTGGCAGCTTAATAATTCCAGAAAATGACTTTATATTCAAGAAGAGGCAGAAGTTTAACGTGTTCGGAAAATGGGAGGGTTTTTTCACACATACATGTCTTCATAGATTAGGTTCCACTCCCTGCATTCTCTTCTTGGCACCTATGGCTAAAAACTCATGCCTCAGATTTCACATGAGTGCATTTGTTCTTCTTTTATTAGCAGATGAAGTAAGAGAAGACAAATAAATTAGCACTTCGTGAGGAAAAAAGGTCTAGCTTTAAAACAAAAAGAGGGATTAAAATTTGTAGAAATAACTATCTGGCAACAATCTGGCCAAATTTCAGCCAAATTGGTCGAGCAGCTGTCGACTTGTAGTAAAAAATGTATGTACAACTCGCCAAAAATTGACTTTTGAGAAAAAAGGAAAATGTATTTTCTGCAGCGTCTTGCCAGTAATGAGATTATGACACCAAAATGTCCGGTTAGTTCTATTTTGATCGATACAGAGAGGGATCAGCTTTCTCAAACAATACAGCTTTGACAGGTAACATGCAACAGGTGTATAATCTTACGCGGCGAGGGCTGCAGAAAATACAGTCGAAGCTCTCCTAAGCGACCACCTCGGGAATTCAGAAAAGTGGTCGTAATTAGAGCTGGTTGCTTACAAGAATGGGCTCTTGTAAGCCACCACGTAATAAAACTACAGATGGTGGTCGCTTACGAGAGCTTTTAGCAGAAAGCTTGGAATATGGTGCTGGTTAGCAATAGCATTGTACTAACAATATTAAATAGTACATACACAAAAGACATTTGTGTATGTACAGGCCAGCCAACCATACGCGCTTATGTTTTGTGTTACTCTAAATTTGATCAAGAAGTGGATACTTTTATTTAAGTGTTGTCTGAGTGGTCGCTTACAACAACGTAAAAGCAAGGGAAAAGACCAGCTCGTAATTCACAAAAGTGATCACGGTTGCTTACGGGAGTGGTCGCTTACAAGAGCTTTTAATTACAGAGTTTAAGTGACAATTCAAATGGGTCTCACAATGCTGGTCGTAACTAGAGCTGGTCGCTTACGAGAGTGGTCGCAAGGAGAGCTTCGACTGTAATTTGTCAGCTTTCAACTCGCTGCTCCTGGATGTCAGAAAACATTCGTCATTTTTGTTTTATTTACTAAATGTTTTCCTTATTTCAATCCATATTAACTCCATGTGTCAATTACAGTAAAATGTGTTATGAATATTTCCTGAAATGCTGACCAGGTTGATAAAGATGCCGAAAATCGGGGCAAAATCCAGGGAAATCATCAATGCAAACACTCCTCCTGTCAATGAAATGAACCCTGATCGCTCTCTGCCAATTCACTGCCCATTCTTTGTCAAGGGCTTTCTTTTCCTTCAGTTTTGGTTTGGAAGATGAAAACAGACACACCCATTTCCTTTAAGGATACATTTAGGTAAAAGAAAACTCTCATTTCTTCGTAAAAAAAGCTAATATAAACCACTTCGTAAGAATTGCTTGAGATCACTTTAAATGTGAGTGCAACCCCGGGGGGGGGGGGAATGGGGGGGGAATGGGGGGGACTCCCATATGAAAGTGACGGGGATGCCCGTCGTCTCGCTTAGGGGTGTAAATTGCAGATTTTTGTCTCACTTAGGGTGTTCAGGACAGAAAGCCAACATTTTCACTCATACAGGTATCGCTTAGGGTAGACTACATGCATGAACGAAAACTAAAGATTTAAGACAGTGCTTCTAAAATCTAATAACAGAATACTGCATTCGATGTAAACATCTTGAGCACAATTTAAATCATTGTAGCTCTTATTTGGTTGTCTGTTTAAGCATGGTCTCCTTTAGGGGTCAAATAAAGCCTGAGCTATGCCCAGATTGGTCTCTTTTAGGGTTTTCATTCTAATTTTCCGACTAGCATCCCCGTCCCTTTCCTATGGGAGTCCCCCCCCCCCTCGGGGGTGCAACCAGCATTCACAAGATCAAGTTAATCAGGTGTGATAAAACCTGTCGGCCATCAACTACCACAGTTAGCAAGGAAAAATCTTTTACTCCTAATGACTCTCCTCTGAGCCATTATTTTCTTCTAATTTTTTGTTTGAAAGAAAGCTCTCGAAGAGATTTATCTGAGCACGTAAAAATCTCATTTACCAAAAATGACACTTTTTCCATGGCTGATACCTTACGCAAAAGTATTAGGCGAATTTTTCAAATTTAAGCTCTCAGGTCAAGATATAAATTCACAAAATTGTTTCTTACATGAAACCAGCCTGTGTGCAAAAGTTGAGCTCAATTGGAACAATGTAGATTTTCAACCTCAAATAATATTGTCACTTGCAGCATTTTTCCACCAATCCCTTTCAAATAATTATTATTATGATGATAGCTACAACCCATAATATACCCTGTATGGATATGATGAAGGTTATCGTTTTCAAGGGCCAGGGTATAGAAATCAGGGAGTTTTGGTCGCGAATAGGGATTTTTGGTCTCTAGCCCAGACTGAAAGGTTTTCAAAATTGTAGCTGAACATGGTCTGGTATAGATAACACATAAGGGTTTCAAGGTCCCAACAGGAAGCACAAATGTACATACACCTCTACCAAAAAATTCATAGGGTCGGCTCGTCCCCTCCCCTAACCAGGAAATCAACCAAACATACATGTAACACAGAGAGTCAAAAGCTTTGAAAGGACCCAACTGAGCTTGACTCTTTGTTCACTGAGACATAATTCTAAAGCCTTACCCTCAAAATGACATTCTCATTGTCCAGAGGATATGTAGTATCTTCATAAGCTAACTTTCCTTTGAATTTGTCCAATCTGTTGTTAGGAGGATCACAACTTATTTCCACTATAAAAGGAACAAACAAAGCAAATATTTGATTTATTACACTGCACGTAGTTATTAGGTACCATCTGAACAGCAATGTAACAGTAAAATAACTCGTCTGGCTCCCCATAAATGTATACATATTGCCTGCAATGTTTTTCAGGGACGGATCCAGGGGGGGGGGGTTGGGTGGCTAGCCAACCCTCTCTTTGGGGTCCTTTTAGCCTGAAATTATGAAAGGGAACAGATCTATCACAGAGGGGATTTAATCTTTTAATGTTCCGATATCATTCAGTCAGGTCAGCCACCCCCCTTTCAAGATCCACCACTGTTTTTGTATGCTGATGTCTGATCTCAGCATGCACCTGTGAAGCAGATTTAAATGTGCTACTCAAATGCATTTATTTTACCATTTTAGGCCAGCAGTTGATTGGATCTGAGTGTATCTACTGACAGTGTATCTAATTCTATTCAAGTTTGTTCCCTGTTCTCTCAAACACTGGTACAAAACCTTAAATTAATAAGAGCTGCTAAAGTGTTCCATCAGACTTACATTGTACTCTCTTAAGATATTTGCAGTATTTCAAACCAATGACTGTTGCTACATGTAAAAGCATGCAAAAACTACTGGAAATTTATCCCTTATCCACTTATTAGTTACTTGTATTCCTGCACATTGCAACAAGCATTAATGGTCATACTTTTAACTTTTGAAAGTTGGTCTTCGTCATCTCCAAGCTCGCTAGTTTCTGGAAGTGGTTGGCGACATTTTAAATTAGTTTCTCTGTGGAACGTAGAGACAATTGAATATTAGTTGTGAATTAATCACCTGCTAAAAAGATGAAGAAGATTGCTAGCATAAATTACATGTTGATCTGGAGTTCAATGGCTCAACTCCTGTTTGAAAAACAGACCTGCACACTGAGTGGAAAGTTAACACAAGTAGCCCATGAGAGAAGGACAAACTTAAGAATATTTTATTTACAGTTGATTTATCCTGAATCTCTAGTCATTGGGCCATTGTACAGATGCTTAGTGTTTAAGTCATATTGGTATGATGGTATGGTATATTATAGTGAAAACAAATACTGGATGTTTTGCAGATGTTTAAGCAATCTACAGTGGCAAGGTGGCAATTCAACTTGGCAGTCAAAATGTAGTACACAAGGCTTTAAAAATGACCTTTTTTATTAATGAAGCTCAAGTCTAAAACATATGTTGCAGTTAATTTTTGATCTCAGTTAATTTCTTATTTTAACTAGTTAGTTTTTTCTAACTAGTTGATTTTTTTTATACTACTAGGTAAATAATAGGGTTAGGGTTAGGGTATGGGTTGGAGTCATATATTTTTAAAAAATAGTGGTTCACCCAACATTTCCTATGTGGCAAAGTGGATAAGGGGTTGGACAGCAAATCCAGAAGTTGAGAGTTCAAATCCAGTGCAGGTTAGTAAAAAGAAAAAAAAAATAGATGATAGTACTTAGGGGAGGGGGATACATGTAACAGCAGATAGTAGGGGAGGGTTAGTACGGATGGTTGGGAGGGTTATGACACATCAAGGGAGGGAAGGTGTTTTACTTTTTCTACTTATTAACCTAGTATATAAAAAAATAGAAAAAAAAACTAACTAGTTAAAACACAAAATTAACTGAGATCAAAATTAACTGCAACACATACATGTACTGTAGACGCTGATCAGGGTTTTCTGTAACGGTGCCTTCTTTTGTTGCTGCGCATATGTTCTGCCCATTTCGGGATATTCGGGTTTCTTAAGGAATTTGCCCACCACTACAACAATATTTTTGTGTGGTTTAAATATGGAAAAAGCAGTTCTTAGCAAAGGCTATCAGAATCCAAAAAGAAAACTGGGGGTAACCATGCATTTTTCAGAGATAACTGAGCTTACATGTAAATTTGGAAAGAAATTGCCATACATTCTTTGTATTTAATTAACGCTTTTTAGAATTATGGGTGCTTTAAATTATCTCTGAAAAATGCGTGGTTACCCACATCTTTCTTTTTGGATTCCAACAACCCTTGCTAAGATCTACCTTTTCCCCATAGTCATTACCTTTGGAAAAATACCTCTGTATTAGGGGGCACTGTCCTTAAGTGAAACAAGTGGACGTAAGTGTCATAGGAGTAAACATGGGTGCCGAAGGCATGAACTTCTAGGGGTGTCCGGGGAAGTACCCCCTTGGGAAATTTTTGAAATTGGACTCTCTGAAATGCCATTTTCTGCATTCCCTGGACATAAGTGAGATAAGGCTCAACTCTATCTTTGATTTAACCATCCAAATACAATATAATCTATTGATTTTCACTTCAGAAAATAATACTCATTTTGTGTGAAAGTGACAGACCTTACATGTCTAACAACCCAATGTTACATCCACCCTCTGGCCTTATGAATGAAACCTCTGGTTGATAAATGTTACAACAAAACAATGACAGTGATACTTACACAGAAAGCTGTGACTTACCCATCCAGCTCAGCTGTCTCAATGTAACACAAACCATTTTCTTCACTTGTACTGAGTACTACTATATCAGCCTGTTGAAAATCATACAAAACTGGTCAACTGGTCAAACAGAATTGTGCAGAATGACTGTCAAATGCAGCCAAGATAAGTGCTATAACTTACAGGAATTTGGTCATTGTTATCTATTCTGAGAACGTCACCCACTTGGAGTTTCATCCACCTCTCTTCCACGTGTCTAAGAAAAAAAGGCAAATATAAAAACAAAGTAACTGATTTTGTTCAGTACAAAACAAAACTTACACTTTTTACTGTACTCAGCCAGATAATAACCGACCTTCAGATCAGAACTTACAACTACATGTATGTGATTGAGGGTGCATATGACTAGCCAATGCGTAGCCATAACCTCCCCACCCCGAAGAGAAAATGTTTTCTCCTTGGAGGGGGGGGGGGGGGTATGGCTACAAATAGGCTACACATATGACTTTTCCAAACTGGTGTGGTACATGGTGTGGTTGAAAGAGTTGTGCTCATATTCAACCTCCCATTTGTCCTTCAATCTGAAGGTCACTTTCTGGCCAAATACAAAACTGTATGGTCATGACTGTAAAATTGCCATTTAATATCCTATGCTCACAACATTCTGAATATTCCACCTTTCTTAAAATAAATCTCACTTGCAAGGACTGCCGGCTGTTTCTCCTTTATCTTTAAGAACCTTTGCCTTTCTGTTGTTTACTTCATCGTCACTTCTGTGTCGTTTCTGTAACAGGGCAAGACAATCAGTTTTCTGGTATTAACATAAATACTGTGAAAAAAAATGCCCACAATCTACTAATTTACGCTTATTAAATGCTGCTTGTGGGAGAGTTGGTCCCTTACACGAGGCTTTTGTCTTCAAACTGATTCAAATGGTTTCATGGTTTGTTAAAGGGGCCGTGTCTCGACATTCCAGTCCAATTTGTTTAATTTTTTGCCAGTTACTCACTCTTACTCGCTATGGAACTTACTATTAGCAAAGAAATTACTTGTAACTGACAAAATCACGGCTACATGACAAACATATAGTGTATCCTGAGCATTATATTTAAATTGACAAACAACAGAAAAAAACTGTTTGGTAGGATCTTATTTGGATCCTATTAAGATCCTGCATAGAAATTATTTCCACCAGGGAAAAGGACCTTAAAGCTTTAAGCTCTGATATCAAAATACATATTCTCCTTACTGTTCTCTATACATCTTGAATGGAACTAGCAAGGAGAATTTGTCTAAATATCAAGACATCGTATCCTTGGTGATGACTTCTTTTATTCTCATCACTTGAATGTTTGAACAATGGTGATAAAGTAAAAAGAAATTTCATTTTCATCACTGTTAGGGCTCAAAGGGTTAATATTACAGAACTGTTTAACCCTTTCACTCCCAGAGTCAGTTATGGAGACATTAAGGTGGTTCTAACTTTTGAGTCTGTGGATGAAATCCTATGGTGTGACCATTCAAATGACTCCTCTTCAGCCTTACTTTCACATGGTACTATTTATGTTTTACTATTTTACAAAATAAAATTTGGGATTTGTCTTGAATTTTGACTTCAGGCACTCTTGGGAGTGAAAGGATTAAGGGTGGTTACAGGATTGAATCTTGACTTACTATATCATCTGCTGCATCTTTTACTCCAGTTGCAGCCAAAACACAAATAAGCGGGACAGCTGTAGCTTCTGGACTCAATGCAGTGATTTTAGGAATGGACTATGACAAAAAAAAAGAACACTCGATCTCACTACTGAATGGATGTAGTAGTACCAAATCTATCAAAAACTGATAGATTTGCTCATTGATAGATTACTCATTGGCATAATGCTTGGCATAATAATGCTCTTTCAACTCATCCCAGCCATCTCCACAGCAGGTCCTCTCTTACAATCTCCACATATAGTTTTTGCTGAAGTTATCAACTCAAGCCTGCAGTCATGATTAAGAAAATGAGCACAGCAAACAATGGAGGTGCCATGTGTAGCACTGGCATGAAATATGTTTGTATTTTTCAAAGTGTATGTGAGAGCAATGTGAAGTGAGCTAACATGCTATTGAGTTTCCCCTGGCCATATGGTCCAGAAAAGGAAATATCAATAAAAGATTAACACTGAGGTACAAAGAAAAATCTTTGACCTAGGTAGGATTTGATACCACGACCTCCAAATCGGAACACCATCACTTTATCCAGCTGAGCTACAAGGCCAAGCTGGGAGCACTTCACAGCACTCTCACATACACTTTACAAATAAGAAAATGCCCATTACTGGGGGCAAAACTGTACTTGATGCTTTAATTTGCTTTAAATTGCTTTCATCTAGATGTACATGTATGTATCCTCAATTTTCTTTCACATAAGAGAAATGTTTACCCTTACCATAATTTGATGTTTATCACTATAAACGTTGGTAGATAAGCTTCATACTTTTACTTAAAACTCTCACTCCAAATCGGGGGTGTGGTTTACCCAAAGAACATCTAGACGACAACTCATTCATAAAACTTATTTAAAGCCCTGGCCAAAATGAGTGAAGAGTTATTGCAAGTTGAAAATATGCAGTAGCTTATGACTCTGTTTGGCCGTGACTTGCGTGTACTTGCAATGGCTTCACTTCAATCAAGCTCGAATTTGCATGCAAGTAAACATATCTTTTTGACCTAAAAGATGCCTGTTATTTAAAGGAGGCAATTACTTGATATAGAGGGCACATGAAATGTTTGATCGATACAGAATTCAAAAGTTTTTGAGACAATTGACAGAAGTTTCTTCAAATGGGGAAAAGGGGGGAAGCAAGATTATTAGAAGGGGGTGATTGTTGATATTTCATTTAATTCAAACTTGTATGTAACTTCAAAGTTGTACGTAATGAATGAATGAAAAGGATTAGCAAAAAAAATACAACGTTTTGAAGTCATATTGAAGTTCAAAAATAACAGTTGTTGTAATATTGTTGTAATGTTGTAATAATAGCGGATGTTGTGGGTTTATTTATACTCGTAATGTGTCAGAATAAATGAACACACTCAACTTTGGACACCCTTGAATGCTATAATAATTAAGAAGAGTCTATATTCCATCACATGTCAATTTATTCTACATCGCATAAGGAGTATAAATTTATCCACAAAAATTTGACAGTGATTTCAAGATGACTTCGAAACATCATAAAAATGATTGTATTTTCTCGCTGATTTTTTGATCACTAATTGCATTTTAAACTGTTCCCTTGTTAAAGCTGTGCATGTGCTTACTTACCATGATAATGATCTGCATAAGAAAATATATGTTGGCAATCCTTTGGAATTGTTCAAACAAGTTGAGAGGTAAGAAGGTAAGCAGAGTGTACTTGGATGTCCTGATGTAATTGTTGACATATTGGAATGTGGAATTATGTTCGTGATCATTAGTTCGAAGCTGTCTGTCAGTTTCTGAAAGAAAAAATTCAAATAAATCAAACAAATCAGTGTTAAGATGAGGATGAGGAAGCACAGAGAAGAAGTTGGTTAAGGATGTACATCTGAAGTTGTGTTCAAACTAGCACTGAAGCATATTTAAATGAAACACGTTTTCCTGAACATATTTGTTATTGCATTGTTCACATAAGGTGTCAATTTTTAACATGCTTTATAATTTATGTGGTTTACATGTGTATGCATAAATAATGACACCTTTAGTACCGAAAAACGGAGCTGTTGCATTCATTCTGTCGTTTATTCACACTTCCCAAGCCCTTTAGAGGTGAACAGCCTTTCAGATCATTGCAAGAAGAGAGGATTTGCAGGGTTCAAAATAAAATCAGAACTTTCAGCCTGAATTTGACGGCTTTTTTTTTCTCAAGGCTGATTTTAGCCGGCTGTCAACAAGAAAGAACAAGCACCTATCCCAAGTACGGAATAAAATGTTGACAGGCCCAACGTGGCTCATATGCTGGTGCTTATGTGTTTGTATATTTCTCTTAGCAATGGTTGATTTTTAATTAAGTGCCATTTGCTCATGAGGAAGTTCTTAAAATTAGGCAGAGCTGGGTGGTACGTTGCTACGAAAGGCAGAATTTTTTCCGCATTGTCTCTCTTTGTTGAAGTGCCTTTCTTTCATTTGACTTTGGATGTTATTCTTTTTTCTTTCTACTAGACTGTTGGGGTAGTCTCTCGCACGGAGGCGTGTTTTTAATTGGGTGGTATTCTCAACGAAAGATTTCGCTGAAGAGTATGTTCTAAGAAGACGTAGGGCTTCACCCTTGATAAACCCTTTTCTAACCCCTGGTGGGTGGCAGGAAGAGAAGTGAGTGTACTGAAAAGTTTCTGTGGGCTTAAAATGTGTGCGGATATCAAGGATTGCTTGCTTGTTAAATCTTTCACCTTTGAAAAGAGCGGTATCCATGAAGTTTATTTCTTTCTTTTAATTGGGTCGGGTGGTGACTGTTTGCTAGGACAATAAACTCTTCTACCTCCGTTTTGTCAACATTCCACAGCGAGAATTAAGTCATCGATGTATCTTTTCCACTCAAGTGGTAGAAGAGTGCAGAACATTTGTACTAATATTTGACTGAGCATGTGGCGTTATGCTAAGCTGGATCAGTGTCTCTTTGACCTACATTTATCAGATTTTGCTCTTCGCAACTTATCATTGTTGCGTTCAACGCGGCGATAATGAAACTTGGGCAGTGCGCCTATGAATTTTCGCTTGGCCTCTCTCATTATGGAGTGTATTTCTGTCTTAAACTCCTCGTCAGGAGTGATGTTTGCTTTTGGAACATAGCGCAAGTCTCTTGGGTATGTGAATTTTTCTGTGTGGGCCTGAAGTTTAACTATCGACGTTTCTGACTGCTCGATTTTTCTCTTGAGCATGGAAATCTCGTCGACGGCGGACTGGCAGGGTTGCTTGCTGGCGTTTAACAAATTAGATCAGGCCTTTGAAAATGATAAATGCCGCAACAGTGACACTGATTTTCAGCGCGACGGTATTTCCTTTGGTATCCAGCAAATTCAATTGGACGAGAGCTCAAGGCGAAAGCACACAAAAAAAGCGACAAGGTGCAAAGTGGAACAGGATCGAAGAAGCACTGGTAACAAGAGAACTGAATTGCTGCAGCACTGCTACCCCGTGTCTGGCCTATTTCCTCAAAAGTCGCGTTGTTGATCATGTATGAAACCACGCCGGAAAAAAAAAGAGTGCCGGAAAATAGAGATAGTCGCTAGAACGAAGACTTGATTTTCAAGAATCGAGACAATAATTGTTAACGTTCTGTAATTTGTTGTTGTTTTTTTTTTTTTTTTTAGAAAGCTTTTAAAACGTCATCCAATTCACTTTTGGTATGTGTGTAAGTGTTTCACGGCTGCATTACTTTCTGATATGAAACGTTTACGTTTACGTTTACGTTCTAGGGACGTTGATTTTGCCGATCAAGGGATGGGATGTCATTTTTTTTTCTATTTCTTGGATGAACAATCGCCGGCAAGGGTGGCCAAAGTGCCGGCTGCTATCTTGAACCCTGATTTGTGCAATCTGTGGTAAAAAAACATTCCATTTTTGATTGGCTTTTGTTTTTGGTTCTTTTATGTACGAGGCCTTGCAGGATTCTGCGTCATCACCTGCCCAATAACTGCCCAATCCACGTATCTTGTCACCAGCCCATAATTATATTAATAAGGACATTGCTTCCTTCTGTTAGTGCGAATACATTCTGTGCATCTCGGATCTGGGGCCCGTTTCTCGAAACTCCCGATAACTTTCCGGGCCCGGTAAGTATTTTTTCGAGCTCATTTATCAATTAATGGTTATTATTGGCGCAAACTTAGCGATATGCTTTACGAAATTATAAAGATTAAAATTTAGCTTTCAAAATCAATAAAAATTTTATAGCTATTGGAGAATATTGTGCACCTAAAATAGTTTTCGGGCCCGGAGAGTTATCAGGAGTTTTGAGAAACGGGCCCCTGGTCCGAAATCTTTTAGCCTGCGTGCAGACGTCTCCTATTTCCTTTGCTTCATGCGGAAAAGGGACATCTGCATAACAGCATCGCTAATCGTGTTCCAGTATCCTGCTGTTTTCCAGGAATTCACGCAAAGTGCTCTAACTGGTTGCCCGACAGTAGCCATTGTTAGATTCAATGCTACCCTGCTAGCAGGGTTTTTTATCTTAACGTTTATTTTTCGGAACACAACTAGTGACGCCATTACGCAGATGTCCCTTATCACGTGAAGTGAAGGAAATAGGAGACATCTGCACACAGGCTAATATCTTTGGGTTTCTTAAGGATTTTACCTTAAAATTCAAAGGTTCTTTTGTTTGGTTTATGACTGTGTGTAAAAAACAGATCCTAGCAGTGGCTATCAGAATCCAAAAAGAAAATTGGGAGTAACCACATATTTTTCCCAGACAAATGAGGTTAAATTTGGTAAGAAAATACCACACATTCTTTGCACTTCAAAGCTCTTTTAGAATTATGGTTACTTAATTATGTCCAAAAGAATCATTGTCACCCACATATTTCTTTCTAGATTTCAATAGCCGTTGCTCTTGCTCTTCTTGTCCTCGATAGTTACAACCCCTTGCAAAAAAATTAATACCTCTGTACTAGGACAGGTCCATAGAGGCCAGATTTAAACAAAGGTTTCATTGCAAACTATGTCAGTTTTGGTTTTGTGATCCTATTTTCCATATCTGCAATTCTTATATGTACAAGCTGTCCTCAAGTAAAAAAAGGGCACACAAATCAATGATGGGGCACCACTTGTTCAAAAATCATTGTCAGTTGATCACAAAATATCGCAAATTGTCGGAGAAGGCATTTCCATGTTGTTGTTTCCTTGCGGCTGCATTGCAAATTGTCAGAAATCACTGCAAACAGGACATTAAAAAAGAATATTTTCTACCTTTGCATTTTGTTTGTGGTCATTAGTGGCTACTTGTGGCCAGAAGTCAACTTCTGAAGTCAACAAACTGTTTGCGCTTATTTTTTTACAGTATATAAGTAAAAGTGTTTGCCATGATGCTTCATAGATACATCAATGGAAACTAGCCATACCAGGTTATTAATAAGCCCCAACCCTGTTTGCATGATGCATGCAAATTACAGCAGCATGTTTATTCAAATGCACAATACTTATATTTTATTTAGGACAACACAAATGTATACAATCTTCACCCGTACATAAAGTGTGTGCAGTTCGATCCGGAAATGCAAGTTGGAAAATTTCCAAAGTTTTCAAATTAAACTTATTTGTTAGGTTTTTGCTAGAAAATGTGGACAAAGGCAAACGTAAATAAGTACAATGAAATCAAGGTTATATAAACAATGAAGTCATACAGATGTACATTTAAACAGTCCTTCAAAAATTACATACTTTTGTGAAGAAATAATAATTATAATAATTATATATCACTTCAGAGAGCAAAATGACTTCTACCGATACTAGACGCAACACGCATATCGACTAATCATTCATTCATCAGATTGCAAGATCAGCTTTGATATTTAAGTCTTAAGCTTATAACTAATAGCACTTCTTACCGTGGAGGGAATCGAGCCTCGGTTGAAAAGTACGAAACTAGACTTTAGAAGTTTCTCGACTTACCCTCCCTGTAGCGAAAGAAATAGTTAACTTATAAGCTTATGCAAACAACTGTGTAAAGACAGCAGTGAATTCTCGATCTAAGAAATAACCTTTAAATCGGTCGCGATAAGGAAATGCGGAAAAATTAAATGAATACGTAATATACCTCAGCAAACATCGAGTCACGTCGATCTTCGGCAAACGATTGACTCGTTGTTACGGAAACTCCAAGCAGCTGCTGCGAAACAAGCGCTTCCTTTGCCTGGCAAACTAAGGCTCTTAAAACTACACAATATTAATCTTATAATACCTTCTTGGGTATCCTGTCCTCTGCACAGATGCATCTTGAAGGCGTTAAACCGGTAGTTAAAACTCCTTTGCTCTCTGTTCAACGACCGACCATTGATCTAGCAGTCATTAATTGACACGCGGATTCGACAAACTGTGCGCTGTTTATCACCGTTGGTTTTGCTGTTGGCTCACCACAAACTAATGACCGATAAAGGGATTAATATGCGGTCGACCATCTCTTCAAAAAGATGGAAAATTATTTAATAACCACCTCCCTTCAGCCCGCTTTATCGCTCACGATGAATGTCACAAATATCAAAAGCAAACATTTTCCACCAGTTTCAGCTTTCTCGCCGTTTTGAAAAACCCGCAAAATGAAGGACTGGACTCCAGCGAGAAGCTACAGGAAAAACAGTCGGAAAAACATGAAAACCGCAGAGCATATCTCTTAGGAAAACAGATTTTCCTAGTCAAAACAGTACACCAATGATACAAGTTTTTGTCTAGGAAAAATTCAAGAATTAAATCCTAAAAATCCTCTCTCGAGTTTGGTAAATTACCCGGATTACGGCAGCAAATTGGGTGTCCGATCAGCCTTGCAATTGGTTTTTTGGGTAATATAGTGCGGTTATAAATTGTACTGGTCTAAGCGGTTTACTTTGAAATTTTGAGTTCTTTGAGAGGATGAATATAAATTTATCAACACTAGATAAAAGGAAAGGCTTTTATCAGAGTATCCGAACACTCGAATTTCGTTGTTCTTAGGTGCCGGGGAAAAACCGGAAAAAATGGAAGTGAAAATGCCAGGAAAACTATCATACTAAGAGGAACTGAGCCAAACAAAAAAATTCATGCAAAAGGAAAGGGTACTCGGGCTCCTGGTACTGTTAATATAACCCATTAAAGGGTATAAAATAGTGTTTCTTGGTGTTTAAGAAATTCTGGGGCACTGCCCCAAGGGTAATTTAACTTAGGACTTTATATACAGATTTAGCCACGCCTAAAAGCGGAGCTCCACATTTTTTTTTCACTGATACTTATGAATTTAGTCTGAAAATACTCCCATTATTTTCCCCTCTGAGAATCGAACCCCGCACCGTTCTTGTGCAGTTGCCTGAGTTTTTCTTAACATTTTCAAAAGAAGCGCGCGAGAGAAGAAAAGCGCTATACCAAAAGAAAAGAATTAGACAGCTTTTGACCTTTCCCGGTTTTAGGCTTGGCTACGGAGGGGCTTCTCGTTTCTGAAATATTCGCCGTCCTTGGCTTGTGCAGTTTTGTTGCAATACACTAAGAGAGACTTAAGTTTATTGGTAAATAAAGTTACCTTACCTTACCTTACCTTACCTAACAAAAGTGATTCCATAATTCCATATTTTTAGATTTACAGACTTTTAGTGGCATGAAGTGTGGAATCTTACACTGTATTTCAGAACTCAGAAACTGGCTTAGTAAACAAATCCGAGCATTTCAAATCAGTAACTCGATTTGACTGGCTGACAAAATCAGGTGATCTTAGTGTGAGGTACGACACGTGGTTAATGGAAAAGCAGATCTTACAGGAACTATTTTTTCCTCAAGAGCTCTAAATCTTTTCTGGCCTTGCATGTGAACGTCATCATCGAGACCACTACTACACAGTAACACACCTATCAATCAAATTTGTTCATCCATGGTAGGCTTGGTATTGTAACATACGATAAAACGTTATTTTGGAGATCAGCGCATCTGGAATTGAACGGTCGCGTGGTTGAACAAATCAACCGGCGTTTTTAAATAAATTGCTTTAAAATTACAAAGCTTTTTGTCATAAGCAGCTGCTTTGCCAATTTTCTTTTATTGACTTGGATAATCGGTAATGAAAAAAACAAACAAAAGCAAGTGCGAACTAGTATTGTGACTGTTATGCCTGTTTAATTCAAGCTTGATTATTTTTTTTTTATTGTAGAGTGTTCTAAATTAAATGCAAAGTTGGAATGGACAGGAGTTAGCTGAAGTGCAGAACGAACGTACGTTATTTTTAATTTGGGGGAGTACAAACTGAGAAAACTATAGTGATATTTAAAAAAGTAAAACGAATAATGGGAGTGGCAAAATCAACTTCTTAATAGCCCATTTCTCTGATTTCATTTCAGTTGTGCGCTTGTGTGTTGAGTGGAAGTGAGGCTAGAGGTGACTTTGTTTTGATACAAACCTTCTTGATCATGATCATTTATAAATTTGGTTGAATGGAAAGCGCCCATTAGTCAACCCCGGCCTCGTTTCTACTCAAAAGCCAGGACACTAAGCAAACAACTATAAAATTGGCTATTTTCGTGCATTTATTATGTGCAAGAAGCGGGACATCCGAAATATGGTAGTAATAAACTCGGCTATGTGGAAAAACTATGTCATTTCTTTTATCTTATAACACTCAAAGCAATGGATCAATAGTGAGTCTGACTGCTTCAAAATCACCCGATTAAATTAAATTTAGTATTTGATTCGTATCGTACCCATGTTAGTACTATACGGTTGTCATTTTTCGCGCCATTTAGGTTTGTTTGCAGATCTTTGAGTCATTTCAGTGGTTCATCACTGCCCGTCATCTGAGACCGTTGTATAACATTGGAAGTTGACTTGTTTGACCTAATCTTTGAAACTGTAGAACAAATCAGTTAGCTTACAACTTAACTGATTTAGCCAGATTCACTGACAGTTGTTGCCTCCCGATTAGAGTCCTTACTGAGAAAGTTGTTGAGTGAACTCGTCGCCGATTTGTAAAGCAAGGCTATAGTATTCTATTCTAGTATTAGCGTTCTATTCTGTTTGAATCCTTTTTATTGTTAGTAAGGGATGGGCAAATCACCCCGGTTGAAGTGATAGTCGACGTGGAATAAGTCAACTAGAGGATTCTCTGCGTGTTTGGTGCCCCGCCGGAGTCAAGATTAGCGTCAAACAGAGTGTCGAAAAGACTAGAAGATTATTTAATAAACTTCTTTACAAGGTCGGGCCAAATACATGTTTGTAGGAGCTCCACCCGAAGAAACAGGGTGGGCTTGGTCGGGTCGCCATTTTGCTGCCTTTCTGGTAAACTTGCAAAAGACGCTTTACAGATGTCACGAATTTAAACCGGCCTCAGAGAACCAATAGGAGAGTGAGATATCTCTAGGGTATCCCATTCACAGGGTGAAATAAGGCGTTTCCGTAATTCGGAAAATTGACGGAAACCTGACAGTTGACATTTCCGTTACGTTTCCGCAGATCGGTTACGACGGGAAACGTGTAAGAGAAGAATGGTGAGAATGTTTGGCGTTTCCGCAGCGTTTCCGTTAGCTGAAACGTTTAAAATGTTTCCATCGCGTTTCCGCAGCGTTTCCGATGGCTGAAACGAGCAAGGTTTTTCCTTCGGGTTTCCGCAAACGGATTCGAACGGAAACTTGGCGGTTTTCCATTCCTGGTACTCCGAGATACGCACAGTTTAACTGATATACTCTCCAATTCGGAGTCCAGAACGCTTTTAATGATGCTCTTAACGTTGTTTGGAAATGTTTAGAAATTTAACCCATGGCCATAAAATAGTTTTCAAAACAAAGCTGGGGAACCTCATGAAGTTTCTTCGCAAGTACACGGCAAAAAAAGCATTTTTGAAAATGAGTTAAACTGACTCTTTGAGTAAAATGTGTATTTTACTCAATATGTTGAGTAAAGAATAATCTAGCACTGGACCAAAAAATGAATTTACCGCAAGTTTGCCGATCGAGCAAAGTTGTTTTACATTTAGAGTACTGATATTGCTATTTTTGTGATGTACCACCAAATTATATTATTCGAAAAGCGGTTTGCATTTTCATTCTCGTCGGTTCCTCGCTGGCTGGCCGATTTGGCCGAGTGACCTTGGGTACGAATTGATCATGCGCAAAGTAGTTCCCTTCCCGACGTGCTTTTCGCTTTTTGGCGCCTGTTTTCAACGACCTTCGGTAGCATTCAGCATTTGAGGGATAAACTTTTGTCGCTTTGGAGAGATGGCTTGTGAACTATTCCTTCTTCTTGCTTCACGGTCATTGCATAGATGCATGCAATCTCCTTACAGCGGATTAACGATCGGTGGGAATGTTTTTCTGCCATTAATCAAGCTTCATCAAGTCAAGATTGGCCGCCATATTTGATGGCACATGGTTCCTGTTGCGATTGCCAAGGTAAGCTTAAGTTTAGACTGTACAACGTAAGCTTAAGCTTTGATGTATCCAAATATTCTTGCCTTGTTTGATATTTACTACGTTTGAGCGAAGTCCTCCGCACTTGGAGTGTTATTGATGACATTATTTTCTCAGGGACTTCAAAAGTAATGTCAAGATACGGTCAGATACCAGTCAAATTGAAGTTTCAAAACCCCCTCCGGGCATTCCTCCGGGCATTTGAACTTTTGAAGATTGGCTTGTTCAAATTCCCTCCCCTCGGGGCAAAAAAGCCACTCAAATACCCCACCAACTAGTACTGAAATACATCATACCTCTCCTCAAAGACAAATTTCGTCTTTAATCAAACACTGTTCACGCTTTCAGAGAGAGATCTGCCCTTATGACACCTTCAAGCTTCTTTTAAAGACCCTTTTAAAAGAGTTATTTGCAGACAAAGGCAAATTTCTATCTTGTAAATCCATCATACCCTGCAAAAACCGGAAAAACTCATGGGCGTATTACACTACAACAAGAGGTAAATCCGGATCAAATTCCCCACCTTTCCAACGCAATGTTCAAATTCCCCCCTCCTTGGGCACGATGCACAGTCAAATGCCCGGGGGGGGGGGGGAAGGATGTTGAAGCTTCAATTTGAAAGGTACATAATATTTATGAGGGTCCTGAAGGGGTAAAAATGGGAGCTGGGATTTGCCTATTTTAGCACTGGGAAAATGGGATTTGAGGCACTGGGACTGGGAAAAAAGTAGCGTATAATGGGAATGGGAAAGATGTCCTATTGAAAAACAGAATCTACAAACCATTTGAAACCCTTGTTAAGTGCCTTAAATGCACAAAAATGCAACAAAAATAGTCTTTAACAATACCTAAAAATTAATTTTTTGCAAAACAAACAGATATCAAACCAATGTAGTTGTGATCTGATTTTAGCATTGAATTTAAACTGCATTTACTGAAATCAGCAATTTGGTTGCACAGCGTTAGACGTTCCCTCTATATGACTCTATGTGCCTAACAGGTCAAACCAATGTAGTTGTGATCTGATTTTAGCGTTGACTTTAAACTGCATTTACTGAAATCAGCGATTTGGTTGCACAGCGTTTACTTGGACGTTCCCTCTTTATGACTCTGTGCCTAACAGGTCAAACCATGACTTCGATTAGCTAATTTAAAATGGCAAATACGGGTTAAAAAGTGTTGATGTTGTGGCAATTTTATCCTTGGTTCAATTCTTATTATCCTTGTTTATGTGTATAGTACAGTGTAATGTTGATAATGAACCAAGGATAAAATTGAACCGCAACATTGAGGGGCCTGCGCGATTCCCACAGTTCGTGAATGCAGGGCTGTGCTCTAGCAGCGCCCGGGGCCTCAGGCTACTACACTGTAACTTTTGTCTGTGGGCGACTAGAAAAACTCATTTTTGCATAATGCTTAAGGGCTGGGAACCCCAGAATTCACAGTTGGGGCCTTTGAGCACCACTTCTTAGAGCACAGCCTTGGAATGATATTTCTAAAAAGGCCTTCATACATGTAGCTTAGCTCGTACTTTCTTTTTAGTATTACATGTACATGTATATGATGGGAGGCTTCTTAAAGAGTTTCTTCAATTCAGATGTGGCTGATTCTGTACTAATTGAAGGGTCCAGTCAAAAACTATGCGAAGTGGAAAATTTGCATAAATCGTTTTTTTCCAGAAGTGCTTGAATTTTTGCATGCGGTCTTCAAATTAATGCAAAACCATGGACCTGTATTTTTTCCACTGGTTTTCACTTTGTGCCATTTCCCCATCAGTATATACTTTAGGCTAGGCAATGCCAGGTGGTTTGCATAACAAAGAGTAGTATTTTCTCACATGCAGCTTTGTTTTTCTGTTTTAGTGCTGATTTTCTGTCCAAGAATTTTACTGTCATTAAAGATGTGTTTACTGTTCATCGTGGTGTAAGATAGGTAAGATGAACGTTTATTCGTTTGTCTCATGGTGGAATCGCTTAGAGTTGTTGATCGCGATGTTTCGACTGCAGTACTGCTAGTCTTCGTCAGGCGATGACGTCGATTGTTTACCTGTCGCTATTTGTAGCGCGATGGTTCGCTGCCATTGGTGCATTTCGATCCTCATTATTATTCAGACTATTAGATGTTGTTCCCTCACAGGTCCGCTTTGTGGTTGGTCGGCTGTTGTGCTTTCTGATCGTAGGTATCCAAGCTTCAGGAATTTCGATTCCACTATCTCTATTGACACGTAAACAATCGACCTCATTGCCTGTTGAAGAATTTTACTTCTGGGAGGTGTTTTTTAACAACACTAGCTGGGTACCCTGTATCATTCAGGCGTAATTCGAAGAATTTTTTCTCAAATATTGCTTTCGGGAGGATTTTCTACGAAGCCTTAACGCCTCTCCTTAGATAACGCCTTTCTTGACCCCCCCCCCCCCCCCCCCTTCAGGACCCTTATTTATGGCTCATTTCTGATGGCCCGCACCTTTTGAATAAAATTCAAATATATTTTCTTTGTTTTGAATAATCATGTTTACACATTAATTTCATAATGCGAAATCTTTACGGTTGGCACAGTTTGCGAGTGATGCATTTTTTGTCAGATCTTCAAGCTGCTGTACCATTGATTGTGAGTGACCACATTCACACTGATTGATTATGGGTTTTGCCTTTGTTTTGAATTACAGTGTATCATGTTTGTACTCTAACATATATTTCCATAATGTAAGATCTTAATGCTTGGTACAGTTTGCAAGTGGCAGCTTTTTTGTTAGCTCTTCAAGCTGCTGTACCAGTGCAAGTGATCACGTTTTCACACCGATTGAATATGGGTTAAGGCTTTGTTTTTAATCATCGTGTTTACACATTTAATTTCACAATATGAGACATTAAGTAATGGCTCGTGCTGCTGCATGCTATTGCTGCCATGTTTTTTCTTTAAACTGCCTATAAAGTGGTTGCAAACTGAACTGCAAATTTGTCTTGATTCCAGTTGTTTTATATGGTAACTTTATAATCAATGACCAGCTGAGACAAAAGAATAAAAAGATAGGAAAAAAGGACAAAACAAATCTAAGGGACACATAACCCACCACTAACTACTGCTGTTCTTTGTTTCAGGAGAAAAAGCTGAGGTAACAATAGCAATATTGCCACTGCTATTGGCAAAGGCTGTAACATGCAAACACAAGGAATTTGTGGAGTTTATCTCGGTAAGTGTATATTGGTTACATGTACATGTATGCTCATTCACTCTTCACAAATGTGTAACAGTAAGTACGTGAACTTGAAGGTCAACTTATAGCATAGCAGTCAAATTCAGAGATAAACCAAACTTATGGTCTGAAATAAGCTATTCTGGAAGGGGACAGTTCTTACTAACTTTTCATTTAATGAAGATTGTTCCTTGTAAAATATTTGCTCAGAGTTTCAACTGAATACAATGCAGACTGCAGAAACGAGGATACAAACAGTCCAACTGAAAACACAGTTTCATGCAGCTTCTATTCTAGTCCCCATATGTACTTGTTTTTCTGCTGTTGTTCTTGTCGTTGCTTTTAATGTCATGGTGAGTACTTCATGTTTTTTTTGCCAAACTCTTGTAGTGAAGATGCTGCATGAACATCAAATGTTTCGTCTCCCCGAAAGTATCCACAATCACTGGTGTCCATCTTTACACAAGCATCCACATTTAAATTAATTTGTTAATTGTTTTACTTTATTTTTATTATTGTTTTTGTTCTTATGTTCTTGATTGTTTCTTCAACAGGAAGAAACCAGTCCCAAATAAGTGACAGAGAGGAAAACAACACCATATCCCATTCATAATCTTCCAGGGTGTCCTGTATTCTCCGGCCAATAATGTGCACATCCATTGTTGAGGGAACTCTAGCTTTGTTGGCCACGTTTTATGTTTTTATGTATGAATATCCACCAGGCTTTGTAATTTTTTTTGTATCTACAAAATGCATTTTGCAGATAGAAGATGGGAGAAAGCTGCCATGATCCACCATACACTTTGTAAATTTAGTACATGACATAAAGGTAGGCACTCACGAGGGGACTGGTCCCTGAAAAAAGTCCATGAGACTAATCCCCTTGTGTGTGCTGGCCTTAAATGTCTCAGCAACTGAACAGTGTTAATTGCCACAGGTATCTAGTGCTCAACCTTAATGGTTTATTCACATGATCCATGGGCTACTAAAAATAATAATAAAATTTGGTAGACAATTTAGACATGACTTGGTAGCCAAGCCCCAAATTATCCATTATCTTTTGAACACCTGTCCTTGTCAAACACCACTCTGGTTCTCGATTATTCCTGCAACGTAGACGAAACCCAATTTTGACTTGTAAGTCTTTAGCTATTGGACTGCCACTAAGGTCGAGCACATGCATGAGTGGATATAATGGCGCTTTTGTCGATGAACTCAGGTTGGATATTTGTACGAATGATTTTAAATTCATAAGCAATAGTCTCCTTTGCTCTTTAGTTTCAAAGTTACCCATTGAAGTTTTTTATGCATATACGAACTACTTTTTTGAGTATACGATCTACTCTTCCATTGGCAAAAGTAGGGATGCCCATCTTTGAGTGGGCTGTGCCAAGACTGTCCATCTTCAGTGGAAATAATGACACTTTTGTAAAAATCAATTTAAATGTCTAAAGTGATAGTCTGTCGCACTTTTGTTTCAAAGTTAAGCACTACATTATTTTTTTCGAGTTTGTAAGCCACTTTTTCATTGACAAAAGTAGGGCCGCCCATCTTTGAGTGGGCTGTGCCAAGACCGTTTGTCCATCTTCGAGTGGAAATAATGGTGCTTTTGTCAATGATCTCAGATTGGATATTTGTAAGAGTCAATTTAAATGCCTATAGTGATAGTCTGTCACACTAACTCTTTTGTTTAAAGTTGAGCACTATAATATTTTTTTTTCGAGTTCGTGAACCACTTTTTCATTGACAAAAGTAGGGCCGCCCATCTTTGTGTGGGCTGTGCTAAGACTGTTATCCTAATAGGACATTCTCTGTACAGATAGTGAAAATAAAACGTAATCCTCTTAAATGCTGTAGATGTAAAGACGTTTGTTAATGCAGCTTCCACTTCTAAAAGTTGTGTATGAGTCACTTCGTTGGTAAAATCCGATGGGTATACCGTAAGTTGACGAATGCATCCACATTAGCAGGGTATTCCCGGCTATGTCTTTTTTTATTAGGCGTATCTGTGACTTACAAGAGAAATCAAATCCCTTCCCATCCCAACTTGAACTTCCCAGTGAATGATGTACCCTTCGAAAAATCCAGCGGGTAATTGTGTGTCTGTCAAATTTACAAATCGTGAAAACATAACGGTTTTTAGAGTTTCCGTAACTGCGTAAACCTTGTGGATACGTGATTTATCGTTACATTTACTCTTCGGAAATCCAGCGGCTAATTGTGTGTCCGTCGCGGAAACACGATGGCTATCAGAGTTTCCGTGACTGCGTAAACGTTGCGGATACGTGAGTTTAAGGAATGCGTTTCCGCAGAGCCGCAGTTGCGGAAACGTAATGTACATCCGTGTTTCCCGCAACGGTTACTTACATTTCCGTTTGCGGATATTCATGTTTTCGTTGAATAACCGTTATGAAGCCTGAAACGTAAACGCGTTATTTCACCCTGTGATTGTTTCTAATAAACTGCCGCATTCCCACAGAATATCAATTCAAATGAGTTTGAATATTTATTAACGCGAGTACGAGATTGAGTGCGAGTACAACTTTTGAATTTCAAATGCAATGACGCCTCCAGGGCTCTCACTCGTTCCTGTTGTTCTGACCAGTAGAGAAGAAGGTCCAGAAATAAGATTTGCATGTGACGTGGTAATGCAATGCCTGCAAACTGGAAGTGAAAACGCATACTCGTACTCTTATCTAAAGTTTCCTATTAAGAACTGGCCAGTTTACTTGGCGGGAAGTAGCAATCAGCGACAGGCCTGCACGCCTTTTAACAATGGAAACATTTATCTAATGTAGCCTCTTAATATTTTTGCACTGACAAGTATGTGATTTTTAAGAAAGGATGTGAACAGTGGCTCTTAAAAGATTTGTCGTTGCAATGACTGTCTTGGTTTTATTAAGTACCATTTTTTCATTAAAACGTGTATGAGGTTTGGCACTGTTTGTTGGCATTATGTTCAGTCAAATGTGTAACAATTAGCCCCTTTCGAAACTGTGAGTTTCGTGTCTATGGAGCTTAATATGTTTCCTCCTTTTGTAAGCAAGTCTTTCGACTGCCGATTAGCATTTCTTAATTGCAAAAGATTTCAAGATGGTACCGTAAAATGCTAGCACGAATGGCCCAATACATTTTCCGCGGAGAATACGCGATTAATGTTTTTGTTCCGCGTTAGTCTCACATGTTATCCGGCATCAATATACAAGAGGCCTGAACCTTAGATTAAAAAATATGTGTTATCAACTGATGATGAGTCACTGTTGAAACCCTTCTATTGATTCTAAGATTCCATACTCGAGACTAGGATGACTTTTAGTGTAGCAGAATAGAGATATACCTTGTTTGTTGGCGGACACTTTTGCTGTTCTAGACTTCATACGGCCGTTGTTCTTTCCACAACTGGATCAATCCACCGTCAGTATATTCTTGGCAGGTTCTGTTTTCTCAGACCTCTAGTCTTCATCTCACCTCGCGATTTCTCTTTATTCGGTAAATCCTGCGTCATGAAGCGTACCACCTTGCGCTCAACTGAAACAAAGTCAACAAAATTAATTGACTTTCAGGGAAAAGCTGTGTTTTAGCAACGCGATTTAACATTAACAATTTTTTTGTCTCTCGGTGCACTGACGCGCATAATACCAATAAATTGTGTTTGTGTTTTGTTTCAAGTCCCTTGTGATTCACTGTTATATTGTTGACAACCGTTATTGTGCATTTACACAGAGATGCATCATTGATTTTATAAAGAAGTGATAAAAATGCAAACGTCTGTTTTATGATTAATTATAAGGCTTCGCAGATCCTGCGAAAGATTGTGGTTAAAGAAAAAGATCGCCACAAGGTAAAAATGGAAATAAAACACACAAATCTAGAAGATACTGATAGTAAATACCAATACTGAGTTAATGCTGTTTTACCAATACTGCGCCATTGTTGTTTCACCAACACTCAGCTAATGCTGTTTCACCACTACTGAGCGAATAGCTAATGCCGTTTCACCAATACTAAACTAATGCTGTTTAACCAATACTAAACTAATGCTATTTCGCATGAGATTTCAGCGGATAATGAAAATCCATTGATTTGAGTTTTGGTTGACCCTTATTCGCTCTCAGAAAATTTTAACTCTCGCCAACTCAACTCGCTTAGAATCTCGTTTTCACTCTTATTCTCACGGGCATGCGGTTGAGAAATAGCTTTGTAGAACTGAGATAATACTAGCCATCTTCAAGCTTTATTTCTGCGTATCTTAAATACTGGACAGACCATCTGCCGAAAAGTAAATTGTCTGACAAAGAAAGATATTTAGAAATCTATTTACTACCCGTTTTGTGTAATTCATTCACTGCTTCTAGCATGGTTCCTTTAGGCGGCGTTTAAATTGGTGCCCAAGGACCGTTCCCGGGTACGGAGCCGGGTAAGTATCAACGTGGACAAGCTTTTTGTAAGTACCCATGTAGAAAATTGAGCATGGTTCCCGGGGGCCGGATATACGGGGTCGACCTTGTACTCGGACATTCCGTTGGACGCCAGTCCACACGATTTTCTTGTGTGCTTGGACACTTGGTCCGCAATGCCTTTAGTCACGGTCACAGAATGTAAACGACCCACAAGCAGTTCTGTATTCTTTTACGCCCACTTCAAGGTGGCGTCCGATTAGAACGTTTTTACCAGAAAAAAGGCGAAAGAAAGTGAAAGTGACTGTGTAATTAATAAACAGCTATAATGCTTGGATTCAAACCAGTGTAGTTGCACAAATTCTAACCTACCGAATGATCCCAAATAAGTAGTAAAGCAGCATTGAATCCTAAATGCAGCTAAACTATTAATAATTAACCCGAAAAAGTAAACGCGGTAGTTTAACCCAATACCAAACGCGAATAGCTGCTGGAGTAAAGTTTATCGTGAAATGAGAATTACCCTTTACTCGCCCAAGGCACTGCACGGTCCGAATCAAGCCAGGAAAAACTGATATTAAGTTGACTTGCAAATAATAATTTTTTACGTATTTGTCAGACGGTGGTGGGCAGCAAGAACTCTGATTTTATCGTCACTGTACACGCAGAGGCCGGGATTTCCGTCAGAAATTAAACAAGGCCAGTATGAGGTCTGCGTTAATATAGACTATGTAGAAACGAAAGTTTGAGTATCACACGGCCGCGCGAATAAATTTAAGAGCAAAAATGGGGAGAAAGCTATTATATTTTGGTCACGCAGTTCCCTCAAACTCTTTTGATCACAAGGCCTGACGAGAAGAGACGACAAAACTGATCGAACCCATGAAGAACAATCCAGCATGTCCCAGACGTCCTGGTACGCTTTGGATGCGAATTTGATTGTTCACCTATAGTTCTTAAGTACGCACAATTAGTTTTGTTTTGGTAACTTTTACAAACAGGATATAACATGTTGTGGATGAAAAATAACAGTAAATATAATCACTGAGCCAGGGGGTGCTACGTTGAGAATTTTTTTTGTGTGTGTGTGGTTTGTTTTGAGTTACTTAAATAACATGAACATTGCCCATTAAATTAACACGATGACCTTAATTCATTTCTTGCTTGTGCTGGGCCAGTTAGTTCCTTCGCGTCGGATTCTTAACGTTAGCAACATCGACGAGAGGTTTATCGCCTCCTTTTTAGAGCTACATTGTAGTCTGGCCTCTTTAAATTATTACTGTAGCCTAAAAGATTCGAACATTCACCATTTTTCTTTAACCTTCAGTCATGAAAGAACGACAGATCAGAAGAGTGCAAATTAAGTCCTTGAGAGTCACAGTACGAGCATGAGTCAACAATAGCGAATACGTTAGTAGAGAGATCTCGCGAGATACGATGATTCAGTTGGAATTTTCAGCAGTTAAATTCTCTTTATTAATTGGAGCAGATTCAAGCTCTATCGCTGAAAGCGAATGAAAATTAACAAGAGGACGCCAGAGTTGCTGACATGATAACAAGACTGACAGTTTGGCGAGTTAGAACTCTTGTGGACTGATTCTCATTCTGAGTAAATAAATTGCACGAGAGTACCATGTACGTGAAAGTCGACGAGCGCGCATAAGAGTTGCCTGGAGGTCAAAAGACTGGGTCTCCATCGATTGGCACCATCGGCTTTCTGAGATATATCCCGGTCCATGAAACGACGTGGCGATATAAAAAAACAGGCATTTTTGTCTGTTTTTATTTTTTTCAACCGTAGCTGCGACGTTTTAACTTTCATTTGATCCAGATTAAACAGTCTGCTCGTGATATATTAACTTCTAACCCGTTTAGTGTTTTTAGCGCTCTATTATTTTTTTTCTTAACATGCCTATCTTTTCAGTTTTTCGAGGCCGAAAGATATTGCTTCAACGTGGGCGGGAATTTTTCACTCAAGCAAGTGGAGAATACCGAAACATTCGAAAGAAATATGGAGAAATGTGATACAAGGCAAACACGAAAACATTTTCAAGGGCGGATAGATCGAAATTGACTATAAGCAAGTCTGTTTGTTATCTTCGAGATGATGATTCGCCTGTATTCAAGTTATTGACAAACCAATACAGTAATTGTAATTGAAATTGGTTGACAGTTAAACGACTGTATTAGCTACAGGCGTTTATACCCTCAAACGACTCAACAAGCCGAATACAAATCTCACGTCCGGCTGTTTGTGTGATAAATACACACGATTTCTTCTACTCATGTGATAACATCCTTTTAACAAACTGAAGTTCAACTTGACGCGAGTCAAACTTAAGTACATCACTGCGGTAACTGTAGACCAAATGGAGAATTTTTAACATGCTGGTAGTCACTTCTTTCTCATAACTTATGTTAATTCATTATAAAAATTTAGAAACAAAAAGGGTATCTAAGAGAACATAAAGTTACCTTAAATGACCTTCATGCAGCCCGAGTTTCAACCCTCGACACCTGACATACCCAAATTCTCATTTCTTTTCACACGGCTCGCTACGAGATTTGAAAGGATTTAAACTGACGGTTGAATTCGAATTGAATTGTTTTGAACTAACACTTAGCCCCAGCAACGAAGAACAACAAGAATTCTGGGAATTGCAGGTGATGTTTACTTCGTTTTAATTTAAAATGTGCCATTATTCAGTGTTGTCGAGATGGGTTATTTAAACAATGCTGATAGCAACCGCGAAACACTGATCTACATGATTTTTCTCCACTGGAGTGTCAACTTAGTCCACCGTATAACGAAATCTGTTTTAAACACGTCGATCTCGATAACCTGGTGGCAAGATAATTTTGCGGTTGATAGAGAGTTCCCCCACAAATAGACCTACGAATGGAAAACACATATTGACAATCAGATGAGAAATGATTTTACGTGCATTAAACATGAATGTGGTCTAGTCTTGGTAACATGAACACAAAACTTATGCATCATCTAAAATATCGCTGTTCTTCAAACATGAGGGTATTTTATTTACTTTCAGTTCTTAAAAGTTCAGTGAATCTGATTGTCGTTGGCCGGATAGAGTTTTTAAAAGGGAAAACTTTTGGAACTCTTTTCTCAAAATAATCAATCGTCATTTTAAACCAGCACGCGTAGACCGAAATTATCATTTTACTTATTCCGTTTTGTCAGTTTTAATCTGCAATGTGAAAAAATTCACAGCTTAGAACGGAAGGTGTAATTACTTTCCTCTATTTTCTTCTTTTGTAATTAACATAATAATAATAATTTTATCAAAAGTGAAAGAGACAAAAAACAAGAAGTGACTTTTCTTATCAGCTGTAACGTTAATATTGTCCTCAAAAAGCTACTCGCAGCTTTGCAGCATATGAAAGCCCGGCAGTGAAGGAGTAGATATAAAATTATCGTTTAGTTTTGATGGGCAGTTTTGGCTTGGAAATAAGCATATATGTGAATAATTTCAAAACAAAATTTATATAACAGAATTTATCTGAAATAAACAATGTTTTAAACTTTTCACTGACACACAGTTTTAAGCGAGTTGTTTCAAATAAACGATATGTGTGATTTATGTGTGTTAAGATAAATGGAAAAGATTTTGGAATTTGAAGTGAAAATTAATCAACTTTTGTTTGGGACACTGAGGGATAACAAAACCACGCGTTAGTTTTATTATTTACTTAGTGATATCTTTGTTTCAAGATCCATATTATGGTTACCGTCCAACAGTCATTTGACGGTCGGTCTAATAGTTCCCAGTTTCCAGTTCCTAAGGTCCCGATCGAACAGAAGGAACCTGGATTCTTCTTCTAGCCTCCTGAAGAGAGGCTAGAAGAAATGAGTGGCACTTGTGTCTTTATACCTGGTTCGACACAAATTTCAATCGCAATGTTTAAGATTCATTGACTCCTGTTTAGTAGTTTAATGCTCTGCAAAACCGTGAGTCGCAAGATAAAGGATGAAATACTTTGTATTAAAGAGTTGAAAGAAAACCCTTAACATAATGACCTTGTAACTGACTCAATGTTGCCCGTGACCGTCAGTAAAATTAATAAAAGTTATGAGCTTCGATCAGGTGGTTTTGTTCTTTTTTATGGTCGTAAATCTAAGTTATTTCAACCAGCTTGTCATCCTTCACTTTCACTTTCTCTTTTTTTTTCTTCTTTATTTGTTTTGTTATTTTACTTTTCTTTATTTCTGAAACACCTTGAATGATGAATTTTTCGGTATTAACGCCCTGATAACGCTCCTTATGTTTAGATTACGTGACATCTGCAAACAGGAAGTGCATGTCAGAGTACGGGAAGTACGTTTTTGCTATTTCCTAATATAGGAGAAAGTCGTGACGTGTCTAGAATTCAAAATGGCGGACGATAAGTAAAAATTTTATAGAAAAAGTTCTTATCCTTTTAACGGAAAGATAGGAGACAACAACAGCTTCCGCTAACTTGTTACATAGTTTATAAGATGAGGAATATTTGTCATGTCTCTTTTGAAGAAAGGAGGCTACACAACTTACGTTTCAAGTCGAACTGAAAACGAGTCGCAACTAGTCGAGATACAAAATGTGCCGTCTTCAAGGGTTTATATCTTTGGGGATGATGGGCCAGATGAAGTTGGGATCGAGGACTCGACCCTGGAGATGACAGAGCTCAGACCAAGGAGTAAAAAAAAGCGATCATATGCGTCGACGAAATCGGCGATTCAACAATATAACAAAAAGACTGAAACTATCCTCCGTGATATTTTACCAAATGATTCCCTTCAAAGTTTCTCGCTACAGTATGGTTGTACGGTACGTATTTAAGACTTCACGTTGTAATACCAATATCGATTATTTTATTGCCTTTTCATCTATGGCATTGCGTGCGTGTGGTTCAGAAGGATTTTACCCCTGTATTTTGTTTGATCTTGGCTTTGGAATTGGCGTCTCGTTTCTTTATGTGTTCATCTGTCTTAGGTTGTTACGGAATACTAAATGCCTTAATGTGATTTATGTTCCAGTTATTCATAATTAATACTTATGTTCAAGGTTAACTAAAGATATGTCGATATACAGCAAGAATGGAATTTGAATTAGCTTCACATGCATGCATGTGGTGGTACACTAGAAGACAATGCGATAACGCTTACGTAACTTGATCAACGTGTTACAGTTAATTAGTTTGGTGAGTCGACCTTTATCTTCTCAAAGGAAAGGCTCACTATCAGCTGGTGCGAAAGTTATCGGAAAATCAGAAATTATGCTGGCATAATCCATCAGACCCTACTACACTACTGACACTGAGCTTCAGATGTCACACTAACACTCACAGAAATATGGAAAGTGTTCTCTGTAAGTGTTTGTTAGTTATTGATCCACTTATTGATTAATAATTGATGTTGCTTTTATAGGTAGCTGAACTGAAGAGAGCCAATTACTTATACAGTGATCAAGACTTCCATGCACTAAAGACTATCAAAATCCCAGTTCAACCACATGGGCTACTTACAGAAACAGGAGCTAAAAAGCAAAGGCCTCCTCCATTAAAAATGCCTGGGAATTTACCTTCCACGTCGACAGATATTGGTAATGATGATGATGATAAGTCAGATTACGAGGATGGAGAGCCTAATGGAGACTGTGTGCGAACCATCAGTATTCGTTCAGCACTAGACTCACCAAATAGCTTTCTACAACACATGGACAATGACCTCAAGTTGATTTGTAAGTCCACACCACTACGCAAGCATAATCTTGATGAAGTTGCAAGGACACTAACAGTTAACTGTATAAATCCTTTGAAACTGAGAAAGCAACAGGAAAAGACCCTTGGCACTGCTTGTGGTATTGGATGGAAGGGAATAATAGTAACTGTGTTTGTTGTAGGTATATTGCTGCCAGGAATAGTAGCTTTTTTGTATCTGAGAAAGAAAGGCAGTTGACCAAAATATATTTTTACATTTATGTCACCTTTGATAGTCTATTTAAAACCAGATGGATTTTAAATTGCAATCGTGAAAATGAAAATACTGGCTTGAAGGGAAAAAAGGTTGCAATGTACATATAAATTGAATAATATATAACATTTTAATTCTAATTTAGATGAATTAAGTTAAATATTAGGTAATTGTTTACTTAAAATGAGCATATACTTGCAACATTTTTATGCTGGAACTCAGATAATTTACCTTAAGTCAGCAGCCTTGCAATCTCCAACACATCCTGTCTACATACATTTTTACTAAATTAGTTAACTTCAATTATTATGTAGACTTATTTGGAAGCCCAAAAATTCACTCTTGAGTTCATTTTTTTCTTATACAATACTGTTTTTCAATCACATCAGTCACATCAAATGTTAAAAAACATGCAAGTTTCATCAGTATTTGCATGTGAACAAAATCTACAATGCAGCTCAGAGATACTGTAAGCCACCAAAATATTGGGGGTGTGTTGGTGTCTACTATGAACACATTTACATTGTACAGTCACGTCTGTGTAGTTGCTGCATGCAACAATTGTCACTGTCCAGAGTTTGCATCAGGTGTTGCTTTTAACAAGTGGCTATAGCCATATAAAGGGAACTTGGGAATGGCAGTGGTAGCTTTTTTGCCTAGCCAGTTTTGATGCACATTGGTGTAGTGCCTGGCATGTGAGACTGTTAACCCTTCAAACCCTAACAGTGGCAAAGATGAAAATCTCATCATCACAGCTTGTTCAAACAGTCAAGTGATGAGAATAAAGAAAACAATCACCAAGGATAAGATGTCTTGATATTTAGACAAATTCTCCTTACTAGTTTTGTAAGAAATGTATGGAGAACAGTAAGGAGAGTATGCATGTAGTACAGGGCTGGTCTCTGTGTTGTGTTTTTTCTTAAAAAAAAAAAAACGACCCAGTTTCTTCTAACTTCAGTGAGGCATCAGTGAACCATAAAGGACTCTCTAACAAAAAGCTGGCAGGGGGGTGGAGGGGGGGGGGCACAGAAGTCACTTCTTGTTGTAGAAACCCGACCTAAGTACCTCCACCCAGGAGGCATCTCGTGCAGTCAATCCGCCATTCAACTGGACATTGATTTTATGTTTTCTTTTTACCTTTGACTCCTGGCTAATATATCCTACCTTTAAAATTTAGAATGTACTACAGATATTCAAGGAATGTAGATCTTTCCCTCTGGAGTGGTGAGGGCTGCTAGGTTGAACTCGTTTGAGATTGAAGCAGCTCTAGCCTGCATTGCTCCGGTATTTTTTGCACGATCAAGGGCTAAATATGTTGGTCATTTCTTACGGACACAAAATTAGCCTGTATTTGAGTAGCTGTTGACCAGTGATGGTACATTGTATCATTTTAATGCACTTAAGAATTGCACTAGGACTACATACTGGTGCAGTTTGTTACGACCTGTCCTACAACGGAGATATTTTCTCTAATACTAACAGTTGTTTTGTGGACTGATAACTGGTGATAGATAATTAACAATTTAACTAGCAGCATGGAATACAAGGTGGTAAACAACCAATGATGTGCATATTGGCAAGTTGGTTGAAATCACCTCATATTTAACAAGCAGTGACAATAGTTGCAGAGGTTTTTGTAACTTTTTTTTCATGAACGCACTTGAGGACACTTGACAATCTGTGTGCATGAACCAAGGAGACAGCTGGAAATTTGATAACCAATATTAAGAGCTTGATAATCAGTATTTTGATTTAACGAAGGTATCGGATCGCTTGTTTCTCTTGACTCAATAACAGTGATGGCAATCCAATCGTTGTAAAGAGATTGAGGCATAATTTGACACACTATCTTAATAATGATACCACTTTATCAGTTCTATTGATTTGAAATAAAAATACCCTTTGGTCTAGCTCTTGTAACGTCTTCCCATCATGCAATACGCACTAGGGTCAGTGAAGATCAGACCCCAGTTGTTCAAAAGTTGGATAGCGCTATCCACCGGAAAAATCTCTATCCAGTGGATAACGCAGTTGGTTTCCCTAACACTTATCCACTGGATAGTGATTTATCCGGTGGATAGCGCTATCCAACTTTTGAACAACTGGAGCCAGTACAGTAGAAGAATACAAGTACCGTATTTACTCGATTAAGCGCCGTCCCCGATTAAATTATAAGCGCCACACATGAGAGCAAAAAATTAAAGAGCGCCGCATTCATTCACAACAGTGCGGCGCTTAATTTTCCAATTTTATTTTTAAAAGCTTCATCAGACTGAAGTATTAAAGTAAGTGAGTGAATTGTTGGAGGAGCCAAACGAAAAAAACAATTACGGAACAACTCAATCCAAACTTGCCTCGGAAATTTATTTTCCTGTATTACAATGTTTTTCAGTTCGAAGTGGGTAAGCCTATATTTTATTTTTTCTTTGTTGTTAACATTTGCTTGTTATCGTTTACAAATGTTATAATTTTTAAATAAACGCTGCCCCCAAAGAAGGCCCGCTTCTGAAACACTAAAAATTTAATGAGCGCCCGCCGCTGGCTAAGATGGACAGACGGCTCAAGAGTAGCAGAACACAGCAGAATACAGAATTCTTGTGACCTTCGAGTACTGATTTAAAACTGTTGTGTAAGAACATAGCCTGTGTACAGCCGCCCGCTCTATACACAGGCTAGTAAGAACAGTGTACATTACATTTTCCTCGACCAAAACCACTTAATAAGTAAGATTTCAACCGACTACTAACAGATGAAACTACATAATATTCTTTATGTGGAAACAGATCGTATTCGAGCCCGGCCTCAGCTTATAAACTACAACTGTGAATCTTTGGCTTCCTTTACTGAGTAAGCGTGAAATACAGGTTGACAGTCGAATCTCCGACTTGTATTGACTGAACGAAGATAAACAATCGTAGCTAGGGATAACTCAAACTCCTGTTGCCTCTGCTGCAAAACAAGTTAAGGCAAATTCGAGACAAATTTTTTGGTATAATAGAGTCAACGAAAGACGAGCTTTTTCTTGCGTGTAATGTCGGATTGTTTTCTTGCCTACTATCCAATTTGTCCTCTCAGCGTTTTGGTTTGCAACTCTTGTTCTTTCTGTCTTTTTTCGTTTTCTCTGTTCTCTATTTTCTTCAAGGCAGCACGATAAGCCCATTCGTCAGTCTGTACTCTGCCATTAATCTCCTTCTTTTCCTTGAGTAAATTTTCGTACCTCGATGCAAGTGTGGTCCAGGGCATGTCGGAATTCCAAACGTCACTTTTAGCAAAAAACTGCACTTGTTTTTCCAAGTACTGACATTCGATCCCAGATCTAAAGTGCAACTGATGTAAGGTGCCTGGCGAGTTCGGAACATGAGGAATATTTACAACGACTGTAAACAGAAGCGATGTTGCAGAGGCAGTCGCCAAAATCGGTGCAAAACGCGGATTCTTTGCAACAATCAATTTCCACGCCAGTTTGGACAATACGCCGCCTGTGGTCCCTAATGCCCCTGTTATAATAGAAGCGTATTGGAGCTTTACATCCAAGTTTTTGTAGTATCTAGATGACAAATAGTGACTGGTGGCTGTAACTTTCAGACTATTTTGCATCTTTTTGAGTTCATCTTCTAAGTTCTGTCTCCTCATTCGATCTTCCTCGTCCATAGATTTGGATGACATCGAAGAACCCATGAAGACTTTTTTAAAAGAATGACCAGCTGTAGTGAAAGTCGCGATAGTGTAAAAGGTGTAATAGATGAGTGTACAAAATTTTCATCTTGAACGGACCCGAAAAATTTCAAACCGGAAGCGACTTCCGGGTATTAAATCATCCCTAGTTCTCTCGCGGTCAGAAAGAGATCTTTAGCCATCAGTGACGTCATAGGCTCATGCTAGAGCCGGAGCCTAAAAGAACGTCGCTGGTATAACGGTATACGGTAGCTGATTACTGATTGCTGAGGTCTGTCTTTCTTCTGTGAGGCTGGGGGTACTCTCTGTAAGATGTTGGTTGGGACTGAGCCGCCGGGTGATTCGTACGGGACGGCCCTAATGAAAAAAGCTGGCTAAGCCCCTGAATATGTATTGGAGTGAGCTCAGGCGGCGTGGACGTGCTCCATGCGTCTACGTCTTGTGTCCCGTTTTTAGCCACTTTCAGTTTGGGCTTAGAGCAGTAAACACCTAAATGAATGAAATCCAAACCAAGTATTTCATCACCGGCCGTTAAAGTTGCTATGACACCAATTTGTAGTATTAATTTGCGAAGCCTAATATATAGATTTAGCCAAGCCTAAAAGCGGAGCCGCGAAGGAATAAACTGGTGTTCGTTTCTCAAAAATAGTCCTGAAACTTTTCGGTCTGAAATATATTTCGGGGCTTTTTTTGTCTCGTTCGCTTTCGAAAAGTGTTTCTCAAAAAGCCTGAAAGTGTTCCGAATTGTTCTCCAATATTTTGGGGATCTGTTCTGTAAAACCAAGCTCGAAAGGTCATTCCAGAGGCTGAGCACAGCTTGATTATTTTACTCACGAGCCGTCTTGCTTGGTGTTTGCAATGTTTCTATATCCTGTCATTAACTGTCAAGGCTTGTCAAATCTCTTTGGATTGTTGGCTGTTCGCTTGAATGAACTTGAAACGGCGCTCATTTACAAAAACAAAATAAAAATTATTCGAGTATTTAAATGGTTATAGTCATCGCGTTCGGATGTTAACAAATAACATGAACTGCTACTAAATAAAAATATTAGTCTGGTCAAAAATTTATACTGACATTTCACCGGCATTTTACTGGGACTACCCCAAAGAAAGGATCTGGGGAGTTTCGAAGCACTTGTAATAAACTTACTGAAGAAATGTCGCGTAGGTTTTTGCAGCCGCGAAAAAATTCAAGCACTTTGAGGAACACACATTACTTACCGGATAAAATAGCTTTAAACTCAAAACCTGCTCCTCTTATAGTTACTTAAGTAACCCTTATATTTCGTTCTTCAACTTGGGACCATCGAGATTGAAAACAAACAAACAGACACCGTCCAAGCATTCTTAACTCTGTGACATAAGTTTTGCGGCTGCAAATTGTCTGAAATTCGAGCGCTTAAATTAAAAATGCACAGAACTGTTTTTGGAAGCTTTTCGGATATAATAGGTTTAAACCGACAACTGCTTCGCTTATAGTTTTTCAAATAACTGTTATATTTCGTTCTCTAACTAGAGACCATCAAGATTCAAAACAAAGAAACGCCAAACACGCTTTAATTAAATAATGCCGGCATAAGTTTTGCGGATGCGAAGTAAGCCTATATAAAGTTAGGCGCTTTGAGGAACGCACAAAACTGTTTTCGGAAGCTTTTGGGATAAAATAGCTGTAAACCGACAACTGCTTCGCTTAAAAGATTATTACTATTGAAAACGTCTAGGACAAGAAAATCGACAGTTGCACAAAGAGATGGACCGGACAAGCAAAATTGAAAGCAAAGCTTGTGCAGTTGTCTTGCGGCTGTGCTTAGACCTACTGTTATGAATAAACAAACACAAAAAATGGACAGAGAAATCATTTTTGAAAAAAGTTTCACTTCCAAAATCGTAGGTCGGTCCACGCGAGTGAAATCGGCTGAGCATGGCAAAATATTCAAGAATCTGTCACAAATCTGAGCGCGTTTTCTAATAATTTTTTAAAGTCAAAAGTAAATGACCATTTCAAAACGTAATTTCTTTCATCGTAATACTCGAAATCATGTACCTTAGACCCTTTAAAAACTTCACTTACTCAGTTGTGTTTCAGAACAGGGCAAGGCTCTCCGCCGTGAAGAAAACGAAGCGATGAAGTCCTTTGAATGCAGCTTTCGTAACTTGAACTTTTCGCCTTCTACCAGTATTCTTTTGAACTTTTCTTTCCATTTATAGATATTACATGTTTTTTTTTGTCAAGTATAAAACTTCAGTACTCTACAGCAATCGTTAAATGCTAAAGAAGCTAAAGCTTTTAAAGAAACCTCTTTTTCAAAAGCGACGATAGTCATGCGATTTCCCGCCAAGAAAAACGCTGGTTGCCCAAAAGCACCGCGCGATTTCCCGCCAAGAAAAGATGGCATTCTCTACCCCCGTCGGGTTGTCTTGGGACTTCCCTCCCCCTCCCACAGAGTCTGTGCGGACGGACAGACGTACGGACGGACGGTCACGTGACTATTACGTCAGAACCAAAATTTCTTGGATTGATAGTTTACCATATTTCCTTAGCAATGGAGCTCCGCTGGCGGCTTTGCCCGCAGGTTCCGCTAAAAACATGTTTGTATTGATGGCAACCCAAAATAACTGCAAACAACCTTTGGCCGCGGATGGTCAGGATGGAAACGGATTGCAACTTTTAGAAAATCTGGCCACTTTTTTCAAGTTTTCCCTCAGGTCTAGCAAAAACCACTATAAACTGATCAAGTTTTGCATGTCTTCTTCTTGGTGTTCCGAGACGATGTTGTGTATAAGAAAATGCTCCTATTTTTGATTTGAGAAAATATTGCCCCTGAAAACATGTTAAAAAACCCGTGACATAGCCCTTTTAAAGAACAAACTGGCGAGCAAAAAGCCTGGAAATTCGAAGACACCGACTTAGGCTTTTACAAACCAGTTGCCAAATGTGCAGCCTTTCTGACATCAAAAGATCGCATCCTTCGTTGGCTCAAAACTTTTCAATATCGCTACTACGAGACTCTCAAGTACGACGATACCTACCTAATCAAGTGGATTAACCACGTGTTTCAAGACACCGAGATCAAGATATTTCAAGTTGACCAAAGAGCTGCTACCGCGACCTCTCACACGTCACAAGATTCACTATCTTACTACTGAAGTAATCAAGTTCCAAGGAAGTGCGTGTAAATCCTGGGTCGACAGAGAATTCCCCATCTTAAAAGAACTGACGGAGTTTCCGTGTCCCAAAATTATCAACACGTCCCAAGGGATTAACATCCCCCAGTACCTTGCACTAAAATTATATGTAGTAATGCAAGAAGATTAAAATTTGTTAAAACATCATGCAGCAGCGGTACACCTCCTTCCAGGCGGCAAAACCATGAAACGAGATCTCAAAAGATGAATCAGCTGATTTGAACCCAGGCGGCGTTTACCGAGATGACTGGTTTCGTAACACCTATCAAGGTCTATCAACCGGAATCGATCGATTCCATATTAAGGTGATTCCATTCAATTGCATTGCGCATCCTTTCTGCGCATCATTTATTGCGTGATTAGCGCGCGCACGAGCGCGCGCGCGTTCGGAACTTCATAGGTTTTCTATGGAAGCTGAGCTGTTCAGAGAAATAAATGGTCGTTTGCTCCCAAACGAACTCGGTGACCCCACTTTTTTATTCCATTTATTTAAGGAAAATACGACTTTACATGATATATTCAAATTTGAAGAATTTTTCATTATTCAATTTTGAAATATTCCGGTTGATTCACTGTTACAGTCAGATTTTAGGCGTTTCACTGGAACCGTACAGACGCTCGATTTGCCTATTATTTCAAATTAGTTTCATTGTTATGTCAATTTTAAGACGTTTTACTGTAACATTGTACTTCTATCATAAGAATAATGTTTATATTTCGTTGCCAGTTATAACTTTGTTGAAGTAATGGGTGTCTCTAGTACAAGGATAGGGTTTTTTAATATTGCTGTCTAGAGATAGCAAACTACCTATATACTACAGCTCCGTAGCGTGAAATCAGGCACGGTGACCCCCTCTTTTTATTTTATTTTTTTAATGTACTAGGTGTAATTAGTAACTCTGCAAAGTTTCAACAAATTCTCATCACAACTTCTTTTTCGATGGAATCACCTTAAGAAAAGAAGCTTGCCGCTAAGAAAAGCGCAACGATATCTCAGTTGAAATCAGTTGTTTCTCATTTTGAAGTCAAAGTAGCAGATATTAACTCCATCTTAAAATCACAGTCCATAGAAACAGATCTAGAAAACAAATTTTACAGATTCAGAACAAAATTACGAAATTAGACAATTTATGTAAGGTTAATTATCAATTCTTTTCCGCGATAACGCTGAAAATAGCGCTCTTAAGACAAAAAAAAAACAGAAATTGAGCAACAATGTACAGGCTCTTCAATCACAATAATAATAATGACTTTATTAACGTGTCAAGCAAAAATCTAGCAGAGGGGATTTCCCACTGCTAATAGAGGACACCTAACTTTAGGCTAGCTAGCTAGCTGGCCAGCTTTCTTACAAACATTACTAATATGCAAATTAAAATTAAGTCCACAATCAATGGTTACGCCTAGGAGCTCTAAATTGTGTGATTCCATTATATTTTTGCCATTGATAGTTATCCGTGTTTTGTCACCATAGTTCACACTTTTATTCCGAATGTTCATCGTTTGATATTTTTTCAGGTTTCCCTGAAGAAGATTCGAATCATACCAATTAGTTGCTAGAGTGGCACTCTCTTGAAGTTTCGCGACCACAGTACATATGTCCTTTCCTTTCACGTAGATCTGGTGATCGTCTGCGTACATTGATAGCCCAGAATCTACGCCATATGAAAGAGCGTTCCGGAATATGTTCCATAATAGTGGTCCTAGCACCGATCCCTGGGGGCAGCCTCGTTCCACATTTCTCCGTGAGCTGGTTACCGATCCAATGCGCACTCTTCCTAAGCGACTGCATAAGTAGCTGTGCAGCAAATCCAGTGCTCTGTGCTGGAAACCGTAGGCTTTTAACTTACATAGGTGTCCTAAAATTAACACACAAAAGAACCTTTGATAACAAGTTAATCTCATCAATTGCTGAACTGCAGTCAAATCGCAGCATGACAAAAGGTCAAGCGGATCAGCGGAAGCATGACGCAGGCTTGTCAGCGGAAGGGGGAGCGACGGGTGTGTGTGCACCCCACCCCTCCCCCCACGGGCTGCGAAGGTCCGTTTAACAACAACAACAACAACAACAACAAACGATTTATTTCAATAGGGTGCATAATTACAGTCAGACTGTAGTCTCCCTTATGGCCTTATGAAACTTAAATACAACGATTTCTAAAATACTAAAATCCTTAAATACTAAATACTAAAATACTAATATAATAAATAATTAAAAAAATTCAGTCAATTCTAAGCTCTTAGCGTGAGTTTACTCGAATTACACGTGATTAAATATTAAAAATTAAGATAATAAATTATTAAAATATTGAGTTAAAAAATTCTGTCAATTCTAAAACTGTCAGGCGTGAATTTGCACATGATTAGGTTAAAGTATTTTCCTTTGAATTTCTTTACATCAGAAGAGCAGACTAAATCATTGTCACTGACATCATTCCACGGTTTAACTGCATTATAAAAGAACATTCGCTTCATGCTATTGGTACGTGGAATAGGAAGGCGATAAGGCAATCGAGACCTTGTATCACATGCCTCGTGATATTTCAACGACAACAGTTTCTCAGAGAGGTAGTCCGGTGCACGGCCATCCAGGATTTTTTTGAACAGAAATAGTCTTCTTTCAATACAAGTTTGGTTGATGGGTAGCCAACCAAGTTCCAGAAATAGCAGCAGGGTTCTAGCCTGAAAAGGAGCATCTAGTATAATACGCGCACACCTTTTTTGAACTTTAAAAATCGCATCCAAAAGTCCTTAATTACAACTTCCCCAAACGGACACACAGTACTCAAGAATAGGTTTAATACTAGCATTAAAGGAGCTATGTCACGGATAACGCATCTTGAAAAAGCTGGCAAGTTTTTTCAAGTTTGTCATTCGTAATCCGTCTTAATCTCCCTCAGTCGTGACCATCCTCGTTTAGTTTTGGTTTATTATTACTTCTTTGGTGTTTTTCTACCTTAGGGAACTATTATTTTGAGGTTTCCTTTAATAAGAAAATAATTTTGTCAGATCAGAAAAATGAATGAAACGCCGTGACATAGTTCCTTTAAGTAAAATGATGCGATATTTAACAGTAGGGATTTTTTAATGCGAGCCAGAACAGCAACGCGCTTTAAGAGTTTTTTCCTAAGATTGGCTACGTGGGTTGACCAAGATAGGGAGGGGTCGATATCCAGCTAGTCCCAAAAGACGTTCTTTTTTAGTTTGCTCCAACTGCCTACCATCCAACCACAGCGAAAGGGCACATTCTTCACAACGGGACAGCTTCCAGTACCAATTATCGTGTATTTTGTCTTTTCCGGATGGGCAGTGATACCATGATCTTTAGTCCATGTTGCCGTATTAGAAAGACCCCGCTGAAGTTGTACCTGAACATCAGCCAGAGTTGTGGTGCTAGCATAGAAAGTAGCATCATCAGCAAATAGGCCATTTCTATTTTTCCAGGATAGGGGCAGGTCGTTGATAAATAGGAGGAAGAGAACAGGGCCCAAAACTGAGCCTTGAGGAACCCCAGAACTTAATGCCTCGGTATCAGATAAGGTTCCTGTAAGGTTGACACACTACCGGCGGTCTGTCAGGTAGCTTTTAAACCACAGCAATGCGGACGAGGAGCAACCATACAATTGTAGTTTAGTTACAAGCAGGTCATGATTTACAACATCAAAGGCCTTTCGTAAATCTAAAAATATTGCACCAGTGTATAAGCCTTGATCCATTGCTTCAAGCCAGTCATCAGTCATTTTAATCAATATAGACTCAGTTGAGTGGTGAGGTCAAAATCCAGATTGCGTTGAAACAATAAGATAAAACGAGCCAAGATACAGCATTAAATGACTACATATGTGTCTTTCAAGCAGCTTAGAAATAATTGGAAAAACAGAAATCGGACGAAAATTGTTCGGATCAGAAGCTGGTTTGGACTTGTGAACCGACGTAACACGTGCTAGTTTGAGAGCAGAAGGGCAGGTACCAGAGTGGATGCTACAATTAAGGACCTTGGTGAGACTTTCAAGAATAGCCGGAGAGATGAGCTTTAGTAAAGGGGCACCTATTCCATCGAGACCCGCAGCAACATTTGTAGGAAGTGATTTGATTAATTTATCCAAGGAATCAGTGACATCGAGAAGCGGGATTTCAAAGTTTGCAGTAGGTGGTTTCCTATCGCTCACAAAGCTCTCAATGTGTGATAAATCAGGAGAAGCAGGTTGATTATTGTCGACAATAGATGAGGGCGATGGAGACGAAATGCTTGTTAAATTGATTTGCTTGATCTAGAGAAGCCTTCAAGTCGTTTGGCATTGACGTCACCTTACTTCACCCTACCATTGGGATGGTTTATTGACCTATGTTGAAAACATACTTAGTCGGACTGACGTTTGTCGCTTTCCATGTTTGTTTGTTTGTATGTATGTATGTATGTATGTATGTATGTATGTATGTACGTACGTACGTACGTACGTACGTACGTACGTACGTATGTATGTATGTATGTATGTATGTATGTATGTATGTATGTATGTATGTATGTATGTATGTATGTATGCATGTATTTTTGATCCGGGGGGAAGTCCCATGTGAGACGCGCGGGAATGCTCGGCAGAAAATTTGAATTAAAGCTATTCTAAAACAGATGGAGAACGCGAGACGACGAGCAACCATGCACCTCTTACATGGGAGTGCACCTCCGGGGGAATTTATGTGGCACTATGTGGCAACAATCAGATTGAGGCTATTATGCTAAGAGTACATTCTACCAATGAAAAAGCTGGTTAGAATCCACTTACGGAAGCTGAAGGTCAGACAAGGTTAAACTTACCGGACATGTTGAATGTACATGGGGACGGAAACGATCAGTGCAAATGTGCTTTTCTACTTTTTCCTCTCGAATATTATATTTTGAGTAAAGGCTTGGTGTGGTGGAATTGATGGTAATTTCCAAAAACTACTGTAAGGGCAGGTAATATTGAATTTTGTCAGGGCCCTTGGTGGAACGTGACAAAAACAACCTCGTCCCCAAAATAGACTTGTTGCCAGAAACTTTAATTTAATTTGATCTTTTGTGATAAGCTTAAGGACGTTCGCGCTAATTGTTTCTGCGCATCCTTACTGCGCACGCAATTCACTGCCACGTCATGCATTGAGCGAGCGCGCTGTTGGAGAAATGTGGAGATATATAGCGCTAGTAGGCACTTTAGTATCTATGCACGAGATTAACTCTCTTAAATGTTCGGTGACCCCATATTTTCTTTTGATAAATCACTTTGTCTGTCAATTATCTACATTTTGAGAAAAATTAAAGAAAATCTGTATCGTGGAAGCTTGATTTTTTTCTACTTTTCTGCCCTCGCATCATCGAATAATGCTATTATTGTAGCTGCACGGTGTTCGCAAAAGTCCATCTTAGAGGATGAGTTTAACTAACAGGATGACACCAGCTCACATTGTTTACCTGACAGACCCGCTTAAATAAAGTTTGGCTAAGAAAGTGGGTCTACAGCGAACCATTTTTAATATTTTTAAACTATCAAGCATTGAGGCCATGTCGAGTTGCGAGGGCCGATTTGTCAAAATTGGGGTAGTTTTCCACGTGCTTTATTTTGAAAACGAAGTCGGTGACCCCTCAATTTTTTTGCATTTCTGACATAGGTAACTCATTATCTGACTGTAGCCAAAGTATGAAAAAAATCTGTATTGTAGAAGTTTTTCGCGCGAACGTCCTTAATGCGATTAGTGGTCAGCATTTGAGTTATGAAACAACTATTTTGGTTATATATCTTTGAGCAAGATGTTGGTTGAGAAGATTGTATCTGTGCTTGATGTGGACAATTTTGATTGCACTTTGCAAGGTTTTTAAAACAGCTTTGTTTGATGATGTAAAATTTAGAGGGACGTGTTTAAGATAACTGTGAAGAAGGTGAGCTTTGGCCGGAGCAGAGCGTGAATTTGCACAGAGTAAATTAGAGGCTCAGTGAAGAAGTGCGTAATCTTGAGAACATTATGTTGAGCAACACTGTGGCTAATTTTGACCAATTTGGGCTAATTTTGAGGCATGTGTAATTTGTAGTCCACGTGATAGGCGTGTGAATCAAAAGTCTTGAAGCGTTATAGCCTCCAATTTACATAAATTAGTTTGTTCCTTCAAGCGTGTCTGTAGGTTTTTAAATCTGTTTTCTCTTCCCATAATAAGGTTAAGTTTTAGTTTACGATGTTGTATCCATGCATAATTTATATCAGTCATATCCACAGATTTTCCAGCCGACGTAGAAATGATTTCTGTCTTTGCTTCATCATATAAAGGAACATATGGCATGAATATTTGTTTAACGACCCTTGCCCTCTTTTGGTCTCCAATTTGCATAAACAAGTTTGTGCAACTGGGAGAGCCAATGGCTGTTCTATCCTCAAATTATTTTCTAATACACTTGTTTCTTTCACCTTTTTTTTGACCTCGATTTATATTATTCAGTAATATGTGGACAATTATTAGTTGACCTTAACTGAGGTTTCAGTTTTAGATTTAATTTGAAATTTTTATGTAGTTGTTTTGTTCTAGTGCCAGTTTGACTTTTCAGCTTGTGGCCTACCAGCCTGATGATTGCTCTATCTCTCAATTTTGGTCCGACTGGGGTTTTGGCAGGATTTTGTTGAGTATTGCTGAGTAAAAGATGGAGCTGTTTTCAAAACAGTTACTTGCCATCAGCGCTCATATGACCAGCACGTGAGTTAAGATGAGCGTAAATGCAATAATTGGAACAATATGCAGTCACTGTACTATAGGGGAAGGGGAAATATTTACGAGAATGATTGCGTTTGTTGTTTTGTCCTCAGAGTATGTCTTAAAAATCGCAAATAAGCTAGAATGAGACTTGTCATTTCAACATAGGTCAAGCACGTAATGCGTGCCTATGTTTGGAGACTAGCGATTCAAAAGAAAGCAAGGTATGACAAATGCTAGCTGTAGTACTTGTGTTCTGATTCTCTTATTGCATAGTTTGAAATGAAAGTCAATTAAATGAACCGTTTTCACTTTTGTCCGCTATAGTGATGGTAGCATTAAATTTTAAAACTGCCGGAAGAATCTTCTGTCCTTTCGAAGATTTGCTGCACAATTCAAGCCAACATCTGCGAGTGAGCGCAAATGCCCCAAGACGGCAGTACATGTACAACAGAGCCAGCAAAGCTTAAGGGACACTGTCTTCGCTGGCCTGATGCACAATCATTATGGCACAGGCATTAATCTGGGCGAAGTAGTAGATTTTTTTGCCCAAAAGAATTTAAGGAGGATGAGCTTGGCACACTACTGAAAGATTAATCCCAAAATCCATTTCGAACTAGATATTTTTCTTAAGTATTGATGGTTTTACGTTTGATCCTGACTGTTCGATTTTCTATGTGACAGCCTTTAAAATGCACGAAATATGGTCTGAGACAACTCAATATTTCACATTTTTACGGGGGAGCATGCCCCCGGACCCCCCTAGTATCTGACATCTCCGGCGATCGTCTATTCGCACCTATGGCGCTCACACGCACCCTCCCACACAAATGCCTGTCTACGGGCCTGCTTGTAGCCTGCTTGTTGACTCTTCACGAGGACGTGAAGTCTTCAAACAGGTTTTCTGCTCTTCAGGAAGATACACTAGCAGCGGCTACCGACAGTGGTACATCTAACAGCGATTCACCTCCTTCCCCATCTTTAGCTAACAACAACCAAACCACGGCAACCCCATCCAGTGAGAAACGAAATTACCCCTGGCAACCCTAGGGAAGACATCGCTCTCCTCATCGATTCCAACGGGAAATACAATAACACTACAAAATACTCTCACTCTCATTTTGCCCAACAATTCCTACAGCAACAAATACACTCACCGAATGGACTCTCGGCCAACCAAGCCACATCATCGTCCACGTCGGAACAAATGATAGTGAACACACCTAACTCATGTCACTCTCAATTTCAAACCCTAGTCAAAATCGCATCCCATCTTCTTAAGTGCTGATTTCTTCTCCCCTCAAGGGCTGCCATGCGATGGAGCATCGCCAGTCCGGGCTTAATTTTCTAAACTCTGCTTAATTTAATTTGCGCTCCCTTCCCCAACGTTCATCTAGTGAACGGTAATTAGATCAGGGGACGAGTAGTGACAAGTGGCTGTGACTTTCAAACTTTTTTGCGTCTTTTTGAGTTCATCTTTTAAGTGCTGTCTCCTTATTCGATCTTCTTCGTCAACAGTTTTGACAGTTTTGGATGACATTGAAGAACCTATGGAGTCCTTTCCTATGGGATGAAAGGGCGATAGTCGAGTACAAATTCTCACAGTTTATCACTGGCTGTCGTCTGAAAGCTACCAGGTTGTCTGAACGCGCATCTTTTTCGTAGTTTGGGCAAGTGGGGGAAAATTTTTCTCATTGATCACCTTCATTTCTCTCACTTCCGGTTTCAACGGCTAAACGGAAGCTAAAGTGAGTGACTATAGTATTACAGTACTAACTATAGTGGCTATAGAGTACCGAGAAGGGTACAGAGTTTTACAAAGAACGTTTTTAATTGATGGTTCTCCACCTCAGTCAAGGTAAGTGTGGGGACAGGGGCTGCTCCTACCCCATGGGGTGTAAATGGTAAAGAGTAACACACTAATATTTTTATTTAAAACGTTGCAGGATTTCTAATTGTGACGAGCGAGGAAATAAAATGTTGCGAAAGGAAGGGAGGAGCGGAATCAAAATATGACATTATTCTCAAGGCTTGCTGAAAAAAAAAGGTTTAATTGTAACAATAACATTATACCTTTGAGTCGAAGACTACTTTAAATGTCAGACACTGTTTACTCGATTACGCGGTCGGGGTCAACGGCTTGGTTTTTTCTTGGACCGTGAAATTGAAAACGATAACAACAGTCATGTGAATAATAATAATAATAATAATAATAATAATAATAATTTAACTCTTACGAAAAAATCTTAATTTTCGTTCATGGAAAACTGAGCGAGACTGAAAGAGTTACTCAGTGTGCGAACCCTGCCTGCAAGACACTGGTCAATCGGCTTACAATTCTTGTTCTTTCTGTCTTTTTTCTTTGTCCCTTTTCTCTATTTTCTCCAAGGCAGCGCGATAAGCCCATCCTTCAGACTGTATCTTGCTATTCATCTCCTTCTTCTCCTTCAGTAAATTCTCGTATCTCGATGCAAGCGTGGTCCAAGGGACGCTGGTATTCCACACATCAGTTTTGGCAAAAAAGCTCACTCGCCTTTGCAAGTACTGACACTCGATTCCCGATGTAAAGTGTAACTTGTGTAAGGTGGCGGGCGAGTTTGGAATCTGGTTTCTGTTCACAGCGACTGTAAACAGAAACGATGTTACAGAGAAAGCAGCAAATATTGGTGCAAGACTAGGGTATCTTGCAGTGATCTTTTTCCAGGACAGTGTGGAAAACACACCGCCTGTAGTCCCGAATGTCCCTGTGAAGTAAGATAGGTATTGAAACGTCCTATCCCAGCCACTGTACCGTTCGGATGATATGTAGTGAGCAGTAGCCGTAACGTGCAAACTGTTTTCAATCTTGTTCAGTTCATCTTCTAAATTTTGTCTCCTTTTTCGTTCCTCGGGTGATATCGAAGGACCCATCGCGTCGTTTCTAGACATAAAAGACCCCATGATATCTGCGTGTACAAAATTCTTCAACTACAAGAGGGGGCATTGAGTTCATCGGTTTTTGCCGTTTTAGTCACTTTTGAGATCGGCTTTTCGGTTTATGCGTTCAAAATCACCGGTTTTTCGGTTTTGATATCCACTGTGGTTTTCGGTTTTCCCTTTTTGACATTCGGGTTTCGGTTTTTATGAACCAAAAAGCAGTTATTCGGTTTTCGTTGTTCGATTGTCTAGTTCCTAGGCCTCTTCATTTCACCTCTGTCACTCCGTTTTGGACCGTTTTGGGTAATGTCGACATTTCCACGGCGTGGGCCATCAGCGGGATTCGTGGTCAGTTTCGGGGGATCAAGCGCAAATGATCAGTATTAAAATACTGAGTGAGATGAATAATTGTGTAAAGTTCTTGCCAGCAATTGGCGCATTGTAAAAAGCTTTCTGAGTTCATTACAAAAGTTTCGCTTCATAGGAGGCGAAGGCAATGGAAGAAGCGATTGCTTTATTTCCTTTGGGATAATGCACATGGCTTTGAATCCGCGCTGCAAGCAGTATAACAGGGGTACTAAATGGTCCCCAAGGCCAATATTTCGCTGTTGTATCAAGGGTTGAGGGATTGAAAACTACGAATTTGCGGTTTTTAGCATTATTCTCGGCGGGTTTTTCGGTTTTCGATCGATTTTTCTTCCGGTTTTTCGGTTTTGGTGGAAATTTTGGGCGGCTTTTCGGTTTCTGATAGGATTGGGTCAATTTTTGCTGGGTATGTGCCGGTGGCCTCTCAGAACCCCTACCCTCTGTGGCCAATTATAGACCCCATCTTACTTAGTCACTTTTGGGCAAATGTAAATTCGCGATCCCAACTTAGTCACTTTCTGTATATGAATCTATCTTATTACTATTGTGCAGCTTAAAAGTTGTGATTTCAAGAACGGAATGTAATGTGAGCTCATTGTTTAACATTAAAACAACAGCACTATGTACGGTAACGAATCTCTACTTGCCAGAATTTTCTTACCCTCAAAATCCCGAAAATGTGCGACCCATTCCAGTAACTCTATTGAAAATGCAACCCATTATAGTCAAAGCGACCCCATCCAGCGGCACATCGCCATTAGGCATTAGCCTATCACAAGGAAGTGCACTCCCCGGGCATTGATTATTTTCCAAGTAAGGGGATGTTGAATTCACTGATTCACGGTGTGGAGCTTCGGATATGATCTGGTCAACCACTTTTTTTCAGTGTTCAGGACATATTTTAAAGATTACCTAGATAAGAGTTCACAAGTCAACTGTAAAACTGGCTAGGAGCAAATCACAGTTATATGGTCAGAATGAGTCAAAATGTGCTCTCGAATTCGCAGGACAACGTGGTTAAACTTGTCGCTGCGCAACAATCTACTGCACGTCCGTGGTCCTAATGCTTCTGATGAAATAAGCGTATTAAAGCTCAAGAGCCAATGGCATCCTGATAAGGATAACAAAAACCTTTTTCGATATCGATTTTCCTTCCTTGCGCTTTTGCCGTTGAAAAACACAACGTGAAACTTAACTTAAGGTCATGCTAAAAACCGCGCAAAGGGAGATTTGGACGTGATTTCGGGAAGGGAGTTGATGCCAAAACATAAACTACGTAAGCCGCATTTTGTTCTGTTTCTTCTTCTTTTCTCCTTAACCGCCCGAGGCAGGAAATCATGGAAACGTATACTGAACTGATGTTACAAGTCAGTAATCTGGGCAGTGATTTGGAGTTTTCCAAGTCCATCGAATGCAAATCGCTATAAGCTTCTGAAGTTCGAAAGCGAAGCAGAACTCGGGATTCATTGAGAACGGAAGACTATTCAGAACCAGGAGGCCGTTGATACGTAGACGAGCCGCTTACCGTGAAAAGTGACTTAGAGAATATTATCAAGAGAGAGAGGAGGCGAAACGAAGAAATTAGACGCTACAAAACCCTCCGATTTGATGGTACCGAATCGCTCGAGACATGGTAAGAAACGCCACGATTTCTCATCTTCCAGTGCATTGCAAATGTTATAATCGAGCTTCCGCTTCAATCACTGTTCACTGGGTTAACAGCGTGAAGAACAAGGATACAATCTTCCCTCGAACAGGGCGAGCCTGCGGGCTCGTCACTAAAACGAGGCTTCATAATACTGATTTCATCGGATTTGAACGTAGATCCCGAAAACTCTAAAGACTTTCATATTATATTTGTTGGCGTCAGTACACTGGGTTAGTTTTGTGAAAACAAGTCTTGACTTCAAATCAGATTTTTTGGCCATCGTTTGGGTATACCGTATAATTACCATTAGCTGACAAATAAATGAGCTCGAAAAAATACTTACCGGGCCCGGAAAGTTATTGGGAGTTTCGGGAAATTAAACGGGCCCCAGGAGTCAGGTCGTCATATCATACGATCAGAAAGCACAACAGCCGACCAACCACAAAGCGGACCAGTGAGGGAACAACATCTACTATTCGGAATAATAACGAGGATCGAAATGCACCAATAGCAGCGAACCATCATGCTACAAATAACGACACGCAAACAATCGACCTCATCGCCTGATGAACACTAGCAGTATTGCAGTCGAAACGTCGCGATCAACAACTCAAAGCGATTCCATCGTGAGACAAACGAAATCAATAAACGTTCATCGGATTGTTTTGTTGCTAATATTTAGCCTGACCTCTAAGCGTGTCGGTTTGCAACTCTTGTTCTTTCTGTCTTTTTTCTTTATCTCTGTTCTCTATTTTTTTCAAGGCGGCACGATAAGCCCCTTCGTCAGTCTGTACTCTGCCATTAACTTCCTTCTTTTCCTTGAGTAAATTTTCGTACCTTGATGCAAGCGTGTCCAGGGAGTGCTGGAATTCCAAACGTCACTTTTAGCAAAAAACTGTACTTGTTTTTTCCAAGTACTGACATTCAATCCCAGATCTGAAGTGCAACTGGTGTAAGGTGGCAGGTGAGTTCGGAACATGAGGAATATTCACAACGACTGTAAACAGAAGCGATGTTGCAGAGGTGGCCGCCAAAATCGGTGCAAAACGTGGATTCTTTGCAACAACCATTTTCCACGCCAGTTTGGACAACACGCTGCTTGTGGTCAATAATGCCCCTGTTATGAAAGAAGCGTATTGGACCTTTACATCCAAGTTTCTGTAATATGAAGATGACAAATAGTGACAACAAGCTGTAACTTTCAAACTATATTGCATCGTCTTTAGTTCATCTTCCAAGTTCTGTCTTCTTATTCGATCTTCCTCGCCCATAGATTTAGATGACATCGAACAATCCATGAAGTCCTTTTTTTAAAAGAATGAGCAGGAATGAAAGCGCAATAACTATGTACTGAAATTCTCACATTTTACCAATGAATTCAAAGCTACCAGTTTACCTGATTGCGGAAATATTTTCGTAGTTTGCATCGTTCTTTTGTTTATACTCAAATGAGCGGAAATTTGCCCCTCATCGATCTTCGGTTCTCTGACTTCCGGTTTCAATTACTGTACGGAGTCGGAGTGATCGACCGGAAGTTTAACGTTTGTAATTGATGGTTTTCGAGTAGTGGCTGCTAGTACTCCATGGGGTGTAATCGGTAACGTAAAAGTAAGATGCTTTTCTTTCCTAATTTAGCCTGTTGCAGGCGTTTGTACTGTGCGCGGAGTGAAGAGAAGAGACGACAGACTCATTGAAATATCGCATTCTCAAGGTTTGGTTTTCATTGTAACAAAAAGATCATACAGTTGAGATACTGTTTACTCGATTATATTTTCTTTACTGATACTTTTAGCATCATTAATTTATTAATTTTACCTCTTGTTAATCCAGTTCTTTTTACTGACTGCAAACTTCCTCACCGACCCTTTTCGGTTCCTTCACTTCCGGTTTCAACGAGTGAACGAAGGTCAGAGAAGGGAAGAGCGGAATCAAAATATTTGTATGGCATTCTCAAGGTTTGCAGAAAAACGAGGTTCAATTGTAACAAAAATATTTATCTTTGGGTGGAAGACCACTTAAAACGTCAGACACTGTTCACTGTTGACTCGATTATACAGTCTAAGCCAATGGCTTGATTTTTTCTTGGACCGTGAAATTGAAAACGATAACAACAGTCATGTGAATAATCATAATTTAAGCTTTGCGTGAAATAATTTTCGGTTTCGTAAAACTGAGCAAGACTAAAAGAGTTACTTTTGTGGGAATCATACCTGAAAGATACCGGTCAATCAGCTTACAATTATTGTTCTTTCTGTCTTTCCTTTTCTCTATTTTCTCCAAGGCAGCGCGATAAGCCCATCCTTCAGACTGTATCTTGCTGTTCACCTCCTTCTTCTCCTTCAGTAAATTCTCGTATCTAGATGCAAGCGTGGTCCAAGGCATGCTGGTATTCCACACATCAGTTTTGGCAAAAAAACCTCACTCGTCTTTGCAAGTACTGACACTCGATTCCAGATCTGAAATGCAACTGGTGTAAGGTGCCGGGCGAGTTAGGGACAGCGCGAAAACCTACAACGATTGCAAACAGAAACGATGTTGCAGAGGTGGCAGCAAAGACCGGTGCAAAACGGGGATACCTTTCTACTATCCTTTTCCATGCCAGTTTGGATGCCCCCATGCCTGTGGTTCCAAATGCTCCTGCTGAATAACACAGGAGTTGGATCTTCATATCCAAGCCATCGTACCATTCGGCAGATTTGTAGTGTGCCGTAGCCGTGACACGCAAACTGTGTTCCATCTTCTTCAGTTCATCTTCTAAGTTTTGTCTCCTTTTTCGATCCTCAGATGACATCCAAAGTCATAGCATTTCCATACAAACTCTTAATGTTGCCGATGTCATTATTATGCATAGCATGCATAAAACAGTCTAATTTATGCGCAGCTCTCAACGTAAGTCTGGGCTGCCTGTGGGAGAACGCGAGACGACGAGCAACCATGCACCTCTCACATGGGAGTGCACCCCCCCGGGGGAATTTATGTGGAACTATGTGGCACCAATCAGATTGAGGCTACTACGCTAAGGGTACATTCTACCAATGAAAAAGCTGGTTAGAATCCGCTTACTGAAGCTGAAGGTCAGACAAGGTTAAGCTTACCGGCCATGTTGAATGTACATGGGGACGGAAACGATCAGTGCAAATGTGCTTTTCTACTTTTTCCTAAAGGCTTGGTGTGGTGGAATTGATGGTAATTTCCAAAAACTACTGTAAGGGTACTTAATATTGAACTTTGTCGGGGCCCACGGTGGAACGTGACAAAAACAACCTCGTCCCAAAAACAGGCTTGTTGACGAGAAACTGTAATTTCATTTGTTCTTTTGTGATAGGCTTAATGCGATTAGTGGTCGGTATTTGAGTTATGAAACAGCTGTTTTGGTTATATATCTTTGAGCAAGATGTTGGCTTTACCCATACAGCTATTTCAATTAACGTTGTCAGATGAAAGTTTAAGCCTACACGACAAGACCGCAGGGTAATATGGGAATTTTATGCCTAAGTTCACCAAAATCAGCAGTACCTTGCTTGCCGTACAATAGCAAAGTATATGGAAGAGTTTTCAAAGCACAAAAATTAAACAAATAACTTGTAAGAATTATTTTCTGATACAGTTTTCGTTTAAAATAGTTTTTAATCCCACTCATCTTTTTGTTTACCGGTTAAAACGGGATGCAAATTTTAAATGTGTGGGTACACGTGGAGCACGTGCATGGTATGTAAATTAGGAGTATAAAAAACATTAACAGCATCATGAAAAATATGGAACATGAATTTTTGTACTTCAAGGCAAGAACTAACAACTGAAAATGGAAAGCCAAATCAGGATTGCCGCTGACAATAATCGGATGGTGCCAATTAATTACTTGTACTAAGAAATTCAACGTTCCCGACCAACTTCTGAAAACCCTTAAACTAAGTCTGATTTGCAACTACCCACACTACCCTTCGGTCTTGTCGCGTAAACTTGAGTCGGATCCGACAACCTTAATTGAAATAGCTGTATGTACATGTATTCTCAAGCACAGCTGTAGGTACATGTTCTAACAATAAAAGTTTGATTAGGTACCTACAACTATGTTTGAGCATGATTTGCATACTTTGCTAATTGTGCAAATGCAAATTTTCCCAGTGGGGAAAAAGTACCACATGGTACACTGCGTCCTCTTCGACCACAAGTTAACTAGGTTATTTAGCATTGAAAATTTTCAGGTGCAAAGCATGCTGGGAAGTTTCTTTTAATTATTATAATAAATTATAATATTGTTTTTGATTACTGTATATTATATTTTCTTGAGGAAAAACCACTTAGGGCTTGGCTAAACTAGGAAACATTGTTGCGGAAACATATATGTTTCCAGACATGTTTCCTTGGGTGGCTAAACTGGAAAACATACCTTTCGGAAGCACAATGTGCGTCTGTGATGCACAAATGTTTTTGACTTGATTCAGAAACATTTCCTTGCTCCCAAGACGCAAAATTTGCGTCAGCAACATGTTTCTCGTCCGCAACAATGTTTCCTTATAGTTTAGCCAGGCCCTCAGGTTTGAAACGAATACTAATAACTGAAACTACTGTAGCTTTTTGTTTGTGAAATAGAACATATTCGAACCCAGCCCCAGCCCTGCAAGTTGAAACTGTGGTCCTTTGGCTTCCTTTACTAGACTGAGTAAGCCGGAATTCTAAGTGCACAGTCAAATATCCGATAAGCATACACCTGAACGAAGATAAACAATATCCACTGCAGTTATGGGTAACTTACACTTCAACTGCTTCCGCTGAAAAATACGTTACTTAGAAGCGAAATTCAATATTTTTCTCTGGTGTAACAAATTTGACTCGTGAGACGAATTTTTTTCTGACTAACGTGTAATGTCGGATTGTTTTGTTATTCAGTCTGTTCTCTCAGCGTTTCGGTTTGTAACTGTTGTTCTTTCTGCCTTTTTCTTTATCTCCGATCTCCATTTTTTTTTAAAGCGGCATGATAAGCCCATTTGTCAGTCTGTACTCTGCTATTAACTTCCTTCTATTCCTTGAGTAAATTTTCGTACCTCGATGCAAGTGTGCTTTTTACTATACAAACTTCCTCACCGACCTTTTTCGGCTCTTTTACTCTTCACCGGTTTCAATGACTGAACGGAGGGCAGAGGGAGTTTAGTTATAGGGTGTTTGTACAAAGAGTGTTTTTAACTGGTGGCTCTCCAGTCACGCACAAGGTGTTGGGACAGGGGTCCCCTAGTACCCCATAGGGTGTAAACCGTAAAAGAAAGACACTTTCCATTTTTAATTTACCCTGTCGCAGGAATTCCTGATGGTGGAGAAGATAGAAACTATGACGAGCAAGGAAACAAAATATCGCAAAAGGGATTAAGAGAAGAACGGACATAAAAAATGACATTCTCAAGGTTTGCAGAAAAACGAGGTTTAATTTATATTGTAACAAAAACATTTCTCTTTGAGTGGAAGACCACTTAAAATGTTACACATTGTTTAGTGGATTATAATACAGTCTAAGCCAACGGCTTGATTTTCCCTTGGACTGCGAAATTGAAAACGATAGCAGCTTAAAAGTTGTAAAACTAACAAACTTGTGGCCCTCATATACTTAGTTACAAAAACCTCGTAAAACTAAATTAAAGAACAATACAAAAATTGGAGTAGTTAGCTAGGTATTAACATTAAATGTAGCAATGATTGCTGATCCTTTTTTTAAATGCAATAAACTTTATTGACATTACATCGCCACATTCCATTACAAAAAGACGTACTAAACTATAATTAACTACCCGGTACACTAACTACCCAAATTACAGTATATATTACAGTATAAGCAGACACAGAACGGGAGAGCACTAAACTAAGACACTAATAGTTTGATAAATACCATAGATAAATACAATACAATAATAGATACAATAATACAAGTGCAATATAAGTGATTTCAACGCTAGGCATTACAGTAAAAGTATACATGTAATCACAGTACGAAACGAAGACTGTAGACAGAAGAAAAAAAACTAAAGGCTCACGGATTCTTGAACGTAAGATGGCTCTTTGGATAGTTTAGTTTTTAATAGAATTCTAAACGCTTGGAAGCTGAAAGTTTTATTTCCTTGGTAGCGGTGTAGATATAAAAACGTGCCACTATCAGGCAAAAATTAAGAGTGTAAAAAGAACGTTTTTCAGGACGATGGGCATAGATTTTAGCAGGATTCGTTAGGGTTATCATGGGCGCACAGCAAGAATACCACCATGAGGTAAAGGAATTCCAAAAGGTGTTAACGTACTGGCACTCTGCAAACAGATGACACTTATCATTCTCGCTAATTTTAGCCCTGAAGAGTTTGTCGCGAGTGTAAATAATATTGTGGTTTATTTTGAACTGAAACATGGAAAGTTTTATGTTTTTGGTGACCTTAAAAGGGAGGCTGTATGACGCCGAGATGTTCTGATCGGTGAAACCAGCCCTTAGGAGGCGAGGCTCTGCCGTAGGCTTTTGAAAGATTTTCGAGACGTAAAGAGAACGTACATGTTGACATGTCCATTTTGCTAGGTTGCCTAAGGGAAAAGACGAATCCTTCTTGCATACAGAACTGTCTCCGACATCACACTTTAAAGTTTCTCTCCAGTACGCTGGAATTGCGTTACACAAGCCTATGTAATGAAGAAAATTTGTTTTGATTATGTACTACCGCGTAAACTCAGCGAAAGTCATTAGCTTCCCCTCTTCGTTTAAAAGAGGAAAGTATCCGACAAGTTCCTTACACCCGCATTATACCACTCTTTATAGAAAAAAAGATTTTCCGCCAATTGTAATAAGGTGGTTATTCCACAAGATCTCATCTTCTATTTCTTTTCTTGTTGTGGGAGTATGTATTACAAGCTCTTCCCAGGCACTTAATACGTCTTTGTAGAATTGCGGTAAGAGCGGTAAGTCAGGCAAGGCTTTTAGCGAGAAATTACATTTAAATAGGAGGCCGCCAACCGTTTGTAAAAGGCTCAGTGGTATTGTCTTCCACGACTACATCTCAGGCGCTACAAAACGTTTCACCCAGCTTGCTTTCAAGGATTTATTAATAATTTCGAAATCGGGCACGTTGAGTCCCCCGCGTTTAATTTTACCGATCGTTGTCGATCGTTTGATTTTTGGTGGTTTATGATTCCATATCAAGTTTGATATTAGCTTGTTCACGTAATAGGCAAAACCATGAGGTATGCTAAGAACAGAGGTGACAAACATTATTTTAGAAAGGGCTAAACTTTAAGTAATGTTTGTTTTCCCATAAAGTGTTAGATCTCTTGAGGACCAGATATTAAGACATTTTTCTAGAGACCAATTTCTTTTCAAAATTATCTTTCGTTGATGTTTCCAAATCGTTGGAAAAACAGCGCCTAGACACAATACACTTATGAGGCCAGTTTATATCAAAAAGATTAGCAGGTAGCGGTCTGTTTTTTCCAAGCCACATTGCCTCCGTTTTGGATTTGTTAATTTCCAACCCTGAACACCATTTAAACAGCTCTAATTTCTTAACCAACTTTTGGATGGAATTTAGGCCACTTACAAAGCATGATGTGTCGTCTGCGTCTGAGATATCTTATGCTCCTTTCCTTTAATAATTATACCTTCTATCGAATGGTCATTTCTGGACTCTGCTAAGAATTCAACCGCAACTACGAAGAGAATACCGGAAAGCGGACACCCCTGTCTTACGCCCCGTTCTAATTGGAAGAAGGGCGTCGCATGACCCTTATTTACAACGCAGTTTTGAATGTTGTGGTAAAACGTCCTGATCCACTGGATTAAGGGGGAACCAAAACCAAAAGTTTCTAAGGCTCTAAATATGAAGTTCCATTCTATGCTATCGAAGGCCTTTTTAGAATCCAGAAACAAAGCAATGCCTGAAATATTAAGCGATTCAGTGTGCATTCTATAATATCGGCTATTAAACGTACGTTCCGTGCAATACGGCGGCCCTTAATGAAACTGGGCTGATCTCCATTTATACAAAAGGGTAGAACTTTCGAAATTCTAGCGGCGATAGCTTTGGTGGCAATTTTGTAACCAGTGTTGAGCAGCGAGATTGGTCTCCAGTTATCTAAAAGAGCTCTATTTTTCTTTTTTCCTTGGGATAAGGGTGATGACCCCTATGTTTTGCGGAATTGACAATTCACCCATCTGAAAAGCGTAGTTGAGGCTAATCAACAAGTTCTTGTCCTAATAGTTCCCAAAAGGCTAGGTAAAACTCTGTAGTTAGGCCATCCGAACCGGGCGACTTACCCTTGGAAAACTGTTCAAGAGAGGTAAAGCATTCTTCCTTAGTTAACAGGCCGTTGCAATTGTCAGCTTGCTGTGGGGTCAGTTTTGGAAGTGTAGAACTATCGAAAATTCAGCAAGATCATGCTCATCTGGATTTGTGGAAGCAGAAGTGTAAAGATTTCTGTAGTACCTATATTCCTCGTTTAAGATTTCGGTGGAGTTGGTTAAGGTCACATTTTCAATTTTTAGCTCAGTGATGTACTTGTTTGAGTGATTTCCCTTCTTGAGATTGAAGAAATATCGAGTGTTTCGCTCCCCTTGTTCGCACCATCTTGCTTTACTCATGGCCCCTTCAGTTTTGCGCTTTGAGATCTGCTCAAGTGTGATCTTTACTTCATAGTACTTTGCTATGATATCTGCTGAGGGGCTCTCGCACGTTACCCTGTGAATCGAGGAGAGTTGTTCTTCGTCTTTTTTCTCCTTCGCAATTCGTTTACAGTAGCAGATCGTAAAGCTTCTTAATATTTCTATTTTTAGCATATCCCCGAATAAAACCTTTTATTCTCTAAATAGTTGTCTTTTTCTTCGTGCTCAGGGATTTTTTTCTCAACCCTTCCATGAAACATGAATCATTTAGGAGGGAGTTATTGAATTTGAAAAATCCAGGTCCTCTCTCCCGGCTCTCTTCACGAAGTCGTTTGATTGAACTTTGAGAGAAACGGCGGCATGATCGGAAAAGGATACTGAAATAATACTACATTCCTTTATTTGCGAGAACAGAGTTTTTGACACCAACCAGTAATCAAGCCTACATTGAATTGCTAATGACTTATGATACCAGGTGAAGAGAGGGTCATTAGGATGAAGTTTTCTCCATCCTCGGAGACCAAAGGGGCAGCTAGTCGGGCGACGGGATTTTCATGGGCGAAAGTTTACAGCAAGAGCGGGAGAGCCCCTGGGCACTTACTCTTACCGAACGAGTTCTAGAAGCGTTTGAAATCCCGCCTTCTGATTGGCCAGAAAAATATTTTTCTGGCCAATCAGCGAAGAGGAACAGCCGGGCGACTCTCATGTCTTCTTCTTACACGAGGTTATTTTCCTCATCGGCCCTTCGAAAAGTGCACTAGTTTTATAAACGTTTTCATGTGAATTTAGACCTCGAAGATAGGTAACACTACGTAAAAGTTAAGAAAATACAGGCTTTCAAGTTCAGGTGAGAAAGAAATTCAAGAAATATGGAGAAAGGTGTGGAACATAACAAGGAAAACTGCGTGAAGTGGCTGGCAGATATCGGAGCCTCTACATCTGGTTCAAAACAAGAACTAACAATCAGGATAAATCGATCATCAAGGTATCCAGGACTAGTCCAGAAACTCAAAGTAAAGTCAGAAAAAGCCTATGTATTTCCTTGTAGTCTTGATTCCTTTGAAATTCCACCAGCCACAGCCAAATGGAGGGCAGCTAGCGACGATCTTCCCAAGGTCGATGGTAAAATGTTCACTCAGTATGTTTCAAAGAAACAAGAGGGTAGTGCTGGTCAGCAAAAGAAAGCGTTACAAATGTTCACAAGTAGAAAAATTGTCAATGTTAAAACTCTAGCCGATGGGCAAGACGTTTACGTTAAAGCTATGATAAAAAAGTCTTACGGGTCCATGCAACGCCCCACAGTTATTATGTTTGGAAATGGAATACCCAGCAAAGCTCACTGTAGTTGTCCAGCAGGACTTAGTGGAATCTGTTGCCATGTATTAGCACTACTTCTCTTCTTGAAACACTATCATGAAACTGGAGAAAGAATACTAGCTTTAACAAGTACAGAACAGCTACAAAAATGGCATCGATGTTCACACAAGAGTTCTATACCAATGGTACCACTGAGGGAGTTAAAAGCTAAATCTGCTGTACACGCTGAAAGAAAAGGAGGTGGCATTCAAGCTGCTGATCCCCAAAATAGCACAATGAAATGCAATGTTGAAAAAATGAGCGAGGAAATGAAAAGAGAAATCACTAAAATCGAGGAAGCTTTTAAACCTTTTGAACATCATGTGTACACAGTACTTGAAAATTCAGTTATTGAAGCAGCAACATCTCATATCAACATTTAGATTACAGATACTCTCTAAGAAAATCTCAGGCTCTAGTTGATCATGATTACTGTGAGGAATCATTTTGTCAGGAAAGAGTTGATTGTAATCAAACTAAGATGGATCTAGTGGCAAACAACATTAAGAAAGCTCTAACTTCTAAAGGTGTTGTTAAAGCAAGTGAACAGAAGGTTAAGGAACAAACCTCAGACTCAGGGACAAGAGATTGTAAAGTTTTGTATGAGGCGGTCAGTCAAGAGAATAAACAAGTCATTGCAAGTATTGAAACTCAGGTTCAAGAAAAGAGGCCCTTAATGACAGTAAACATAAGCAATTTGAAGGCTCCTTGCCCTTGTGGACCAAATTACCATGATGTTCTACAGAATACCAATGAATGGAAAGATCTACGTAAATTCAAAATAACTGGAAGTAGACTACCTGCACTCCTTGGTTTATATGGACAAGAGAAGTTCACTAAATACCGGAAAGTGGTTAAACAAGGTTTGGAAGAAAGTGATGTTCTTAAAACAAACTTTGAGAATTTCAAGTGGGGTCACAAATTTGAGATGGAAGTAATATCAGTATTTTGCCATTTGTCCAACAGTAAAACTGAAACCTCTGGTTTCTTTGAGGATCCAAGTGATTCAAATTATGGTGCTAGTCCAGATGCACTAGCTGCATCTCCTTTCATTTTGGAAGTCAAAACAAGACCAGCTAGAACTGAGGGGCCACTTTCATCACTGAAACAGATGCCAAGTTACTACATCCAGCCTCAGTTAGAAATGGTGTGTACTGGTGCCCCTTACTGTATTTTAGAATCATATCACCCTGAAACACAACAAGCATCATTTTTCCTTGTCAAGACAGACAATGTTTTGATGTCAGTTATAAAGGACATCACAAACAGTATGCTAAATGACAAACCTTTGTTGGAGTGGTCACATTCAGAAAATAACTACTACAAACGCTGAGGAGAAAATGTGGCTGGACGTATTCCAGACTTGCAAGAATCAAACCCCTAAGGTCCTACATAAATACAGTAGTAAAGTCAGTTCTTAGGGTCGAGTTCTCAAAGTAAATTCAAATAAAACTCACTTTGACTGTCTTATTTAACTTTTGTAACAGTTGTGTTTAATAAAGTCACAACTTGGATTTACAAACCATCTACTTTTATTTGTTTTCTCTGGGACCAATAGGGGGCATTGTCAGATTGACAATATGACACAATGCCTGCCAGGTGGAGGATAATAAGTCCATTCGTTGAACAGGCCAAACAGAATTCAAAATAGACCATTCTCTAACTCGTCCAATAAACCTTTCAACATGAATTCTTGTTGATGCGATGTCAAAATTGGACGCAACCTCTGCCTGTGTAAACTGGTCTGACATCTTATGAGCAGGGCGATTCAAGTGTACTCCTTTCAATGCACAAAGATCTTGAATGGCAAACCCTCTCGTATTTGTCTGCCATTAGTTCATATTCTGGTTGAATCCAGTGGATAACCCCTGACTTTTCAGTGATGTTGTTATCTGATATAGAACCTGGGTAGATATCACTGAAAAGAAGACCCATCCCATGTGGTGCAATTCCTATGAGTGCTTTGCCTGTTATGGTATTCTTGTAATTGGAAAACATGAGAGAATCCAAATCAAGATTTGACACATGCTGAAATCTGAATTCAGCACACTCGATGATCATGTCTGTGAGTCCATGGCCAGTCTTTACGAAAATGGCATCTTTTTTAGTAAAAAACCTGCTTCGGGCTTCAGGTCATGAATACAATTGAAGATTGTTTCTAGGAAAACTATCCATGCTACGAATGTGTGTTGAACTGTGCTCTCTCCTACCTTGAGCATATAAGCCATCACACCCTGATGGAGAGAATGTCTACAGATTGTAAGAACTGCTGAAAGCTCTGTAGCTTTATCTAGAGTTCTCTCCCCTTTTAGCTTTGCAATCAGGATAGATAATCACATGACAATAAGGCTGCACACAGTTCCAAAGAATATTGAATAATTATTGTTCAAAAGATAATCCACACAAGTACTTAAATGTATTTGGTTTCTTAATGAGGTTGGAGTAGATTAATTGCTCTTGTTGTAGCATTTTTATAGTCATTTTCAGTTCTTCATTCCGTTTAGTAGTCTTTTGCTGGATTTGTTCAACGTTTAACCATGTCCTGAGCATTGGTCAGCTGCTCCGCTAACTTCTGCTTATCTTCTTCTGAAGCACGCAAACAAGTAGATAACTGTCGTTTAGATAAGTCCTTTGGCTTTTTGCAGCCGGTTGAAAATTGTCTCTTTCTGCTGGAGCTTTTCGGTTTCTAGAATTGCCAGACATCCCCTTGGCCAGGAAGAACTTCCTTTCGAGCTGACATACTTTTAGTTTGTCAGCCTTTGCTGTTTTCTTCTTCAGTTGAGCTTTCGCCTTATTAAGTTTCTTTTCCAGTGTCACTAATTGGGAGGCTGGAACAGGAATGTCAGGTAAATCAGAACTCACACTTTCTCAGCATCCACGGCTCCAATGTTCAGCACAGATATGACCAGAAGGCTAGATTTTAGAATACCCGGTCACTTATTTGCATCTCATTGAATTTGAATGGATCCTTTCGTTTCTATATGCCTCCTTCTTTAAAGCCTTGAGAGATATGTAAATGAGTGGCCGGGTATTCTAAAATCGCTCCACCACTTCACCATGATGGTCACGCTTTCTTACAGATGGCCGCCATGTTTGATACTTTTGTCCCTACAAACCGCTTAACTAGTACCCAGACTTCCCGGTATGAAAGTCCCTACATTTAAATTTTTTGACAAATACAAGTCCACTGATAGACAACATTTCTAACAAAAATTTTTAAGGAGCTGCCGTGACGCATTTCATACACCTCTCTGTAGCAGTCCTGATGAAACCTGGATGTTAATCAAAACCTAGATAAAAACACAACCGTGAGCTCTGCTTTGCTGCCCGAGCGCTATCTTGCCCGCTGTGTTCCCGCGAGAAAAATTTTCTCCGAAGCCCGCTCACCAAGGTTTTCGTTTGTAATTTCCGCAAAAGTATGTTTAGAGTCAAGAAAAAGATTTTCCGCGATTTCTTTCTATCGATGAAGCCGGAAAACAAAACAGCTGAAAGCCTCGAAGAAAAAGGAAACAAAGCTAGAAAAAAACTAAGATGTTGACAAGTTTGGTGGGAACAACTCATTATAAAATCATATTTTTTGGTGTTCTTTGGCCATAAAATAAATCTTTACTTTCCAAGTTATCCCGGTCAAGATTGCTGGATATGGGCCTCTCGTTTTTTGGCGTTTTTGTGGACATGGACGAAAGAGGCCAATATCCAGCAATGTTGACCTCACGCTTGGTCAATTACGCTTATATGCGTAAAGAAAAACACCTCACAAGACAGAGTTATTATTCGGAAGGAAAAGCACCACCGTGTGACCTTCGTGTACTGATTTAAAACTATTAAGGGAGACGAGTAAGGCATCCAATTGTGATTTAGAAATATAGCAAATATAGCACCGGTTGTGCCAGAATGCTGTATATTAAATTTTCTTGAGGCAAAACCACTTAGGTTTGAACCGAATACTAATAAATGAAACTACCGTAGCATTTTGTTTAGGAATTAGGCGGATCGCATCTGAGCCCGGCCCCAGCCCTGCAACTAGTTGAAACTGCGTAATGTCGAATTGTTTTGTTGCTCATTATTCACGCTGACCTTTCAGCGTTTCGGTTTGTAACTCTTGTTCTTTCTGTCTTTTTTCTTTATCTCTGCTCTCTATTTTCTTCAAGGCGGCACGATAAGCCCCTTCGTCAGTCTGTACTCTGCCATTAACTTCCTTCTTTTCCTTGAGTAAATTTTCGTACCTTGATGCAAGTGTGGTCCAGGGCATGTCAGAATTCCAAACGTCACTTTTAGCAAAAAACTGCACTTGTTTTTCCAAGTACTGACATTCGATCCCAGATCTGAAATGCAACTGATGCAAGGTGGCAGGTGAGTTCGGAACATGAGGAATATTGACAACAACTGTAAACAGAAGCGATGTTGCAGATGCGGCCGCCAAAATCGGTGCAAAACGTGGATTCTTTGCAACAATCATTTTCCACGCCAGTTTGGACAACACGCTGCCTGTGGTCCCTAATGCCCCTGTTATGAAAGAAGCGTGTTGGACCTTTACATCCAAGTTTCTGTAATATGAAGATGACAAATAGTGACAACAAGCTGTAACTTTCAAACTATATTGCATCGTCTTTAGTTCATCTTCCAAGTTCTGTCTTCTTATTCGATCTTCCTCGTCCATAGATTTAGATGACATCGAAGAACCCATGAAGTCCTTTTTTAAAAAGAATGACCAGGAATAAAAGCACGATAGCTATGTACAAATTCTCACATTTTATCAATCGATTCAAAGCCACCAGTTTGCCTGATTGAGGAAATATTTTCGTAGTTTGCATCACTGAATCCGTTCTTTTGTTTATACTCAAATGAGCGTAAATTTGCCCATCGACTATCTTCGTTTCTCTGACTTCCGGTTTCAATTACTGTACCGAGTCCGAGTGATTGACTGGAAGGTAAACGTTTTCAATTGATGGTTCTCCAGTAGTGGCTACTAGTACTTCATGGGGTGTAATCGGTAAAGGTCTTAATTTAGCTTGTTGCACGCGTTTGGATTGCGGAGGGAAGAGGCGGCAGACTCAATGAAATATGGCATTGACAAAATGTAACAAAAACATCATATATTTTTGAGATACTGTTTACTTGATTGCTTTGTCTCCACTGAGACAGTATATACTTTTAGCATCATTGATTTAGAAATTTATTAATTAAGTTGAATTTTACCTCTTGTTAATTCAGTTCTTTGTACTGCAAACTTCCTTACCGACCCTCTTCGGCTCTCTCACTTCCGGTTTCAACGAGTGATCGACCAGGCGTTAATGAGAAGAGCTTTCTCAAAATTCATGTATGATATTCTCAAAGTTTCTAGAAAAAAAGAAGGTTTATTTGTAACAAAAACATTTATCTTTGAGTGGAAGACCATTTTAAATATCAGACACTGTTTACTCGATTAAACAGTCTAAGCCAACGGCTTGATTTTTTTTTTCATGGACCGCGAAATTGAACACGATAACTACAGTCACGTGAATAATCATAATTTAAGCTTTGCGTGAAATAATAATTTTCGGTTTCGTGGAACTGAGCAAGACTGAAAGAGTTACTTTTGTGGGAATCCTACCTGAAAGACACTGGTCAATCAGCTTACAATTATTGTTCTTTCTGTCTTTTTTCTTTGTCCCTTTTCTCTATTTTCTCCAAGGCAGCGCGATAAGCCCATCCTTCAGACTGTATCTTGCTGTTCACTTCCTTCTTCTCCTTCAGTAAATTCTCGTATCTCGATGCAAGCGTGGTCCAAGGGACGCTGGTATTCCACACATCAGTTTTGGCAAAAAACCTCACTCGCCTTTGCAAGTACTGACACTCGATTCCAGATCTGAAATGCAACTGGTGTAAGGTGCCGGGCGAGTTAGGGACAGCGCGAAAACCTACAACGATTGCAAACAGAAACGATGTTGCAGAGGTGGCAGCAAAGACCGGTGCAAAACGGGGATACCTTTCTACTATCCTTTTCCATGCCAGTTTGGATGCCCCCATGCCTGTGGTTCCAAATGCTCCTGCTGAATAACACAGGAGTTGGATCTTCATATCCAAGCCATCGTACCATTCGGCAGATTTGTAGTGTGCCGTAGCCGTGACACGCAAACTGTGTTCCATCTTCTTCAGTTCATCTTCTAAGTTTTGTCTCCTTCTTCGATCCTCAGATGACATCCAAAGACCCATCGCGTCGTGTTTAAGGATAAACGACGCGATAGATGAGTGTACAAACTTTCAGCTCCAACACAAAGCGAAAGTGACTTCCGGGTACTTTATCCTACCCAGTTCTCTCGCGGTCTGTTTACTCGACTAAACCGAAGTCACAAAGCCAACTTAAACAGGGTATCTCCCAACACAACTCACAGGAAAATAGCTATTCCAAGAAATAAAGGAAAGAAGAAGTACAGTATTTATTAGCGTCTGCTCCAATTCTATGAAACGTGAAATTTTTGGTGGGGTGTGCCGTCTAAAATTCACCTTAAGCCCCAGTATCAACGTTCATATTCTCTTCACTGTTCCCCATATATTTCTTACGGTAGTAATTGGGGGAATTTGCATAAACATCAAGACATTTTGTCTCTGATGATCATCTTTTTTATTCTCATGTTCTGTATGTATGACAAGGAGTGATGTTGTGAGGAGAAATTAGATGCTTGTCATTATTGGGGCTTGGGTGGTCATAAGGCGGGGCTCTACTAAAACATCACGTTCACATGTTCCCAGCATGAGACCTTTAGACTTCAAGGTGGGGGGGGGGGGGGTATTTCCTATAATGGGCTATACGGGAGGCTCCACCTGAAAGGGGTGCCTTTTTTAAGCTCGCAGTATACTAAATGTTAGGGAAAATTGTCATTTTAGTATATGAAAGGGTCACGAAATTGGCCGCAAAATGGAAGAGGTGGCAGCTAAAGCGAAGTATCTAAAAGGGTGCCAAACGACAACGCAAAATACATAAAAGCTTGCACATTTCGAGCAACTGAACTAGACTGAAAGCACGGGAAAAATGTGATTATAGGAAATTCTCATGTTTTGGCTTATCCTCGAGGTATAAGAGAGGGGTGCAATTTTGTTCTAGGTATATGAAAGGGGCACCATTTTGGTAAAACTTGGTATATGAAAGGGTAAGAGTTGGAACCTTTGGGCGGGGCCTCCCCGTATAAATCTTTATCGAGTCACCCCCCCCCCCCCCCCACACCACCCAACGGATTACACTTACGGCAGACAACATCGAGTGTCTATACTGCAGTGTGCCCCTGGTACCAAGACCGCGAGTCCGATTAGTGTAATTTTAATTTTACTTAAACACGTGAGATTGATGAAATTCATAAACCTCGTAAACCTTCATAAAATGTACATGTGAAGGGGTACGGTCCCGGTTAGCAAATCAGCTATCTTAACGAAAACGCAGTCAAGTTTTTTTTATTTGCAACTTCAGTGATTTACTGCCGTACGGAACTGTCAACAAGCCTAACAATGGGTGGGTTCATTTCCCTTTCGTTCACTCTCCTCCTGCATTTTTCTCTTTCTCTCTGTTCTTGATCTGGCTCAAGGCCACGCGATAAGCCCAGAATTCGGACTGTACCCTGCTGTTCACTTCCTTCCTTTCCTTGAGTAATGTACTTACCGAGAGGCGAGTGTCGTTCAAGCCACGCTTGAATCCCAAACTTCTGTCTCGGCAAAAAACCGTACTTGCTTCTCAAGGTACTGACAGTCTACGCCTGATTTAAAGTGCGCTTGGTACAGATTAGCGGGCGAATTCTTAACCTGCGGCGCATGGACGACGGCTGTGAAAAGAAGCCAAGTCGTGGCGATGGCAACCAGGATGGGTGCGAGACGCAGACTGGCTGCGTTCATCGTTTTTCATGCCAATTCCGACGCCACGCTGGCCGTGCTCCCTAATGCCCCAGTAAAGGCGGACGCGTATTAGAGCTTGTTGTCTAAATTTCTGTAGTATTCTGAAGCAGTATAATGGGCTTTGGCTGTCACACGCAAGCTATGTTGCATTTCGCGTAATTCGTGATACAAGTATTCCCGCTTCATTCTTTCTTCCTTTGCCCTCTATTCCGATGAAAACCTCGAGCCCATAGTTGCCAATCTAGAACAAATGGAACTTTTGTTTTCGGAAAAGTACAGAAAGTAAGCAGAACCGCGTCCTGTAGATTTTTTCAAGAAATGGGGGAAAGCCGACTATAATTTTAAGTTTTACCCAAACAAGTGACACTCATGAACTTCATAACGCTTGTAACAAAAATGTACGTGTAACGAATGTCCGCTAGTAGAGTTGCAAAAATCCAATATATTTTAATGTTCTTCTGCCACCAGCAGTTAGTTTTCCGCAAAAGTGGCACTGAAGGCCAAGGTCATAAGTTAAAAGGCTTGTAGCACTATGAATTAGTCATGTCCCTTGATGGCAACCGAAAATGAAACTAACATATTTGATATGACATAAATTGTGCAAGCTGTAAAAACGAAACCATCAGCGAAACTCTCAACGAGCTTAACAATGCGCGGGTTCATTATCCTTTCGTTCACTGTCCTTCTCCATTTTTTTCTCTTTCTCCCTGTTCTTGATCTTTCTCAAAGCAGCGCGATAAGCCCAGTATTCGGACTGTATTCTGCTGTTCACCTCCATCTTGTTCTTGATTAGAGTACCGTACCGAGAGGCGAGTGTCGTCCAAGCCACGCTTGAATCCCAAACTTCCGTCTGTGTAAAAAACTTTACTTGCTTTTCAAGGTACTGACATTCTATGCCTGATTTAAAGTGTGCTTGATACAAATTAGCGGGCGAATTCTTAACCTGCGGCACATGGACGACTGCTGTGAAGAGAAGCGAAGTCGTGGAGATGGCAACCAGGATAGGTGCGAGACGCGGACTGGCCGCGATCATCGTTTTCCATGCCAATTTCGACGCGACGCTAGACATGCTTCCTAATGTTCCAGTAACAGCGGACGCGTATTGAAGCTTGTTGTCTAAATTTCTGTAGTATTCACAAGCGATATAATGAGAAGTGGCTGTCACATGCAAGCTGTATTGCATTTCGCGCAATTCGTGATACAAGTTTTCCCGCTTCATTTTTTCTTCCTTTGCCCTCTTTTCCGATGAAAACCTCGAGCCCATAGTTGCCAAACTAGAACCCAAGTGTAACACAGGGATCAGTAACTGAAAGAGATGGAAATTTCGTTTTCGAAAACTATGCAGGGGAACTAAGTAGAACAGCAGTAAAATGAGAAAAACCAATAAAGACGCTGTCGAAAAATGTGTCAAATCAAAATTTTATTCGAATTTCATAAGTTATTTCAGTTTCAGTGGTCAGCAACCTTCTTGCTGAAATTTTTCGTGTATTTCGCATACTTTGTTTAATGTCACTTTTAATATTAAAATAAAAGATTCAGTCAGTAATTTTTCGCTTAATTGATCACACTGTGCACTTTGTCTGTGCTATCATCTTCGTAACTGGTTTTAAGTGATCTTTCAGTTTCTTAATTCAGAGAGTTATTTTTCTTCATCTCCTAACATGGTTACAAATTTACCAGTTTGTCCGAGACCTTGTTGGCAAAATCCACGGCTGTAAATCCGGCCGGGGTTACACCTAAGTGGCCTAGATTGCAAGAAGTGCAAACGCACTCCAAGCATTTGCTTTTCAGGAACTTCCAGAGGTCTGCGGTAACTCCACAGCTTAAAAAAGCTTCTCAAAGGACCTCTTTCCAGTCTGCGTTATGAGAACGACTCGTGAAGCTTCCCATGATCCTACGCTTCACGGAGGAGAGTCTGCGCAGAAGTCTGGACTAAGACCGAATCACCAGTCATAGTCTCCCACGACTAGATAAGCTTGGAAATCGCAGATTTTCTCGCCGGTTGGTGTGTAGTGAAGGCCTTTAAAACATGTAGCACAGAAAAAACAAGGATCTTCACACGCCAGCTCATCGTTTACAGTCACCCACCTGAAATAACAGTACATAACAGTGTTGCTCGATTGGCTGTTTAAAGTTTTTTTTTTGCTAGCTTAGCTTTTGCATTTGTTGAACGGTGTTTTCCTGCGGTGCTGTTTCTTGTCAGTACTGTCCGTTGAGGTCTACGGACACCAAAGGGACACGCAAAGCGTCCCTATCAAAGTGGGCTCTCGGAATTAAAGTAACAGACATGTTTTATCAATACAAGGACTAAAGCATACATTTTATGAGCAACAGAACATTACAGACGGGAGGGAGTAAGGAAGGACTCATTCACCATAGTCTTACACCTACCCCTTATTACCGAGGTGGCTTGAGACTGGGTTCCACAATATGTAACGTATAATGCAGGTGTACACAATCAATCGCGTACCCAGAGTCCTCAGGCTTCTTGGCCAGCGGTCGGTCGCCAGGAGAGACTCTGCGGTACTGAAATTTTTACCGCAGAAATCCTGCAGTTACCGGTTCTTACTTTTGTTACAATAAACAGCCGGTGGAAACGAAAAAAAAAAAAAAAATCACCACGCCAGTCTCTCTCGGCGACCACCCGCTGACCAAGAAGCCTGGGTACGAGATTGACACACAATGGGCCTTTCACTTGTTTACCGAGGAATAACTTAGTTTCTCTATGTAAGCGAGTTATCAAGTGTTGTCGGTTAACTACACTGTGGGCAAATTACTGGTATCCGGCTAACTGGTATAAATTCGTTACCTTGCAGTGTACACATCACACACGCGGCACCGGAGTCTCTTTCCTCGGTGTTTAAACACTTGTAGTGGATATTCGTTCGCGTTTGGCTCGTCGTCTACATCCAGAAGTCTAAAAATCCAGAAGTCACAATCAACTGAAACCAAATTCAGCCCGAGAAACACGATACGTTGGTTGACTAAACGAATGGATAACAGACCGACCGAAGAAGTGGACAAATAAATGTACATATAGACGATGGCAAGAACGAAGTGAAAAAATGAACAAAACTAAGAAAGGAGAAAAAACACGAAAGAGTGAACAAACAGAAAAGCGCGTGAACGGACGAACGAACTTAGGTTTTACCAAAAAAATAATCTTCTAATAGGCAGAAATTCAAGTTTGATACCTACCTGAGATCGGTAAATATCATTAGATGTTCACAATTCCCCTGATGGCAATATAAATATGGATATCCTAATTTGATCTTCAGGTCGTCAAACACCACATCCTCCATGCGTTTACTGGTGAATAATCCGAGTTCTGGACACTTCCTTCTCTGAGGATCTTTGGCCCAGTCTATAATCACCCTTATTAAGCAAAGAGAAAACACGGACAAACCAGAGTCATTGATGCATTGAACAGGCCTTTTGAAACAAACTGTCAGTTGACTATAATGGAGGGCAGAATTGTTCTTTTCTTGTCAATACAAAACCAGTGGTAAAATATTGAAGAAACGACGTACAACGTGCTGGTTGCAAAGTCCAGCTGTGGGTGTGATCGTCTAAAGTTTGACTTACAATTGCCATCCAGTCAATTTCCCTCACGGGAATCACAGCGTTTATTCATTCGTTCTTGGTGAAATTAATCACTCACGTGACAGTTTGTTGCAAAAAGCCTCCTGGAAGAACGTTTTAAGTGCATGTTTAACGCCACGTTTTACGTTTTTTTTTGCTGTATATTTCTAACTTTTGCGTCATCTCTGGATGAAATCCTTAAGTGTGCCCATTCAGACCCAAGGTATTGAACAGTAACTTCCCTATGGTGTAATATGCTATGCTGTAAGAATATGGCTGTAGCTTTTCAGTCTGCTAATGAAATACGGCAATTCAAATGAAATCTATCGAGCAGAACTTTCGTGTTGTTCTAACTTATTTTGTTCTTATTTTTGAGTCTGTGAGAGCAGTACTTTCCTGTAGGGGTGGGCTGATAAAAATAGCAAGTACACGATATGCCTAAAAATAACGATGTTCTTGCGCGGTATCAGTGATTTCAATACTTTTGAACATTGTTCACGTGACCACTCCTAGGTAAGTTACTGACGTGTATATTCCTCGCTGTGTTCCTCGGAAATGTTTGCTTCGTTGAAGCAGAATACTCTCAAGCGCGAGCAATGTTGTGTCTTTGTGAAAATTGCGACCTGTTTGTTTATGCACCGTTGTTTAGCACGTTTTCCAGTTTCCTTAACTGGCTGGGTTCAACTTTGACTGACGATGTCAGATCAGACGTTATGACATTGATTTCGATTTCGAATGCCGAAAAAACTGCCAATTATCACTGAATACAGTACTTGTATCCGATTGACTTTAAACACTGGCATCGGCCTACCCTTACTTTCGATAGTTTACACCTAGCCTTAGCACTACATTTTTTGCGTTTTTTTTTCTAATCTGCAAAAAAAGTTCTTTCGGTCACAAACAAAGCGAATTATAAATTATTAGAAACAAAACATTCAGAAAAAATGTATGAAATTGCAGTCGGTATACTACAAGTATTTTTCTGTTAAAAGCTTAAAAGAAAAGGATTGTCGGAGGGTCCTCCCTTGTTTAACGTATTATACATCCGCCTGTTGTTTGCCTGTTTTCGACTGTCTGTACTTAAAAAAAAGGGAAGGATGTTATAATTCCACATAGAAGACAACTTCCTGAAAATCGCAGAAATTAATTCCCAGCCAGAAAAACCAAATTTTCTCAAATGCAAAAAACACACAAAATCACCCTTTCGCAAAATTGAACTCCCGCAAAATTTAGTGCTGCACGGCATTACTTTCTTGCTGGTATCGCCCTCGACTGATTACGTCACAAAATGAAGCTTGAGTGTGACGTCATAACATCGATATCGATAGCAAATATCGAACAAATTGTCAGATATCGTACTTGTATCGAATCGACTTGAAACACTGGCATCGGCCTACCCTTACCTTCGATATTTTACACCTACTACTTACTTGCTGTAGTCTCTTGACAGTGGATCTCGTCTATCATTGTAAAATACTCCCTCGATGAAAAAAAATCCGGACTTGAACTGCTCCTGGTAATCCAAGCAACACGAAATGATGCATGTTACTTTAAAATCTACGCAATACATGTTGCAAAGTGATAAGGAGTGATTTAGGACACTGCTCAAGTTTTATGCACACTCTTTGAACAACCACAGGGTATAGCAAATATTGTTAGGAAGTTTAAAAGGAATCATTTTTATTAAACGTTTTTGCTAGTCTTAATTAAGGGTTTACGCTTAAAAGTATTTCTTGTTTACAGTTTGTTCGTAGTTTAAGGTCATTCAAGGTTTAAGCTAGCCCACCTGGGCATTTCCTTAGTTTTTGAGTTGTACTGTCTACTGAAAGGATTTGTTGAATTTCGGTGTGGTATCTAAGGTAGGCATGCTTGAGAATTAGAGCTGACCTTGGATTTTACCTACAGGAAGGTTCCTGTTTGGGTTTATAGTCGAACCATGTAGTCTTATCATCGAGCTTTTATTGGTTGTCTCCCACATGTCACTGTCGAACATGTAGGTCTGTTTCACACGCTGTGTTAAGCAACAGGAAGAGAAGCAAAAGTTCCCACGGTCAGCTAACCCAAACATGTCTATAATTTTGGCATAAAAGAAGCTTGGTTGTAGCTAGTAGATTATTAGAATCAGTGGAAAAGTTGGGAAACTTTGGAACTTGGGAAAAGTTGGAATAAAGAGGCTTGTCTAGCAGAGTCTTGGTCCTCTTCGTATTTACCAAGCGAGTCGCTGCCCTTAAACTACGAACAAACTGTAAACAAGAAATACTTTTAAGCGTAAACCCTTAATTAAGACTAGCAAAAACGTTCTAATAAAAATGATTCCTTTTAAACTTCCTAACAGTGTTCTCGCAAATGTTGAAGAACTCGGTGAAGAGGACACAAAAATCATGTTTTTTTTTCATGATAAATGAGTTTTTGCATACATTGGGTTTGTTTTCATAAGCCTGATTTCGATCCAGCATGTTGTTTCCTTACATAGACAAGAAACTTTACCCCACATTGTCCCTCATCACACAGGGTTACCAACAGTTACCTTGCAAGAGTAACATCCCATCCATGTTGAAGCAGTGATAATCCCTGTTCTTATACATCAATATTGACGCATCTAATTTCTACGTACAATAACACTACTCGATCAAACACAGAGATCAAGAGAATAAAGGGATTGATCATCAATGATAAAATGTTTTGATGTTTTATTAAATTCTCCCAATTAGAATAATACAAAATATATGGTGAATAGTGAGGGGAACATGAATGTTGATATTGGCTAGCCTACAAGCTGTACCAACCTTAGCTGCTGACTGTGACATTTGATCTGGATTATCACTCTGATCTCCCAGTATCATGCCATCAGCTGGGCAGAAAATCTTGTCACGTAATTCTGTGAGGCACTAACAAGAAAAGCTCTTTTTTTAGTTTAACAGAGGTCATTTATCTTTACAAACGAGCTTTCACTGATACAATTATGAAATGAAACAGCCGTGTGAAAAGCCGAAACCTGGAGCAAACGTGCGGAGGGCCCCCCCCCCGCCAGTCTTTCTAGTTTTTTCTCCTCGCTTGCAGCGCTGTTCATAGCTCGTGCTCTCAGCTACAAATGTATTTTGTGCACCCTCTCAACTATCCAGAAAGGGACTACTAGCAGTCTACAAGTTCTTTCAGCAGCTTAGGACATACATTAAAAGGGCTGTGTCACAGCAGTCCAGTCCAATTTGTTTACTTTTTCCAATTACTCACCCTCACAAATGTAATTACTCAGTACGGAACTTAACGTCAGGGAAGAAATTACTTGCAAAAGACAAAATCACAGCTTCATGACATACAAATAATTATGTATCACGAGCATTACATTTAAATTCACAAACAAACTTTGAAAAACTGTTAGGCTGAACAGTTTTCAAAAACCCCAATTGCAATCCGAGTTAATCCTCTTTAATTTGGCCCATCCGTACCTTCTTTTGTATTTAACTGCTGTGTAATTTAAACCTTTCGTCAATGTTCTAAGCGGTTACGTTTATGTTAATGGTCAATTTGGCCGCCAGGTTCTAGTGGCTGAATTTGGCTAAGTTTCATGACTCAGCTCCTTTAAATCCCTTTTTTTGGTGGGGGTGGGGGGGAGGGGGGGGGGGGGAGGGAGCTTTTCCCAGATTATGATCTTGCATCTTGTTCAAGGTTCTTACTGTATTAACCATGCACAACTTCTTCAATAACTGATGCTGTTCTTTAGAATGTTGACTTTGTTACCTGACTTCCCAACAATAGAAATTCTTGAACCTTGTTTTGCTAAAGTGAGCAGGAATCAGAAAACACAGTGAATACATTTACCATCGTTTAATGCTGTCATCACCTTTCTAGCTAGGCCAACAAACAATTAGGTTAGATTGGTTCCAAGTTACATGTAATGGTCACCACAAAACGTTTAAAGAATTCAAAAATTTTATCATCATTAATTTTATTTCAAGACAATATTACATCATCACAAAATGGTCTTCCAAGCAGTCATGAATGTGAGAGATAAAAAATCAGGTCCCAGGGACAAATCTTAAAATAACAGTCTTTAGTATGATACTCTATGTATGAAGTCTATTACACCAAATTATCTACTGAAATTTAAAAATACCAACCTTTCGTGGATGATGAATACCAACTGATAAGACCACTTCATTTAATTCAATCTCTTGAAAGGCTTGGGGTTCTTTTGTTCGCCCTGATTCCTGTAAATAACTTTCTGTAATCAAGCACTGACCATGGCTTAAAAGAACGCTTATGCACAGCCTATGAAAACTCAAAATGTTGCTATTTAATGAAACATTACAACTTTCAATATATTATTGCTCCACCTCCTCCCAGTCCCCCTATCCTGTAAATTGGAAAATAGTCCAGCTTTGGAAATGTTGGTGTACGAAAACATTGTACATAGTAAAGATTGCGGCGGGTCTAAAACGCTGGTAGCTGGTAAATGGTAACTGGTAGCTGGTAACTGGTAACCGGTAGCTGGTAACTGGTAACTGGTAGCTGGTAACTGGTAACTGGTAGCTGGTAACTGGCAGCTGGTAGCTGGTAGCTGGTAACTGGTAGCTTGTAACTGGTAGCTTGTAACTGGTAACTGGTAGCTGGTAACTCATGGTAATAGGGAAATGATAAGAATTTGGTTTAGGTGGGGGACCCAAACTAGCGCATTACTGCCAATTGTTTAGATTAAGTCTGACTCAAGCCTTTTATTCCAAAAAAATGAAAACCAATAAACAATTTCTTTTATTTCAACAAAATTAACGTCCAGTAGGTAACTTCTGTTACACTGTTTAATAAAAAAAAACAGTAGTTATAGCTTGGTGAAATCGTTTCCTGGCGGGCGGTTTTCTGCAGCATAATCTCGCTCTACACGCAAAAATCATTCCTCTTTCTTATAAGAATCCTGCATGTATTTTCCGTAGAAAGGCAAGTCTACTGTGGGATGTGAAAGTTCCAACAGTCTAGGTCTTGCATGGGTTTTACATATAAATTGACCGCGCAGAACGGCGTTTTAAGATCATAACTCCCCGGGAATAAAACAAACGTTCCGGGAGCTTTAGTCTAGATAAGGACTTAATCCTTCCCTGTCAACAGGTAGGCTCTGGGCCTTCGATATCCAGGGTTTCCTTGAATAAAAGGGTGTTGCATAATACGGATGTAGTTCTTCACCAAAACAAACCTCTGCACCTCAACTGACCATTCCGGGGAGAGATTGGCGAGATTTTTAAAAGCCTTCATCAACTGATTCATTTGTGGCTTTTGTTCAAAACCCAAAACGTCCTGCTTAGGTAGAAATCGGGTCTAAGGGAAAAGAAATTATTGCTGAAAATAGTGTGCGATGGGAAAGTTAAAATCAGCTGAGCGGGTTTAAATCGACCGTGCGTGCGCGTTAATCAATATTAATTAGTTAAATAAGTGAAAAAACTCACACAGTGGCAAAAAATTAATCCTTTCTGGCATTTTAGTTTTGTAAAGACAAACTCTTTTCCTGCTCACATGTGAGTTCTGGACCTTACATCTTCAGGGGCTTTCTTATACACACAACTTACGCTGGCAAATTTATTGCTCGCCGCGGGGAAATTAGGTGATCTAAAGAAGTATTTTACTTTAAGGATTTGCCAAAAAAAACTCGGACTACAAGGCGGATAGAGCTACTGCTTGCCTTAATAAAATATCTCTCCTTACCGGGGGAACCGCGGTAGCATATCAACTTTTTGAATTTTCTTTTTCAAATTCCCGCCATTTTTTCAAACTTGGCGCCTGGCGTCCACTGAGAGTTCGCGCATGTTTATTGCGTTTTTCCGCTCTGAAGCTCACAGTAGCTTTTAGTGTCGATCTTCCGGAAAGTACACGTAGCTCCTTAGGCCATACGCTTCTGCTGAGGCATAATACATAGTCTAATAATTTCCCGATTACCAGTTACCAGTTACTAGCTACCAGTTACCAGTTACCAGCTACCAGCTACCAGTTACCAGTTACCACCTACCAGTTAACAGTTACCAGCTACCAGTTACCAGTTACCAGCTACCAGTTACCAGCTACCAGCTACCAGTTACCAGCTACCAGTTACCAGTTACCAGCTACCAGTTACCAGCTACCAGCTACCAGTTACCAGCTACCAGTTACCTGCATTTTAGACCCGCCGTAAAGATTGCAAGAGACACAAAGATGTACTAGGTTGCACAATCTGTAAATAATAAACCTTTGACTTTAACAGTAATGTTCATGCTGTCCTTCAAGTTTGGTTTTGGTTTGAGGTTTGTTAACTTTGTGTCCTATATTTATACCACTACTGGAATATTTTAATCAAAATTAATGTGGTTGTGACTTATCACACTTTAACCATGTAATGTGATTCACTCAGACAGGTTATTGTTTACTCATTCACTAGCCATGCAATTAGCTAAAAATATTTAAACTTTTACCAAACTGAATGGCCAATCAATAAGCAATGCCCCCTCCTACTGGCCAACTATAAATTAAGTACAAATCCATCTTAATGAATAGACAGTGGATTTGACACTGTGCACTTTGAAAATTTAACCAAATGAGCCTGCTTGCCGGCTACTTTTCTGGTGCTGGAAATGTTGCTACAGAAATAATTATACTAAAGATTGAAGAGTTTTATGCATGCATATAATAATTATTATGATTTTTGGAAAAAGAATGAAACAGTAGAGTTCAAACTGGTCCACACTTCAACAAAATGCAGATACGTTGTGCTAAAACATTCTCCATAATTATATATTTTTGGTCAGAAGGCTTAAACCATGGCAAACACCCAGTACAAAAATTATGGCCATGGCTACAGTATGATTGTTTTTGATTTTGTCTTCGGGTAAAAAATTGACAGCAATCCAGTGTTTAGAACACAAAACCTGCAGTGCAATGAAAAACTAGGCAAATTTGGAGTGTTAATTTGTACATGTATCTGCCCCACTCCCAAATTAATTATACACCCCTTTTGCATAACTGCCTCAATTACAAACAATAATGTACTAGGTTTAAATACATGGAACTATGTACTAGCTTACTTAAATGATCTAACCTTAATTATACATTCAAGTTAACCACTGTACATGTAGTTATGGCCATATCATATTATCCTTTAAATTTGGCTTTGGTTTGAATTTTGTCGCCCTAATGTCTCATATTTGTTATAATATTATTAGAACTTTATAAATACCTCAAGTTAGTCAACCCAAATGCAGCTCTGAAACACAACAGACTTTAGGTACAGAAAGGGTATATGAATTCCATTTTCTAGCATATTTGTTTTCAGCCACAATTGTCAAATCTACCTTTGCTGCAATCTGGGGCTGTCAATAATATTGTTTCAATTCTGAGCCCCCACCTAAAAGAAACTGGTTTTCTCAGGATTCCTTTTCCATTTCCTAAGCTACTTTAAAAATCAGAGAAATCTCTGACAATCCCACTCCTGGTAAGAGCATTCTCTTTGGTCAAGTGCCTCAAATTTTCTCAGTGCAATAAAATAGTCAGATGATTCCTGACACAAATAATGATGGACTGAATAGAACAAGTCAGATATGTACCTTGACTAGGTAATTCACTTCCTTTCTGTGTACCGTGAGTTTTCCCTTTCTCTCTTTCAGCAGTCTGTGATATCACAACATATGACACAGTGATTACAGTCATTATTCTACATTGTGGTCACTATCTCAATTTACAGACAATAGTGCTTTTATGCATGTAGAAGTGATGCAGTGACAACCGTAGGGTAATTATTATACACTCAAGGAACTTTGCAGACTCACTTTTTTACATATAATTTTAAGCCTTCCAAATACATTTTTTACCAAGGTTGAACCAGACTGGAATTGCATTCTGTCAGTCAAAACTTTAAGTTTTATAAACAAATGGTTTAGGTTGGTTCTGGCAAAACCTCACTGTAAAGATTGTGAGCTTAAAATTAATATTTAAGTCGTTTACAACTTGACGTGTTGTTCAGGGTTTAGTTTCATAGAATGCTCTTGTCTTTACCTCCATGTACATGTATGCTCAAGTGCAGCTTTAAGTACATGTTCTAACAATAATAGTTTGACCATGTACCTACAGCTATGCTTGAGCATATTATTTGCATACTTTGCTAATTGTGCAAATGCAAATTTTCCTAGTGAGCAAAAAGCCCATTAGATGTATCTCATGCCATTCTTTAGTCAACCTCTTAAAATCCTCCTGAGAAAGCAATGCAGCATCACTTAATTAAAAATTTAACTCTTTGTGCTGTAATTGTCTGATGTGTGTAGTTAAACGTGTGTTTGTTATAAAGGGTTGTAGCTGTTACTGTATGTCAGTTGACTAGCATAATGATATACTCCACACTAATAATAATAATAATAATAACAATAATAATAATAATAATAATAATCATTTATTTACTTCTAATGTGCATTTTACATAAAATGACCAAAAGCGCAGTACAATATGTAAAGAAGTAACTATGCTATATACTAGAACCAATAAATAACTTAAGAGATACAATAAATATTATAATAAATCATAAAAATCCTAAATATCAAAAGCTAATTTAAAAAGGTGTGTCTTCAGGGAAGATTTAAAAGCACTTAACGAAGAGATGCTGCGTAACTCAGCCGGAAGCGCATTCCAAAAGTTTGGGCGCAGCCAAACTAAAAGTTCTATCACCAAAGGTGCTAAGCATTTCACCCTTGGGAAAAACTAAAACAGTACTTGCACATGAATGCAAAGAATACCTCAAGGAATGAAGCCCTACTCCTTCAGGAATCTGATCCTTAAAAATATCAATTGATTCTAGACTTTCCGTTTCTGCAGGACACTGAAAAATAATGATAGCAGTTTTTATCCTGTAACAGAAGACAATAATTGCCATTGCCTGAATACATAACTACCCTATATTAGATAATTTTTATCACAAAACATGGTTGTGACTAATAATAATAATTTAATAATAATTTATTAATTTGCTATAGCGCCTTTTAACATATGAACAATCAAAAGCGCTTTACATTCACAACATACTAGTTAAAATTTATAAAACGAATCTATGATACTAACGATACTTTAGCCATTAAATTTTACTCCCTGGGAAGGGGGAGGGGGTAAACCCTTACCTTTTAATATACTAAGTTTTACCAATCAATCACCAAGCAATCTTTTATACATGCTTTCCACATTGTCATTTCAGCCAATTTTTGGCACCCTTTGACATACTTTGCTTAAGCCACCATTTCTTCCACTTTGCAGCCAATTTCGTGACCCTTTCATATACTAAATTGACAATTTTCCCCACCCTTTAATATACTACAAGATTCAAAAAGGCATCCCTTTCATGCAGAGCCTTACCGTATAGCCCACTATAGCGAGTATGCCCCCCCCCCCTGATTTACTCTATGACTCAGGTTATTGTCCACTCACTCACTAGCCATACAGTTGGCTAAAAGCAAAATTTTCACAAACTGGATGAGCAAACAAGTCATATATCTCTTCTTACTGTGCTTTTCATTGACACTACAGATGTGAAGTTCTTGAAAACTGACCTGATGAATGAACAGTCATACTCTATTTTGCACTTGTCTTCATATCATCAAATGGTTTTTTTCTTGTTTTCTCATTCAATATTAAATTAGCCATATAGTTAGCTAAAAATATAAAACCACTTTGGCAGACTGTATGTCAATGTCATGTCTGTCATGTCAGATCTCTTCCTAATGGGCTTTCCAATAACACACCAACTCTTTAGTTCAAATTGACCTTATTTATGAACAGATTAAATTCTACACATTTTATTGTAATGTTGTTGTGACTTATTACACTTTATAGCTGCAGTGTATGCAATGTTTTGTGTCACTCACTACAGGTTACTGTTTACTCATTCACTAGCCATACAATTAGCCAAAAATACAACACTTTTGCAAACTGAATGGCCAGTCAATGAGTTACATGTATGTCTTCTCTCACTGAGCTTTTATGTACTATAACTCTAAATTTTAAATTTTTATCTAGTAATTAATTACTACATTACATTTTAAACTATACAATGTATTATATAGCCTGCACACAGGCTCACTTCAACAGGCAACACCCCCTAAACAACCCCGGGGGGGGGGGGAGGGTTCTTCCTTATAAGCCAAAGGGTATGGTTTTTGTGCCTTTTTGCCTTTTTGGTCTGAAATAGGGTATAGATTTTGACCATTTGGGTCTGAAATAGGGTTAAGGTTTGTGCACTCTGATGTGGAATCTGGTATGAGTATTACAAGATGCTATCTTTTTATTAATTTTCTTCTCCTAAGAACTGTGGTTTGATTAGCGTTGGGAATTTGAAGCCCTTCTATAATGTTTACGCAAACGAAATAGGGTTAGGGTCTGGTCTCAAATGGGGTATCACATTTTGGGTCAGATCTGAAATAGGGTAGGGAAAATCACATATTTTGGTCTGAAATGGGGTAAGGGTTTCCAGGAGCGTGCCACACACCCCAACCCAAATCTTCAGGAAGTACCCCCCCGGGTTAAATTACAACAATTTATAATGGCAATACATGTAACTTAGAGGAACAGGCAAAATTAATAATAATGTTTGAATTGAGGTCCACATCAGCCGTTAGCTGCCTTATTCACCTTTTTCAAATAAAGCATATTTACCCTATTCTGCCTGGGGGGGGTGGGGGACATTGTGCCCTTGCTGACTTTAAGGAATTACAACTTTTATACGGCTAGATGAATAATCACCACGTCAATGACGTGTCTATGATGATTGACATTTCCATAGCAACTGTCTTCTCAGAAGGGTATTTTGACTATTTTCGGTCTTTTTTCAGTCTTTTTTCAGGTTTTCCCCCTTCGTTTGAAAGAAGAAGATAATTTTTTACTTTTGTGTGCTTGTTTTGACTAAGTATGTTTCTTAGAACAAAATCATATATTTTTTGGTGATGTCATTGTCAGCTGTATGACTGCAGGTTTGGGATTCAAGATGGTGGCCTCAAATTCAAAATGGCAACTTTGTGACGTTATTATGACCGCGACACGTCATAATTGACATGTCATAGGCCCAATCTGTTACGCTAATGACGTGCTACAAACGTGCCAAATTTCATCGCAAGAGCTTTAATACCTTCCGAGATCTATGGTGCCCCCCCCCCCCCCACGCTCAGAAACTCAAAAAAAGCCCAGGCAGAATAGGGTTAAGTACGTTTAAAAATGGAGCTGAATAAAATTTCACTTTATATTCATAAAAGTGAGCTCTCTCAAATGATTTTTCTGGTGAAAACCTATCTGTACATCTTTAAGTGTTGTACTTTCTGGTACAATTTGCAACCCTTTTTAGAACATAAATTTAGCTGCTCTTACTGTCACTTCAAATTGTGTTTATTCTGTAACCCCCCAAAATTAATAGTAATAAATTATAACCATTTTTCCTACTGTTTTGTACACTGTGAGTACAGCAAATGCACCATTTTGGTTGAAGACTCCCCTCCCAACTGTACAGCTCAAAACAGGAAGAATCCCCCAGTCAGACACATTTATGTTAAATATGTAAAACGGCCTAAATATATAAAATACACTGTACCTTTAAGTTGCTTGGACTTGTGTCCCGATGGAAGCATTTTAGAAAAAACAAAAACAAAAATAATTACATAAATTGTGAGGAAAATGACAGCTGTAAATTCAGTGGAAAAAAGTCACCCATTTGAAAAACTCAAAAACTGGGTTAAAATGAAGCAACAACATCAAATTATATGAGACACAAGTTAGGATGGAAGCAGCATTGTGTTCAACAAAGGAACCACCACATAGAATGACAGGGTTTCCATACCAAGTATTAGAGCACCACATTTAAATATTGTGTTGACATGTTGTGGAGATGTAGTGGTATAGTGATTAGCAAGATTTATCAGGATTTGAATGGGTCTTTCAATCTGAAGATCGCAGGGTAGGGAAAAATCCAAAAATTAATAAGGTTTTATAATCCCTCATCCTACTGAAATAATACCAAGACTGTTATCCTGCCATTTCCAGAAGATCGGTTCAGCTTGTATTTTATTTGGTGGCATTGTGGTGTAATAGTTAGCACAATGGAAGTAAGATCTGAAGGTTGCTGGTTTGACGCCCAGTCCCTGCCATTGTGTTGTTTCCTTAGACAGGAAACTTTGCCCCACATTGTCTCTCTCTACCCAGGTGTATAAAGTGGGTACTTGCACATACTACTGACTAGCATCCCATCCAGGGGGGAGTAGTAATACTCTCAGTTGCTTCATGGCACAGAAACGGGGATAAGCTTTCCCCATGTGGGCCTTCTTGACTTGTGTGCGACTTTACATGTACCTAACTTGCATTTCAAGGCCAACTGATTCAAATTAACTGAAAAGTCTTAGCCTGTACAAAAATAAATTTCACTGAAGCCAAAGACAATCATGTAAAACCTATGCTGGACCCTCTGTATTGTGTTGTCACTCTTGGCTACAGGAAACCCACAAAGCCACAGCCTAACCCAGTTTCTCTAGCATGTAGAAATAGGGCATATTACTCCTCCCACCTCCCTTGCCCCCACGTAAAGTACGATGAACTACATGATTATTGTGCCTCCAACTCAACCTGCTTGACTGTGTCTTAATTATTAGTCTTACTCTTAGTATAATTATTAATAACATTATTAAATTATTATTAATTAACACACTGACACAGTTTGAATCAATGATAATAAGCATCTTCCTTCTTTAGAACTCTCACCTACAAACTTCACTTAAATCTGTCACTATCTCCATTGCTACATTCATTTCCTTCGCCATATCTTCAAGTTGAAGCTCATTCCTTTTCCTTTCATATTGAGACGGCTCAAGAAACTCCAAAAACTGCTTTTTAAACTCTTTGACTGATATCAAGGAAGAAGAACACTCTCCCCGCGTCGCCATTTTGAGCAAATGCTGGTCAGATTTCTTACAGATTTTCTGATTGGTCAATTAGAGTTGACTTTGTAGGCTAGCCAAGCGACTGGCCAATCGAAAAGCTTGGTCTAAGTTGTTTTGGTTATAGAGCATTATGGTCTGTTTCGGTACTTTTGCGGCTCCAATTTAGCTTACCTACGGAAGGTAGGTAAAGGGTGGGATAATTTTAGAGACCCTCCTTCTTCGAAACTAGCTTCAAATACGAATTTAGCAACAAGCAATCACTATTTTGCCTCTTTTCAGGATTCTCTCTGCGCAGTTTGCAGAACGTATGGGGAAAATCTGACGGATAATTAAGATGAGTTCGTCCCCTTACAACTGGCAATCCGAGAAAACCTCCGTAAAAGATGCAATCGCCTTTCTCTTTAACAACGAAATATTAAGCGATGTACACTTTATGGTTGGTAAAGGCACTCAGAGACGGCGTATACCGGCTCATAAGTTTGTCCTCGCTGTACGAAGCGCTGTCTTCGATGCTATGTTCAATGGTGGAATATCTTCTCAATCAGACGAGGTAGAATTGCCTGATGTCGAATATTCAGCTTTCCAGTCATTGCTTCGCTTCTTGTATACTGACGAGGTGCAGATAGGTCCTGAAACAGTAATGACAACGCTTTACACGGCCAAGAAATACGCGGTACCAACTTTGGAGAATGCGTGTGTGGATTTCCTGAAGAAGAACTTGAGCCCTGATAACGCGTTCATGTTGTTGAGTCAGGCACGACTGTTCGATGAACCTCAGTTGGCTGCCTTGTGTCTTGAATGCATTGACAAGAACACTACTGAAGCTCTTGCAGCTGAGGGATTCACTGACATTGACTTTGACACATTTTGTGTCGTTTTGCAAAGGGATACTCTGTCTATCCGCGAAAACCAACTGTTCACTGCAGCTCTACGATGGGCCGAACACGAATGCCAGCGGAGAAGAATAACCAGTACATCGGAGAATAAAAGGTCAGATTTCTGAATGTACTTGTTTAGTAATTCACTGCTGAAGTTTATAGTTAGCACCCACAACAATTGGCTGAAAATAATACATTACCCCCCTTCTGTGTTTCTTTTTTTGGCATGGGTGACCTGTGGCATCTTGTTTTGGGGCTGGGGGGGAGGGGGGGGGGGACAAGACCAAAGATCCAGTGGTCTGGTGATTTTGAGGTTTGTGGCGGGAGGGTCTTTCGTTAAGGCATAATCTTATTGTCAGGACAAATGCTGTAAAGCCTGACTGGGTCCAGCCTGTAAAAGCCCTCGCGAATTGTGCTCTCAGTCAGCTATTTTGCTATTGCCATCCACAGTTCATTTTTTACCACTTATTTCACACTGGATGGGTGGAATTAGCCCTTGTTGTCCTACTTCTCCTGGTATGCCCACAACTACATATTGAGAGGGGTAGTGTAGAAAATTTTTTTGGTGTGTTTACCTACAGAAATCTACCTTATTACATGAAATTTTCGCGACATGTAAATTTCACGAATTTCGTGATTTAAAAAAAAATTGTGAAATTAAAGTGACACGAATAATAAGTGTCACAGACATAACATGACACGAACATTAAGCGACTCACATTATGTCAATCA